>OX336356.1:17030044-18230044 GCA_946902875.1 Nematopogon swammerdamellus | reverse complement strand
AATGTGTTTGTTTTATGTACTGTTTGCTTTTCCATAATAAATAAAATAATAAAATAAAAAATAAATCTGTAAATACCGGGTAGGGACACCCTCCTTGTCATATAGGGTAGGGTGCAACCCGTCCGGGTTGCTACCACCGCACTGAATGAAACGCCGGTCGAGACGGCTATGTAAATAGTTTGTGTTTTCCGTCTAGTTCAGTGTAGCCGGCACGATCGAAGGAAAGCACTGACATGGCACGTAGTTTACCCGGTGTTATGGGCTGACATCACGAATGTTGTAGGTGATGTAGCCAACCGTGTCAGTTTCCATTAAAAAAAATGTAATCGTATCTACATTATGTGCTATGTATGTAACTAATAGCTCATATTTTAAGCATTATATCTTTTGCCAGCCAACATAGATTTGATTTTGAACCTTATGCTATGTATATTAAAGTCGTATTTGGCATTAGACACGAGAGATAGATTAATATTTTGTAAATTTTATTAATACATTAAATATTATGAAGCAATAATGTATATTTTCATTTCTAATTGCCGGTGGCAGAGAGGTTTGGGCGTCACTTCTCAAATCTTCTTCAAATCGCGGATAAGACATCTCACCCGATACTTTAGTTCGCCTTCAACTACCACCTGCTCAAACCGCCGCAAACAAACACCTCCCGGGGGTGAAATTGGCTACGCGTGATATTCGGCCTCGGGTTAAACCACCCAATCCGGCTACAACAAAAAGTGTGGCTGTAGATTAAAACGTGTACACATCACTCGCGAGCGTCACTGTTACAGTAACCTTTATTAATCGCAATTCGCTCCAGCCCCGAACATTGATGTTTAAACATGAAGAAAAAAACAATGTTATCCTAACTCACAACTCACACTGTAATAATTCAAACGAAATGTATAAGGGAGTGTAATAATGCGGAGAAGACTCCGGTAATATATTCCTTAATCTTGCACAGGGATGAAATTTTAATAGGTTGTCGGGCGTGCCAATGAGGGATGGCGTACGGCCGTTGTACATACTATGTAAACAACAGTCCCTGTAGGTAAAAATCGGCGGTGGCTGTGGTCTGGGCGTCGTTGGCTTCTCTTGCGAGAGGTCCGAGGTTCGAATCCAACCGGCGTGTACCAACTAGTTTTTTTTTTCTGATTTGAAAAAAATTACGTTCACACATTCACCCACTGCTCCATGGTTCGTATTCCATGTAAAAATTTAGGTCCACCGGGTTGACTGGAGGAAATTTCCTAAGACAGTACATACATTGTAAATGTACCATTTTTTTTAATAAAGAATTTTTGCTTTTTACTTTTACGTTTTGTTAATCTAATCGTGTTTGCAAAAATCGACCCATCTGCCCTGAATATGTCAGTGCGTAATATTGATGGTACATATATCAGAAAGAGCGGTATTTTACCTCGTATGCAGCCTTAAATCCTATCAATTGCGGCTACCGACGATTTACGTAGTAACCTAAAATTTCACGAATATTTTTCCTTACAGAGGGAAGTTTAATCTGCTATACTCGAAGCTGGCACATAGCACGTACCTCAATAAAGGTGGAAAAAACTAGGATTAAGTATATTGACTTACTGGTAGACGTTTTTACATTATTTATGTACGTAGAGAATGTATTTGTAGTGTTCCAGATCAACTTGGAAGTAAAATTAAAAATTTATAAAAACTGACTGCTTAAAAAGTTAAGGAAATTTCAGTAGAAAATGGTGTAGTTGGACTATCTGTTTATTCGAATTCAACTACACGCCCGACTAATCCTTTTCTACTGATCTTTCCTTGTTTCCTGATGTTTGTTGGTATGATAAGGCACACTTACCGTGTACCGTGTGGGGCCGGTACTTTAAAAGAATAGCCCCACTGCATCTCTCCTCGTGTATGTCGTAAAAGGCGACTAAGGGATATGACTCCCTTCTTATTACTAGGTGGTAGAATTTGACCCGCCCGGGTTGGTACCACCGCACTGAATGAAGGGTCGGTCGAAACGGCTACCTATGTAAATAGTTTGTGTTTTCCGTCCAGTTCAGGGTAGCCGGCACGATCGAAGGGAAGCACTGACGTGGCACCAAGTTCACCCGGTGTTATAGGCTGACATCACGGATGTTGTAGGTGATGTAGTCAACCGTGTCAGTTTCCATAAAAAAGTATCAGGTAAGTACTAATCGCACTCACGCAGTTGCTTTTTGTTGCACACCCGCAAATCCACCCGATTTCTAAATAGCGCTGCGACAAGGGTTGTATGTATGTATGTATATGTATATGTAATGCTTTTTTTTTTACATATACTATCTAAAATTTATACGAGTAGTTATTCTTATTTTTATTTGTGTATGTACTTTGTTTATTTATTTATCTAACATTATTTATTATATAATACCTGGGTGACCGAGCTTCGCTCGGCGTCTAGACCTACTAGATAAACTTTAAAAACATAAAATTATCTAAATACTAAATTTCATCCAAATCGTTAGAGCCGTTTCCGAGATACCAATTGTATATATATATACAAGTTTAGCTCACTTAAAGTAATAGGATTATCCTTATTACTTTGTACACTGTTTTTTAATGTAGGTAATTATTTTTCTATATAATTTGAGTTCATGCTTTACATGTGGTTAAGCTAGTTTATACGCGACCAAAGTTAAACCTAAGTACCATGCCCGATACGGGAATGTACCCAGTGAGCATGGTAGGGAATAGTAGGTATGCAATAAGACTATACTGTACAGACCTGTGTATAACATATAAGCATTATGTACGATTATCGAGCAATACATTTCTTTCTTTCTTTCTTTCTATCCTAAATTTTTTTTGCAGTCGGCTTTTTATAAATTTGTATTTATTAGAGATTTCATATTGGGCATAGTCAGAGCTAGTTCATCCCCAATGCTGACGTTCAGATGTTGATAAATAGTTCTCATAATGAAAAACCCTAAAAATATATATGACAACGAGTAAATGTTGTAAAAAGTTAAAAAAAAATGCAACCCTATTGAAAATATTCAACAAAACGAAAGTAAATGAATGAACTAGAGAAAAAAAGTGTAGAAGAATTTAATAAAAAAACATACTTATTACATGTTACACCTTTGAAAACATTTTATGCGGAATTTTTTTTCACTTTTGCGTTTACACATAGTATAGTATAGCATTAGTATATTTATTTCCACCGCCACCATTAGTAAGAATTAGTAACAAGAATCATTATGAAATGAAATGAGATGAAAATTTAAATATACTTTATTGCACAAAAAGTGACAAAAGGCGGACTTAAAGCCTAAGGGCATTCATTATCTGCCCGTCATACCTGGGATTGTGAGTAGGGTAGAATATGGGTATAGTGCGGAAAATTAAATGAGAGATTTTTTTAAGAGTATAAAAATAAACAATAAAACATATGTAATAGTAATAACATACAACTAAATACATTCGTGAAATACATACATACAAGTTCAAAAGTACATACGTATACACAATATAAACAAATACAAATACATATGTACATACATACATACCTAATGCAGTTTCTAAACAAGCGATAACACACATGGAGACATTATGGGTTTTTTTTTTTTTTTATTTTAATTTTGGGCTATTATGGGTTTGAAAACATATGTTCCCTCAAACGGGATTTGAAAATATGTATGTTGACCTCTCCCAACCTTGCAATAACACTCGTTCGCCACAAGACAACACACAACACGTGGCAACACGCCACGCCGCGCGGTGGTAGCTGGGTCTGTCTGCCTGCAGCACATCATCAACTATTCAGTGAGTGGAGCGCGGGAAAATTAAACTATAAATATTGGATAGAGGGCGATCCGCGATACAACCAGCACCAACAACAACGGGGAGACAATATCTCAGTTCCAAGTTGATATTTAAACACATTTAAAATATTGTTTGTTTATTGCATATTGTTTATTTAGCCGGCTATTTGTCAGCCTCGATAGCTCAGTGGTGCAGACAGTCGACTGTCGCTATTGATGATTAAGCAACGCTGGGCCGGTCAGTACTTGGATGGGTGACCGCTCGACCGTTGTAGGCTGACCGTGGTTCGGATTCCACGTAAAACTGTAGGCCCCTTCCCTTCTTACCTTACTAGGTGGTAGGGTTCAACCCGCCCGGGTTGGTACCACCGCACTGAATGAAACGTCGGTCGAAACGGCTATGTAAATAGTTTGTGATTTCCGTCCAGTTCAGTGTAGCCGGCACGACCGAAGGGAAGCACTGACATGGCACCTAGTTCACCCGGTGTTATGGGCTGACATCACGGATGTTGCAGGTTATGTTTATGTAGCCAACCGTGTCAGTTTCCATAAAAAAAAATAATAAAAAAAGCCTCTATTGGCAGTAGGTACACTGCGCTCAGATTTCTCATCACAAGAAGCAGAGGCGGACTTTCCTTAAGGCCGACTAGGCCCGGGCCTAGGGCGGCCAGATATTAGGGGCGGCCAATCTGTACCTGCTGCTGCAAGCGGTGAGCGCAGGCAGGTACAGAATAAAAACTACACGACCGAAGGGAAGCACTGACGTGGCACCAAGTTCACCCGGTGTTATGGGCTGACATCACGGATGCTGTAGGTGATGTAGCCAACCGTGTCAGTTTCCATAAAAAAAAAAAAAGGGTGCCGGCCGGAGCCAGTGCGTGCGACGTGCGGGAGTGGTGACCGCGGCGCGACGGAGACGACGCACTATTTACGCGGACAAAATAATTTAGCTATGACGATAAGGTCAATATTGCCGCAAAACTAATAAATAATACTTTTGCTATATGTAAATTAACCGAGAAATAATATTTTTCTGGCAGGTTGAACCGAACGCAATACTGATTTTCGTACAACTTCACATTTGTATCTATGTATTATGCTGTAAACTTGAAAAGGGCGGCTGCACTGAATTTGGGCGGCTGGTACTAAACGGCCTAGGGCGGCTAAGGCTGATAGTCCGCCTCTGACAAGAAGTAACATTCGGCCAGTTCTATTATTACAGCGAAGAAGAACTGACAAGAAACTGTACCTATTAGCTTCTATACGAAGATTTTTCTATGGAAACTGATAAGGTTGACTACATCACCTTCAGTCCAGCACAACTTGGTGAACTAGGTGTCATTTCATGGCTTCCCTTCGGTTTTGTCGGCTACACTGAACTGGACGGATGAATATGATGAATATTAAGTGATGAATATTAATTTATATTTTTATATTTTATCAATAATAATAAATAAATAAAAATGTTTGGCATTGGCATAATACATTTTAAGATTTTAAGTCACTTAATATGTGGCAAGGGCGGGCTTATCGCCTTGGGCAAATTTCCTCCAGTCAACCCGGTGTTAATGTAAGTAGATACTTACATATTTGTTTCGTTCTTTCTTTTTTACATTTTGTATGGTTGTCTGTCCTTGGATTAGTAAGGAATCAATCCAACCCAGTGCCACTTTACTAGTTTAGTTACCTACTGCATTTAGAAGCCTTACGAACGCCTATTTGTAAGTAGGTACCTATATGTAGGTTCAGATTGAGACGGCAATACAATAATACAACATTTTAAGGTGATTCAAAAACTGAAATGAACAATTTTTGGTACACTGTGTGTGTACACTTGGAATACAACTGCGCGAGACATCCCCTGAGACGAACTTGGATCAAAAACACTCTCCTACACAATAAAACTCACAACTCCGAAAATATAATTAATTACATAGGCACCTACCTCTACCTACATACGCATACGTTATACAAATACACATACACACATACGTTTTTAAATACCTTAAGCCACGTCTCCTGCGAATGTTTTTTTCGAAACATTACACAGAAACATCGAAACATTGGGGCGTGGCCATACACATTATATGAAAACAAAATTTGTTTGAAGAAACATTTAATGTTTTTTGTGTAATGTAACAAGCTTCTCAACCGAAGCAAGAAAACACTTCCTGACTAACAGAATCGTAAACAACTGGAATAAACTGGCCGAGGAAGTTATTGAAGCACCCTCAATAAACACATTCAAAAATAGGCTTGACAAGTACTTAAAAAGCGAAGAAATATAACAAATAGTAACACCAGTGATCATCATAGACATGAACCCATCAGCGTATTAAGCTGCTAGTTCATTAACAAATATAATAATAAGGTAGGTACTTCCGGTCTCTCACGGGACCGGATGTAGACCAACTTGCTTCCGTGCACTGGCTACGCTTCGGGGACCTCTTCGGGGAAACTGAGGGTTTTGTCTTTGCAATACAAGATGAGGTTGTCAAGACGAACAACTATAGGAAACACATAATGAAGGACGGAACCATTGACATCTGCCGCGCCTGCCATCAACCTGGCGAGTCCCTCAGACATGTGATTTCCGGTTGTTCGCAGCTTGCCAATACCGAGTATCTGCATAGACACAACTTAGTAGCCAGGATCATCCATCAGCAACTTGCCTTAAAGTACAACCTTGTAGGTAACGAGGTGCCTTACTTTAGGTACAATCCGCCGCCAGTTCTCGAGAACGGTCATGTCACACTCTACTGGGACCGGTCCATTATCAATTTATCACAGACAGGACTATTCTCGCGAACAGACCTGCGGGTCTATTCTTGTAAATTCTGACAGCGGAATCAGCGCTGTTGTGGCGCTGAGAGCCACTTCCAAAAGTAGCTCTCAGCGCCACAACCGCGCTGAGTCCGCTGTCAGAATTTACAAGAATAGACCTGCTGATATTGTGATAGTGGACCGGGAGGCAAGGCGCGCAACGCTCGTCGATATCGCCGTGCCTCATGATGGTAACCTCGTCAGTAAGGAAGCAGAGAAGACGTTAAAGTATCTGGATCTGCAGAACGAGGTTACCAAAATGTGATCCGTCGACTCGACGATCGTTGTGCCCATAGTCGTTTCGGCGCACGGGCTGATAGCGAAGAGCCTCGACGACCACCTTGAGAGGCTCTCGCTGAGTGGTTGGGTCAAGGGCCAGATCCAGAAGGCAGCCCTGCTCGACACTGCACGCATCGTCCGGAGGTTTCTCTCTTTTTGGGACCCGACCATCGGTAGCCTGGGTTCGCCCCGCCGCCGGTGGTGGAAATTCCATTTTTTTTAAGGTTAATTTTGTATGTTTTTATTTTTTTTTTATTTTTTTTTTTTATGGAAACTTTTAATGTTAAGGTTTTTAAATATGTACAAAATTAGTTTGAAGTTATTGTGTTAATAAAGAAATAATAATAATTTCTCTCTCTCGGGTCCAACCATCGGTAGCCTGGGTTCGCCCCGCCGCGCCGCCGGCCGCCGGTGGTGGAAATTCCATTTTGTTATTTTATATTAATTTTAGATTTAAGTTTTTATGTAAAATTAATATAAAAAAAGAAATGTGTCAATAAACGAATATTAATAATAATAATGTTACGAGTGTGTCTAGTACCACCACCTATCTCTCGTAGCTTGCCTCGCGTCGTCTCCGAGAGCTCCGTAGCCACGGCCTGCACCCGCCGGTGTGCTTGGAGGCCTGCCTCCCGCCGCCGGCGGAAATTACCGTTTTTGTTTATATTATATTAATTTTGTGTATTTTTATTACTTTTTGTAAAATTTATGTAAAATTAATGTAATATATTATAAGAACGTGAATAAAGAAATAATGTTACGAAAAAACATGCGCAGGAGACGCGGCTTTATCCTTGTTTTTAAATAAAACCAACTATAGGTAATATAAACTATAACTTAAAGAAAAGAAAGACAAATAAGTTGTAGGTTGTAATCATGGAGTTGGGGTTGTAATACGTGAAACGTATAATATTTTTTTTTTATCATTTGGTGTCCTAACATTTTCAACCGTTTAATTTAATCTCATCATATATCGCCATTCCGTAGCTTTAGTCGAGTAAATAAAAGAATTCTGCTTACATAAAAAAACACTTTGTCGAATTATTATTAATAAAATAATATTATTATTTTCTTACACATTTATGCCGATTTGGTGCCTCTCGGAGTTGAGCGACGAGAGAAAACAGTAAAAAAGGTTTTTAATTTATTTCTCACCTTACATTAAATAGTCCTACGGTGAAAAATGGGCTATATATGTAAAAAAACACTATAATTGTGGTACTTAATTAATCCCCTAAAAACATTGCGAAGTTTTGGTTACATGATGAATTTTACTTATTGTTGAAAAAAAGGTGACTTAGAAAATCGCACTTTTGGTGATTTTCTACATAAATGCTCTAGAAATATATTTCAAGATTTTATTAAATTTTCACCTTGGTGACTTGCCAATAACCAATTAAAAAACAGTTTTTTCCATATTTACCTATTGCGCATTAAATTCACCTTAGATATTCACTTTTATGCTTGATAGTATGTACGGGTTTTACCATAAATTGTCATAATCCCCTATTTATCTAGTGAGGGTTTTTTATTTTGAATAAAACATTAATTTACCTAAGTACGTGAAATTTGCGCCCGCGAGCCGCGCCACAGGCCGCGCGCAGTGTCTTAGTTAAGGTCCCCAAATACCTAGTTATTAAGCAACCTTTTGTACCATTAGTATAAGTAATATCTAATTGTTATCTAATTGTTTATTAACAAACAATGTCATTAGATTATGATATATAAAGGCCGCACCACTAAGGGCGAGCACTCTGATACTGCTATTGTACCGCGTAAGTGCACATCGTGCCTGCGTGTTTACCTCTTATATTGTACCAATTAATAATTTGTAAAAGTAAAATAAAAATATATTTTTTTATAAATAATCGAATCTTCAAAATTGTAACTGGCGCCCAACGTGGGGCACCTTCGGCTACATCGTCCGCCGGAACCAGCTCAGGGTTCCACTCCATCGGAGGACTCCAGGGGAGGTGCAGCCTAGGCTCTCAAGTCGCAGAAGGACAACCCCACACCACAACAAATTCGTTGCTGATGAAGACCGCCGTGCTACTACTGCTGCTGTAAGTGTTTGCACGTACTTGTCTATCCCTATCCAAGGATCCTAGACACCCGTAAACCTCATTCCATAGGATTTGACAATAAATCTATTTTCGTAGGAAATATAGAGATTTTAACGTTAAATATTTAGCTAGAAAAAATGGCTCTAAACGGAATTGCAGAAAATATTCCCGTACACGCTGAGAATTTAAGGATGTGCCTCGATGCCATCCCTCTTTTTGATGGCAACCCTGAGGACCTGTACACGTTCCTCCTATCGGCTCAGGGCTTCATAAATAGGTTAGGCGAAACGCCACAAGCGGTCTCCCAGGTGCTAAGCCGCCTCCGGGGTGACGCGCAGGCTGTAATAGCTTTAGAAAGTAACGATTACAACTGGAATTTAGTTAAGGGTATCTTGCGACGCAGTTTCGGCGATGGCAAGAGCATCGAAATATTGTACGCAGAAATTTCGAACTACGTCAGAAAAACTAGCGTTAGTAGCATGATTTTAGATTTAGATAAAATATTATTTAGGATAAAAATGAGGCTGAACGAACAGCTAGGAGGCGCCTACACAGACACACAAATGTTTCCCTTCGAGAGTACCGCGAAGAGTAAGCTCCTCAAGCTCTTCTCTATGGACACACAGATCAGACTGTCAGAGTACAACTACAGAGAACTTTGCCAAAAAGTTCGACTCTTCGAGGCAAACGGTATGATAGACCCCCTTCCGAAACGACACCAAGTGCCCACGCGCACTCACGCTCCAGCACAGGCTTCGAGGCCCTATGTGCCTCCCTATGCGCCGCCGCAGCGTCCGTACCAGCACAATTACCAAACCAACTGGAGGTCCCAGGCGCATCAACCGCAAACGCCACCTCAGCCGCAAAGACATAACTACCCCCCTACGGACAGGACACTCATGCGTCAACACTGGGCACGGAACGCTCAATCTGGCCACCCGCGCGGGCCACCTTTCCACGACGGAAACCGCGACGTATCGATGCGATCAGTGCGACCCAACAATCAGCACGCACGCCCTTCACAGGGTCCTGATATACAGGTAGGACCAGGTGTAGTGGTGAATGAGCTCTACAACCAGACCCCAGAATCCTACGGCGAAGAGCAGGGGCCCCAGCCAAGCTTCGACTGCTATGGCGAATTCGATGGTGAACTGCCCGAGGATGTCGCCGAGTTCGAACAGGATTTTCGCGACGAACCGACCGACGACCACGCGACATAATAGAGCTTCATAATTTTAGCGCTATCAAACTCCCTTACATAAAACACCCTCGATTAAATCTCACTATTCTAATAGATTCTGGCTCTACATACTCATTCATAAGCCCCGAGGTGTACAACCGACTGTTCTCGGACTGTTTGTACATAGATAAACCATTCTCGGTACAAACAGCCCATAAATTGACAGAACACAAAGGCCAAGTAATTACTCCCTTCTGGAAACAAATATTCGGAGACTGCAATATGGACACAATGACGTTTCACATATTAGAATTCAGCAAAAAGTACAACGTCCTTATTGGCATGGACATGATTAAGCAAATGCAAGCGGACATAATAGTATCGCGAAATCAAGTAGGAACCCCAGGCAAAACGATATTTCTCAACTACACCGAGCCAGACACATTAGAGAACGTAATGACCGAATTTAACGACCTGTTTAGAAACGATATTTCGCTGACGCACACATCTGAAATTACACATGTAATTAAGCTCCTAGATAATGAGCCTACCTACCAACGCGCGCGACCATTGGCGCACGTCGAACGCGAAGAAGTTAGACGACAGGTTAACGACATGCTCCAAAAAGGAATCATCCGACCAAGTGACTCGCCTTGGTCCAGTCCCGTTCATTTAGTCAAGAAAATAGGTAAAAATGGCGAGACTAAGTACCGCCTGGTCATCGACTACAGGAAGCTGAACGCTAAGTCACGGTCAGACAAATATCCACTGCCTAATATCGAAGATATATTTGCGCAATTAAACGGTAATAAATACTTCTCCACTTTGGATTTAACCAGTGGCTACCACCAGGTGGCCATGCACCCCGACAGCGTAGAGTGTACCGCCTTCGTGACTCCCGATGGACATTACGAATTTTTGCGAATGCCCTTTGGACTCAAAAATGCCCCTAGTACCTTCCAAAGAATGATGAATAATGTACTTCGCCCTTACATAGGCAAGATCTGTTTAATCTACCTGGATGACATCATAATCTTTTCTAAAACTCGATCAGAGCATTTCCAGAGACTACGTACTGTACTGAACGCCCTCTTAAAAGCAAATCTCTACCTCTCATTTGAAAAGTGCGAATTTCTGAAACAAGAAGTACAGTTCTTAGGACACATACTCACCGAACACGGCCTAAAGCCCGATTCTAAAAAAGTTGCAGCCATTCAAAAGTACCCAATTCCAAAGAATTTAAAAGAAATTCGTTCGTTTCTCGGTATGGTCAGTTACTACCGAAAATTCATTCCTAACCTAAGTTCTATAGTTAAACCACTAACGAGCTGCACAAAGAAAGGCGCCACCATAATCCACACCGAAGAATTTATAGAAGCATTCGAGGAATGCAAGCGGTTACTCAGTAATCCGCCTCTGCTTAGGTACCCGGACTTCGATCAAACATTTACGGTCACGACCGACGCAAGCGATAAAGCCCTAGGCGCTGTCCTAAGCCAAGAAGGCCACCCAGTAGCCTACATCTCACGCACTCTATCAGAGACAGAATCTAGGTACAACACTACGGAAAAGGAATTGTTGTGTGTGCTATGGGCCTTACAACAATTTCGCCCGTACATCTACGGCAGGCATTTCAAAATCGAAACAGATCACCAACCACTAGTCTGGCTCTGTCGCCTAAAAGATGCCAACGCAAAATTAACTCGTTGGAGGTTAAAATTACAGGAATACGACTACGAGATAGTACACAAAAAAGGCGCAGCTAATTACGTAGCTGACGCATTATCTAGAATTGAATTAAATATAAATGAAGGTCAATCAATGGTAGCGGAAAACGGGTCATCCACGGACTCAACCGAAGATAGTGAAAACCAATCCATGCACTCAAACGTAGAAGGTAGCGACGCAGGCATTGTGTCAAGGTCAGAGCACCCCAGTCCGCGCATGAATAGATTATTTTTGCATACATCCGACCAAACAGCTCACGAACGCAAAGGGACTGACCACCATTTCTTCTTGACAATCAGTGACATAGAGACACAATTTCTTGACCTAGTAAAGCGTTATCTAGACAAAAACAAATATGCACTGATATGCAAGGACGAACTACTATTTTTAGAAATATCCGAAATATACCGACGAGTCATAGATAAGTCCTCACTAACACTAATTAGGTACACAAAGATGCTGGAAGAAATAGATGATAAAGAAAAACAATTAGAGGTCATTAGGACAACCCACACGGACAATAACAATCATAAAGGTATTGACGCTACTATCTTAGAAATTAAGCGAAAATATTATTGGTTAAATATGAAAAAAGATGTAAAAACTTATATAGGTCAGTGTACCACTTGTAACAAATCAAAATATGACAGGCACCCTATAAATACCCCTATGGAAATAACTGCTACTCCCGTAAAGCCGATGGAAATCTGGCATATCGACGTGTTCGAGGTCAAACGACAAAAATACCTCACGGCAGTCGATAAATTTTCAAAATACGCTATCTGTAAGCCCCTAGTAAGAGAAAATGCCACCAACATTTGCGAAGCGCTTCTGACTATTTTTAGCGAGACCACCGTACCCAGGATAATAGTTTCAGACGGAGATTTTAATATTCACAACGAAACAGTAAAGGACCTGCTCACTATGTATAATGTAGGACTTCATATAACGACTCCTTATCACCACAACTCCAACTCAGACATCGAACGGTTTCACTCGACTTTATTAGAAGGGGTACGAGTAAATATATCCAGTTTTGGCGAAACCGAAATAAAAAGCCTCGTAGCGTTAGCCGTACTTGCCTACAATAACACCATCCACTCGACTACACAATACAAACCCTTTGAAGTTCATTTCGGTAGAAATAGCGATGTTAATATAAATAAGGAGCAAATAATAATTTCCGAATTTGTAGCAAGACAGAGGGAGCTCCTTCCCCGGATTCAGCAGAAAATCTTTGAGCATATGGAAAAGCGAAAAAGAGGTGTGATAGAAAGAATAAATAAAGAGCGAAAGGAACCGCCTCAGGTAAAAGTAGGAGATCAGGTTTTCGTTAAGATAACAAAACGCATGGCGAAACATAAGGATAAATTCTTAGGGCCCTATGAGGTCACCGACATTCTACCACATAACGTAATTACATACTTAAGAAATGGAAAAAGCTGCAACAGCCACCTTAATGAGGTGCGTCTCGTTGCAGGGGCGCCGTCGCCCGAGCGGCCATCAACGTCGAGAGACTAAGAGAACACCAAAACTTCGTCACCACTACACATGGCAACGCCCGAGTCATCAACGGAAGGTGGACGGTGATTCACGAGCTAGATTTGAATAAAGCGATAGGACAATACGAGTTACTAAAAATTAATTTTCTAAGGTTCCGCGAAACCAACACTAGCAACGACGCCATTTCAGGACTAGATCGTTTAGAATACCTAATGGACCACAGTTCGGGTCTCATTACCGAACTAACAAGTAAGCGAGTTAAAAGAGGCCTCATTAATGTTCTAGGCACTGTAATCAAAGCCATCACCGGAAATGCGGACGCCGACGATATCGCCCTAATTACTGAAAGATTACAACAGAATCAGCATGACGTTCGCACCGCAATCTCTCTGACATCTTCTACTTTAGAAGAGTTTTACAAAAAAATTAATAATTTAACGATGAATCAGGTCACCCTTAACTCTCAGATGAGCCACGATCATTATCTAAAGAACAGACAACTTATTTTGACCAACATAGTCTATCACGCAGAAACAGTAAACGAACTTTTAGAAAGACTAACGGCCGCAGTTACATTCGCGAATCACGGAATGTATCACAGCGCCATTATGAAACCTCAGATCTTGGCAGACGCATTAAAATTCATCCCCTCAGGCCAACTCATTTCGCCCGATATTAAAGTATTGCAAAAAATCATTAAGGTAGAATACTTTCAACTGAATAACGTCCTTCAATTTGTTGTAAATTTACCCTTGGTAGAGGAAGAGGTTTATGAGTACGTCTCCATTACACCTGTAATCCTGAAAAATATTACTTCCTGTACCTTTCCCGCATCCCGTCCTAGACGAGTACTGCGACACAAAGAACAGCTTGGCGTGGTTGACGTGTGCGACGACTACAGCGACTTCTACGTATGCCGCAAGGGAATCATGGACCTTACCCCCTGTGAGCAGGCAGTCCTCACCATGGAATCTCCAGCAGCTTGTACCATAGTACCGGTGCAATGCCCCTCTCTGCACATCGACGTCATCTCATCGAGCATCCAGTCGATCTTCAGCCAGGACCCCACTAAGTTAGTGTCGGACTGTGAAGGCCAGCGTAAGACAGAAATAATACAAAACAGTGTAATAGTGTCAAGCACAAGGTGCAAAGTTACTGTCAATAACAATGAGCTAATATCAAATGTGTTAAACAAAGAGACGTATCAAGTCCCCGAATACAGAGACATTGTAGTGAAACAGGTGCCACGACCATTACTGCGCTTCGACAATGCAGACCAAATAAGACTGCAGTTAGATCAAATGGAGCAGCTCACCGCAGAACCTCCATTACGTCATGAACCCTTCTGGGTGAACGCCCTCGTCACCCTAGGACTGATCACGGTGGCAGCAGCAGCCTACTACATCTACAAGATTAAATCAAGAGCGTCTACTACGACAACGACTGAAGGAGAAGATCCGGCTTCCGTTCCTCTTCGCACAATCCCCACAGGATTATTCTCAGTTCAAAGGGAGGGGAGTTAAGGTCCCCAAATACCTAGTTATTAAGCAACCTTTTGTACCATTAGTATAAGTAATATCTAATTGTTATCTAATTGTTTATTAACAAACAATGTCATTAGATTATGATATATAAAGGCCGCACCACTAAGGGCGAGCACTCTGATACTGCTATTGTACCGCGTAAGTGCACATCGTGCCTGCGTGTTTACCTCTTATATTGTACCAATTAATAATTTGTAAAAGTAAAATAAAAATATATTTTTTTATAAATAATCGAATCTTCAAAATTGTAACTGTCTTCCCGCAAACGTGATAAGGACGGGGCTAATACGGCGCAGTGCGTGTGCGAGGAGAGCGGAGATACTATGTGCAAGAAAGAAGGCATTAGTAGATCGCTCTCCGTGTGGGAAGTGGACGAAGTGTGGTGTGTGTGTGTGTGTGTGTGTGTGTGTGTGTGTGCGTGGGGACGCTATCATCATCAATACTAATAATAAATCTGTAAGGGGTGGTCATGGAGTAAGTTACTTTGTTAAGTTACTAAGTTAATATTGAGTTTGTAGCCTCTATGTATGATACTAAAGCTAAATTGACGATTTTTAGAAATCTTTTCTGTATGTACGTATGTATGTATGTTCCGCCATAACTCTTAAACCGATCATCCGAATTCGATGAAACTTTGTACAAGCACATTTAACTATATGGGACACAGGATAGGCTACATAAAATTCAGTTCCGGTTACGCTAAGATGTGGCTCCCATACAAACCGATATGTTCAATCCGCGCGCCTTAGTACTATACATAGGTATTTACCGAGCGAGCGGCGGCAGTTGGCGGCGTGGCGGCACGGTGCGACGGCGCGGGGGAGGCGCGGCCTATAAACTCAACAGAGAACCGAACAGCCGCACTATATTCCTCTTTCACGCAAAAACTACTGAACAGATTTTGATGAGCCTTTTGATGAGTACTATAGCTTATACATCGAAAAGGCTATAATTTATAAAGACACTAGCTTTTGCCCGCGGCTTCGCTCGCGTGAAATTCGTATTTCAAACGAAGAAATTAAGTAACTAAAGGCGAGCTGGGTTCAGGTAAACTATAAACCGTCTCGAAGAAAGTGAGTAACTTTTTGAGGCCGAAGGCGGAGTTGCGTTCAGGAAGACGATAAACCTTCTCGAAGACAGTAAGTAACTATGGGCGAGGCCGAAGGCCGAGCTGCGTTCAGGAAGAGGATAACCTTTTCGAAGAAAGTAAGTAACTATGGGCGAGGCCGAAGGCCGAGCTTCGTTCAGGATGAGGGTAAACTTTTCGAAGAAAGTAAGTAACAGAGGGCGAGGCCGAAGGCCGAGCTGCGTTCAGGCAAACTGAACCTTCTCGAAGACAGTAAGTAACTATGGGCGAGGCCGAAGGCCGAGCTGCGTTCAGGAATAGGATAAACCATCTTTAAGAAGTAAGTAACAAAGGGCGAGGCCGAAGGCCGAGCTGCGTTCAGGAAGAGGATAACCTTTTCGAAGAATGTAAGTAACAGAGGGCGAGTCCGAAGGCCGAGCTGCGTACAGGAAGACCATAAATCTTCTCGAAGAAAGTAACTTCTTTGTTACTTACTTTCTTCGAAAAGGTTTATCCTCTTCCTGACCACATCTCGGCCTTCGGCCTTGCCCATAGTTACTTACTGTCTTCGAGAATTTATCGTCTTCTTCGCTCGGCCTTCGGCCTCGCCCTCTTTCTACTTACTTACTTTCTTCGAAAAGGTCATCCTCTTAAGTTTAGGTCATAACTTAAGGTCATCCTCTAAAGTTACTTACTTTCTTCGAAAAGGTCATCCTCTTCCTGAACGCAGCTCGGCCTTCGGCCTCGCACATAGTTACTTACTGTCTTCGAGAAAGTTTATCGTTTTCCTGAACGCAGCTCGGCCTTCGGCCTCGCCCTCTGTTACTTACTTTCTTCGAAAAGGTTATCCTCTTTCTGAACGCAGCTCGGCCTTCGGCCTCGCCCATAGTTACTTACTGTCTTCGAGAAGGTTTATCGTTTTCCTGAACGCAGCTCGGCCATCAGCCTCGCCCTCTGTTACTTACTTTCTTCGAAAAGTTTACCCTCATCCTGAACGCAGCTCGGCCTTCGGCCTCGCCCATAGTTACATACTTTCTTTCTTAAAGATGGTTTATCCTCTTCCTGAACGCAGCTCGGCCTTCGGCCTCGCCCGTAGTTACTTACTATCTTCGAAAAGGTTTATCGTCTTCCTGAACGCAGCTTGGCCTTCGGCCTCGCCCTCTGTTACTTACTTTCTTAGAAAAGGTTATCCTCTTCCTGAACGAAGCTCGGCCTTCGACCTCGCCCATAGTTACTTACTGTCTTCGAGAAGGTTCAGTTTTCCTGAACGCAGCTCGGCCTTCGGCCTCGCCCTCTGTTACTTACTTTCTTCGAAAAGTTTACCCTCATCCTGAACGAAGCTCGGCCTTCGGCCCCGCTCATAGTTACTTACTTTCTTCGAAAAGGTTATCCTCTTCCTGAACGCAGCTCGGCCTTCGGCCTCGCCCTTTGTTACTTACTTTCTTAAAGATGGCTTATCCTTTTCCTGAACGCAGCTCGGCCTTCGGCCTCGCCCATAGTTACTTACTGTTTTCGAGAAGGTTTATCGTCTTCCTGAACGCAACTCCGCCTTCGGCCTCAAAAAGTTACTCACTTTCTTCGAGACGGTTTATCGTTTACCTGAACCCAGCTCGCCCTTAGTTACTTACTTTCTTCCTTTGAAATACGAATTTCCCGCGAGCGAAGCCGCGGGCAAAAGCTAGTAAATAAATAAAAACAGACAATGTCGTGTGTTATTTGTGGGGGCTTTTTAAGCGAAGACAAAGTGACTGTGCGCAGTAAAGGATTAAAAACTTTATGCAAGTTTAGTGTTCTGCGAAATGATGGATTGTCCAATGTGTTCGAAAGTGTCGACGAAATTTCTCTACATACGAACTGCAGGAAAAAATACACTAAAGACATACACTAAAATACACTAAAGTTCGTCAACCAAACAGCAAATGCATATAATATGCATTATTTTATCATTATTCCGGCCGTTCGTCCATCCACGCGCCACCGCCTCCGCCGCGCCACCGCCTCCCCCGCGCCCCCGCGCCGCCGCGCCCTCCGTCCGCCTCACCCCGCGCGCCTATCATGAGTATTTTTCATAAACAATTTAATTGTAGCAAACGCTCACCAGTTTTCCAGGGGATTCTTTTGCATTATAGCACCTGATAACAAATATGATAATTGTAAGTTAAAATATCCAAGGTGTAATTTATGTAAGGAACTATAAACTACATAAAACGACGTAGAAAAAAAAGTAAAGCAGTCACCAAGGTGATAATTTAATATATTATTTATAAGCGCTATTTACGCATTATGACAAAATATCACCACGTGTATCAGTCCTCTTTCGAAATTATAATTTTTTAAATACAAATTGTCCGATATCTATGCAATTTTTTATATAATTTTGGGGATTATTAAGAATAATTGTATAATGGCATTTAAGATGTTATTACTGAGAAAATCACCAGTTTTGTAATTTTTGTTCACACTCAAATATTTTTTTTTAATTTTAATCTCAATTTAAAAAAAACGGTAATCGCTAGAGTGGGGATTATTACGTATTCATTTTTTGTCTATAATATTCTTCGATACTGCAAATTATCACCAATTATGCAATTAATGCAAGCACCTCTATACAAATTTTATTTCCAGTCCCCGACTACTTCGTCATCCAATAATTCCTTCGCCGCCCTTCCTACGCGCGTAGTTTATGTATGCACTATACATTGTCACCGCGCCCCTGCGCTGCGGCCTGTGATTTTATGCAAACTGAACTGCGGCCATGCATAATGCAGGAATCCTAGCGACAATGCATAAACTATGCAGGTATGGTGGATGATCCAGCACGGTCGCTGCCATCCATTATGCAGTTTGCCGTGTGCAACTAATCTAAGCGATAAGCAAGGAAACGTGCAAACGGAGAATAGAGGTGGGGTACAGTAAGTCAATGGTGGGGTATGAAAATTTGTCGCATCGCAAGAATGCTTCGAGAAAAAAATTAATATACGCGCGGTCTCATAGAAAATAATTTTGATTTTTGTATATATTTTGTACACAATAAATTAGGACGAGTGTCTGGAGATACAGAGGGGCAACGCGGCCGCCATCCTGGGAACCATCCCGGGGACGACGCCCCTTGAGGAAATGTATAATTTATAAGTTAGTTTTTAGTTTTAGTGGTTTTTTAGTTATAGTTTTTTTATTAGTTATATTTTTCTTTAAATTTTATTTGATAGGTAGTTTATAGTTTATTTAATAATTTTAATTTATAAATTGTCATAGCTGGTAGGGATAAGTATATAATGTGCGGGGCGGATCTCGGTGTGTCGCCCCGCAGCAGTTCGTCGGTGTTCTCCCTCGCACCCGCACCGTACTTGTATAGTGTATACGCGTGGCGGGTCGCCCGCTGCGGGGACGACACGCCGAGATCCGTCCCGCGCATTATACCAGCCGAATATTACTATATTATATAAAAAAATATTTTTTTTCTAAATACACATATTTTACACCTATCTTATATTTAGACTTTTATAAGACGTGGTCAGAAAAAAAAATTTATAGTGTACAAAATAATATATAAATCTAAAACCAAATATTGATGTAAATAAAAATATTTAATTCACAAAATAATTTCAAAATTTTTGACAATGAATTTATACCAGCAACCTAAAGGTGCGTACAGACATCGCTAGGCATGCGGCGCGAATGGTTCGTCACGCATGCCTCGGGCTGTGTGGACGTGAGTGCTCACTGTGAGCATTCGCCGCGTACGCTCGTTGCGAGGCTGCCTCAGTACGAGCCGTGCGTTCCGTGTGGACGTCGCACGCAACTCAATAACAGCCGTCCACACGGAACGCACGGCTCGCACCGCACTGAGGCAGCGCGTTAATTGATTCGCAACGAGCGTATGCGGCCAATGCTCACAGTGAGCACTCACGTCCACACAGCCCGAGGCATGCGTGACGAACCATTCGCGCCGCATGGCTGCGTCAGCTTGAGCATGTGCGTGCGTGGTTGTTCGCGTGCTCAGCTTGAGCATGTGCCGTTCAGGAGTTATGCACAAATGTTGCGCGCATGCCTCAGGTTGAAGCATGCGTGACGCACCGTTCGCGCCGCATGCATTGCGATGTCTGTATGCGCCTTTAGATTCCGCGGAGACCTATCAATAATCTAAGCCAGCAACCTTCGCCAGCCCCATACGAAACTGCCCGTCTTATTGATGCATCTTGTCCTTATCCCTTAGTCGCCTTTTACGGCATGCATGGGGAGAGATGCTGTGGGGCTATTCTTCCTTTTTTAAAACCGCCCATACATCGACAGCGATTAAAAAGTAAAAAATAATTTTGTAAAAGATTAAGGTTCTACTACTGTAAGAAATCTCTGTAAGGGATAAGTCCGCCTTTGCACCTTATTTAAATGCTCTAATGTGATTGCTGCTGTTGAATGTTTCTTTGGGGCAATAAAGTATTTTCTATTCTAGAATTATTCTATAACCACTATTTAAAAAAAAAAAAATTATACTCGGTCCCCTGATGCCTTTAAATTAAGTGGAAATTATTTTTAGGGTTCCGTATCCAGTACGGGACCCTATTACTAAGCCTACGCCGTCTGTCTCTGTCTGTCCGTCTGTCCGAGGACTGTATCTCTTGAACCGTAATAGGTAGCCAGTTGAAATTTTCACAAAAAATGTGTTATTATGGCCGATATAACAACAAATAATAAAAATAAGAAAAAGTAAAAAATTTACAGGTGTTCACATAGAAGAAACCAAAATGTGTATCCCCACGCCCCATCTACCGAATAGATTATCAAGCATATTAACTAATCATGAAGCATTTCATAACACGCCATCTAGATGGCGTGAGTGGCGCAGGCCGTGACATGGCGATACGGAACCCTCGGTGCGCTCGTTCGGCTCGCACTTTGCCGGTCTTTTTTACTTTTTATGGGTTGTTGATGTGTGGGTGATTTTTAAACTAGTAATTTAACTTTTCAATTTTATATTCTCGCCGCGGGTGCGGCGCACAGATTGGGAAGCCCTGATATATTATGTCATAAGGAAAAAAAATAAAAAACTTTTAGTTACACCACTTAACTTTATTGCTTCGTAACTATTTTCATCGAGTGTCCATCCTTAGTGTAAATATTGTGCATACATTTTATCCTCACTTTGGTACAAAAACTTCCTTCAATTTGTTCAAGGAACACAAGATTGTATCATGTAGCAAGTTCGAACCCTTTCGATAATATGTACGTACAGTCTTTACAAAAAGGCAGATCTACGTATAGACACTGTACTATGTATTACCAAGTATTAACAACGCAGGTTAGACGCTGCGTATATCACATACGAGGACCCTTACACGCTACATTTACTTAACCCTTCATCACTGGAGCGGGCAATATTGCCCGCCGAGCATTTATACCGTCATCTATGGAGCGGTCAATATTAACCCGCCACCGCTCCAAACCGCTGCATGGGCCGAAAAATAATTTTTCCCTACACAATCTACTATTATAGTATTAGTACAAAGAGACATACTATAAAGTTGACAAAATTGATCTACCAACACTATCATTACCGAAGACAACAACGAGCCGACAGAGTAGGAAAAAAATATCATATCTGTCGTCATTGTTGTGGGTGTTGTGTTGTGGGTCGGTGTAGTGAATGTTCGTTGAGTTTGTTCACCAAATACAGAAGAATGGACCGGTAAGTGATGTTTTTTCTCTTTTTCATTATATTCCGGACCTATTGAGTACATTTGTTTGTACTGAGTTGAGATGCATTTTACGTAAAAAGTCGAAGAAAAGTCCTACTCCATACTGACAATTTTTTCCTGTTTGTTGTTGTTGTCAAAGCTTGTTTCTCAAAATAAATCGGTTTTTCGGAGAAAGTGAGGTGACAGAAATGTTCATTAGTTCTTCTAGTTGAATAATATATGCCGTTTAGTGCTTACATGTCGTACATTTACGAGAAACAAGCCATTTTTGTGACCTAGGTCTCGCGCCATACAAACTTGCCTGTTTTGAGAAGCTTGTTTCTCAAAATAAATCGTTTTTTTGGAAAAAGTGAGGTGACAGAAATGTTCCTTAGTTCTTCTAGTTGAATAATATGTGCCGCTTAGTGCTTGCATGTCGTAAATTTACGAGAAATGAGCCATTTTTGTGACCTAGGTTTCGCCTAGGAACTTGGTGAAAGTGTTTTTTTTGCCAACATTTTTTGCGAATTCAAAATTTTATTGTGGTTGACACGGGGGCTGCTGATACACAAGAAAGGTATGATTAGGTCCGTTATTTATTAGTGTTTATAATAAAAATACTATGTGACCGATTTCCGGTCTAATAAATTTATAAAAATAAAAAATCTGAGACAGGTCGCGATTTTCATATAACACAACTTTACAAAATAATAATATGCAATATATATAAAAAAATACTATTTATAGCTAGAATATTTATCTGTAAATACAATCCATATGTTAGTTCATGAAGTTTTATGGAAAAATCTTCCAAAATGATTTTTTTTCGAGAGTAATGCGCCGGCGCCGATCGCGCCCGCCACCTGGTGTAGGCGAAGGATTGTTTTGGTTAATGCTTCCGTAGAGGACGGGTATAAAACCTTACATACATTTTTTCATTCACTCAATACAGGCTAAAAGAACTGAGGACCAGTGTATGTACCTCGGGGAACCACTCACAAGCTCACTCCTGAGTGCGACTGGTGGCGAACTCACACTCCAACTGCCCGTGCCGCTTAATTTGCCACAGATTATAACAACAACGCCAACATTGTAGAGTTAAAGCTGAATTCATGTTAGAAAACTTTCTAGCACGGTCCTGTTTGAATTTAATAATTTTTTTTTTTTTATGGAAATTGACACCTTTTGCTACATCACCTACAACATTCGTGATGTCAGCCCATAACACCGGGTGAACTAGGTGCCATGTCAGTGGTTACCTTCATATCATGTCGGCTACACTGAGCTGGACGGAAAACACGAACTATTTACATAGCCTTTTCGACCGACGTTTCGTTCAGTGCGGTGATACCAACCCGGCCGGGATAAACCCTACCACCTAGTAAGGTAAGAAGGGAAGGGACCTACAGTTTAACGTGGAATCCGAACCACGGTCAGCCTCAACGGTCGAGCTGTACTGTACTGTACGACCCATCCAAGTACTGACCGCGCCCAGGGTTGCTTAATAACCGACCGACCGCACCACAGAGCTACCGAACCTTACATTTTTATACCTTTTGTATAAAAAACTAACTATGTACGTAATTATGTCATTCAGTATCAGTTCTAAAGAACATAGCAACTCTACGACTTTTATATTTTGAGAATATTTGAGAAATATTTGACTTTCTTCATACAAATGCCGAATTAACGACTTTTATATTTTGAGAATATTTGAGAAATATTTGACTTTCTTCATACAAATGCCGAATTAACATTTCAACTTTTTCTTTTAAGGGGGGGTACTAGGCAAAACATCACATCATATTATCCTAACTATAGCCATATTTCAATAGATATTACTATAATTTATATGATTATAGTTAGGTAAAGGTTCAAGGTATAATGTGTGATAGATTATTGTAATTTAATCTTGTAAATTCTCTGAAAAATAAGTGGGTGAAAAGTGGTAAAAACGTTCGAAAATGCATTTGCTATTTCGTCACAAATATGTCCATACAAAAAACGCTCGCGCACGGCAACGGCCCAAAATTTAGAATGTTCAAAGATAGTTCAGTGAAAAACCATTTATTCTGTAAGCGTTTGAGTTTATTTAGATGATTCTTAATCTTATTGACTCTAAGCTCAATGAAGCATTTTTCGTATTAGATGCATTTGTAAAAAATGGCGAGGGAAATAGTAAAGGCATTTTTTAACGATTTTACCACTTTTCAACCACATATTTTAAAAGGAATTTATAAAATTAAATGAAAAATAATGTATTCACATTATACCTTGAATCTTTACCAACTATAGGCATATATATTATAGTTAAATCACTTGAAATATGGGTATGGTTAAGGAAATACGAAGTGCTTTTGCCTAGTACCCCCCCTTAATGTCAAAAATTAAAAAATAAAGTTCCATGGCAAAAAAAATTACCTACTTTCCGGTATTACAGATTGTGTAAATTTTCGGTAAAATCCAAAACAGTACCTGCCGCTATTTATTCTTCTGATGTAAGTAAACAAAACAAAGTAATGTTTTAACACACATTGGTGTGGAGATAAAAGATAAAACACAATTTTGTATTCAAACAATGAATTCATTGTAGACACAGGTCCTCAGTACCACAGGCTTATATCTAACTGTTAGGATATGGGCGACCGGGACAGACGGACCGCAGTCTACCGCCGCGAGGGTCCCGAGCCGCCCTGCCAGCCGCCGCGGTGACCGCCGCCGCGGTGCCCCCCGCCCCGCCCTCGACCTGCCACTGCAAATACAAAACAGACATTATAGATCTAGCAAAGACAAGAGTTCATAATGGGGTAGATAGAATTATGCAAGGCCGACTGCGTCCCAGTGCATATCGTGTACATGTGACGTGTGCATGGTGACTAAGGGATAAGGACAAGATGCCACGATAAAGGGCGACAGACTAGCCAGCCCTCACCTTGGCACCTAACTTCTCCAGTCATGTAGGTCGCGGTTGTAGCCGACTTGTGCTGTGCTCTCCTCTAGTCCAGTATAGCCAGCATTCCAAAAAGGGAAGTCCCCGGTATGACACCTACCTTCACGGAGGTGATATTGGCTGATCGGAGCATATAATTTGGCTCCTCCGACTACCAAATTGTACCGGATAAAAAAAAGCAAGTCACGAAGACCGACTGCAACTCTCTTCCTTTGTGCGTCTTGCTACTCATCATAAACTTGTTTTGTGTTGTAATTCACCCCAGAGTTCATGCAGCACAACACCGATTACTCTGCTTACTTTGATAATGGACATAGTAGGATGTGGTATTTTATGTAGGTATATATACCTTGCGCGCGGAGTATGGCGCTCTTGCCCCGGCCGGCGGTCGGCTTGTTGCCCTGCCGCTTGAACATGGGCGCGTTCTTCAGCATGTCCGGCAGGATGAGGAACCGGATCTTGGAGCCGCGGATATACACGTTCTCCAGCTGCGCCACCCGCCCGTCGCGGTACGTCACCGTTACTCCCGTCACCTGCAACACGCCTTTCCTTATCAGACCACCACTTCCGTAGGTAATGTGTAAGTACTGAGTGCGGCTGGTACTTAAAAATAACAGCCCCACTGCATCTCTGCACTGCAAAGGTTGACTAAAGTGCGGCCAAGGAGAAGCGATACCAAATTTTAATGTAAACAAAGTCAATGCACAAAGATGGAATGAAAGATGGAAGAAATGCACAAGATGGAATGAGATAGATACAGATTGTCAACTCCACTGTCGTGTTTTAGGTCAGTGAACTTACGTATCACTTCTCCTTGGCTGCACTTTATAAGAAATCTCTGTAAGGGATAAGTCCGCCTTTGCACGTTATGTAAATTTTCTAATGTACTTGTTACTGTTTAATGTTTACTGGGGCAATAAAGCATTTTCTATCTATCTATCTATCTATCTATCTGCCGTGCATGTCGTAAAAGTTGACTAAGGGAGAAAGACGAGATGGTGTGCTAAAGGGCAACAGGCTGGCCACCTCTTACCATTGCACGGTCCTTCCACCGAGTCGGGCATTAAGTGGGTGAAAAATGCTAAAAAATGTTCGAAAATGCCTTTGCTATTACAATCTACATTTGTTACAAATACGTCTAATACGAAAAATGCTCCGTTGAGCTTAGTCAATACCTTTACACGTGCGTTCTTTCACGCGTGATTTTGGCGTGCGCGCAGGGCAAAGGAAAGAACGCGGTCAAGCACGCACGCCAGGCGCGTGCCTCCAACTTTCGTTAATTTTTGAATCACGCGCGAGTACTGTGTCGCGCGCTCCTGAAGCGTGCGTCTAAAGGGTTTCGCACATTCAATCCTGCGGGAAAGTGGCACGTATTGGAGCGTCCAACGAACGTACACGCCGCGCCTGGCGCCTGACGCCTGCCACGCGCGCGCGCGCGCTTTCGCTCGCAGCGCTTGAACCTTTACATGCACAATCTTACACGCGCGCAATCGCGGGCACCACCCAATCGCGCAGGAAAGCGCTTACGTGTAAAGGTACCTAATAAGATTAAGAATCATCTAAATAAATTCAAACTCTTACAGAGTAATTGGTTTTTCACTGAACTATCCTTTCATACATTTTTCTATGGCAGCGCGCGGTTTGCGCTGCGGCCGTGCATTTTCGAACTTTGAATCTTTGAATATGGTATTATCAAATCTTTAGCGGCGGGTGGCCGAGTGGTTTGGGCATCGGCTTCTCATGCGAGAGGTCCGCGGTTCGAATCCTGTCGGCGTGTACCAATGAGTTTTTTCTGACGAAAAAATTTACGTGCATACCTACACCTGCTGCTTCACCGTTCGGAACCGGTGTAAAACTGTAGGTACCTTCCCTTGCCCCTTACTAGGGGGTAGGCTCAATTTGTAGCCGACTGGGTTGGTACCACCGTACTGGATTTAAGATGGCCGCATAGCAACCTCGGTTGTGTTCTCCTCTAGTCCAGTATAGCCAGCAATCCAGGGAAGTCTCCGGTATGGCACCTACCTTCTCGGAGGTGATATTGGCTGGTCGGAGCATGCGCTTTGGCCACTCCGACTCAGACATCCATACCGGATTACATAAAAAAAAAATGGTGATAATGCTCAATATACTTCTAAAAAAATGTGGAGATCCGTTGTCTCTGCCTACCCCACTGGGAAACAGGCGTGACGCTATGTATGTATGTATAAAGGTGAAGATATGCCCTACTTGATCTGTTCCACTTTGACGCCAGCCTACAGCAAATAACTAACGGGTTTCTCAGTTGAGTTCGAGACTTGGCGCACCGCCGCCTGAATTCAAAATGATTTTTGGTGTTTCTCATTTTATTTGTGGAGTGCAATGTTTGTGCGATCTTCAACTAACAATTTGGAATCAAAACAAAGGTCAGTGCACTGTGAGGTCATACATTTGAAGGGAATTTTGAACGGATTTTGAATGCAACATTTCTATAGGTGTTCATATTTTTGTTCTCTCCTTGAGTAGCGAATATTTGCGGAGATTAGCGCGCGCCGGCGCTTAATTTAATTAGTAACGGTTAATTAGTAGCAACTTCGTATCAAAATCAGTAATTGATCAATAAGTTATTCAAACTGTGGGGTGGGTATAGATACTGGCAGGTGGCGGAGGGGGGAGGGTGGGTGGGAGGGGGGGAGCTTGGTGTATCGATTTATTAACCTCTCCCCCCGAGGAAGGGGGCCGTTTAGGGGGGGCGCCATACAAATTAATTTTTCATAAAAAATAAAAATTTTGTTTTTTTTTTTTAAAGCACCAAAACATTGGTTTTGTATATAAATGTATGTAAAAACAAGGGAAGTGGTATGGGTGAATGATTTGGTGGTTTAAAAAAAAAAATAACCAGGGTTAATTTATAGAAGTAATTAATTTATAGATATAAATTAACCCTAACCTAATGTTGAGGCGGGGCATGTCGTTTTTGCATAAATTCCTATTCAAAATAAATGTTTTGGTGAGTTAAAAAAAAAAAAATTTTAAAATCAAAAATTTATTTTGTATGAAAAATATTTTTTTCAAATTTTTTTTTCTCGAAAAGTATTGATCTCCTCGGGCTAATTCTTTCACTAATATTCTTCTAACATTATAAACTACAAGATATAACTACCAGCAATTTGCTATCAAACCTGCCATTAACTATACCTCAGCCCAAACTGTTACAGATCCGCCGCCGTCCATATTTGTGTAGGTTTAGCCTAAAATAAGCGAACGCCGGCTCATAACCTCCAAAGCTTCAGAGGTAAACAAAAACAAAAGACATGACACTCTCAGCGGGAACTATAAGCCTCTGCTGTAAGCTTTTAGCAAAGGCGCAACGACCAACGGAACCGTTCAACACGAAAGGATGGAATTACCTGGCAATTCATATTATCCTCAGCTTCGATTAGCTTGCCGCGGTACACCTCGCCCGTGTTTGTTTCGCAAGTAATAACATGACCTTCGGCTTCGTGCAGCACCTTGATTGGCACACCGATCGACATGGTTACTTCACTTCCCACAACAACACTCGTAAGCCAAGATGAAAGCGGATTTGTTTAGCGGCGTCCCCGACTTGTTTGCAAAAAAAAGCGCGATGGCGTCGGTCGGCCGTCGGCAAGCAAATAGTGTTGCCAAGTGGCTATGACCTGAAATCGCTATTTCCCGAAAAGTAATCATCACCTAAATTATTATTCAATTTTAGGGAAGGCAAAAGAATTATTCATAGTAGTATGTACCTATGCACTGGAGGAAACGAAATGGGATTTCCATTCACCACAGGTAAATATTTCATACTTCGCAGGTATGTAAGTCATCCATCATATTAGAACAAATAAATGTGACCAGTTCGAGTGCACTTTACTGACATAAGAATTATCAATAAACAATAACACATCTCGACTGTAACTAACTTAGTAAAACTAAGTGGCCTAATCGGTGACTATCTATCTCGCTTATCTAGATCCAAGTATCAGGGCGACTAGTCGCCAATCTAGATATTTAGTCGCCAATGGCGATTGGCGATATAACGCCTAGGTTGACAGCACTGGCGGCAAACGTTCAATTGACAGACTGTCCAAGGGGTCTGGCACAGGAGAGAACAAAGGAACGATGGCGCTATAGATCAGCTGTGATTTTTTGGAGGGTAAAAAAAATAACCAGGGTTAGTTAATATAAAGAAGATGCGTCGCTAGCGCTACGCGTTCTCTATCTATATTAACCCTAATCTAATGTTGAGGCGGTGCATGTCGTTTTTGTTACGTTTCGTTTCTGCCACTTCGCGTTTACAATCAGCTGATCTACAGCGCAAGCGTTCCTTTGTTCCATAATGTGCCGCTTGCCTGTCCAAGTCAACATATTGTTAGACTGTCAAATCTTATTCTGTTAGCGTACTTTTATTGTCCTTATTACAGTCGCCAGCATTTCCATCGGATTTTCGGTAGAACGAACACCGAACACACAAAGTATTTTAAATAGTGTTACTTTTTGAACAGTTTCATTCATGTCATGAATCATGACATGATGGTTCGGTAGTCATATAAAAACGGGAGAAGAAAATACTGTCAATTTTGTTCTGTTCAATTTACTGTCAAAATTGCCTGTCGTGAAAAGGGACGGACGAATAACTAAAAAAAAGAAATGTGTTTGGTTACAATTGCTGTCAGCTGTTTTTGACGTTTTGCTTTTGACCTTTTCAAAATAAACATTTATTTACGGATATCAGACAGATCGTTCGTTGACCCGATCCCTCCCTCGGTTGAGCTTTGCTTCAGTTCTGTCGTGCCACGGTATCAGTGATGTAAAATAAAAATAAGCGTGAACGGTGAACCTAAACGGCTTGAGACTGCAACATGCGTCTCCTAACTTTCAGTTACCTTAGCCTACTGCGTCGCTCCCGCCTGACTCCGACATACCGTGCGAACCAGACACTTTCCAGCCCTGATAAGACTCCTCTAGGTTTGTATCCGCTGTTGCCGGCGCTCGGATGTCGCGAGGGTGAGACGTCGCGTCGGTGGCTGCGAGCGGGCGGCGGAGCTGACGACGTTGCTGTTGTTACAGAGCAGGGTTGTTGCGAACATCAGCATCAGCATCAGCATCCGTGGAACTTCAGCATCATTTTCAACATCAGCATCCGCATTAATCGATGCTGATTATTAATGCTGATGTTCGAGTTGTGACGTAATTATAGTGCCCTTTCAAAATTGGCTCGAAGATTTTTATCACCCCCGCCAGCGATTGCTCCTAGTGAACAGATATTCAGTAGTGCTGGGATAATTTACAAACCTTCTCGGAATAGTCTCGACCCCGAAAAAGCAGCACAGTTAATGGTTTTAAAATACAACTTACCGTTGATACAGTTCCAATACTAATAATTTAATTTTTTTTTTTTTTTTTTTTTTTCTGATATAGCCATCTGCCATCGGAATTCTACCATAAGCAGATTATTTGTTGTTTGGGGTATGGCGTTTGAGGTGGGCCATCCATTGACGGCTCTCCCTTTTGGTTGTTAGTGTCGAACATCTAGGGTCAACACTTGGTGTCGTTTCAGCCTTCCAGGGCCGGTGTGGTCCAGGAGTGCCGTGGCCAGAATATTTGGGTGATTTTTTAGCCTCGTCTTGTATCTGGTACAATTCGACTGGATCTCAGCTTTTACGCTCGGCACTTTGAGATGCTCGTGTATGTCATCGTTTTTAGAGAACCATGGTGCGTTTGATATGTTTCGAAGCACTTTGTTTTGGAATCTCTGCAAGATCTCAATGTTACTGTTGCTTGCAGTGCCCCACAACTGTATGCCATATGTCCACACCGGCTTGATGACCGCTTTGTAGATGAGGAGTTTGTTGGATGTGCTCAGTTTAGAGGCTCTGCCCATCAGCCAGTGCAGTTTGTTGAGCCGTAGGTTCAGTTCCTGTCTTTTGCACCTGATGTGCTCTTTGAAAGTCTGCCTCCTATCTAAGTGCATTCCCAGATAACGCACGGAGCTAGTGTGTGGTAGGGTTTCGCTTCCAAGTTTCACAGGAGGACAGTCGCCGACTCGAAGTGAAAATGTGATGTGGTGAGACTTGGGTGCGCTGACTCGGATCCGCCATTTTTCAAGCCATATGTCCACTTTGTCCAGGTGAGACTGGAGTATACTGGACGCCATTGCTGCGCTAGAATGGCTAGCAAGGGCCGCCATGTCGTCTGCGTAAGTGGCTGATGTCACATTGTCAGTCTCAGGCATATCTGCCGTAAAAATGGTGTATAGAATCGGACCCAGCACAGATCCCTGCGGAACTCCTGCTAGAATGTCGTGGAAGCAAGAGTAGTCTTCTCCAACCTTCACTTGAAAGATTCGGTTTTCCAGGTAGGATCTCAGGACTTGGTATATTGTGTGTGGTAAGAGTTTTTTAAGTTTATACAACAGTCCTTTATGCCACACTCTGTCGAAGGCCTGTTGTACATCAAGAAAAGCTGCTGAGCAGTACTGTTTGGCCTCGAATGATCTGTGCACCTTATCAGTGATCCTGTGTACTTGCTCGACTGTTCCGTGCTGTGGTCTGAATCCAAACTGATGATTTGGGATAATGTTAGCAGATTTCATAATTGGGCTCAATCTTCTTAGAAGTACAACTTCAAGCACTTTCGATGTTACTGGTAAGAGGCTTATTGGTCTGTATGATGACACCTGGTTGGGAGCCTTACCTGGTTTTGGGACCATAGTTATGTGAGAGACCCTCCATATTTCTGGGAAGCAAGCCAATCTCATAATGCTATTAAAGAGAATTGCTAGTAGCACATAGCCTTTCTTTGGAAGCTCTTTTAGCACTTTTGGGGTTATGAGGTCGTGCCCGGGAGCTTTCTTTTCGTCCAAGTGCCTAATGATGGTGTAGATTTCTCTCGGTGTGGATGGCTTAAGAGGTAGACTGAGCTGCAGGTCACTCCCTATATATTCGTCCAATAATTCTTCAAAGTCTTGCTGGCCTTCATTTGGGCTGAATGCGTCTTTGAGAAAGGATCCAAATGCGTCGGCCTTTTCTTTGGTTGTTTTAGCCCAGGTGTTGTCAGGGAGATGTATGGGAGGAGAAGTCGTTGGAGGCTGCTTCAAGTGCTTGGTAAACTTCCACAGTGAGTAGTTGTCCTTTGGAGTGGCAGACAAGGACTCTATTTTCTGTTGCATTGTTTCATCGTCTATCCGCTGCAGGAGTTCTCTGAGTTCAGTGGCTTTCCTGTTTAGTATAGCTTTGTCTTTGGGATATCGGTAAGTCTGCCAGATTCGCCTGAGCCTGCGCTTCTCGAGTACTAGTTCCTTAACCTCGAGCGGGTAATTTCGCCCTTTATAGTGTTTTCTTTTCAGTGTTGGGGTCGATTTCCACGCTGAGATTTGAATTAGTTTGGTGAAGTTCTCAACGGCCTCGTTGACCTCGATGGCCGTTTTAAGCCGAATTTTAAGGTCGATATGTTGGTCAACATACTCCCCGAATGCTTGCCAGTCTGTGTCTTTATTGTGAAGGGTTGGCCTTGTTGGTGGTTCTATAATCGTGGTGCTCACAGTGGCTATTATGGGTGAGTGATCAGAGGAGCTATCGAGGCAGCTTTCTATAGTTGAGTATATATTTCCGATTCCCTTGAGTATGAAAAAGTCCAATAGGTCTGGCAATTTATTGATGTCAGCAGGCCAGTAGGTCGGCTCAGCGGTAGATAGTATATTCATTAATTTATATCAATAATTTAATTGCTAATATAATTTTACAAACCTTCTCAGAACAGACTCAAAGCCGAAAAAGCAGCACATACAGTTCCAAATGGTTCGCAAAGTTCCATCCAATACTAATAATTTAATTTCTAAGATAATTACTAAACTGGTACTGGTAACAGATTGATTCTTTTTTTTTATTAAATGTCACAAAATTATTAAAACACAATCTTTTATTTCAATACCAACCAAAACTTTGGATATAAATTCATAATATTCATCATCATATCATATATTCATATTAAAATCAGCATCAGCATCAGCATCCTTTTTTTTTTAAAAGCAGGCTTTTAAAAATACCTTCTTACCGTACAAAAAGAGCGCTAATACTCATACTGTAGTTACATCACTTACACTCCTCCCTTCACTCTCAGTAGGTATCTATAACCATATGATGGCGCCTGGCTCTTCTTACACGGCATTCGCTGAAGCCAGCTCTCGAATTAATAGGGTTTATTGATGTAAATTTAAATGATGCGTGCGCTCGCCGCCGTCGCGATGCTTGGCATAATTTTTCGTTTTTATATATTTTGATAGTTTGTTTTTATCTAATAGGTAATTATATTTAGTTAAGACTTCTGTGTTAATTAATCCTGTGTAAACTTGTAAAAATTGCGTAAATGTGTATGTAGTGTGGTTAATTTTGTATACACGGTGATCAAAAAACCTGTCAAACACCCGAAGGCAGGAAGTACAGTTTCAGATACTGAATCGGATAGGCTAGTTTTTTTTTTTAATTCGGACAAAATTTTTCAATGAAAAATATAATTAGTATCACGACCTTTTAATTCTAATGCAAAATTCTCTAGGAGGCGCGGCGGCGGGGCGGCGCGGCGGCGCGGCTCGCCGCCAGTGTCATAAATTATTATCTTGAGTCGGCATTGAAGTGAAGGCAGACAGCGTGTTCTTGTCTTTATTGAAATTGTTTGTAAAATAATTTGCCGATTTTAATATTTTTTTGTCTTCTGTACTGAAAATTAAGTCGGTAAGTGCTTTGAGGTCTGTTAGTGCGCAACAAACTATTATTTTGTATAACTAATAAGTTTTAGAATATTACCTAGGTAGGTACCTAGAAAACTTATATCACGTGCTTAAGACATTGGTAGTAGGGTTTAACTTCACATCACTGTTATGATGGCATGCAGACATAATTTAGTTATTTAAAGGCATCTTGATACTTAGGAATAATTGAAAAAGGGCATATCGCTGCCTTAGTTCTAAAGTAGGACATCTTAAAAAAAGCCATTTTTGAGATAAGTATACAGACTTGTTCGTTTTTTCGCGCTCTTTTCAGTGCTATATTAGGATATCTTAAAAACGTACTGAGTACTATTTTAGTGAATGTTCTATTGAGATATCTTGCAATAAAATAAAGTAAATATTCTTCTAAAAAAGGTCATTTTAAAATATCCCATGCAAAATGAAAAATTATCATATTTAATAATCGCATAAGGAGACAACTTAAGATGTCTTTTTTACAATAAGTTAAATTAAGTTCCGTTTTGAGACATTGTAAAATGTCCTCTTTTAGAAATAACTTTTTTCAAATTACTAAAAGAGTTAAAATGTATCATTTTAAAATGTCCTTAATTATCAATATAATTACAGCTTCTTTTTTATTAAATAAGTGAGATATTGTAAATTGTCCTACTTTTTATTATGTTATATTTACAATAATTTCAATGTCCTGTATTAATATTCCTTTATTTTAATTTATTTATTTCGCCTATTGTATCAACGCAAGCGCGTCAACCGTCAGCCTCACACTAAAAACTACCAGCGACCAGCGGCCACCAGCGCAACACTAAAAATGGCCTTAGTGTGGTCATTACTTGGATGGGTGACCGCTGACCTTCGTTCGGATTCCACGTAAAACTGTAGGTCCCTTCCCTTCTTACCCTACTAGGTGGTAGGGGTTATCCCGGCCGGGTTGATACCACCGCACTGAATGAAACGTTGGGCGAAACGGTTATGTAAATAGTTCGTGTTTTCCGTCCAGTTCAGTGTAGCCGACATGAAATGAAGGGAAGCACTGACACGGTACCTAGTTCTCCCGGTGTTATGGGCTGACATCACGGATGTTGTAGGTGATGTAGCCAACCGTGTCAGTTTCCAACAAAAAGAACATTTACCAAAACGTCAGCCGCCAAAAAACCAGTACTGAAAAGGAAAAAGTCAACTGGAATACTATTAAAACAATGCAGGTGGACAAGGAAACTCCCTTTAAATTTACGTATAAAAATTCATTCTGCACAGACGAGTGGAAGACCGTGGATGTGCGAGGGAATCGGACGTCTCGTCGATGCCCTGAATACACCTATGGAGGCTATGGAATACCAGGACTGGCTTACACTGAGCCTATAAAGATCAAAGAAAAGAAAAGGATAGACTTGATCTCAATGTGTCAATCTTTGATTAACCATACCATCATACCATCATTTCTTTTATGCCTTATAGATAACTAGCTGTGCCCGCGGCTCCGCCCGCTCTCATATTTGACTACACTGCTAACCTCATAAGCCATTTAGCGTGATAGTAAGTAGCCTATAGTTGATGGGAAGAATCAAGCTATCCGTAGAATTTTTTTTTATTAAAATCGGTTCAGTGGTTCTCTAGTTATAAGCGGACAGACAGACATACATACAGACAGACAGAAAGCAGACGTTGGATTTTACTAAAGGTAAGGATAACTGAATAATAATTACTATGATTCTTTATAAAAGGCTGTTTTATTTACACATCAGGACATTTTGAAAATATTCCGAAATTTTCAGTTTTAAAAAAGGTTATCTTAAAAAATTACACAGTATTATGCAAATACTGAATAATAATTAATAAATAATATTGGGCATTATCTACCTTAATTGACTTATAAATTAATATATTATGAATTATAAATATTTTCCCTTGAAAAAAACAGATAATTGTTTCTGAAACATCTTAAAATGCAAGCAAAGAAGTTGAGTTCTAAAATAGGTTATGTTGATATTTACATATAAAAAAATTATATAAATCCCCTTTAACTACAACCAGTTTGAAGGTATTGTTTTTGTGAGTATTTTGGTGTATAACAACCACAGGATAATTAATGATACTACCAATTTTCAAGTAAAAAACAGTCAAAAAATCTTTAAACGCAATTTACTAAGAATTACTTTTTTTAAGATGTCCTATATTAGATTAGGCAGCGATATTTTCATATAAATTTCGAAAAAAAAACTAGCCTATCCGATTCAGTATCTGAAACTGTACTTCCTGCCTTCGGGTGTTCGACAGGTTTTTTGTTCACCGTGTATAGTTCTTTAGATTTAATTTAATTTTAGTATTAATGTGGGCTAGGCTTAAAAACAGCGGCCCTTGAGACACTCGAGTGGCCATATGCTGCGCCTAACGCCCTTTCTTTTGTACCTACCAATTAGCTCCATTTATGTTAATGTTTTTTTTTTTTTTATTGAAACTGACACGGTTGGCTACATCACCTACAACATCCGTGATGTTAGCCCATAACACCGGGTGAACTTAGTGCCACGTCAGTGCTTCCCTTCGGTCGTGCCGGCTACACTGAACTGGACGGAAAACACAAACTATTTACATAGCCGTTTCGACCAACCTTTCATTCAGTGCGGTGGTACCAACCCGGGCGGGTTAAACCCTACCACCTAGTAATATAAGAAGGGAGTCATATCCCTTAGTCGCCTTTTACGACATACACGGGGAGAGATGCAGTGGGGCTATTCTTTTAAAGTACCGGCCCCACACGGTACAATGTATTAATAATGTATGTGTACAACTGAATAAAATACTATTCTATTCTATTCTATTCATCCGCTGATGTCAATGATAAAATATCAGCATCAGCTGATGTGAAAAAAATTTGCATCAGCAACAACCCTGTTACAGAGTACTCTGCGAACTGTTGCCTGGTCGCGCCGTCGTGGCGGGAGGGCGAGGGCGATGTGGCGCGCGTTGCGGTAGCGCGCGACATGCTGGTGGCGCGCGACTTCGTGTCGGTGGAGGAGGAGGCGCGGCTGCACACCGAGCTGGAGCCCTATCTGCGCAAGATGCGCTATGAGTACGACCATTGGGACGATGTGCGTAGCAATACATATTATTTTTACGCATCTTTTTTTTTTATGAAACTGAAACAGTTCTCTACCTACATCACCTACTACATCCATGATGTCAACCCATAATACCTTGGTGAACTAGGTGCAATGTCAGTGCTTCCCTTCATTTCATGTCGGCTACACTGAACTGGACGGAAAACACGAACTATTTACATAGACGTTTCATTCAGTGCGGTGGTAACAACCCAGGTGGGATAAACCCTACCACCTAGTAAGGTAATAAGGATTCTACTGTTATTATCTATTGCAAGATACTGGTACCATGCCCGACTTGCTAGGTAGTAAAATCAGTAGCTAAAGCCACTTGTCCGGGATCAATAAAATATTGATTAAGCCACCCAAAAAAAAAACATGGGAAGAAACAAAGACGTACGTCTTTGTTTCGTAGGAGCGCAAAGGTGAACTCATCGTTAAGTGATTCGTTCCTGTTGAAAGAAGATCGGCTCTTCGACAGGCACGCATCCAGAAATTCGGTTCGGCGGCGGACATAGTGTCTGAAATAAGCTGATCACCGCACCGGTGTCGCGGCCATCACATAAGAATTGACCTCAACGTGTAATCGACTGCTTATGGTCTCGCAAGAGTGCAGGTTGTAGACGTCTGGATTTTGTAGCTGAAAGGCTGGTATCTCTGGACGTCTATAAACAAAACGTAAATCAATAAATGATAGAAAAGAAGGTTGCTTATGGTCTCAGTGCTGAGAATGAGCGCCACAGAGAAGAAAGAAAGAAATTTTTTATTGTATAATAAATAACTATTAAGGGTTCCTCTACACACAATGCTTATAGATAGGTACATGTTAAACTAAAATTACCACCTCATTACTATGAACCAAAAGATGCCTGAATGTTTTTAAATTTTAAATATTGTTCTGATGTCTACTTACGATTTTTTCTAGGGTTACTTACTATTGTTTCTAACCAGCGCAGTTTCTAGTGGAGCCCTGTTTCCCATTTTAGGATTCTCTGTGCTATGGGAAACAGGGTCAATCGTTCAGTTTCGAGAGAAAACCAATCTTAGATTAAAAACAATAATAATAAGTAATGAGCTACCTACCTAACTCAACATTCCGCCAGTCAACCTAGGAGATATTGTGCCCGGGGCGAGGGACAGGGCAGGCAGTGTGGACTGCGCAGACAGAATAAGAATGGTTGACCTCTCTTTTCCCACCTGTCAGTCAGTCAATCAGTCAGCGTGTAAGCGTCCACTGCTGGACATAGCCTCTCCAATTTTCCTCCAGTCCTCCCGGCCTTCAGCGATACGGAACCACTGCTTCCCGCCGACGTACTTGATGTCGCTGTCCCACCTGGCGGGTGGTCTTCCCACACTACGTTTTCCTGTCCACGGCCGCCAGTGTAGGACACGGTTACTCCAACGGTCATCGTCTCTTCGGCTAACGTGCCCAGCCCACTGCCACTTGAGCTTAGCCACCCGGTGTCCAATATCGACTACTTTGGTGCGTCGGCGGCGGCGGATCTCCCACCTATCCCGCATAATCTTGTGCAGGCGATTCACGGATTCCGTGAGACGGAGCGCTCGAGCTGGTCCGCCGAGAACCGCTCGGTGTTGGATCGTGTGGTGCGCGCGGCGTTCCCGCCGGGCGCCGACGCGCTGCAGCACGTACACGTGTTGGATCTGGAGGCCGGCGGACATATCAAGCCGCACGTCGATGCCGTACGGGTAATATTGTATTGTATTGTATTGTTTATTGATCATTCATATGGCAGTTAGACTGCTCTCGAACTTGTCACAATTTGTTCTATCCCGTCGATTACAGCCACGAAGAAGAACCGACAAGAAACTTCGCAGGGTATTTTTTTATACATATTTTTACTAGTTTTTAGTGACTAGCCACATAATAACACCGCCCATAGTCTATCGAAAACACAGCTTGAGAGCAAGATTAACAAATTTTGCTGAGAGTTCTGACTACAAATACTTATTAATTAAGTGAATCAGGTGTAAAGAGCCTTTGTTAGTATTATATTATTCATTACAAGCTGTGCCCGCGGCTCCGCCCGCTCTCATATTTCACTTCACTGCTAACCTCATAAGCTATTTAGCGTGATTAGCCTATAGTTGATGGGAAGAATCAAGCTATCCGTAGAATTGTTTTATTAAAATCGGTTCAGTGGTTCTCGAGTTATAAGCGGACAGACAGACACTCAGACAGACAGAAAGCAGACGTTGGATTTTATTTATAGGTAAGGATTGTTTATGTTTGCGGTATGGACCTACGGGATATAACTGTGGGGGACAGCCAACATGGAAATCCTTCAAAAATTCCAAAAAATACTCAGAGTACCCTGGTTTACAAAAAAACTCTCGAAGTCCACGATTGTTGGAAATGCCAACACTCAAGGATGAAATTAGACAATTCAATAGAAAGTACAAAAAACTAGTGGGGACGCATCCCAACAGACTGGCCTTTGATCTTTTGAGCATGTGCTTTGGCCCCTCCGACTCAGCCCAGCCACCCACCGGATTACATAAAAACCGGCCAAGTGCGAGTTGAACTCGCGCACCGAGGGTTCCGTATCGCCATGTCATGGTTAGCGCCACTCACGCCATCTATGTCGTGTTATGAAATGCTTCATATTAGTTAAAATTCATGATTGGTTAAAATGCTTCATAGTCTATTCGGTAGATGGCGCGCGCGCATACCTAAAACTTTTTGGTTTCTTCTATGGGAACCCCCATGAATATTTTACTTTGTATTATTTTTATTATTTGTTGTTATATCGGCCATAATAACACATATTCTGAGAAAATTTCAACGAGCTACCTATTACGGTTCAAGAGATACAGCCCTCGGACAGACAAACGGACAGATGGACGGACGGACGAACAGACAGACAGACAGACAGACGGCGTAGGCTTAGTAATAGGGTCCCATACCAGATACGAAACCCTAAAAAAAAGATCACGAACGACAGTCGACCGATCGCACCACTGAGCTACCGATGCTGACAAAAACTTGTTCTTTTTCAACTTAGTTCTTGAAGCTTACATATGTTCGTAGGGTTTATTTTTGAGTGCAGCTGGAATTGGACAGCCAGGATAAGCCTCGGTAGCTCAGTGGTGTGGGCGGTCGACTGTTGTTAAGCAACCCTTAGTGCGGTTGGAGGCTGGCCGTGGTTCAGATTCCTTCCACGTAAAACTGTAAGTCCCTACCCTTATTACCTTACTAGGTGGTAGGGTTTATCCCGCCCGGGTTGATACAACCGCACTGAATGAAACGACAGTCGAAACGGCTATGTAAATAGTTCATGTTTTCCGTCCAGTTCAGTGTAGCCGACAGGAAGGAAATGAAGGGAAGCACTGACATGGCACCTAGTACACCCGGTGTTATGGGCTGTTGTAGTTGATGTAGCCAACAGTGTCTGCTTCCATAAAACAAAAAGAGGAGAGTGAATAGTTATTGTGTCTTCGTTAAACTCACAGAGCATGAAATGCGCGCGCCCGCCCCTACTAGAGGCGCCGTGAGCGCGATTTCTCTGCAACGGCGTTGAAGCCTGTGGGCGTGGCCTATGACTTACATATGTGTGTTGTGCGTGTGCCTAACTTGCTCCTCTTTGTGTGTAGTGTCGATACTAGCACACACACACACACATACGAAGCGCTAGCAGCTCAGCGTACGGTTATTGGGTTTCAAATATCATCGCTTAGGGCGCCTCTAGTAGGGGGCGCGGGCGGTAGGTATTTGATGCTCTGTGGTTAAACTGAAAGAAAATCACTATTTCAAATGACTTCAATGAAACGAGATGCTACCGGGATTAAGTTTGCTTGATTATAGTTCTGTGGGCGGGTTATTGCCGGAATATGCCTGCTATCGGACGCTGTGATGAGGCTGGTTCACACGCAGCACAAACATCGGGTCGTCGACGTTCTACTGCCGAGGCGGTGCCTCTATATCATGAAGTAAGTTAAGAACCCGAGGGCTTAGACACATTCTCCCTAATGCCAAGTAGATACCAATGTACTTTCATAAATGCAGTAAAACTTTACTTTTTGCATTTTGAAGCCGACAGGTGACCAACTTTTGTGTGAGCTGCGAAAAAAACTTGGGTTCACATAAAAAAATCATCACCTAATCCTTTGTTGACGCCCACCACAGTTCGTTTGTAATCCTACAGATTATGGATAGGTAGAAATGGAGGGAACCCCACCCCCAACGCGCGCAACGATTACGCGATTGGCGTCCGGCGCAGGCACACACACGCTCTCTTTCAAACTTCCACTGCCCGCCACTCCCTCCCTACCTAAATAATGCATAACTAACTACCTAGCTCGCTAACTAGGTACTTAAATACCAGTGGCGATTCCTTTAAGTTGGCTAGGTTGGCGCCGCCAAACCAAATAAATTGGATGCCACCATGCCGTCCAGTGTGCAAAAACAAATGTGAAAAAATATCGGGTTATATAATTTATTATACAACCCACGATGAATAAGATAAAATGTCAATCTATAATTTGAAATTTCGCGCGCGTCAAACGCGGGCGACGAATGACGACACATCAGGGCATTCATTGGCCGGTTGGCTACATTTGAAGCGCCATTGTATTCCATACAAGCGGCCAATGTCGCCCCGTCCCGCGTGATCGAACCCGCTGATCAGCCTTTCGAGTTGGCGCAGCAAGGAGCGCATTTAGCGAATAGCGAGCTAGGTGTGCGTGTATGTGCGCGCTGCGACTAGCGAGTGTGTGTTGTGTGTGCGCGTGTGAGTTGATAGCTGCATATATACCGTTATGTAGGTGGTTCCGTTAAAGTACCTGGTATGGATGAATCCTATGTGGTGTTTTTTTTTTAATTTAAAGTGATTATTCATTGGTTATATTATGAAATTATGAAAAAAAAATCCTTAGCCAGAGCCAACCCAATACTCAGCACCAGGAATCGCTACTGTTAAATACCATACATACTTTCGGCTACGGCTTTCGGTTTCGGCTTTCGGCTTCGGCTTCCTGCCGAAAGTAGAATTTTGCCGAAATTCGGCTACGGCTTTCGGCCGAAAGTGAAAGTACACTTTCGGTCGGACACTACCCATATCCGCGAGAGCGGGACTGGTGATTCTCCACATCCAAGTCATCGCAGACTAGCTGGTGGTGAGGTAGGTGGTCATCTGCTAGTCCCGCCCTCGATTGACTCCTCACTACTGCCATTGGGACCAGGTATATGTTCGGTGAAGCCACTGCAAGATACGCTCCACATCTTCTTCCTGGAATGGGCCTGAGATTATGATCCGGACACATTCCAACAAATAAGACAATGTACCTCATGAAGATAGCACAATCACCCAATTGCAGGACATGTGGGATAGAAAAGGACCTATATAAATAGTTTGTGTTTTCCGTCCAGTTCAGTTTAGCCGGCAGGACCGAAGGGAAGCACTGACGTGGCACCAAGTTCATCCGGTGTTGGTGTTATGGGCTGACATCACGGATGTTGTAGGTGATGTAGCCAACCGTGTCAATTTCCATAAAAAAAATAAAATAATATACTGTTGGAATGTGCCCGGAACCGAGAACTGAGGCAGAAGCTATTGAGAGACTTAAGAACTGACAGACTCAACCTGTTTTTTAAAGTACATGAAGACTTGGGGCGAGCTCAGGGGGAGGAGTTTGAATTCATACTAAGTATTTTTGTAAAGTCACAGGCATTGAATCTTGCTGAAGTACATTAAAATATCAATATAGTTACTATGGGGCTGGCATAGCCAGGAATGGCTAAACCCTTAAAAAAAAATTAAGATTTAAAAAAAATTCTTCTTCCTATGTCTACAGAGACACGGCGAGATACGACTTCACGCACGAGATCCTCACCCAGGAGGCGAGCGTGCACGGCGAGCGACGCGTGGAGCGCTCGCGCCGCATCTCCGTCATCTGCCGGAGCGCCCCGGAGCCCCATCGCCAGCCCGCCGACTGACTTGCACACTTGTACACCGTCCCCATCTTATACGAGAGTCCTTAGGGTGGTCACGCACAAAGCCACTGACCTCATAGTCTAGCTGAACTAACACACGAATCATTCACCCTTCCCTTCTTACCTTACTCGGTGGTAGGGTTCAACCCGCCCGGGTTGGTACCACCGCACTGAATGAGACGTCGGTCTAAACGGCTATGTAAATAGTTTGTGTTTTCCGTCCAGTTCAGTGTAGCCGGCACGATCGAAGGGAAGCACTGACATGGCACCAAGTTCACACGGTGTTATGGGCTGACATCACGGATGTTGTAGGTGATGTAGCCAACCATGTCAGTTTCCATAAAAATAAAAAAATAAATAAGAAAATTTCATCCGCACACTAGACACTAGACCAGCGGTTCCCAAATAGTGATATACGTACCCCCGGGGGTACGCAAGCTCAAGAATAGGGGTAGACGCGGGCGCACTTGACGGCCAAGTTTACCTCTACAATGTTAAGTAAAGGGAAAGGGGCCCACTTATCTCGTGAAAATTAACTCCACTGATTACTGCCTGATCTGAGTTATCTTGTCCGATTACTTTGCTAAACGTGGTGGTCGGTGTTGTGCTGTAATTTACCAGAATACTTGTAGCACAATACCGATTACTCTGCTTACCCCGATTGTCGGGATACGGCGTATGGTGTGCGGCGAGTGGTTGATTAGGTTGGGACCTATTTTGTAGTAAAAATAACAAACACATGCCAAATAAATTAAAAAGATTTTGTTTTCATAAATATTTGTGTTTACAATTTGGGTGTAACCATATGAAAATGGTTATATTTAATTAAACATTTTGCTTAGGGGTACTTGGGTTTTAGAAAATTTGCTAAGGGGTACCGATTAAAATATAATTGGGAACCGCTGCGCTAGACGCATCGACCAAACTGGACGTGTGTAGTCCAAATCCTCGTTTTTTGTTTCTATTGTTAGTTTTGGACTACAGGCAGTTGTGACTACGGTAGACTGACGACCCGTGTATGACCACCCTTACTATTGCTACTTAAAGAGTCCCAAAGTTTAACAACCTTTTATTTGTGTGCTATGCAAAACCTTTTTTCAAATGGAGGTACAGTTGCTTTCACGAGTCATGAGCACAGATGGACAGTGGACTAACATTGCACGCAAGTGTATAGTAGTCGAACGACGCGTGTGAGCCCAATAGGCGACGAGCGTCGACTGACGCTGACTGACGAACCAATCGCGTGAAGCGTCGGTGCTGTCGACGTCACCTCCCTACAAACTGACCAATGAAATGTGTGCTCATGACTCGTGAAAGCAACTGTAGTATTCGGAAATATCCAAGCCAAAACCAACATTAGTATTACAATTTCAGACATGCTATCTCGCTCCAAAGTAATACATTTTTGCAAAATAAAAATAGCTTAGATTGCATTTTGGTACATTTAACTCAGTTTTAGTGAATGTGTTTCAATACCATTGTGTATAACTACATGCTATGATGTATTCATCGGTGAAACACTCAAGGGAACTTTTAGTTGTCAAATCTCTAGTCTGCATAATTCTTCATAAAGTGTGTGATGTTACAGGGTTAACAAAATTTTATATGTACATATACGTAGTTAAAAATAAAACAATATGAAGTTAAAAAGAAATTTATTTATATAAATAATGACATTCTTATTTTACGGTGACGACGTACAGTATTACCACAAATACTTGGAAAGAAAACAAAACAAATATTTGACAGGACTGTACTTGTTTAGCTCTGGTGCTCCCCACACTATGCACATAATATGCTAACCTCCCTTGACGCACGTGCCATTTTGCCACGCAGGATTTTAACTCCACTAAAAACAAACCACGCTTAAATTTTTTTCAGAATTGTTTTCTAACCTAAAATTTCTTAGCCTTAAATTCCCACATACAAATTATATATCAGTGTGCAGGCATGAAACCGTACTTATTCAAATACGGCAAAGTAGGACTTGAATCCATCCCACAAATCAAAAAAACAAGGAACCTGAAGTCAAAACGTACAGGCTGTCACAATCTATTTTTTATTGGTTTGACTACGGAGTGTTCGTAGATGTGTTTGATGTCAATGGAATTGTGTTTTAATCTTCTATCGACCATTATGTCTCTACAAAAATTGAATGAATTTGCACTAGACGAAAAAGGCGACTAAGGCATATGACTCCCTTCTTATATTACTAGGTGGTAGGGTTTATTTAACCCGCCCGGATTGGTACCACCGCACTGAATGACAAGTCGGTCGAAACGGCTATGTAAATAGTTTGTGTTTTCCGTCCAGTTCAGTGTAGCCGGCAAGACCGAAGGGAAGCACTGACGTGGCACCAAGTTCACCCGATGTTATGGGCTGACATCACGGATGTTGTAGGTGATGTAGCCAACCGTGTCAGTTTCCATAAAAAAAAAAAATTATGTGCGATGATCACACAATGCGTATAATTCCAGTGTCCGCGCGGACTCAACGGCAGTCAACTTTAGTAAGGTCCGGGGTCCGCGCGGTCCCAAATGGGAGCCCAAAGATTAACATTGTTTACAAAGAACCAAACAAACACATTGGTGCTAACGGCAGGTTGTTTTAGATCTTAAAGTGGTATATTGGATTAATATAACGCGTCACTACTGTAGAGCTCTTGTCCCACCCTTATAGCACTTACTAAAACTATTGTAAAGTCACTAAAGAACCTTAACCTGTATAAGAATGAGCCTCTATTAAACAGCTCTTATAAATAACGCCTGTTTTAACACCATAAATGTTAGTTGGGAAAGCATTAAAAAAAAATCCTATGAATAAAAAGAAATTACTATAGAATGATTTAGTAATCTTATACTATTTTCCATTCTATTATGCTATAGACCTAAAACGCACTCTGGTGCCTGGAAATTTAAGTACCAGCGAGAGAGTTAGGTTCTAACCTAGAAGAATAATTTAGTAGACAAATGCCTCGTTTTAGACGGCAGTGCGTCACAGTATAGACCGTTCACAGTTATTTTACCTCTATCCATCTAGTTGGCTAACCCGAGCTCTGTGTTGCCATAATTGTTTCGTACTTTCCCTGTACGAAATATTTGAACATATTATTAGAATAGAATAGAATAGAAACTCTTTATTGCACACAAATTGAAAGAAGAATAGTACACGAGAAGAAACAAGAAATGAAGGAGTGCGCAAAGGTGGACTTATGACTACAAGTAGAACAGGTACTTATACATAATTTCCACTACCACGGGTAAAATATTAATAGCAAGTAACCCTTTTTAGGACCGTAGTACTAGTGACAGCAAGTGGTGCCAACCTAGCGGAAGATACAATGACATATGTCAGAGTTAAAATAACTGAACGATCTATACACGCTAATTGGAATATATGAGTGTGACCAGCATTCCGGTACACAGTGGTTACAACCCGCCGAGATCCGGCTTCATATCTTCTTCGATTTCCTCCTCCAGTGTCTCCACCTGGCGAAGAAACCATTTGTATTTTAGTTTTAAATCCATCGAGGAGTGCATTTCATAAAAAAAGTCAAGTGAATCGTCAGCCTTGCTAGCTCAGTGGTACGATGAATCGCAGTTGGTGATCTTCGCACACTCAGGGCGCGGTCAGAACTTGGATGGGTGATCGTTCGACCGTTGAGGCAGACCGTGGTTCAGATACCACGTAAAACTGTAGGTCTAGGGTCTAGGAACTAAGCTTGCGATGGCTTCACCGAACATATCCGGGCCCATCGGCAGTAGAGGGTGTTAATCGAGGTTGGGACTAGCGAGTGGCCACTCTAAATTTCCCACGCATGCTTCACGTTTCGGCTCGCATCAAGCCCTCGTCAGCTAGTCTGCGTTGACTAGGACGCGGGGAAACCACCAGTCCCGCTCTCGACCGCCCTCTCTCTACCTATCCATATTCTGTATGGTACTACTACTACTAGGCGGTAGAGTTTAACGCAACCGGACTGGTACCAACGCACTGAATGAAAGATGGGTTGAAGCAGTTATGTAAATAGTTCATGTTTTCCGTCCAGTTCCAGTGTAGCCGACATGAAATGAAGGGAAGCACTGACATGACGCCTAGTTCACCAAGGTGTTATGAGCTGACATCAACGATGTTGTTGGTGATGTTGCCAACCGTGTCAGGTATAATATTATAAAAAGAACAATGATAGGTTCGCTTCAAGCGGCGGGTGGCCGAGTGGTTTGGGCATCAGCTTCTCATGCGAGAGGTCCGCGGTTCGAATCCGGTCGGCGTGTACCAATGAGTTTTTTCTGACGAAAAAATTTACGTGCATACCTACACCTGCTGTTTCACCGTTCGGAACACGTGTAAAACTGTAGGTCCCTTCCCTCGCCCCTTACAAGGTGGTAGGCTCAAATTGTAACCGACTGGGCTGGTACCACCGTACTGGATGTCTGATTGCCGCATAGCAGCCTCGGCTGTGTTCTCTAGTCCAGTATAGCTAGCAATCCAGGGAAGTCTCCTGTATGGCACCGATCGGAGGTGATATTGGCTGGTCGGAGCATGCGCTTTAGCCCCTCTGACTCAGCGATCCATACCGGATTACATAAAAAAAAATTAAATACAGTCGAATTGAGAACATCCTCCTTTTTTTGAAGTCGGATAAAGAGAACAATGATTAGCTCACCTCCAAGTACTCGACCTCTTCCTCGAGCATCTCGACGGCCATCTCCTCGCCGGCCACGCACTCCAGCTGGTACTCGCCCTCCGCCAGCTGCTCCTGAAGACATGCCTACATCGAGTCACGCGTCAACATCAATGGAGGGCCTTTCCAGAACGGAACCCAGCACAGCTATAATACACCTAGTCCTAACCACATTGTCACACTGCAAAGGTAAGGGATGGGCTTCCGGGGAATATATTTCCCTACACGGGTCTTAAAATCGAGGGTAAATGGTATTCGTAGCCCCCGTAAATATCCGAATGCCCGTGGGCGCCGTCGGACTACACCTCTGCGTTAGTCTGGCGCGCGCCTTCGGCTTCGCTCGCGTGAAATAGCCCGCTAGCGTACCTTTATTTCCGTGCGCGGAACAACTCGGTTTGTATGAGAGACACATCTTAGCGTAACCAGAACTGAATTTTATTTAGCCTATCCTGTGTCCCGTATATTAAAATGTGCTTGCATTTAGTTTCATCGAATTCGGATGATCGGTCTAAGAGTTATGGAGGAACATACATACAGAAAAGATTTCTAAAAATCGTCAATTTAGTTTTAGTATCATACATAGAGTCCACAAACACAATATCTCATAAAACAAAGTAACTTACTCCGTGACCATCCCTTACAGATTTATTAGTATTGATGATAATTATAAGACCATACTCTACGAGAATAAAATTATTGACTTTGATTTCACTGCCGGCTCCGTTCGGCGTTACCTGTTCGATGAGCACGGTGTGATGCTCCACGCCGCCGTAGTCCACCTCCTCGTCGTCCTCCGGCCCCGCAGCCTCCGTCTCCGCGGGCTGCAGCGCGTCTTCCTCCGCCCCCACAGTCTCCTGCTCCTGGCACTGTTCCACCAGTTCTGTCTTCACCTGCAATGTGAGACCGGTTTCAATATATAAATGTGTAAAATGAATGCTACATCATAAATATAAACATCTTCTCTTAAGCCGCGTACACATTGGCAACTTACATAAGCAAGCAAGCACGCACGCACGCACGCACGTAGGAACTTTAGTGCAATTCATTAGAAAGAACCAAATGCACCGTGTGGGGCCGGTACTTGTACCGTGTGGGGCTGGTATCTCTCCCCGTGTATGTCTTAAAAGGCGACTAAAGGATATGACTCCCTTCTTATATTACTAGGTGGTAGGGTTTAACCCGCCCGGGTTGATACCACCTCACTGAAAGAAAGGTCGGTCGAAACGGCTATGTAAATAGTTTGTGTTTTCCGTCCAGTTCAGTGTAGCCGGCACGACCGAAGGGAAGCACTGACGTGGCACCAAGTTCACCCGGTGTTATGGGCTAACATCACGGATGTTGTAGGTGATGTAGCCAACCGTGTCCTTATTCCATAAAAATAAAAAATAAAATTAGCCTTTGACTAACCTATATTTATTTACATTCTATTTATAAAATTTCCCGGTTCCGAAATATCCCAGATATGTATGTGTATGTATATGTTTTCAACCGACTTCCAAAAACTATGTAAAAAAATATAAAAACCGCCTTCAAAAATGTATGAAATAAAAAAATAAAAATCGAACCCTAGAGTTGAAGGCGGTCGGTTATTTTTGCTTGCTTTAGCACCACCGCCTTCAACTCTAGGGTTCGATTTTTATTTTTTTATTTCATACATTTTTGAAGGCGGTTTTTATATTTTTTTAAATAGTTTTTTATTTCACAGTTTTTTTAGTAATTTTTATTTGCTATTAATGTACTCGGCGGAATCGCTCGGCCTTCGGCCTCGCGATTCTGCCTCGCTTTCCAATCCGATCTTGACCAAAAAAAAATGGGACCATCTTGGAGCTAGACTGAACCGAACACAAAAAGAATCATCGAAATCGGTTCACAATTGGGGAAGATATTGCTGAACATACATAAAAAAAAATACATACAGCCGAACATAGAACCACCTCCTTTTTTGAAGTCGGTTAAAAAGGAGGAGGTTGTCAATTCGTCATTTTTTCCAATTCATGTTTTTTATTTGTGTGTATGTTACTCGATTTCTCCACCAATTCTAAACCGATTTTAATGATTCTTTTTTTCACGAGTAGGATATATCTCAGGAGTGGTCCTTTCATAATTTTTTTTAAAGAATACCACCCCTAAGGGTGGGAAATTAAGAGATTAATACTTTCAAACTAAGGATCACCTATGTACTTCCCGTCAACAATATTATGTGATATTACTAAAAATAGTGAAATAAAAAAACATTGAACCAACTTCCCTAAAAAGTATTAAATAATATTTTGATCTTGAGTAGAAGGCGGTACAAAAACACACCTGAAAATTTATAGATGGACCCTTTTGTGCTTCTGTACCGCCTTCTACTCAAGATCAAAATATTATTAAATACTTTTTAGGGAAGTCGATTCAATGTTTTTTAAAACAGTTTTTTGTATATTTTCAAGACTCTTTTGTAGAGTAAAAATTTTTTTTCTCCCTTAATTGATCGCATATTACCATGAAACCTCACATGGGCTAAAATGTAATAAAAAGACAATTGCCAAAAAATAAATAAAACAAAAGAAAAATCCAACAAGAGTTGTTGAAGACTGCAACCAACTATGCCATTATCTATGCAAGCAATGTAAAAACTTGTCGCAAAGTAAATAGCATCGGTATCTATTCACTTACATTTTTTTTTTTTTTTTTTAAACTTCTCTATTTCATTCCCCTATCCCTTTGTTGGGATATCCAAATGTTTTGTGTCGATTTTGTTTTATTGTCTCGAGCGGTTTGTGACCACTGTCACAATTCCATTAAATGATGTTAAGGTTGTCCTGCGGCAGCCTCCTTTTCAGTCTCCGGGGTATCTCCATGTCTCTCATCAAATTCTTGGCTAGCTCGTTGGGATGTTGCTGGATCCTTTTCTGATAGGATTTTGTTAATGTTTTTATTTCAGCTTCCACTGTCGGTATGTCAAGGTCGTGATGGAGCGTGTCATTTGTAACAAACCATGGGGCATCGATGATCATGCGCAGCATTTTTGATTGAAACCTCTGTATGATGGCGATATTGGTCTTAGCTGAGGTGCCCCATAGCTGAATGCCATAGGTCCATACTGGCTTCAAGATGCTTTTAAAGCACTGAAGCACTTACACTTAAAGTCTTTTTTTTTTTAGAAACTGACCCTGTTGGCAACATCACAACATCTGTGATGTCATAACACCGGGTGAACTAGGTGCCATGTCAGTGCTTTCCTTCATTTTATGTCGCCTACACTGAACTGGACGAAAAACACGAACTATTTAAATAGCCGTTTCGACAGATGTTTTATTCAGTGCGGTGGTATCAACCCGGGCGGGATAAACCCTACCACCTAGTAAGGTAAGAAGGTAAGGGACCTACAGTTTTACGTGGAATTCGAACCACGTTCAGCCTCCAACTGTCTCACTCCATCAGTTTCACTAATACTAGGAGGAAGGTGTGGATCTAAGCTTGCGATGGCTTCACCGAACATATCCGGGCCCATCGGCAGTAGAGGAGGGTATTAATCGAGGCCGGGACTAGCGAGTGGCCACTCTAAATTTCCCACGCATGCTTCACGTTTCGGCTCGCTTCAAGCCCTCATCAGCTAGTCTGCGTTGACTAGGACGCGGGGAAACCACCAGTCCCGCTCTCGACCTCCCTCTCTCTACCTATCCATATTCTGTAGGATGCTTCCAGTGACGTTTTCGAAGCTCTCTCCATATATGAGCTTAGCGTCGATCTTGGGAGCCCTAGATTCTTGAAGAGCGACTTCGCTGGTAGTCCTCTTGCTCCGACTTCCACAGCGAAGAGATCAGTCTTGAATCCGTTTCTCACAATCCGGTCTACTAAGTTGCAGTACTTGTTAAGTTTGATGTTGTGGTCCTTCGGTATGTTACTTTCCCATGGAACTGTAAGTTCAACAAGTACTACATGCTTTGTCGCTTTTGAGAATATGAGTATATCCGGTCTTAATGCTGTGGTACAGATTTCCGAAGGTATTTGGCATTGGCTTCTCATGTGTGTCCATCAACAATTCCCAATCCTTTGCTGCTCCCAAAATCGAAGAAGGTTTAGTCCTATCTTTGGGCAGCTTATTGGCTCCAGGTTTCACAAAGTTGACCTTCTGGAAGCCGCTACTGGTTTGCCCTTTCCTGGTACTAAATTCAGCATGTTACACGTAATAGTGTTAGTAAAAAATACTAAGCTCACGTAAACTGGGTATAAAGAAAAGTGGCCTAGTGCGAGTCGGACTCGCGCACCGAGGGTTCGCACCACCACACAGTATATTTGTGATATGTATTTAAGAAAAAACAATTTTTTTTTTTCGTTCTTTTCAGGATCCTTAGCGTGAGCCCGACTCACATTTGGCCGGTTTTTTATTATTTTTTGTTTTATTTAAGAGTTTGTATTATAATTACACCAAAAATCGTAATAAGGACCTTAACAGATGGGCCTTAGCGACACACCCCGGTGTGCAGGTTCTGTATAAAAGAGGATGAAACGCCCGTATCAGACTTGGCATTCCTGTTGATATTTTGTCACGATTGGACACGAAGCAATGCGTGTTGTATTGCAACACGAATCACGGTCTCCTTCACGAAATCACCACCTGTCACGGCCAGCGATTTTTCATGAAGCAGATTATGCATTCATAAAAAAACGGCTGTTGAAGAAGAAAAGAAGAAAATTATTAAATTTTTGACACTGTACTGCCTACTGCTTATGGCTGACTGCTGATACCTACTGGGATGTCGAATAACAACATCCATAACGACGTTTTTCGTGATTTCGTGACGGCCGGGCTGGCCCGGTCGGTCTTGCGATATGACGACACGATCTGTCACGACTCGTGTTCGCATTCAGTTGCGTGTCCACTTCCGACACGAGTGCCACGTCTGGCCCGTACACATCCTCTGTGAATGTGAGGTGCTCATTCAAAGTAGAAGCCGTATACTTGAGGATTATATTTTTAACCCATGCCAAATATAGACACTCAACCCCAAAAATATAACTCGGTTCATAGCTAAAATTGGACTGGGGGATGAGCTATAAACTTCACAGAGAGATCACAATAGATCTTCCTCAGTCGCAATGACAACAGGGCACAGGGGCCTTAACTCTCACACTTAATTTAGCAAAAACTAAAACATTTTATGCAACCTTCTTTTCTTACCGCGGCAGTTTGCTCTGGGGTGGGTCTCAAGTTACACAAAAAAATTTATAACATTAAAAAAAATAAACCTCTCATCATTTTGTCTTATTCAGTAAGTGTGTGAGATTGATATTGTCCAACTGTGTATAAAATAAAAAAATGCAGACACTGACTAATAAAATTTATTAACTAATAAGGATTAAGAAGAAACAGTTATTACTTTTGTGAACTACATAATCTCCATGACCTCAGCTTACCTACTTTTATGTGTTATAAAAAAACAAAGAACTTATCTCGCTAATCAATAGGTTATTCAAACTTCAGTGAGATCTCTTCATATTTCACTTCATAGATCTTGAATATGTAGATTGAAACAATGGTGTGCACAAGTTGGAGAACGTGGAAGATTTAGCAGGTTCAGCATGAGCCAGTAGAATCATTGCCGGTATCGGTAGAACCATAAATTGATGACGTTGCTGAGCTTCTTGGTGCGGTGAACGGGAAGATCTCTCTTGTGGATGGTAGCTGGTTGAGCGAACGATGATCGTGTTCGCCGGTGAGTGAGCCAGCGCCATAGAAATCAATGGCCAGCGCCCATCATGTGTGTTCCACCATTAGTTACCAGACACACGACAGTCTTCGTCAGCATGCTCGTGGATATTACGGCAGCAAAATACGTTTTTCCTCTATTAAATTTCATTTTTCACTCTTTTACATTCAAAACCAAGAAAAACTTTTTCTATCCTCCATCTGACAGCTACCTATACTATCATCTCACTTCTAATTCCTAATTTAAATTATATTCATAAATCTCTCCGCCAACTGGCCGCTACACATTTACATTAAATAAAAAAACATGTTACTAAAACTGCCCGAGGAAGTTATTGAAGCACCCTCAATAAACACATTCAAAAATAGGCTTGACAAGTACTTAAAAAGCGAAGAAATATAACAATTAGCAACACCAGTGATCATCATAGACATGAACCCATCAGCATATTAAGCTGCTAGTTCATTACCAAATAATAATAATAATGCCTGCCACCAACCTGGCGAGTCCCTCAGACATGTGATTTCCGGTTGTTCGCAGCTTGCCAACACCGAGTATCTGCATAGACACAACCTAGTAGCCAGGATTATCCACCAGCAACTTGCCTTAAAGTACAACCTTGTGGGTACCGAGGTGCCTTACTATAAGTACAATCCACCGCCAGTTCTCGAGAACGGTCATGTCACACTCTACTGGGACCGGTCCATTATCACAGACAGGACTATTCTCGCGAACAGGCCTGATATTGTGATAGTAGACCGGGAGGCAAGGCGCGCAACGCTCGTCGATATCGCCGTGCCGCACGATGGTAACCTCGTTAGTAAGGAAGCAGAGAAGATGTTAAAATATCTGGATCTGCAGCACGAGGTTACCAAAATGTGGCCCGTCGACTCGACGATCGTTGTGCCCATAGTCGTTTCGGCGCATGGGCTGATAGCGAAGAGCCTCGACGATCACCTTGAGAGGCTCTCGCTGAGTGGTTGGGTCAAGGGCCAGATCCAGAAGGCAGCCCTGCTCGACACTGCACGCATCGTCCGGAGGTTCCTCTCTTTGGGGCCCGACCATCGGTAGCCTGGGCTCGCCCCGCCGCCGGTGGTGGAAACTCCGTTTGTTTTTATATTAATTTTAGGTTTTAATTAAAAAAAAAAAAAAAATGTAAAATTTGTATAAAAAGAAATGTGGAAATAAATGGATAAAATAATAATAAAAACAATCAAAGTTAGTAGTTAGTGCGGTACCTTCTTGGGGCGTCCTCGGGGCATTGGAGCCCTTTCGTGACTCTTCAAGTGCTTACGCAGAGCTCCCTGCGTCTGCAGCCTGCAAATACATACACACCGTCAAGTCGTATCCCGACAACCGGGGTGAGCAGAGCGATCGCTGTTGCACCTGGCCATTCGCATTAGGCCGTTTTTATATTACTTTCACAAATTTGTTCGTATGAAAAGTCTACCTTTTCATTTAGGCTGAATTCAGAAAAACCGGCCAAGTGCGAGTCGGACTCGCGCACCGAGCGTTCCGTACCACCACACAATGTATTTCCCAATAAAATTCTATTTGATATTGATATTTATTTGTATATAATATTCTATATATTTAGTAATTTATATGTACACATGTATGGCTTATATTTTACTAGCATGTACTTATATGTATTGTTAATAAGTATTCTTATTATTATTTTATCTTCAATTCTCACGCTCAACTCTTTTGCTACTACCTACTTACATTCCACACATATTATCGAATTTCAAACATCCAAAGGTTGACTGTAAGAAATCTCTGTAAGGGATAAGTCCGCCTTTGCACCTTATGTGAATTTTCTAATGTATTTGTTACTGTTTAAAGTTTACTGGAGCATGTTTGGAATAAAATTTTGGGCCCCGATCGGGGCCTCAGGGAGCCGAAGTGTGAAAACGAATTGAGCCCCGATCGGGGCCCTAAGTGTAGCGACACACCTGCCGAAGGTGCGGCGCCGACACCTCGGCGACTGAATTATCGGTCGTAGTATTCGGTTGGCATGACACACCAAACGCGTTGAACAATCGGAACTCGGAATTACGCGGCGTCTAGTTCAGCGCCTTGCGCGACGGAAAATTACGTGGCGTCGTCGTCGGTCGAGTCGTCACTTTGTGGATAGGTATCGCGGAGTGCGGAGTGCGCCGCTCCGCATCGGAAGCGCGCGCGCGCTGAACGTTCAACTACGCACGCCGAACTTTACGTCGCGTACGCGCCGCATGATGTGTCGTTTGCTATGCAAAATACATTGAATGCGTTCTCACGGAAACAGTGGCTAGACGGAAGGTTCGGCGATACGCCGAACGCCAAGTAATTTCGGCAATAATGTGCCATAGGTTACTTAAAAAACACTTCGAGCGTAATTAGCCGAACTTTCAGCGCCGTATCTTCGGCAGGTGTGTCGCAGCACTAAGGAGTAAACAGGTTAAGGACACTCTCGTACTTACACCTTACTGCAGATGGGGCACTGCAGCCCGCTGACGTGGTCGTTGGCCGCGTGCGCGCGGAGCTGCTCGGCCGTGCGGAACGTCTCCTCGCAGCCGGCGGCCGTGCAGCGCAGCGACGAGGCCGTCGCGTGCAGCTTGCGGATGTGGCTCATCAGGTTGTTCCTGACGGGTCGGCCGTTAAGTTATTTTTTATGTTTTTTGACGTGATAACATCACATCTTATAAATTGATGAACACCGGCTGCACGCACGAAAAAATGTCACGTTCCATCTGAGCCTCTGCGTGCAAGCGAGAGCGCGTAACAAGCGATAGAGAGGCACAATCGGCCCAAGCCGAAAGCGAACCAAGGGAATCCGATATTCGTTTGGTCGTTTATGTGATTTCGTGGCCCAGTGGTAAGAGTGTAGGATTTTTATTTTTTGACCATGGGTTCGAATCCCTCAAAATTTTTTTTGTTTTTTTTTCTTTTTTAAGCAATGTTACGGTGTTAAAAAAATTTTATGGTGTTTAGTTTTTTTTATAACCACCTAAGAATTATTTTCGGATATACAAACGTAACAAAAACGACATGCGTAGTCTTACCACTTTATGACGTTATCACGTAAAACTATCGTCCGTAAACCGACTTTACAGACAACCAATTTTTTTTTTAAATCTTAATTTAAGTTTAGGGCTTCAGCCGTATTCGGAAATGTCAGCCCCATGGTGAGTTTCAAGTTGATAGAGTTCAGAAATTAATTAAACATCCCTCAAAGTGAGAGAACTTTTAAAGAATTTTATAACTTCTTGACAGTGCGCGGAGAGTGGATCACCCAGCGCACAATGTACAGCACATACCAAGTCCATCCAATCCGTCTGTAAACTGATGACTAAATCTTTTCTCAGGTCGACGTTCCGCCCACACTCCATGAGAACATGGAATTGGTCCTCATCTTTTTTTTTTATGTAATCCGGTATGAGTGGCTGAGTCGGAGTGGCCAGAGCGCATGCTCCGACCAGTCAATATCACCTCCAAGAAGGTAGGTGCTATACCGGAGACTTCCCTGGATTGCTGGCTGTACTGTACTAGAGGAGAACACAACCGAGGCTGCTATGCGGCCATCTTACATCCAGTAGAGTGGAACCAACCCAGTCGGCTACAATTTGAGCCTACCACCTAGTAAGGGGCAAGGGAAGGAAGAAGGTGTGGATCTAAGCTTGCGATGGCTTCACCGAACATATCCGGGCCCATCGGCAGTAGAGGAGGGTATTAATCGAGGCCGGGACTAGCGAGTGGCCACTCTAAATTTCCCGCGCATGCTTCACGTTTCGGCTCGCTTCAAGCCCTCGTCAGCTAGTCTGCGTTGACTAGGACGCGGGGAACCCACCAGTCCCGCTCTCGACCTCCCTCTCTCTACCTATCCATATTCTGTAGGATGCTTCCAGTGACGTTTTCGAAGCTCTCTCCATATATGAGGTATAGTTTTACACCAGTTCCGAATGGTGAAGCAGCATGTGTAGGTATGCACGTAAATTTTTTCGTCAGAAAAAACTCATTGGTACATGCAGACCGGATTCGAATCGCGGACCTCTCACATGAGAAGCCGAAGCCCAAACCACTCGGCCACCCGCCTCTTAGGTAAGGTAAGTAATGAGATCGAGCACGGGACTAATTCTCTTTCACATCCGAATCATCGCGGACTAGCTGAAGATGCTTGATGTGAGCCGAAACGTCTAGCGCGCTGTAAGAGTCCAAGATTGGCTAATCGCTGGTTTTGTGCTCGATTGAAACCTCAGTCAGTCAGTCAGTCAGCGTGTAAGCGTCCACTGCTGGACATACGCCTCTCCAATTTTCCTCCAGTCCAGGCCTTCAGCGATACGGAACCATGCTTTCCGCCGACGTACTTGATGTCGTCGTTCCACCTGGCGAGTGGTCTTCTCACACTCCGTTTACCTGTTCACGGCCACCAGTGTAGAACACGGTTACTCCAACGGTCATCGTCTCTTCGGCTAACGGGTCCAGCCCACTGCCACTCGAGCTTAGCCACCCGCTGTCCAATATCGACTACTTTGGTGCATCGGCGGATTGCTCCGTTACGCACCATATCATATAGCGATATTCCCAGCATGGCTCGCTCCTTTGCTCGCTTGCTCCAAACCTCGCAAACGTGCAATGGGCCCGGATATGTTCGGAGTAACCATTGAGTAGTGAGTTTGTTACCTGCTTATTGCTTCGTTGCCAGAACCTATTTATGACTGGAGGCTAATAAGTGCATTTATACTGCATTAAGAAACTGTATAGAACTTACATGTTGTCAGGTCTAACCTTATCTTGGTATATTACCTACAATAAAAACAATGTTGACAAGTTGATGCTTTACCCACAAAATCTGTCATAGATCACAGTGCGGTCACAAAAGGTGAAAGAATCAAGAAATATAAGTTTAGTACAAAGAATAATAGTGACCCTACATGTGAACCCTGTGGAAGTGCATAATGATACTTGAATCAGTAAGACTGAGATCCATCCAATGCTCTGCTCCTCTTTATAAATTTCAGGATACATAAGAATGCAACAAGACCAATAATGCATGATTAAACCTAAGTTATAACAAATCTTCTACCAGTATCTTGCGATTTACACAGTCGAATGCTTTTAATAAGACTACCTGAATAACATAACTGCGCATATGTATAGTCTATTTTTTTGGAAGACGGAGTAAATTGACATTAGAGTGTTGCACGCTTTGCACCACTAGTGATTGTAGTCGATGAAAATAGTATCGACTTTTACACGACACGAACACAACACGACACACCTAGCTTAATATGTTGTCAATTAAAACCACAATTAGGTAAATATTCGAGTTTACAATATTTCATTAGTTAATCAATCGATAAAAGTATCGATGCAACTACATGCCTATTTAAAATTTTACAGAAACTGGCAACACTCTAAACGTCACTTTCGTCCGTCTTCCAAAAAAACAGACTATAGCAGTGTGTACCTGGTACCAAAACGCAGCACGCAGCCCTCATAGCCGCACACAAACTGCTTAGTCTGGCGATGCTTGACGACGTGAGCGAGCAGCTTGTCGGAGAGCGTGAAGGACTCCATGCATATGGCGCAGACGTACGGCGGCGTGCCGGAGGCGCCGTGCCGCGCTCGCACGTGCTCCGCGAGCGCCGCGCGGTCCGCGGACAGCTCCCCGCACGACGGACAGCGCGGCTCGCACGAGTGACGCTTCATCTCCACCTACACAAACAGTTGGAACTTCACATGCGGGTGGGTATACAATTAATATTTGGGAAACATTTTAGTTTCATCTTCCTTTCATTACGATACCATTGAATTTGATCTGGGAATGTAGGAAAAAAAGTTAATTAATAAATAATAAATTCAACATATTGTTGTAGTTGAATAGGATGCTAAAAGACTTCATATTAAGACAGCCTATAGCGCGCTTTAGAACTTTTGCACAAAAAAGATAGCAACCTGTCGGCTGCCTGATCAAATTTCTCTCCTTCGATTCTCAGTGGAGCAACTGTAATTCAAGTTAACCTGAGCCGGAGTCAAATCACAGTCACGAGGTCAGAATATGTTACAGACTTGCAAATTGAGATCTGAAGATACTTGCAACTTGAGATTTCAAGACAGACGTCCAACTTGAGATCTCAAGATACTTGGAACTTGAGATTTCAAGACAGACTTCCAACTTGAGATTTCAAGACAGACTTCCGACTTGAGATCTTAAGATACTTGCACCTTGAGATTTCAAGACAGACTTCCAACTTGAGATTTCAAGACAGACTTCCGACTTGAGATCTCAAAATACTTGCAACTTGAGATCTCAAGAAACTTGCAACTTGAGATTTCAAGACAGACTTGCAACTTGAGATTTCAAGACAGACTTCCAACTTGAGATTTCAAGATACTTGCAACTTGAGATCCTAAGCTGCAAATCGCACAACAGTATGAATTATATAGAGGAAAATGTTACCTGTCCCTGAAACAGCTGGTTGCATAGCTTGCAGGCGAGCTTGTCTATGTCGAGATGGTGCGCTCGGTGAGTCTTGAGCGTGTCCCTGGAGGAGAACTGTTTACCGCAGGTCCAGCAGGTGTGCAGGGAGTCCGCTGGGTGCAGCCGAGTGTGCTCCATGTAATCAGAGAGCTTGGGGAAGGACTCCGGGCAGACGGAGCACTGGTAGACACGCTCCCCCTTGTCGTTCTTGGTCGTGTCGTCGTCTTCCTCGTCCAGGTCTTGAAGCATGTTCTAAAGATTTAAGGTTGACATTTTATTATTGATTCTTGTAAACCCTTCAGACGTGGATGAGTCACGCGTCATGCGTCACAGGCGCATAAGCAGCGTATCACAGATGGTGGCCCGGATAAAGCGGCACTAAAATACATACATACCCCACACGCTGTATTCTGACAATCAGGATAAGCAGAGTAATCGGTGTTGTGCTGCAATAACTCGTTTAGCAAAGTCAAAGAGTTTTTATTTCAAATTGCCGATCTGATGTACAACAAAATTATTATTATTATATTCGGACCAGATAACTATCACGCAGCAAGTAAGGCACAAAGACCCACCTGCTGCACGACTCGGTGGAAGGACCATGCCAAGGTGAGAGGTGGCAAGCCTGTCGCCCTTTAGCGTGGCATCTCATCCTTATCCCTTAGTCGCCTTTTACGACATGCACGGGGAGAGACGCAGCAGGGCTATTCTTTAATAGTACCGGCCTCAACTTTTGATGAAAAAAGTATTACTTAGCGAACAGGCATTCATGGTTTATGCAATTTTAACGCAGTGACGCATCGCAAATAATATTTGTTTCCCATTTATTAGTCGTTATTTATTGTGTTCAGTATAAAAGTAAAAAAAAAATTAATTTCTGAAGTCTTTGACTTCACCCGTTACAGATAGACAGATATTGCGCTGTACTAGTAGACATTTTGTGTAGGATTAACAAAAATGTGCGTACCGCCGAAGACCGGAAGGACTGGAGGAAAATTGGAGAGGAGTATGTCCAACAGTGCACGCTTACACGCTGACTGACTAACAAAAATTGGATGGATGGACAAGTATGTATATTTATGTGTACATAATATTCTATATATTTTGTAATGCATATGTATTTAACACATGTATGGCTTGTATTTAACTAGCATGTACTCTTATGTATTGTTAATAAGTATTCTTATTATTATTTTATCTTCAATTCTCACGCTCAACTCTTTTGCTACTAGCTACTTACATTCCACTATATTATCGAATCTCAAACATCCAAAGGTTGACTGTAAGAAATCTCTGCAAGGGATAAGTCCACCTTTGCACCTATGTAAATTTTCTAATGTAATTGTTACTGTTTATTTATTTTTATTTATTTATTTATTATTTATTAACTCTATTCGGGAAATAGACAGCCTAGCCGAAACAACATTACAAAAAAACACGAGTCAAGTATTACGCCTATAAACATATTTCCACTATTAACACCCTCGATTTGTGGGTGCAATCGAACCGGATTGTAAAAACTAAACAGGACAAATTCAAGCGTAGTGTACTACCATACGAATGATGAATAAAGAATAAAGAATAAAGAATACCCTCCTCTACTGCCGATGGGCCCGGATATGTTCGGTGAAGCCATCGCAAGCTTAGTTCCACACCTATCTAAGATTATATATAACGTAGAATAATTTACAGAATATTTTAATGTTTACTGGAGCAATAAAGCATTTCTATCTATTTAAAAAAAAATTGGTTGTCTGTAAAGTCGGTTTACGGACGATAGTTTTACGTGATAACGTCATACAACCCTTGTTTCATGAATATTCTAAATTTGAAATATTTTCAGATCGGTCAGATATTATGGTACGAGTAACCTCGTTTTAATTTCTGCGGCCCTGGTACTTTTACAAGCCGACGCTTGGGCCGATTGTGCCTCTCTATCGCTTGTTACGCGCTCTCGCTTGCACACACAGGCTCAGATGGAACGTGACGCGATATTCGTGCGTGCAGCCGGTGTTCATCAATTTATAAGACGTTATCACGTCAAAAATTTATGTAGGTATCCAGCACACCCACCTTATCCACCATAATGATATTGTCCTCCGTGTACACTGGCTGTCCATCCGTCTTCTCCGGCCCGATCACAATGAAGACGTCGATCTTCTGCGTGAGCTCGCGCAGCCGCTGCCGCAGAACTCGGATCTTGTCGGAGAGCGAGGGCTCGGCCTGCGCCGCCTGCAGCTGCTGCTGGAAGCTCCACGCGTCGGTCGCGCGCTGCACGCAACCACCGCAGATACGCCCCGACGGCACAGTCTGCGAACATTCGTTTTTTTTATAAGAGCAACCTGTGTTAATAAATTGAAATTCAGACTTGATAAATATATTAAAAATTGCTGCTTCAATTTTGTTTTATTTCTTATTTTTTTTATTGAAACTGACACGGTTGGCTAGATCACCTATAACATCCGCGATGTCAGCCTATAACACCGGGTGAACTAGGTGCCATGTCAGTGCTTCCCTTTTTGGTCGTGCCGGCTACACTGAACTGCACGGAAATCACGAACTATTTACATAGCCGTTTTGACCGACGTTTCATTCAGTGCCACCACCGCTAGGTAAGAAGGGAAGGGACCTACAGTTTAACGTGGAATCCGAACCACTGTCAGCCTCCAACGGTCGAGCGGTCACCCATCCAAATACTGACCGCGCTCAGCAGCAGCTACAGAGGCTGACAAAATTATCTAATATACAAAGTGCTACATTAATAGTTAGTAGTACCAAAAAAGGGTGCTTCTATATCTGAAACTGAACTCTTGACTCAAGGCACCCATACCGGATTAGAGTGTTTTCATTTTACGAAGGCACAAGGGGTATGAGGTAGGAAGTGGTGTGAGACCGCGCGGAGCTCAGTAGGGAACGACACGGTTCGACGGAGCGACGCGGAGACGTGTAGAACGTGTGTACCGACCGGGCACCGAGTTCATTATCTACTGAGCTCCGCGCGGTCGCATCTCGCACGCCTACCTCGTACCCCGCATATCTTCGTAAAATGAAAACACTCTAATCCGGTATAGGTGCCTTGAGTCAAGAGTTCAGTTTCAGATATAGAAGCACCCTTGTTTGGTACTACCAACTATTAATGTAGCACTTAGGAGTACTGCTCGCACCTGTGGGAAGGCTCTGCCAAATACCAGCTTGCGCCTCTGGACTCAATCCAGTGTCGAGCCGTGCGACTAGTGGGTGACCCCAAAGTGTCCTGCGATCTAGAACCACTGCAACACCGTAGGGATGTCGCCTCCCTAAGTGTGTTCTATCGCTTATTCCATGGGGAGTACTCAGAGGAGCTGTTTAATGTGATCCCGCCGTCCCCTTTCCACCTTCGCACCACGCGCACTGGGCTTGCATCCCTACACGCTGGACTTACCGCGGATGTACCAATCGATTCTGCAGATCTTTCCTCTACAGAACCGGTAAACTCTGGAACGCTCTCCCTGTTCATATATTTCCCCCCAAGTACAGTCTCAGGTCCTTCAAGAGGGGCGTGAATGGGCACCTGTCAGGCCGGCATGGCATTCGCAACCCCCGCATACGACCGAATTCCATGGGCGTCGTTAGACACCTTATGGGTGGCGCGGCGCCATATGCCGCGCTGTCAATAAAAAAAAAATAAACCTAAAAAAAGTACCGCGCCAGACACGGTGCACACCTTGTTCTGTGAGAGCGCGAGCAGCTTGGTCTGCAGCGGAGTCTCCCCGCGGCCCAGCTCCGCGTCCAGCTCCTCCATCTGCTGCAGGTCGTCGGTGCGCGCGCCGCACACCGCGCACCCACTCTCCAGCTCCAGTAACTTCAGGGCGGCCGCCATCTCGTGGCCACCTGCAATATTGTTGCGTGCGTGACAGGGGTGAGAGGTGGCGCGCCTGTCGCCCTTTAGCACGGCATCTTATCCTTATCCCTTAGTCGCCTTTTACGACATGCATTGGGAGAGATGCAGTGGGGATATTATTTTTAAGTACCGGCCTCACACGGTACACAATATTCGTATATATTCGTCAATGTGGGCTTCTAAACCAGGTGTGCCAAATGTCATAAGTGTGCATGTTTGTATGTATGTATGTTTGTGCACTCATTTCTCCGAAACTATTAATCGGATTTTATCCATTCTTTGCGGTACAAAAGCACACCTTAAAATTTATAGATGGACCCCTTTTGTGCTTTTGTACCCCATTCAACTCAAGGCACGCTCTACATAGGCATGGGTGCATGATAGTTTATGTGAAATGAATCCTTTAGTTAGAACTTAGCAGGTGATGTAGTGAAAGATTTTCCCGATTCCATAAAAAAAACAAAATACTGGCCGGTCGAGGAAAAAAACAAAATATTGGCCGGTCGAGGAAAAAACAAATAAAGTTTTCACAGCCTCTTTCATCTAGCGGAATTTACGGCGTTCGTCATGCATGAATGACGGATGTGTGAATTTACGGCGTTCGTCATGCATGAATGACGGATGTGTGAATTTACGGCGTTCGTCATGCATGAATGACGGATGTGTGAATTTACGGCGTTCGTCATGCATGAATGACGGATGTGTGATTTTATTTTTATACAAAAAGTTTGATCTCAAGTTTTAGCGAATATCTACATGATAAGAAAAGCTTTTCCTCCATGACGCCAGAGTTATTCCTGAAAGTCTATAAGACATACATACGCCCTATCCTGGAATATGGATACCAAATATGGAACCCATATTTAAAAAAAGATATATGTATACCTTTTGGAAAAAATGCAGTTTTGATTTCCACAGGCTAAGTCTTTTCTAATAGCAGTGCTTTGTGGTCCTTTATGCTCCTGTATTTTTTTTTACGAGGTAACGTTTTAGAAACCCGCCCCGTACCTTCAAGTCATTTGATAATGTCGTGAGTATAAACTATTCATGTGCCGTGGTGAGCTCTGCTAAGGAAATTTCAGTACCCTTCATAACAAGCAGTTAGCAGTTCACTGGGCATTCATTTGAATGTGATAGTGAAACATTACGATTTCAGTTCAGATAATGACCAAAACTTAGGAACTGAGACAGTCTGCAGGGCTGTGGGCTGAAGATAGACAGATAAACAGAAACTTTGCTTTAAATAATGATTTCTATTTAGGAACCCTGTTTGAAATTTTGTCAGAACTTACTTACGACGGTACTTACCACTCGGTCTTTAGACCACTACGAAGCTGTTTAAATAGATCACCGACCGACTTTTCACGTTGAACACTTTTCGTCGAAAACCGTAATAGTAAATTGCATGTATCTAATGATTACAATTTTAGGTTATAATTTGCGCACTGACAGCAGTGACAGCTGACGGACGCTTACTTACCGTTGTCGGCCAGCGGGCCAGTGTTGCCAACTCAAATTTTGAAATTCTCTTAGATGGACTTCGAAAATCTCCTAAAAAACGCCTAGAAAATTTTCGTCCTCCTAAAAATTCTCCTGAGTCAAATTATAAAAATTTTACCACATTTTTAGTGTTCCTAATACGTACGGGACCATATTACTAAGCCTAAGCCGTCTGTCCGTCCGTCTGTCTGTCTTACCTGTAAAGAGCTGTATCTTTTGCACCCTGAAAACCAGTCAAGTGCGAGTCTAACTCGCGCACCGAGAGTTCTCTGTCAGTCAGTCAGTCAGTCAACGTGTAAGCGTCTACTGCTGGACATACGCCTTCAATTTTCCTCCAGTCTCGGCCTTCAGCGGTACGGACCACTGCTTTCCGCCGACATACTTCATGTCGGCGTCCCACCTGGCGGGTGGTCTTCCACACTCCGTTTTCCTGTCCACGGCCGCCAATGTAGTACATGGTTACTCCAACGGTCGTCATCCCTTCGGCTAACGTGCCCAGCGCACTGACATTTTAGCTTATCCACCTGGTTTCCAATATCAATTACTTTGTTGCGTCGGCGGATTGCCTCATTCATTATTCATTCATTCGTTACGCACCATTTCGCTTAGCTATACTTCCAGGCGCGCCCAGCATGGCTACTTCCATCGCTCGCTGGGCAACTTTGAAAAACAACTATAGTCAGAGCTCACGTTTCAAACCCGTACGTCATTAACGGTAGGGCGCACTGGTCATAATATAATTATACAGATTAGACGTCAGGGTGAATTTTAAATTTCCGAGGCAGCGCTACTCAGTTGAATTCCTCCCTCGACCTCCTTAAGCAGATCTTGTCTACCAAGCAGTATTTAACCGAGATATACGTACAATCGTACATACTCTTCCTTCAATCTGTTCCATCACTTCTCCGCCAATAATGATTTGTCCTCCCGTCATAACCACGATTGCCATTCTAACCACCACGTAATTTAATTCGTCTGTTTTAATTTATTTTTTATTTTTTTTAGTTTTTAACCACACCAAGTTTGACATCTTGTACGTATTACCGTTTTTAAGTTAGAGCAAACCGAACAATTTTTTTAAAAAAAAAACACGTTTCTTGTATGGAGAAGCCCTTAATTTTTATTTATTTATTCTTATTATTTGATAGGATGTCCGCCAATAATAAATAACACATGATCTGTGAAAATCACAACCAGCTATTACGGTACAAAAGATACAGCCGTTAAGTAGTGCGGACTGACGGACAGACTGTCGACGTAGGCTTAGTACCTAATACTACTGATTATTACAAAGAATACATGTAAATAACATTGATTGATAACAAAGTGTTCGTTCGGTTAGGCCCGCCCGGTAGTCGGCTTGTTGATCGATCAATGCACGCACACACTCACAGAGTGTCACATTATCCTATCTAAAGAGCAAGAAGGGGAACCTTGCTCTTATCAAAAGACAAATCCTATTGTATATTGTGTAATTTGAGAAGATGGTTGGTTGATTCACATACAGTTTATTCATTGTGTTGTCACCGTACATAACATACCGACATAATATGTCTTTGTTACTAGTAAATATATGTTTCTCACTCCTAAACCTTCTCCTGTAATGATTTTCTTTCTCCTAGATTTTCTCCTACTCTCCTGACAGGCAAAAAATTCTCCTAACACCGCTGAAATTCTCCTGAATCTAGGAGAAAATCTCCTAACATGGCAACACTGCAGCGGGCCAGAATAGAAAAGAGTACTCAGCCCGGTGCGCCACCTGAAAGCCATTGTCGTGCCTGCTGTTCCTGCGATCCTGCGGAACCACTCTTTGATAAATAAATGATGTTTTGGTGGTTTAAAAAAAAAATAACCAGGGTTAATATATAGAAGATGCGTCGCGTAGCGACGCATCTGTGCGGTATCGTCAGCTTCTATATTGGTTCGCTCCGGGCGAAGGAGTAGGATCGCAGGAACAGCAGGCACGACAATGGCTTTCAGGTGTCGTACGCGTACTCAGCCAGCGGGTAACATCTAACATCTTACGCGCATCGCATCTCTCTTCTTCTGTTGTTATAAGTTAGAGCGAGATGTCACCAGAATATTATCAGCGCGCCAATGTCACGACGCTTCTGACAGCTTATATGTTATTGGCTTGGATACACATTTAAGTGCAGTCATTATATTTGTAATCTTTCAAATTATTCGCAGGGGCTCCTGCGAATGTTTTTTCGAAACATTACACAAAAACATCAAAACATTGGTGCGTGGCCATCCACATCGAATGTTCGATGTTTCTGTGTTGTATGTACCTAAAGTTTCGAAAAAAAAAACATTCGCAGGAAACGCGGCTTTCGATAGATTTATTTATTCTTATTATTCCTTAACAAATTTTAGCTAAATTACCTTTTTCTGTATGAATTTCGATCATAAATTCATCGATTGGTGTAACAAACTGCTCAATTACGGATAACTACAACTTGTTACTAAGCGAACCGTAATATATGTAACCGTAATTCCCCTGATATGATATGATTACAGCCAACAAATTATAAATTAGTTCTAATAAAATACTATGGATGAAATAGTGTTCTATATAACTTGTAAATTGTTTTCTAACTTATGTATTATACTATTTTATTAATACTTAGAATTCCTGATCATGAGCACACCTGAGCGCAGTCCTCAGATTGATCTGAGGCGCAGTCAGTACTTGGATTAGGTGACCGCTCAACCGTTGTTGGCTGACCGTGTTTCGGATTCTATGTAAAACTGTAGGTCCCTTCCTTTTTTACCTACGAGGTGGTAGGGTTAACCCGCCCGGGTTGATATCACCGCACTGAATTGTCAGAAAACAGAAAAAGTCGGTTGAATCGGCTCTGCAACTAGTTCGAATTTTCCGTCCAGTTCAGTGTAGACAGCCGGCACGACCGAAGGGAAGTACCTACTTACATGGCACCTAGTTCACCAAGGTGCTATGGGCTGACATCACGGATGTTGTAGGTGATGTAGCCAACTGTGTCAAGTTTCCATAAAAAAGTGTATTCTTTACATTCATATTATAGAAGTGAACTTAGGTAAATGTTTTGTTAAAATACTGTCCTCTACTAGCCTACCTGTTTCAGTGCAGTAAACTGCATTTCTGTTTGTTGAGTAGGTTAGGTACTTATTTACTGCACTTAACTATAGATTTCTCACTAATTCGGTGCAAGTACTCTCACCAAGTCCTCGCACGGTGTCCACGGACGATGTGTACCGCGTACCGCGTTGGGGGCATGTACTTAAAAAGAATAGCTCCACTGCATGATGTAAAAGGAGACTAAAGGATGGACGCCCTTTAGCACGACACAATGTCGAGCTTTAGCAAGAGGCTAGCCAACTCTCACCTTGGCATGGGAAGGATCCAATGAGTCATGTTGGTGGGTGTTCGTGCTTACTTTGCTGCTCCATATGTATAGTAGGTACTTAGTTATCTTTCCTGTCTGAATACCTACTTTGCTAAACGTGGTGGTCACTTTTGTGCTGTAATTTACCAGAGTCCTTGTTGTGCTAAACACCGATTACTCTGCTTACCCCGATACGTCGGAATACAGCGTGTGGTATGTACGTATGCACGAGCTTTTGTCGAGCTTTAGAAAGAGACAAGGCGGTTGTATGTGTAGAGCGTCGTCGTCCCTGTCGCACAGAGACGTGTGCGAGTTCGTGCGAAAGGGACGACGCTCTACTGTACAACCGAATAGTCTCTTTCTAAAGCTCGATACGATTATTTGCTGCCTGCCGGGAATCGTATGTAGTTTAGTGCATAGTACCCTTATCACGAGATTTAACCTACACCGCGTACTACGCTATGCGCCGTGTTCTCAGTGCTGCCACCTATTGCACAGATTACTTAATAGTTACTTCCTATTGTTCATATTAAATTAATGAGATAAATATGGTCACCGGAATAATATGTTGTGCAATAACACCACGGGGCGATCCCACCCACCGCCCATTGTCACATTACATCTTGCCAATACTTGCCATATTACTGTGCAGTATTATTACGACCTATATGAGGCTCCTACACAGATAGGTGGAGTTTCACTAAAGACCGTAGGTACCAAACTAAATAGAAGCTGTGTTCGATAAGTTGGTATTTTCTCGACAATCATGCTCCAAAACGCCGGTATCCCCTCTCCCTTGGTTGCAATAACGAAAATCCTCGTAGAGCGGAGAAAGACGGCGAGAAATTTATTTGTCTCTTTTTAACACATTAGGGCCTTATGCATCGCATTCCTTTATAAGTTCATATTCCTTTTGGCGCAGCAAGCGCAGAGCCTCAGCACCGCGTCTATATCTAGTTTGGTACGTTCTTTGGGTTTCACATTTCACATGACAATCGACACTAAACAGTGGCGGATCCAGCCTTAGACTTTAGGGAGGGCTCAAACTAAAATAAAAATACACAGGAATGCGTGAAATTCCCAAACCTATAGTTTGGGGGGGGGGGGGGGCGGCTACAGCCCCCTAGTCCCCCCCCCCCCCCCTGTATCCGCCACTGACACTAAACCTGTACCCTTATCACCACTGGCGGCTGGTCCTAAAGTGCGCTCGTGCGCCGCACTACCATACCACGAGAAGTGTTCACTTCACTCAAAATAAATAATATCTTACAATATACCTACATTAAAACCATAAAGATCGTACTCCAAATAAATACGAATGTGAATTCGACCTTATTTTATAGATCACACACAAGACACTTTTTTGCGAGTAAACGCACGCCCCGTGCGAAATCGGAGAGCGCACGCGGGTCTCCCATGCTGAATGTATGGAGATCGGCAAAACACCGCTGGCGCGTGAGACAAAAGATACTTCATAGAAACAGTATGGGCCGAAATGGAGTTCTGCGTGCGGAGCACGAGCGCCAAACAAGGACGCTATATCGTGAATAGCCGCGCGTGCGACGCGTCGCTTCGCGAGCGATTCGTTTTGCACGAGTCCGTCTGTCTAGCTAGAGTCAGCGCGCTGTCATGTGATGTCACATACCCGTTAGCGCGCGAATATTTAAAATGGGATATGGTTAGGTTTTGTGTTTTCTGTGTGATACTGTGAATTAAGTGGTGCCGATATTTGCCTAAGCGTTGGTTAAAGGTAAGGCTTTACAATCAGGTGATCCCGGGTTCAATTCCTACTTTTCAAATGCTTTTATTTTTTAAAATATTTTTTTTTAAGTATTTTTGGGGCATTACTACTGTTTTCTTTTTTAAAGCTGCAGTAGTGTTGTGGTCTATGGATGTGTTCATAAAGGTACTAAAATTAGTTAAAAAAGTTGTTTGGATTTCTTTTCTTGTTTTTTGCAACTCATTGAGTGTCTTGAGAATATTCATTAATATTCATTCACTAGGATGAATACTAGGTACGTACATAATTATTAAAGGCAGGCATTTAAAAAAATCGGAAGTCCCGATCTTAAATTAACATGAGGGGAATGTGTTGGGTAATTTGGTATTTAAGTAGGTAGGTACTTAGCGCACTACCGGTCACTGAAGTCACCAGCCGCCACTGCTTATCACGAGATTTAACTTACACCGCGTACTACGCTATGCGCCGTGTTCTCAGCATCATTTTGTATGGAGAAACGAAGTTCGCAAATCTGTCACTAGAGGCGCTGCTCCGTTTCTCCATAAAAAATGATGCGGAGAACACGGCGTAGCGTACGTGCAGTGCAGTGGGGCTATTCTTTTTAGCTGTAACGTTCTTCCGAATATTGGTCATTTTATTTTCAGGACAGATTATTCCACAATTCACTCAAGTTTGCGGCGGGTGGCCGAGTGGTTTGGGCATCGGCTTCTCGTGCGGGAAGGTCCGAGGTTCGAATCCAACCGGCGTGTACCAATGAGTTTTTTCTGACGAAAAAATTTACGTGCATACCTACACCTGCTGCTTCACCGTTCGGAACCGGTGTAAAACTGTAGGTCCCTTCCCTTGCCCCTTACTAGGTGGTAGGCTCAAATTGTAGCCGACTGGGTTGGTACCACCGTACAGGATGTAAGATGGCCGCATAGCAACCTCGGTTGTGTTCTCCTCTAGTCCAGTATAGCCAGCAATCCAGGGAAGTCTCCGGTATGGCACCTACCTTCTCGGAGGTGATATTGGCTAGTCAGAGCATGTGCTTTGGCCCCTCTGACTCAGCCACCCATACCGGATTATACAAAAAAAAAAAAAAAGTTTACTCCTGGGCCAATGAGGCTGCACATGCCGCCGACAATAAAACACAACAATTGATTAAAATACCGTTTATTAAAAATAACATTATCTAATTTAATATCGACAGTAGAGTAGTACTAGGTTTAGTGGCACGGGCGGGCGCGGAGGCGAGACGGTCACCTCGCGTCCTGCAGGAATCCAAGATGGCGGAGCGCCGCGTTCGTCCGCCCGATCAGTGCGTCCTTCCACCGCCACACCGAGTCGTCGAGCACGGAGTCCTCGCGCAGCTTCGCGCAGGACTTGCTCAGCGCCGTCACGCAGTCCGCGCGATAGTGCTGCAGCTGCGCGTCCGTCGTCTCTATCGGGTACGACGAGCACGCGCCGCCGAGGCACGCCAGCGGGAAGTGGTTGTGCAGCGCGAGCACTCGCTCGGGCTCGTGGAACGCCTTCACGTACTGGCCGGGCTTGGTGAAGTTGCGCGTGCGGTACAGGTGCTGCAGAATGTGCATGTAGCGCGGTACCTCCGGCAGCCAGCCGTGCGCGTGCTGCAGCGAGTCGAGGAAGTACACGTTGCTCACGTGGTATGAGGTGCGCGCCAGCTTGCCGGGCGGCTGCGCAGCCTTCGGCAGCACTCGCCTCATCAGCCCCGCCCAGTCGGAGTCGGCCAGCGGCACGATCACCTCGTCCACGTCCAGCAGCACGAGGTAGCGGTACTCGTACATGTGCCGGTAGAGGCAGTCGTTGTACGGTATCAGCTCGTTCTGCCGCTTATGTGTCGTCTTCTTTTTCAAGTACATGTGCTGGAGCGAGGGCAGGTTCGGCTGGCCGCCGGGCAGCGTGATCGGCGTCACGTCGACGAGTCCCCGCGTGCGGTAGTGCTCGAGGACCTTCGTTATGTTCGCGTGGACCTGCAGCTCGTAGAAGAATATCTTGTCGGCGCCGAGCAGCGCGATCAGCTCGATCCACTCGACCAGCCGCACCGAGAGGTCCTCGTGCTGGAAGTCGAGCCCCTTCACGCACACAGCGAAGTCCTTCTTGTCGGCGGGCGTCGGCGGAACCGAGTAGTGCACGCGCAGATTGGTGACGGCGCGGTCGCAGGGCAGCTGCACGAGCGACACCGACGCTGGCACCAGGTGCTTCACATCCTTGGGCAGCACGCAGGCGAGCAGGTAGGGCTGCAGCACGTGGTCCCTGAAGTTGCCCCACTTGGAGTTCCATATGTACTTGTACTCGAGGTTGCGCACGACCACCGGCTCGTCGCGATCCTCGAACCACAGCTGGCAGTGCGTCACGATCGTGGGCTTGATGCGGTCGTGCACGGCGAGGATGCGGACGGCGGGGCCGATGCGCGAGATGAGCCGCCTGTCGAGGTACGCGCCGTACAGGTGGAAGGTACCGTTGGCGGGCGTGCGGAGGGTTTGCCAGTAGACGTTGTCGAACTCGATGTCGTAGACGGAGGGGAAAGGGGCGCATTCCTTGCTCTTGTAGAACTTTTTCTTGTTGTTCATGTTGCGGTGCCAGTAGGCGAGCGGGAGTGAGGGCAGCCGGCGCTCGGCGTCGGCGCGCAGCTCGTCCTCGGAGATGCGGCGCGGGTCGGCGGCGAGGTCGCGCGGCGGCGGCGTGGAGGCGGCCGGGTCGGACTGGAGGAGGAGCCTGGCGGGGGCGGGGGGCGCAGCGCGGCGCGGCTGCTGCAGGCGGGGCGGCAGGTGCGGCAGCGCCAGCATCAGCAGCGCTCCCCACGCCGCCAGAGCGCCCACCCAGCGCCAGCGCCGCGCCGCGCTGCGCCACAATCCGCCGCCGCGCGTCTGTAACAATACAAGAACAATATTACAACTCTGCATTACCAGACCATTACTTACTTCTATACAATTGTGATCAGTCTATGAATGCTCCATGAGACTGCTGCACTTAATAATTGAAATTTCCAGGATGCGTACAAAAACATATTAATAAAATTCTTAGAACTAATGACTAAAGACAAGGCACAGCCCATTGATGTATATTTAGAGATATGCCCATCCCATACATTACTCCCGAAAAAATATGTTCTCGACGAGAACTGCATAAATTGCAGATTTCACGGACAGCCGCTTCATACGGCGGCGTGTGCGGCGCGTGTTGAACGCACGCATGTCTGTATCGAGTCGGTGACGCGTTTGTGCAGCATGCCCGGTTGCTGTTATAAAGAGTGACAGTGACGAACGTTGTTGTTTGTTTCGCCTGAGCATGTTACGGCGTGTTAAGAAGCCATGCTGTCACGGATAGGATCGTGTGACGGTGCGGTATCGGTATCGCGTTCTCGTTCTCGCTTGCCTGCTGGTGATGGGAGTGGGCGGAAAGACGGCAAACGCGCCGCATGACGTCTTTCTCGCTCGTTCTTGTCATCTGTGGGCGGGTGGGGGCGAGCGCGCGATAGTATCGTCGTAGGGATCGTGTCACGTACACGTATCACTATACTGCGTGTGTGTGCACGCACACTTGTACCGACGTCTAGCACAGGTTGCATCGTACGACGTTCGATCTATAAAATAGATGTCGATGGCACAGCCTAAGCCAGTGGGTTGGCCATAGAAGCATGCAATTCTGCATAATAGTTCCTTATATAGGTCTTTTTTAGATTTCCGTATCCCGTACGGAAGCCAATTACTAAGCCTACACCGTCTGTCTGTCTGTCCGTCCCTCCGTCTTTAATTTTTTTTTTTAAGTGAAAACTTCTTTAGCGGTGCTTGGCACTTTCTTAGGTGGGTATAAAATGTTAGACTCGCGACAGATCTCGAAAAGCGACAGATTTATTTTTATTATTTAAAATGCAACCTTAAAGTCATTACATTAAGGGTTAAGTTACGATGGCTCGGGATCAATTCTGTTCGTCTCTCAGTGACAGTAACGCCGAAAGCGAATCAAGGGAATCCGATATTCGTTTGGTCGGTTATGTGGTTTCTTGGCTCAATGGTAAGAGTGTAGGATGTGTATTTTTTGCCCATGGGTTCGAATCCCTCAACATTTTTTTTTTGTTTTTTTTTCTTTTGTTTTCATTTTTAAGCAATGTTACGGTGTTAAATTTTTTTTAGGGTGTTTAGTTTTTTTTATAACCACCTAAGAATTATTTTCGGAAATACAAAAAGTTTTCACTTCTGCCGGCACGCCCGGAGTGCAACTGTGGCTTTTTTTAATTTTTTATGTAAACGAACATGGGTGGCTGTGTCGAGGGACCAATGGTACAGCCGACAGAGCCTAAAACCCCTCTCCTCGCAAACCACGCTCAGTGAGGTGCCATGCCAGCAGATTTGCGGACTGTTGCCAGGCTGTCTAGCCCGTTGTTACGACCTTTGAAGACACCCAGGTTAAAGGATTCGGGAAAAACACACGTCTGTCCGTGCTATTGCTATCTTTGGAACCGTAATAGGTAGCCAGTTAAAATTGTCACAGAATATGTGTTTATTATGGTGTATATAACAACAAATAATAAAATATATAAAAGGTCAAAAATTAAGGGGGGTCCCCATACAAGAAACGTGTTTTTTTTTCAAAGTATTTTTTGTGGTGCGGAAACCTAGGTGCGCGAGTCCGACTCGCACTTGGCCGGTTTTTTTAACTGCCGAGCCTTAAAGTGCATGTTCTGTATCGGAAATAGATCATATTAAAATTCTTTAAAAAGGGAGATTTTTTTTATATTTTATTAAATAAAACAAAAAATACAAACAGTCTCACCTGAAAATAGTAAACACCTTTTACCGAGATAATAAATTGGCACGGGACGGAAATCGGAATGCGCCTTTGCTTCGGGATGCTTCGGGATACGAAACAATAACGTGCATTCGCTCCTCCCGGCTCGTCGTGTCGTGCGAAGCGAAAGTATGTGCGAGTTTTTAATTTCTTTAGTTGTTTTTGTGTGACTACTTAGGTACTGTAATTTTATAGAACAATCTTTTTACATTGTTTCATTGTGTCTCCTTTTTTTAATCAGTGAAATCTCACGTTAAAAGCAATAAGCAATAGATGTACCTAGATATGATTGTGCCGCGGAGGAGGCGGCGGGAGCGAGTGCTACTCTACATGCATACATAGTACGCACGCACTCCGACTTCCGATCACCTGATTGCGCGTTATCGAAATTGTAAGCCCAAAGAAATTGCTAATGTATGTCAAGGCCGAAGTTCAATAACCGCCGCGTAGCACAGATAATGCGCTAAATTACGTAGGTAGGTAGCTACCTACCCAACGCATGTTCCTTATGAATTTAAACTTTACTAAACTTTCACAATTATTATGTCGGTAATTATTAGAAATAGATACATAGTTTCTTAGAAAAAGTGTTTAATATGTTCAGGAGAATCTGTTGAGCATTTTCGGAATTTCTTCCCCTAAGGGGGTAAAATTAGGGACGAAATTTTGTAAGGGAAGTGCGTCATTTTTGAAGTTTTGTTGTATAACGAATGAATTCATACCCTAGGAGGAAGGGGCGAGAAATGAGGAAGGGAGGGAGTGGGGAGGGACGTAGGGAAATAGAAGGGAGAGAGGTAGAAAGAGAATATATTGCGTGGACTCAAATTAAGCATAACCTGCAATGCCGCGAGCGAGGCCGCTGGCAAAAAGCTAGTCTACTTATAAATACCTATTCAAGACTTAGACTTAGGGATGCTGACAAAAACATATTTTATTAGTTACTGCAGGTATACAATTTCGAACCTGAATGTAGGAAACTTTACAAGTTTATTATAAACGCGAAAGTTTGTGAGGATGTATGGATCTTTGTTCCCCTTTCACGCAAAAACTACTGAACGGTTTTTGATCAGACTTTACAGTACTATAGCTTATACATCAGAATAACATATAGGCTATATACCATCACGCTAAATAGCCTTAGGGTTCAGCAGTATCAAATAAAGTATAGTATGGACGGGAGAGAGAGAATATAAAAGACAAGAAAAACAAAAGCCTGTCAACGTCACATAGAAACTTCAATTTCAAATTCTGTTCTTTTTTCAAAATCCACGCGGACGAAGTCGCGGGCAAAAGCTAGTCTTCCATACATGCTGAATGAACGACCTTCTTCGCTAAGACACAGATTACTTAATAGTTCCTAACACTAAGATGACGAGAATAATCTTGAAGATGTACTAGTCAATTTTTTTTTGCAGGAAGTGACTAGCTGATTAAACCTCTATCCTTCTGACTAGACTGCGTACATCTCCGCCGCCGCTCCGCATCGTGACCTACGGTCGTGATGTTAAAATCTAGCTTATTAGCGTAGAAATCGTAGGATTTTTTTTGCCCACAAATGCCGTGACCTGACGATTCTTTCTGTCTAATTGTTCGTACAAAACATCTTTGATTTTTTACCAAGGTCGATCGTGAATCATGCTGTACGTTTTGTAGTTGTAATTTTGCGTTGCGTACGTACAAGTGACGTTGTACGTATGCATTTTTAGGGTTCCGTATCCGGTACGGGACCCCATTACTAAGCCTACGCCGCCGTCTGTCTGACCGTCCGTCCGTCTGTCCGAGGCCTGTATCTCTTAAACCGTAATAGGTAGCCCGTTGAAATTTTTACAGAATATGCGTTATTATGGCCGATATAACAACAAATACTAAAAATAAGAAAAAGTAAAAAAAATCATGAGGGTTCCCATAATAGAAGAAACCAAAAATTGTATCCGCGCGCGCCATCTGCCGAATAGAGTGTGAAGCATTTTAACTAATCATGACATTTAACTAATATGAAGCATTTCATAACACGTCATAGATGGCGTGGCGTGAGTGGCGCTAACCATGACATGGCGATACGGAACCCTCGGTGCGCGAGTTCGACTCGCACTTGGCCGGGTTTTTTTTTTCAACGTATGTGGATATGACTTTCTTAGAGGAGAATACATTCAATGTCAGTCTCGGTAGCTCAGTGGTGCGGTCGGTCGACTGGTTGTTAAGCGACCCTTAGCGCGGTCAGTACTTGGATGGGTGACCGCTCGATCGACCGTTGGAGGCTGACCGCGGTTCTGATTGCACTTAAATAAAACTGTAGGTTCCTTCCCTTCTTACCGACTCTAAACGGCTATGTAAATAGTTCGTGTTTTCCATCCAGTTCAGTGCAGCCGACATGAAATGAAGGGAAGCACTGACATGGCATCTAGTTCACCCGGTGTTATGCGCTGACATCACGCACGGATGTTGTAGGTCACGTAGACAACCGTGTCAGGTTCCATAAAAAAAATTTAAAAAAAAATTCTTGCTATTAGCAATTACATACAGCAGGTTTTTTTTTTATGGAAACTGACACGGTTGGCTACATCACCTACAACATCCGTGATGTCAGCCAATAACACCGGGTGAACTTGGTGCCACGTCAGTGCTTCCCTTCGGTCGTGCCGGCTACACTGAACAGTACGGAAAACACAAACTATTTACATAGCCGTTTCGACCGACCTTTCATTCAGCGCAGTTCAGCCAACCCGGGCGGGCTAAACCCTACCACCTAGTAATATAAGAAGGGAGTAATTTCCCTTAGTTGCCTTTTACGACATACACGGGGAGAGATGCAGTGGGGATATTCTTTTATAGTACCGGCCACACACGGTACAGAAACATGGCAGAGTCCCAAGTCCCAAGAATGCAAGAAGACAAAACAAAACTGAATTCTTATATATTTGGTATAGCTTTTGCCCGCGGCTTCGCTCGCGTGAAATTCGTATTAAAACGAAGAAATTAAGTAAGCCCGCTACCGTACCTTTATTTCGGCGCGCGGAACAATTCGGTTTGTATTAGAGTCACATCTTAGCGTAATCGGAACTGAATATTATTTAGCCTATCCTGTGTCCCGTATATAGCTAAATGTGCTTGTACTAAGGGTTCATCGAATTCGGATGATCGGTTTAAGAGTTATGGGGAAACATATGTACATACATACAGAAAATATTTTTAAAACATCGTCAATTTAGTTTTAGTATCATCTCTTTCTCTTTCTCTTAGTTTCTCTTTCTCTTTCTTTTAGTATATACTCTATAGTCTACAAACGCAATATCTCATAAAACAAAGTAACTTACTCCATGACCATCCCTTACAGATTTATTATTAGTATTGATTGAGTACCAAGCGATCCTGAATACTGAACATACATACATACAGAAAATATTTCTCAAACATCGTCAATTTCCTTTTAGTATCATACATAGTCTACAAACACAATCTCATAAGACAAAGTAACTTACTCCATGACCATCCCTTACAGATTTATTATTAGCATTGATTCGAGTGCCAACTGATCCTGAATCCTGAACATTTGTTGGACGAATACAAAACGAGAAAGGAATCGCCAGTAGTTTTGAGTTGGAAATGGTCTCGCTTGTACTGCTTTCTTCGGCGACAGAACATCCAATAGGCGGTGCTCCTAGTCGCTTCCGACATCACGCAATGACAGGGGCAGTCCATCAATCAGTCGCACTTAATTGTCGATGTACACACGAAGACATTCTTGGCTGAGAGCCAGCTTCTACCTGATCCGCCTTAGTCGGTGGAAATTATTGGGAGAAGTATTCTCTTGTTTGAATTTCCGTGAGCAGCTTGATTTATGCGAAACCATTTTATCTAAATTGGCAAAATTAAGAAGCCATTAGAATTATTGTATCAGTTTCTTTGTAACTTTGTAGGGGGAACGCCACATCAGTAATGTGGACCATGCGAGGGACCATGCTAATGGTCCATATGGACGATTATTTTTATTTATAGTTGGATTTATTTTTATGGTTAATTTAGTTTTAAGTATTTTATTTGAAATATAAAGTATTTATTCATCTAAAAAAAATTGTTGAACATACATTCATATCACACGCTGTATCCCGATAATCAATGCAGGCAGAGTAATCGGAGTTGTGCTGCAGGTACTCTTGTAAATTACAGCACAACACCGACACTATAAAAAAAATACAAATACAAAAAAATAATAAAAGATTTTGCTAACGATACCAGCAGGTCTATTCTTGTAAATTCTGACAGCGGAATCAGCGCTGAGTCCGCTGTCAGAATTTACAAGAATAGACCTGCAGGCCTCACGCACTCTATGTACTTGCGGGCGCTAACTACCTACCTACCGCCCGGCGCGCGGCGGGGCGGTCTTAATTCAGTAAAAATTCGTCAGCCGCGCGAAACATACCTACACGCTCGCCCACGCAACTGCGCGCAGCTGCAAAGCAAAATGCACTTTACACTCGATCGTTTAGGTACATTTTCGCACGCAGCTATTGTGAAGCAGTGGGCTAATTAAAGCCGAAGGTATGGACCTTTTTCTATGGAGTGATTAATCTGTTATACGAAGTAACTATTAAGTAATCTGTGACGATACTTACAAATACGAGTAATTTATTTCCGGAATTCTAATCGCAAAAATACGGAGCGAGGAGGATGAACTTGTCACTAGCAGGTCACTAGTAGTGATTTCTTCCAGTCAGCATGCTACCATGAGCTGGCGAACTACAATCAACTGCGGAAACACAAGTTAACACAACTAACTCTGTCTCGAGTCTAGCCAATCACGTACACAGCCAACGAATTATACAGCCGGTAACGGAAGCAAAAAGTGTGTTCAACAGGTAGGTAGACTAAAATATTAGTCACCCTCGGTAGTTCAGTTGTGCGGTCGGTCGATCGTGATTATAAGAACACCTGGGCGGAGTCAGTACTTCGATGGGTGACCGCTCGACCGTTGGAGGCTGACCGTGGTTCGGATTCCACGTAAAAACTGTAGGGCCCTTCCCTTCATACCTTACTAGGTGGTAGGGTTTAACCCGCCCGGCTTGGTACCATCACACTGAATGAAAAGTCAATCGAAATGGCTATGTTCGCGTTTTCCGTCCATTTCTGTGTAGCCGGCACGCACGATCGAAGAGAAACACCGACATGGCATCTTATTCACCAAGGTGCTATGGACGACATCACGGATGTTGTAGGTGATGTAGTCAATCCCTACCAGGGGGGATAGCTGGTAGTGGTAGCGATAAGTGTACCAGCCGAAAAAAATTACTCGTCTAGAATAGGGTTGCCATTCGTCCCGGTACACCGGGACTTGTCACCGGTTTAGAATCTCAGTCCCGGTCGTCCCCCCTGACCACCAAATGTCCCGGTCGGGAACCAAAAGCCAGATAGGCCATACAAATTTTATAAAAAAAAATGTTTAAAGGGTTTAGTGTTTCTTCTTATTTCCTAACACTCCTTACAGAGCGTTGTTTCAGGCATCATAAGTCCGCAGATTTCAGTCGCAGATATCAATTATGTGTATACATAGACAACTAACGATCAGTGGATAATTTTGGCTAACTATCTGTGAGCTTACAGAGCTGCGTGGAACGTTCTGAATCGGACACTTTTCTGAGGCCTATAATTTATTGGCTATGAACATTTAAAACCATTGCCTACCTAATTTATCTAATAGAATTTATGCATAATCTATCCTTAAATGCAAAAGATATACTTATCATCTAAAATTTAATTTAATATTCATAGAACAGATGCTGCATTTCCCCGCTCAAAGAGACAACCAACTTTTCTTACGGCTCATCTACACAGTCGGCGATGATCGTTGATCGTGTGATGGTCGAGTAATCGTGCGTTATCGGCGCGATCATTGTACAAGCATCCACACGATCGTCTGCAGTAGTCAAGTGTACTATTATTGCCTAAGAAAGATTAATAAATGAAATGAAATGAAATGAAAAAAAGTTGTCGAACGGCAAGCGTACAAGATGGACGTGGAATGTGTTGCTGCTGCAACCATTTATTTAATGACGGTATACAACCATTACGTCAACGTGCTCCAACGAAAAGTTGTGAACTATGAACTTGAACGTTTCTTCATTAGACCACGCAGTAGCCTTATTTCAATCTACGTAAATAAATATTTAGCGCTAATTTAAGCACGCACGTCCGCAACACTCCACTGTCGACGTCGAATGAATGATCGGCGATCTTGTTTGTGGGCAGCTCAACGCAACGCGCGGCGATTCCCTTTGATGCGTGCCCGAAAAACCGACAAATCACGGATCGCAGGCGATCATAGGCGATCATAGACGATGATCGGCGAGTACAGCCGAGTATGCCCTCTATCTACACGATCGTGCTCGCTCGTAATCGTCTGTAATCTCCGATTGTGTAGAGCAGCCATTAGGTTTTGATATAGGTGTCCCGGTCAGTACCTGCACCTTTATGGCAACCGTAGTCTTGAATAGCGTGATGATAATGGAGCCCCAAGTGGAATTCCTATCTCGCGTGCGGATTATTTCAGTACGACCCGGTCGGTGCGGTCGTCCGTCCAGCTCGTAAACAGTTTAGCTGATGATAAATGCCGCTATTAGATGCGTCGCTGTTGACTGCCGCCGCCGCTGCTCCAACGAGATGGCACATTTCGGATGTTTCTGTCGGTCTAGGTCAGATCTCTATCATTATGATCATCCGAGTGTTCATCACATCAATGTCAGGTTTAAACGATTTTGGCTTAGGGCAAGCATGCACTAACTGTGCCCGCGGCTCCGCCCGCTCTCATATTTGACTTCACTGCTAACCTCATAAGCCATTTAGCGTGATATTAAGAAGCCTATAGTTGATGGGAAGAATCAAGCTATCCGTAGAATTTTAGAATTTTTTTTAAAATCGGTTCAGTGGTTCTCGAGTTATAAGCGGACAGACAGACATACATACATACACTCAGACAGAAAGCAGACGTTGGATTTTATTATAGGTAAGGAAGGATAACACACGCTGTATCCCGATGATTGGGGTAAGCAGAGTAATCGGAGTTGTGCTGCAGATACTCTTGTAAATTACAGCACAACACCGACCACTCCGTTTAGATTTTTTTATGTAATCCGGTATGGTTGGCTGCGTCAGAGGGGCCAAGGCACATGCTCAGACTAGCCAATATCACCTCCGAGAAGGTAGGTGCCATACCGGAGACTTCCCTGAAGAATAGTATTCGAACAAGATAACTATTAAGTAGGTAGCAAGTAAGGCACAAAGACCCACCCGCTGCACGACTGGGTGGAAGAACCGTTCCAAGGTCAGAGGTGGCTAGCCGGTGGCCCTTTAGCACGACATCTTGTCCTTATTTCTTAGTCGCCTTTCACGACATGCACGGGGAGAGATGCAATGGGGATATTATTTTTAAGTACCGGCCCCACACGGCACAGGTTTATCTCTTTTCCTTCTCATTTTGAAGCAATAGGTCTTCTGAAGAACTGACAAACTTCGCATCGCAAGTCACAATGTTTTGTTAGTACCTTATTATAAGTATTTTATTATAGTTGTCTCTGCCTACACCACCGGGAAACAGGCGTGACGCTATGTATGTATGTATGTATGTATGTATTATAGTAACTCACAATAATTAACGCATACTACCGCTCACAAGAACATTAATATTTACAGCATAAACATGAATACTGAAGAATGAGACCACTCTGCCTATTTATATTACCTATATCTGGTGTATAGTGCCATCGTCAATTTTGATACTTAAACTTCAAGTCAAATCTACAATTAGTATAAGTGTTCAAATTCTATTTGGATTTGAACCCCGGATCTTTCACCTAACCACTAACTAACCATAGACCACCCACCGCTTACGTTATTCATATTTAGGTTAAAATCACAAATTCTCTAATTTTCCGCTGCTGCCGTAACGCGTGCAGTAAGAGTAAATATAATTTGCGAGAAGGGAACCACGAGATAGCGTAACGTAAACAAGATATCAAGAAGTGCATAGCTAATGCAAGCTTAAACTAGCTAATATGTATTACTAACTTTTGCCCGCGGCTTCGCTCGCGTGAAATTCGTATTTAAAAGAAGAAAAAAGTAAGCCCGCTACCGTACCTTTATTTCGGAGCGCGGAACAATTTGGTTTGTATGAGAGCCACATCTCAGCATAACCGTAACTGAATTTTATTTAGCCTATCCTGTGTCACGTATAGTTAAATCTGATTGTACTAAGTTTCATAGAATTCGGATGATCGGTTTGAGAGTTATGGAAGAACATAAATACATACAGAAAGATTTTTAAAAATCGTCAATTTAGTTTTATGTAGAGTCTGCATACGCAATATCTCATAAAACAAAAGAACTTACTCCATGACCATCACTTCAAGCGGCGGGTGGCCGAGTGGTTTGGGCATCGGCTTCTCATGCGGGAGGTCCGAGGTACGAATCCGGTTGCCGTGTACCAATGAGTTTTTTCTGACGAAAAAATTTACGTGCATACCTACACCTGCTGCTTTACCGTTCGGAACCGGTGTAAAACTGTAGGTCCCTTCCCTTGCCCCTTACTAGGTGGTAGGCTCAAATTATAGCCGACTGGGTTGGTACCGCCGTACTGGATGTAATATGGCCGCATAGCAGCCTCGGTTGTGTCCTCCTCTAGTCCAGTATAGCCAGCAATCCAGGGAAGTCGCTGGTATGGCACCTGCCTTCTCGGAGGTGATATTGGCTAGTCAGAGCATGTGCTTTGGCCCCTCTGACTCAGCCACCCATACGGGATTACATAAAAAAAAAACAAAAAAAAACTTACAGATTTATTATTAGTATTGATATATACCTACGTAAGTAGACATAAATTTGCTTATGCGCGCAGACTACTTTCATGCGTGTCGAAACTGTTAAAACTTATCTCGAAACGAAATAGTAATCGCAATTCTATTACATAGCTGGCTAACTACCTACTTGGGCAATTTCTGAATAATTCAATTATTTCTATGTTTGAATGTGCAGAGAGCAGACTTGTGAGTGAATTCGATGGGTGATTTCTTCCAGCAAACCTTGTGTACACAGTTATTTACAACGCTTCGATTGGTGTGATGGATACATTACAATATGCATGTAATAAATAAAAACATTTTCAAATTCAGAAAACTCATTAGTCCACCTGTCGCGAGTTGCTATGGGTCTTTTGTTGGTCAACCCTGCGGTGTTTGATATCACCCAAGTTTATTTAAAAAGTTAATAAATATTAGATAATCTGAAGGGATGATATTCGCCCTATTAACTGAAATACGTAAACAGCGAAATCTTGTCAGCCTCGATAGCTCAGTGGTGCAGACAGTCGACTGTTGCTATTGATTGTTAAGCAACGCTGAACGCGGTCAGTATTTGGATGGGTGACCGCTCGACCGTTGGAGGCTGACCGTGGTTCGGATTCCACGTAAAACTGTAGGTCCCTTCCCTTCTTACCTTACTAAGTGGTAGGGTTCAACCGGCCCGGGTTGGTATCAACCGCACTGAATGAAACGTCGGTCGAAACGGCTATGTAAATAGTGTTTTCCGTAACTAGTTAAGTGTAGCCGGCACGACCGAAGGGAAGCACTGACATGCACTGTTATGGTCTGACATCACGGATGTTGTAGGCGATGTAACCAAACGTGTCAGTTTCCATTAAAAAAAATCTACATAAAACACTCGCCATTTAACAAAATAACGACTATGATCAAGATCATCCATGTCATGAGATGATGAGACTTCCGTGCGTTGACATCGGTGTCACCCCTGGACAGTTCATCTAGGGCTGCCAACTGTACTTTTAAATAAAGTACAGTTCTGTGGTACAGTTCCTGGCACCAAATATTGCGCGTCTATAGCTTTAGAAAGAGACAATCCGATTGTAGAGCGTCGTCCCTGTCGCACAGAGACGTGCGAGTTCGTGCGACAGGGACGACGCTCTACAAACGGATGGGTCTCTTTCTAAAGCTCGACACGCATTATTAGCTGCAGGGGACTGTAACGTACGTTATTTTAGTTCTGCGTAGGTACTTTAAACTTTTGAATAAATTACGCGAAAATACTTTATTTCATCCTTAAGGTGATGTGAGGCTGCGTATCTGACTCGTATTTCAAGAAGTGTACCGCCAATATTTCTCAACCGACAGATTCAGTTTTAATATATGTCAAACTTCATCTATCAGCGCAGATCGATAGCTTTTTGAAAACACGATTTGATTAACTTCGCTCGATAAAAAAAATACATGAACATGCCTCTGAATTTAGTTATAAAAACGAATTAAGGCAAAGCAAACGTGACCAAATCAAGGCTTTGGAAAAACAATATTTTATTTGTTGAATATATATCTAAATCCGTAGCTTTTTACTTTTTTGTTTCGATCCGTAGTTTTGGAATAGAAAGGTAAAACTTAACTTTCGCTTGCGCTAAAATTGATTGATTTAGTTGCATCCTACTCCAACCAGAGAAAGCGGCGCCTTGAAAGAGAGTACGGGTGGGGTGAATAGGGTATGCGTGAAATGAAACGTAATCTAACAGCACCTCAGTAATAGAATGCAGTGCATCATATAGTTTATTCAAAATTACCTTATCACTGCTGAAACGTGTAAAGAACACTAAACATGTATGTTTCAAAATTATACTTTTTTTATAAGACTGTACTTTTAATTTACCATCCCTGAAATCAGAAACACGTTATTTCTTTAAAAAAAAACTTGGCAACCCTACGTTCAACACACACTGTAAACGGTAGCCGGTAAGTTTAGAGCTGTCACTCTTCGACTGACTCGTGCTCTTCGATGTCGAACGACGGAAGACGCGACGACTAAAATACCGTTTCCCCAATTTTAACTCTTGCCCACGCGCACTGCGCGCTACACATCACTTCCGTATTCTACAATTTCTAAATCTAAAATCTTCTAGACAATTTCATACCCAGAATAAAATATTTCTTTGTGTGTGTGGAGGTACAATGAAAGATAGATTGAAAATTAAAGATAGATTAAAAAATTATGTAGTGCGAGAGCGCTGTGGTCTGAAAGAAGATATAGTGACAAGGATTGAGAAAGGAATGCTTCGGTGGTTCGCTCGTGTTGGAAGAATGGATGATAGGTGACTAACGAAAGAAATTTATGAAGCAAAATCTGAGTGGAAGAGTCGGGAAGTGAACGCCCTCCCTAGACGCACGACGCACGTACCTGGACCAGATCGGGCATGTGCACAAAAAGGGTCAAGTGCGTAGTAGTACGAGCATGCATGAAGAACATTATGGGAGTGGGAGGTACGTAGAGATCCGTTGTCTCTGCCTACCCCGCCGGGAAACAGGCGTGACGCTATGTAATGTATGTATGTAATAAAATCTTGCTTGACCAACTACGGAAGCCTAATCCTTGCCTAACTTATGTACATTCGTCAACACATTAGGTTTCAAGCGTAATTGCAGTACTTATTTCACCTTGCCGCTACATTAGGCAACTAATTGCCATCCCGCATTACCACTAGACAGCCTCGAGCTGGGGCAAGCAAGAAGTTGCAGTAGGTACTAGGTAGAACAAAAACAGTTCCTTCGCATCTACGTAGTCTGCCGATGAAATATATTATGTGTGTGGTGTGGTTGGTGAGAAATTGACTAATTTTGTTATGAGAACTTTATAATATTATATTATATCATATGTTTTGTAATCATTTAAAAGTGCATTCTTTATCAAGTACTTTTTCAATAAACTTTGGAGAATTTGATTGAAGAGAAAAAGATTTTAAGTTATACCATACTATGGTTATACTTCTTTGGCGTGACTCTCTTACCCCTCTCCCCACCCCTCTCTCGGCCCTATCTGTTTGTTTTTTTTTTCATTGATACTGACACGGTTGGCTACATCACCTACAATATCAATGACGTCAGCCCATAACACCGGGTGAACTAGGTGCCATGTCAGTACTTCCCTTCATTTCATGTCGGCTACACTAAATTGGACGGAAAACACGAACTATTTACATAGCCGTTTCGACCGAACGTCGCGACGTTTCATTCAGTGCGGTGGTATCAACCTGGACGGGGAAAACCCTACCACCGAGTAAGGTTAGAAGGGAAGGGACCTACAGTTTTACGTGGAATCCGAGGTCAGCCTCTAATGGTCGAGCGGTCACCCATCCAAGCACTGACCGCGTTCAGGGTTGCTTAACAGTCGACCGACCGCACCACTGAGCTACCGATGCTGACATAAGTTCGCCTTTTGTAAAATGTATATTGAAGCTCAATAAAGTATACTTCTAATATTCTAATATTCTATTCTATCTCACCCCCCCCCCCCCCCCATCCCCCTCCCCCTCATCTCTCTTTATCTCTATCCCGCCCTTATCTATCGAGCAGCACTGCACAAAACTACATACAAATAATTTGTATTCGGTGACGATAACGATGACGTTTTTTCTGAGTTTAATCCACTTCCTCTCGCAGCAGCTTACGGGACCTTAAAGTGGTTCCTCGATAAAAATACTGCACTTTACCAAAAATAACAAATCAAGTTCTTTAAGGGACAACGCCACATTAACAGCGTTTCTCGTTGAACTTCAGCAATTGAAGACAGGTTTATTGACAATTCTGACGAAACTGGTTCACGTTGCAGCCTCCATATGAGGTAAACTCCTCGACTTGTATATCTTGGCACTTCTTTCCACCTTAAAACCATTTCAAAACTACCGAGCAGTTACACCGGAGCGTGTTAAGCCAGTATAAATGCATAGTAATGTACGTCCGATGTAATGAAATGAGGCATGCATGCAAGTATTTCGACTGCCGGACCCTGATGGAAGGTCAGAGACGATGACCCTATCAATGTCGCGTGCTTCACCGACATATCATTCCTCACGGCCGGTTCGTTTCGCGATGGAAGTTCTTGACGTTAGAAAACATTGATGCATGAGTTTTAGATTTTTTTTTATATAATCCGGTATGAATGGCTGAGTCGGAGACATGCTCCGACCAGCCAATATCACCTCCGAGAAGGTAGGTGCCATACCGGAGACTTCCCTGGATTGCTGGCTACTGGCTATACTGGACTAGAGGAGAACACAACCGAGGCTGCTATGCGGGCATCTTACATCCAGTACGGTGTCAGCCCAGTCGGCTACAATTTGAGCCTACCACCTAGTAAGGGGCAAGGGAAGGGACCTACAGTTTTACACCGGCTCCGAACGGTGAAGCAGCAGGTTAAGGTATGCGTTATTGTTAGTCGTTGAAATTGAGAGGGTTGGCCATTCGGTCCAGTTGGAAGCTAGTTCTGGCTGATCTGTCTTATCCAACGATTTTGAAAGGAGAGTAGATATGCGAAGGAGGCGTGTCCGCGACACGGTAATATGGGCAGATTTCCCCATATTAACTAACTATCGATGTGTGTGTGAGCGCACGTGGATCCGCCGTAAACGTCATAGCTCGATGCTAAAACCAACCGAAGCAGATATAATTTTCAAATACAAAGTTCAGCTCAGACATTTTGTAACGGCATTTGGAGTTAACGCTAAGATTAGCACTACATAGAGAAGGTTAAACAATCACTACGATGTTGCTGTCCATCGTTCCAGCTAAGAGTTCTTCTGTCCACGTTCAACAGTGATTGGCGACCGGTGAAAGAAAAATTGTGGCATTGCTTGCCAAAATTACTCTTTCAAATGATGAATACATCAATGAACGAACTTCAGGGTCGATTGACGAAGTCGTTCTCAATAAACTTATATAATTTTCGTAAACCGGTATGGGTGGTCGATTCATATGGGCACATGCTTCGACCGGCCAAATCACATCCGTGAAGGCGTCATATCGGAAATTATCCTTTGGATTGTTGGCTATACTGGACTTCGAAAACTAATATTTAAGTGTGTTGCAGCCTAAGCCCTGGTTGTCTATCGTGCAGCAGCAGCGTTTGTTCGCGAAGACTATTGGTTGAGATCACGCGAGCGATTGTACTGTATGCATAATCCAAGGCGGAATGCTTCGAAGATCACATGCACGTTGACTCGTGCGTGACGTGAGTGTACGCTGCACGAGCTTCTGAGAAGCGTTTCGGAGAAAGGTTTGTTCCGTAATGTGCTCTAATTTGAATTGAGACTTGAGAATCTTTCTTTTTTTATGTAAACCAACATGGCTAGTTGTGCCAAGAGACACACTCTGTTCCACACCCTAGCGGTGCGCCAAAGAAACGATTTAGAGAACCGATAGATTCTCTAAAGCCCAATGTAAACAACAAAATGGTGCTGAGCAATGATGTTTAAAAGCTAGATTCAGCCACAGAACACCTAATTCAGCGTTCAATATTGGAGGAGAAATTGGCATTTAATAGAAAACATTGTCATGTAGCGGTAAACTAATGCAACGTTTTGTGAAGTAGTATGCTGGGCAAAGACCGCGCTGTTGAAGTGAAGGATAACAAACAACGACATAGAGTATTACCAAAGAACGTTCCGCGAACGGTCGTCGGCCCGTTCGGCGATTTGTAAATATTTTGGAAATTACGTTATTGTTATACGTGAACTTATTTGAGATATGTGACGCCGTCATCCTTGTTTCTCTTTCCGGTACGATTTACAGGGTGTCTCAAGGGGCACGTTAGAGATCCACCGTTTGGCTTAGCGTATTTGATGTCAATGGTGCCGAGTCTCTCTGCGACTAGTCATGCGGAGATAGTATGTATGTAGTTAGAGTCGGCCGCTTCGACTTCTGTCAGTCAATAGTTCATGCGTCCACTGCTGGATATATACGCCGGTCCAATTTACCTCCAGTCCTCCAGGCTTTCGGCGGTACGGAACCACTACTTTCAGCCGACGTAATACTTAATGTTGCCGTCATAACTGGCCTGAGCTGACCTGGTCTTCCCACATTCCGATTTCTGCCAGTGAAGGACACGGTTACTACAACGGTTCGCATCTCGTCGGCTGACGTCCACTGTTGAAGAAAAAGGTGCCGATTCTCTCTGCGGCGAGTATTTCCGTGATAAGACAGATAGCACGGAATAAGCGAGCTAGTTCCTCAGAGCGGCGCCCGTGATAGTACATGTTATTTTATTAGTAAGCTGAAGAGTTACTGAACAAACATAGCAGTGATTTGACTAGAGTTGTAAAGATGCCGTTTTTTGCACTTTGATACGGATTTATTTGTCTTAGGTACCGTAAAACACGGAAAGATTCGAAAAGTATTTTCATATGAGATACCTACTTGCTCTTTTCGCGCTTTATTCCTGTTCTTTGCTCGAAACCAAAAAGTGAATGACCAAAGTTCGTATTGAACAGGAACACCGTAAAAAACACGAAAAGCTTCAACAGGAAAAGAAATAAGAGTCGCAAATAGCTCTATCGCAGAGAAGCTTATCATTTCCAAATTATGTAGGTACTCATAATAACTCTTTTTTTATGTAATCCGGTATGGCTGGCTGAGTCAGAGGGGTCAGAGCGCATAATCCAACCAGCCAATATCACCTCCTAGAAGGTAGGTGCCATATCGGAGACTTCCCTGGATTGCTGGCTATACTGAACTAGAGGAGAACACAACCGAGGCTACTATGCGGCCATCTTACATCCAATACAGTGGTACCAACCCAGTCGGCTACAATTTGAGCCTACCACCTAGTAAGGGGCAAGGGAATCTTTGTTTTAATTTGTGTTTTATAGGGTTCCGTATCTGTCGTACGGTACCCTATTACTAAGCCTACGCCGTCTGTCTGTCTGTCTGTCCGTCTGTCCGAGGGCTGTATCTCTTGAACCGTAATAGGTAGGTACCCCGAAAAATTTTCACATAATAGGTATGTGTTATTATCAGGGATCGGAATTAGGTAGAGTGATTTGGTACCAAAGTAGGTAAAATTCGCGAGAGGATATAATATGGAGTTGTTAAATCCACCACTTTGTATGGGAATTCTGAAAATTTCCTGGGAAATTTCCGGGACGGGATTTTTCTTCGGGATCGTATTTATTGACTAAATACAAGCTTCTTTTGTTCTTAGATGATTTTCTCTAGAGTGGCCGCTTATGGAGATATAATTTTTTTCATAAATTTTTATTTCTACTCAATTTACAGGAAAACCGGGGAAAATGTTATAAAATAATCTAAGAGTGTACCGAACTGCTTACAAAACAAGATCTAATTTGTTGTCGTACCATCATTGGTTCTCGATTTATTGCTCGCCGCGATTCTGAATTATCCAGGACGGCATTTGTATGGAAAGCTCCGCCCCCTTTTCTGATTTAATATCTCGAATGTTGATATTTTTTCGCCTGAATCTTATTTCTAGACGAAATATAAGACACTTTTATTCTTACACGTTTTTGAAAAAAATCGATATTTCCGGAGAAAAAAAATCTAAAATATTTTTTTTCCAAAATGTTCTCGATTGCTAATGTTTTTTTTGGCGGATTCTTATTTCTAAACGAAATATAAGACACTTTTATTCTTACACGTTTTTCCCTTAAGTCGATATTTCCGGAGAGAAAAATAAAACAACCTATTTTTTCATATTTTCTCGAATGTTGATGTTTTTTCGCCTGAATCTTATTTCTAGATGAAATACGAAACTGTAGTTTCAATCATTTAAATTATTTTCAGAATCATTTAAAAAAAGTGGCCGCCATTTTGAACTTTTTAGTTACTGGACCAATTGCTTTCAAAATCGCTATCTGGGTGTCTGTGTGGGCTCTGAATACGAATCTGTAGTCAAAATTTAAAACAAGTGGCCGCCATTTTAAACTTTTTAGTTACTGGACCGATTGCTTTCAAAATCGATATCTTGGTGTATGTGTGGACCCTGAATACGAATCTGATGTCAACATTTGTATAAAGTGGCCGCCATTTTTAACTTTTTAGTTACTAAACCTATTGCTTTAAAAATCTATATTTGGGTGTTTCTGTGGGCTCTGAATACGAATCCGTTGTCAAAATTTAAAAAAAAGTGGCCGCCATTTTGAACCTTTTAGTTTTGACTACAAATTAATATTCAGAGCCCACACAGACACCCAGATATAGATTTTGAAAGCAATCGGTCCAGTAATTAAAAAGTTCAAAATGGCGGCTTCTTCTTCTAAATTTTTACTACAGATTCGTATTCAAAACCCACACAGACACCCAGATATCGATTTTGAAAGCAATCAGTCCAGTAACTATAAAGTTCAAAATGGCGGCCACTTGTTTTAAATTTTGACTACAGATTCGTATTCAGAGCCCACACAGACACCCAGATATCGATTTTGAAAACAATCGGTCCAGTAACTAAAAAGTTCAAAATGGCGGCCACTTTTTGAAATGTTCACTGCAGATTCGTATTTCGTCTATAAATAAGATTCAGGCGAGAAAACATCAACATTCGAGAAAATATGAAAAAATAAGTGTTTTTATTTTTCTCTCCGGAAATATCGACTTAAGTGAAAAACGTGTAAGAATAAAAGTGTCTTATATTTCGTTTAGAAATAAGAATCCGCCAAAAAAACATCAGCAATTGAGAACATTTTGGAAAAAATAATTTTATATATTTTTTTTTTCCGGAAATCTTGGTTTTATTGAAAAATGAGCAAGAATAAAAGTGTCTTATATTTCGTCTAGTAATAAGATTCAGGCGAAAAAATATCAACATTCGAGAAATTAAATCAGGAAAGGGGGCGGAGCTTTTCGCGGCGAAAATTTCATCCAGTATTGGTATCATACATGAAAGAAACGGAAAACCCTGTGTTTTTCGTTTTATTCAAAATGTATTTTTCGGTATTTTTCTGCCTTTACAACACTAGATTTGACCAAGATCTGTTCTTTTTCCACCGACTTCCAAACAGGAGGAGGTTCTCAATTCGTCTGTATGTTTTTTTGTGTGTATGTGTTACCTGATCTTCTATTCGATAAGGCCAGCCAGACCATGGTTAAGCGCACCGTGCGCGGTCGATCTTTGGGTGGATGACTATCCGACCGTTGAGACTGGCCGTAGTTGTATTTACTGAAGCAGTCATTCAAGCGAGGTGTGAATAAGTAAGTAATGAGGTCAAAGAGACAATCTTCTCGTTTGCAGAGGTGCTGCAGGCGTGCTGGTTAGACATGCTGGCTTCTGTGCTTGGTAATGTGCGGTTACGAACCGCCATTACGTTTATTGTCTGTACGTGCCGCTTGCCGCGCGGCGGCAGCGATAAGTGTCGTCTGCGCTGAAGGCTTCCATACAAAGAGTTTAAATACGTCACTAACGCTTCCTTACTTTGTTTAGGAGTTGAGTTGTGACGATTATGGCTTTAGAGGCAGATTTGCATTGACTAAGTCAGTGACCTCAGTTCATTGGCAAGTCAGTGCTGACACTGCTGTCGTATTAATTGTTTTCAAAACCGTTCAGCGCCGACTAGTCGGCAGCAATGGAGCTGATGACTATTTTCGAAGACAGCATGCTCGCCCCCAACGACGCATCCCTCCGGCCAGCGGCACTGACTATGTAACCTGAAGTCAGTCGCTGACGCATCTGACTTGCTGAACGTACTCGTAACTTTGCTGGATGATTTATCCATGGATGTAAGTGGCCTAGTCAATGTAAAATAATCTGAGGAAGTAATGTGGTCAGCCAGTTTTTTTTTATTGTTAGCTCGACATATGGCGCCGCAGCACCCATGAGGTCTCTAACGGCGCCCATGGACATTCGGTCCTATGCGGGGGTTGCAAATGCCATGCCGGCCTGACAGGTGCCCATTCACGCCCCTCTTGAAGGACTCGATACTGTACTTTGGGGGAAATATATGAGCAGGGAGAGCGTTCCAGAGATTAACGGTTCTGTAGAGGAAGGATCTGCAGAATCGATTGGTACGCATCCGCGGTAAGTCCAGAGTGTACGGATGCAATCCCTGCCCGATGCGCGTGGTGCGGAGGTGGAAAGGGGACGGCGGGATCGCGTTAAACAGGTCCTCCGAGCACCCCCCACGGAATCGGCGAGTTTGAGTCAGTGAGTCGGCGTTTACGCGTTCACCGCTGCAGCAGCTGTACTGCTGAACATACGCATCTCCACTTTTCCTCCAGCCCTCCCCCGGCCTTCAGTGGTGCGGATCAACTGATTGCCTCGGCCGTACTGGATGTCGTCTTCCCGTCTGGCGGGTGGTTGAGACAGCCGGTGCGGGTGTATGTGCCCAATGGAAGATCAGACACAGCCAATAACACCAATCCTCGCGAAACCACGCTCAGGGAGGCGCCATGCCGGCTATGAGACGGACAAAAAGGTCGTCGTCTTATTTATTGACACGCCTTTTGAAGATTATAAGTGGTTTTATATAAGGTTATAAGTGGTAGGGAACACACTCGCCGGAAGACCGTTCCATATTTTCGCCACGATGAACAGGAAAGATTTCGAAAAACGAGGTGTTGTTAGATATTGAGTGTCAACAACATGGACGTTTCGAGCGAGTCCGGCTGGTGTGGCGGAAACGGATGGGGGCAGGAGGGATGAGGTTAGATGAGGATGAGGGATAATGTTGTTGTAGGGGTTGAAATTAGTTCGCCTAGAACCAAAATTAGCACCCCTCAGTGTTAAAAGTGACTACTTCCCTAAGCCTCCAACCTTGAACTCAAAATCACCCAATCTGGATAAACACTTATCTACCACCACCTACCTCATTATGTTCTGGGCCAATCGATTAAGTTAACCGGAAGTCATCAGGTTATTTTTATGATCAAACCGGATCATTATCGACTGTCACATCTGACTGCCCGCCCGCCGCGCGCGCCTGTCTGCATTGATTGAAGGTCGCCACGTGTGCCCGCGTGTTACGGCGTGTAAGCGCGTGTCACGTCACGTCGCGGTCGTGGTTACTGGTTAGCCAACGACCTTGCCCGCACCGGTAGCTTGCGGTCAACGTCGTCGCGATGTTAGAAGCAACTCATTATGCCGAAGACACCGCAGAACCAAATGCCTTAAATTTCTACAGTAAACATACTTACGTCATGTTAAATTTCTTCGAAGATTTTGTTTATAAATTATTAATCATAAAATATAAAAAAGTAATACTAATAACTAAAGAATTAAAACCTACCTAAGAAACATTAAAATAACTATGAAAAGGGGCGTTTTCATATGTGTTTTTCACAACAACAACAAAATTATCATAGACGGTTTTATTTACAAAATTATTATCATAGAAGGTTTTATTTATAAAATTATTATCCAGAAGTAGCGAACTGCCAAATTAGTTACTGGGGGGCAACGGCGGCGGCGTCACAAAGATTCGGTGGGGGTAATAAATGGGGTTAAAACGAAGCAGACTGAAAGATTGAAACTAAATCCTTCTCTGCACCTCTCTAGCTCGCCCTTCGCTTCTTCACTTGCGTGGAGAGCGAGAGAGGACTACGTGCAGTCGTCCTGATCAACACATCTCTTTTAGGGTTCCGTATCCGTCGTACGGGACCCTATTACTAAGCCTACCTTGTATTACCTAATAACCTAATTATCTACAACTTTTGATCGAAAGTTCACGTCCCTTCTTAAGAAGGCAGACAGTTGCGCATATTTGCCACGTATCACAACTTCCTAGTGGCACTATACCTATGAAACCTGAAACATAACAACCAATTAAGAGTGCATGATCCTCTGTTATATAAATAATACTGCAACAATGACTCTGTAATAAATATATGGTAAAGTTGAGTGGGTACTGATGCTAGGTAGTATTTATGTTTGGCGAAAACACGATTCTCATCTCGTAATCATGTCTCGATAACAAAGTTGTAATAAATGTTATTTCCATGCACTGAGACGGAAAATTCACCACGTGACAACCTCCAAACTGTACAATAAAACCGCCAGTATTCAATAAATAATTTAAATTAAATAATGAAACTTTGCATAATAAAATACCAATAATAGAATGATGGTTCAATGTTTTTTTTACATATAAAAAAAAATTTTTTTTTTCGTAAAAAAAATTGATTTGGCACTAGTGCGCGAGCGGGATAGAGATAGGATGTGGCGCGGAGAATTTGGGGCGAAATTAGAATTCGAGCTGAGGTATTAAGAGGTGCGAACTCTTAAGAGACTAAAAACCACATCAAAAGTCTTAATCAATTAGAAGACGTAAGTAAGCAATTTTAATTAAGTGCTCATACATTGATAATAAATTGAGTCAAAGCGCACACAAGTCGTTCACCTTCATTAATCAGTCATAAAATAAATAATCAATCGGTTGCGTCGAACCTGTCCTAAGTCGTAAATCAGTCACCACATACGGTAGGCACTCGGCTGGCTGACGTGGGACGAGCTAACTGTACTCTTCTTCTGCCTTGTATGGCTTGTCCAGAGAAACGTCGACGTCATTTGAAAGGAGAATGCATTTTTAAAAGCCCTAAAAATAAAAATATTTTTTAAAATAGGTATAATTAATCATTCATTTCTAAGCGCGAAAAAACATTTCACATTATCAATTCGTCAAATTGATACTTCCTTCTGAGATGGATACGTCCCTTGGATTAAACGCGGAAAGACGTGAAGACTTCAAGTTAAAATAACCTTTGTTATGTGGGAGTGGTGTAAAAAGGCGAAGACTAGAAACGTGAGAAAAGTAAGAGAGACAAAGTAAAAAAAGGAAGAGAAAGAATATAAAGAAAACAGGAACAACAAACAAACAAAATAAGTAGTGCAAAGTTATCTGCTGGATCTTAATATGAGTAACCTTCCCGATCATATTCTACGTGGTTGCAAAGTGTGGGTACTTCTTATCCACTATTATTTACAGTTTGTGTGTTGCAGGTTTTCTGGGCTTTGGAAAATTTTACTTAGGTACGAAATCCAAGGTTCGCATGCAAACTTTGATAAATAAACAGTAAAAAACTAAGAAATACTGATTAATTCAACATAAATAAAACCACCAACTCTTGCGGACAAAATCTTCTCCGATACGAGTAAATAATGTATTTCATTTATAAGACGGACGACCGCTTCCCAATAAAAGGCTTAACAAAGAACGGGCCACAAGTTTATTTAAAGATGATTTGTGATCATCTGTCGCAGAGTTTATAGCTAAATGATTCACGAGCTATCAGTGCCATCTTTGCTCAAATGTCAACTCTCGACTCACATGCATACAAACTCACGGTCAGATCATTTCTTGGGCGTTCAAGATATAAAATATGAGTGCAACACAATGTTTGCACGACCCAAGTACCTCGTCCGCTACCTCGCCAGACAATATTTAATACAAACATTGCAGCTTACATTACTATACAAATTTTCTGAAAAGAGATTCATATGCAAATTTTCTTCAAGGAGTATTTCTTCAACGCCCTTATGCATTGGCTGTTTGGCTGTGAACGATTTTTAGACAAAAACTGCCAAACGATTTATACGAAACTTCTGATACCTTGAACGTCAGATATTTGGATAACAGCTATTTATTTCAATGAACTTCAGAAATAAGATTTGATGCACAGACCGAATCAATGAATCGTGTCATGAAACATTTGACTCATTCATTTACTTATGGCATCTCAGGCCGTGCTTGCTGGGTATTACAGTGCAACACAGTGTTAAAATATAGGAAACCGAGTCTTATATATTTATCACACAAAATATTTTAAATACGCATAATGAAGCTATACATTATACCTTATTATAAGTTTCGCAGATGCATCCAAAATCTTGCAAAATTAAATATTCTGTATCCGAAAGTTTTAACTCCTAGATAGAAAGATAGATAGAAAATTCTTTATTGCTCCAGTAAACATTAAACAGTAAATTTTCTAATGTATTTGACATTAGAAAATTTACATAAGGTGCAAAGGCGGACTTATCCCTTACAGAGATTTCTTACAGTCAACCTTTGGATGTTTGAGATTCGATAATAATAGTGGAATGTAAGTAGGTAGTAGCAAAAGAGTTAAGCGTGAGAATTGAAGATAAAATAATAATAATAAGAATACTTATTAACAATACTACTCCTACATCACTACGAGAAAATAAATATGTCTAGAAATTATTTTACTGAAAGAGTGTGTGTTATTTTTGGTGACGAATTCATCCGTCGTGTTGGAAAGGTACAAGTCATCAGATAATCAGCCATAGGCATATAATATAAGCACATTATCTATGCAAAAATATGTCAAACTCTCAAAACTGCTAACCATGAGCCAAATATTGCCAACACGGACACCACTGCAGAGCTCGTGACAATCGTGATCCAATAAATATGTACAGACGGTACTGACTTCCTCAATGCACTCGGTCACAAACGGCTGGAGGTACCATCACATTAGAATTTGAATGACATGGAGAACAGTTTATTTATAACATGTAATTGTCACGCATGATCACTTGATTGTATTGTAGACATATCTTGTTCTCTAAATAAACAGTTGCACAAACAATCTAACATGGATGCACGAGTTAGACGAGCGGTGGCCTTGCTTCTGTTGTGGAAGCCATATTGACTCCATCCTCATTTCATAAATATAAATAAAACAATATATCCTCATTTATAGATTTCTCATACAGGTCTACATTGTTTTGTCGTGAGGCAGTGAGCGAATAGGAGTTGGATTATAGTTAGTTGTTATAGTTAGAAGTTAATTTGCTTTTATTAAATGTTAAGAAAACCAACATGGGTACAGGCTCTGCCAAGAGATCAATAGTGCAGTCGGCAGAGCCAAATTCACCTCTCCTCGTGAAACCACGCTCAGTGAGGAGCCATACCAGCAGATTTCCGGAAACAAGTGCGGCAAAAGAATGATTTTGAGAGACCACGATCGTTTTCCTTGGTATCATTCCATCGATCATTTCCGAGTACTGCTCTGCTAAGCACATATTTACAGTAGCCTGATGTATTACAGTCATGAGCTTTGTTAGATAGCATTAGCGAAGACTGGATGTCAATTGGTTCAGCCACTTTCAAGTTTATCCATTACAAAAAGACTTGCATTTCATAATAGGAGGTGCTAGGCTAGGTTAGATTTGTCATTTCCATTATCCTACTACGAGTTGACTATCGGTCAGTCAGTAATTCAGTATATAGGTACCTACAGTTGACTATCAAGTCATACTACGTGGTACAGTTCACTATCGAGTGTTATTTGTAAAATCCTTAGGAAAATTTCTGATTGAAGCATCTGAGGCTCAATGTGCCTCGGCTTATTCTTTAAACAGAAGGTGGCAATAACCATTCACCGAGGGATCGATGCCTCGTTTTGGGGACAATGCCCAGTTTCCTGCTGGAGGAATTGTGCCTGGGGTTTTGTTTTTGTTTTAGTTAAATAACTTTTTATTGTCCTCTATCTATCTTCAAATACATTCTAACTAATAAAAGGGAAATCTCTAACGGCCGAGCGGCGCGCCGTCGTCGATTCAATGTTCGCTTATTAGTCGAGAATTCTCATCAAATTCACACAGGGTTTTCACTAATGTTTCCTGGCAGATCTAAGAATGATTATTGCAGCCTAAATTATTGTAGCTGTAGTTTTAAATTAGTATTATTTTTAACCGATTTCAAAAAAAGGAGGAGGTTCTCAATTCGACTGTATTGTTTTTTTGTTTGTCCCCTCAGAACTTTCGACTGGGTGAACCGATTTAGATGATTCTTTTTTTATTTGAAAGCTGGTGCTTCCCGTGTGGTCGTCCCATTTCAATTTGGTCGAGATCGGATTGGAAAGCGAGGCGGAATCGCTCGGCCTTCGGCCTCGCGATTCCGCCGAGTACATTAATAGCAAAAAATTACTAAAAAAAAACTGTGAAATAAAAAACTATTTAAAAAAATATAAAAACCGCCTTCAAAAATATATGAAATGAAAAAAAATCGAACCCTAGAGTTGAAGGCGGTGCTAAAGCAAGCAAAAATAACCGACCGCCTTCAACTCTAGGGTTCGATTTTTTTTTATTTCATACATTTTTGAAGGCGGTTTATATATTTTTTTAATTAATTAAACTAGTTATTCCCGTGGCTTCGCCTCGTGGCAAAATATCCTATAAAGTTTATATAAGCATGGTTTATAGTATAAACCATGCTTAGATGTGACATAGAAAACGTCAGTGAAACCTTCATGTGAAATGATTGTGTAGTTCTCGACTTATATATATATAATCGAACGTAGAAGATTATCCCAATACAAAGAGTTTACCGACAATAAGGAAGAAATCAAAGAACAGGTGCTTCAAACAGTCATACATACGTATAAGACAGGGGTTCTCAAACTTTTTTTTCTCAGGTACCACTAAAACCAATATGTTTGCGTACCACCTTTACCTACAAGAAGTTATAATAATACTTACCAATGTATCTTCTATATGTACATCTTTTTATTCTCTTTGGAGGTTAGCATCACACCAAAGTTCAATTAATTGTATTGTAACCCTGCGAAGTTTCTTACCGGTTCTTCTTCGTGGGTGTAATCGAATCGGATAGAACAAATTGTGACAAATTCGAGTACAGTCATGCTGTCTAATGAATGCTTAATAAACAATATACAACAATATACAATATACAATTGTATTGTTGTATTGTTTATTGATCATTCATATGGCAGTTAGACTACACTCGAACTTGTCACAATTTGTTCTATCCGGTTCGATTACACCCACGAAGAAGAACCGACAAGAAACTTCGCAGGGTATTTTTTTTTCATACATTCTCTTTCCTCAAATGTAAGTGATGTCGGAAATGATTCTAAAAATTGAATTCTTATCGAATTTAGTTCGGAAAAATCTTGTTTAAAGTATTCTTCGGAACTCACTACGAGCATTATTGACAGTGAGTTTTCATATCACTAAGAACATCAGAATTCAAATGTATAGTTATGTTCATCAACAAAACTTTCTAAATTAGGATTGGCACTTTTTATTGCCGCATATAAATTGTGTAGCTCATAATGTTTGAATTTTTCGCGTACCATCTCCAAGCATTCCACGTACAGACCTACCAAGTTATCTGTGAAGTGGTCAGATCAGGAACTACAGGTCTGTCTCTCTCTCTCTCATATGTGCCAAAGCGTGTTCAATTCGAGTTCTCAGTCTCTCTGGCAACCATGAAACGATGGCAGCGCACCACTCAGTTCACAGATAACTTGGTCGGTCTGTACCACTGGTGGTACGCGTACCGTAGATTGAGAACAGCTGGTATAAGACATAACATAACACATAACATAACGGTCGGATGCTCAACAAGCCCCGACCGCTGCGCTGCAGGCATCAAGTGCAAATCGCTGTGTCACGACAAGACGACGACACTTCCTTCTTTTTGTCGTACAAATATGGCTGACTGAAGTCGTGAGGTTGGATTAAAAAATATATATCAAATTGGTGTCAAGTCAAATATACTGACCGCGCTCTTTATTGAATATACACGAGCACAATAGCGTCAATGGATTTTGATGAATGTTATTAAAAAAATTAAGATTTGATGGGATTACCGCAGATTCAGATGTTTATTTTGCCATAAAGAACCACACAACATTATTAATATTTCATTGAGACATGTGCATATTCAGCATGCTTCGTCATCATTTTGATTTTTTTTTTCCTTCAGCAATGCAATCTATAAGAAAGAACCGGACAAGAAATCTTACAGAGCTTTTTTAAATAGTTTTTATTAATAAATATAACTTAAATACTAAACTTTAACGTTAATATAACATACTACATCAAAGAAAAAAGAAAAAATTATACGTCAAGATTTATTCATAAAAAGCCAATTTTTTTTTTTATTTACAATAAGAAAAAAATCTAAAGTTTAACTTATAAAACTGATTAGGTATCTCAAATGAGGGCGCAGGGTTTGAGGGGCAGAATTGATAGGATTTGTAATACGTTATAAACGGGTTGTGTGAGTTTCGAATAGTTTTGCTCCTACCGTCGCGGCAGTATTATATTTTTGTGGTCCCAATTATTCTACGATCAAATATATTACGATCACGTTATTGACTCAGCCCCGTCATTTTAAATACTTATTTACAGTAATGATAACACCGGTTTGCTCGAAGTAATTACACGCCACATAGACGTTTTCTCTCCCCATCGCATGTCGTAAAAGTCGACTAAGGGATAAGAAAATTCGTCAGCCTCGGTAGCTCAGTGGCGCGGTTGGTTAGTCAACTGTTATTAAGCAACGCTGAGCGCGGTCAGTGATTGGATGGGTGACCGCTCGACCGTTGGAGGCTGACCGTGGTTCGGATTCCACGTTAAACTGTAGGTCCCTTCCCTTCTTACCTTACTAGGTGGTAGGGTTTATCCCGGCCGGGTTGGTACCGCACTGAACGAAACGTCGGTCGAAACGGCTATGTAAATAGTTCGTGTTTTCCGTCCTGCAGGTTTATTAGTGTAGCCGACATGAAATGAAGGGAAGCACTGACATGGCACCTAGTTCACCCTGTGTTATGGGCTGACATCACGGATGTTGTAGGTGATATAGAAAACCGTGTCAGGTTCAATAAAAAAAAAAAAAGACGTTCGGTTATGTTGGAAGAATGAATGATATGAGACTATCAAAAGAAATTTATGGAGCGAATTTGAGTGGAAGAGTCGGAAAGGGTCGCCCTAGATGCACGTACCTGGACTACATTTCGGCCATGTGCTCAAAAAGCGGTCAAGTGCGAGTCGAACTCGCTTACCGAGAGTTCCGTATCGCCATGTCATGGTCAGCGCCACTCACGCCATCTATGTATGAGTTAAAATGCTTCATACTCTTTATGGTAGATGGCGCGCATACCCTTTTTAGTTTCTTGTATGGGGACCCCCGTGAATTCTTTTTACGTATTCTTAATTTTATTATTGTTATATAGACCATAATAAATATTCTGTGAAAATTTCAACAGGCTACCTATTACGGTTCAAGAGATACAGCCCTCGGACAGACAGCCGGACAGACAGACGGCGGCGTAGGCTTAGTAATAGGGTCCCGTACGATGGATACGGAACCCTAAAAAGGTTCAAGTGCGCAGTACCCGTAACCAACGAGCATGTATGATGAACATTATGAGAATGGCAGAGACGGCAGAGGTGTCAGGATGGTGGCACGTGGAGATCCGTTGTCCCTGCCTACCCCACTGCGAAACTGACGTGACTCTATGTATGTACGTGTAGATGCCACATGAGAAGTAAAACACACATACAACGTTAGACAGGAAAGCCAACTCGAGCAGCTGGTCTGGCGCAAGCGCACGCCAGCAGCGGTCACTGCCGCGACCGGACCGGTTCAAGTACCTTTCTACTTGCAAACCAGCTGCACTAGCACTCAGTTAGGCATTTTATAACTAGCTACATATTACCTACAATTAAGCATTACCTATCATTGAAGAGGTAGAACTTTAAGAGAATACTCGACGCTTGCAATTCCGACTAAACGTGTTCCGTGTAGTTGGCTTACTATGTGAATATTTCTGCGAAGTTTGTTTTAAAGTGGATGAAATGTCCTTTTTAGGGTTCGATATCCGGTACGAGACCCTATTACTAAACCTACGCCGCCGTCTCTCTGTCTTTCTATCTGTCCGTCTGTCCGAGGGCTGTATCTCTTGAACCATAATAGGTAGCCGGTTGAAATTTTCACAGAATATGTGTTATTTTATTAATTATTATGGCGGATATAACAACAAATAATAAAAAATAGAAAAAATAAAAAATTCACGGAGGTTCCCATAGAAGAAACCAAAAAGTGTATGCGCGCGCGCCATCTACCGAATAGAGTGTGAATCATTTTAACTAATCATGACATTTAAATAATATGAAGCATTTAATAACACGCCATAGATGGCGCGAGTGGCGCTAACCTGGCATGGCGATACGGAACCCTCGGTGCGCGAGTTCGACTCGCACGAAAATCCTGAATGGTACGGAACCACAAACCACTTCAGCTGGAAGTTTATACTCAAGAGCGTATTAAACTTCCTCATTTATCATCATACGTAAGCAATTCGTAGGAAGAAGGTAGACCAACCGCGCCGACAAGAGCAACCAGTTCGCTAACGGGAAGACCTAACTAGGAGCGAACTGGCTAATCACATTAGCATCGCGCTCAGTGTCGGCTGCACTCCACTTTACTGTTTCACTTTACACTTCGAACGACTCGAAAGCAGAGACTGTGCATCCATTTGTGAAGCCAAAACGCTTTTTTTTTATGGAAACTGACACGGTTTGCTACATCGCCTACAACATCCGTGATGTCGGCCCATAAGACCTTGGATGCTTCGCCGGCTACATTGAACTGGACGGAAAACACGAACTATTTACATAGCCGTTTCAACCGACCTTTCTTTCAGTGCGGCGTTACCAACCACCTAGTAATAATAAGGTAAGAAGGGAAGGGACCTACGGTTTTACGTGAAATCCGAATCACGGTCAGCCTCCAACGGTCGAGCGGCCACCCATCCAAGTACTACAAAAAGCCCTGCGAAGTTTCTTACCGGTTCTTCTTCGTGGGTGTAATCGAACCGGATAGAACAAATTGTAACAAATTCGAGTACAGTCATGCTGTCTAATGAATGCTTAATAAACAATATACAATATACAAAATATACACCTGACCGCGCCCAAGTGTGCTTATAATCACGATCGACAGTCGATCGACCGCACCACTGAGCTAGCGAGGCTGACCAGCAAACCTGGCAGGTACTTTGTATACTTAACTATATTTAGATACCTGTAAATCGTTTCACTTACTGTTTTAGTCAAAAGGCCAACTCCTACAAACTTGTATGACACAGGCAGCATACTCGAGCTACGAAGGTCAAAGTCTGAGGAATGTGAACCGTTAGAGGTTGGACTAATTCGGTTTAGGCGTAACGCCGTTAGTCCATTTGGTCAAATTCACTTATGTAAATACACTAACAGTAGGTTGGTTGGGCGCCAGATCTATCGAACATTACGACTTGTCACTATTCTGTTTCTAAAGCCATTTTTTGCATTGCACCATTAGCGTTATATATATGAGTGGCGCTAAAATTAAGTGATGAAACATGCGCGCATGGCAATATTGTTGTGCCAAATGGCAAAATCTGACTATAATTATGGTTTCCAATTTTCAATTAGATTCCGATTCAGATTCAGATATTTATTTCGCCATAAAGAACACACAATATTAACAATATTTCATTGAGACATGTGCATATTCAGTATGGTTCGTCATATTTTTTTTTGTCATGTCCCGTTCAGCAATTCAATCTATAAGGAAGAACCGTGTAAGAAACCTTATAGATCTTTTTTTAAATATAAGATAATAATATATCTAAGCAGTTCACACACACATACATACTATATCTAATTAATTCCGTACTTCGTTTTCTTGTTCGATAAATTCTGGCTTTATGGAAGTGGTGCGGAGTTCAAAGAAATACTTTTTGAAGTAACATTGTGCCTGTACGATTTATTTGGCGACTAATTCATTTCTTGACAGTTGACACAGATGACATGCGTACCTGAAACAAACAAAACGAATTTGTTTAATAAAAAAAATATATAATAAAGACAGCTCCTATGATGTTACTTATGTGTGCATCCTGTTGTAGAGTGCCGTCCCTGTCGCACGAACTCGCGCGTCTCTGTGCGACAGGGACGACGTTCTCCAACCGGATAGTCTCTTTCTAAAGCTCGACACGAATTATTTGCTGCAGGGAATGTACAAGTGTGCACAAATAAAATATGAAAATGTGTCTTTTTATAACCCCAACCTTTCCGTCGACAAGCACTTTGACGGAAAGAGGACACTAAACTAAATAAACATAGGGTGATGGATGACAAGTGGAAACCAAACTGGGAGCATTTTCATTGGCAGACGAGGGTTTGTGCATTCTTGGAGGCGACCGTGCGTTGAAATATTTGTTCAAAAATATGTTATAAAATAAATGTACATGTTTAAATTTACATGATCCGATTTTATTTAACGCCACAAGATAATGTATAATGTAGAAAAAGTATAAGAATACTCTGGCATGGCGTCGTCGGACCTGTGGAGGTGGAACATCTCCGGTCGTTAACCGCTCGACAAGGTCGATCCCCCTCCCCGTCCCATCGCCCCATCTCATCTTGCCACATCAGCCCATCTTATCTCGCCACAGCATCCAACGCGGAGGTGCCGAGGTGCGCTAACACCCGTTAGGACGCTATTGAGAAGGAAAATAAACAAAACAACTATGCTACTCTGGCCTAACAGTCGTTCGCGTCTAGACGTTAAATTCAGTCCGGTTCTCACGGAGGTATCAATCGTGCGAAGACCAAAGAAGTGCGAGATGTACTGACGTTGTACAAAACACAGGTTAGGTCCTGCCTGGAGTACTGCTCGCACTTGTGGGATGGCTCAGCTAAATACCAGCTTGCGCCGCTAGACTCAATCCAGCGTCGTGCCGTGTGTGACCCTGTCTGTGGTGTCCCGCGACTTAGAACCGCTGCAACTCCGTAGGGACGTCGGCTCCCTAAGTGTGTTCTATCGTCTATTCCATGAGGAGTATTCGGAGGAGCTGTTTAACGCGATTCCGCCGTCCCCATTCCACCTCCGCACTACGCATACTGGGCAGGGGATGCACCCCTATTGAATCGACCTACCACGGATGCGCACCAACCGGTTTTGTAGGTCTTTCACAGAACCGGGAAAATGTGGAACGCACTCCCTGCTCATCTATTTCCTCCCGAGTACAGCCTGGGGTTTTTCAAAAGGGGCGTGAAAAGGCTCCTGTCAGGCCGGCGGCATGGTATTCGCAATCCCCGTGCATCACAGAATGTCCTTGGGCATCGTTAGACACCTACTTGTAGGTGAAACGATGCCACATGTCGCGCTATCAATAAAAAGAAAAGATAAAAAAAGCTCGCCAGTGCGGTGGTACCAACCCGCCCGGGTTGGTACTGAATGAAAGGTCGATTGAAACGGCTATGTTAATAGTTCGTGTTTTCCGTCTAACTCACTATGAGTTGGCACAACTGAATGGAAGCACTGACATCGCACCTAGTTCAATAACGTGTTATGGGCTGACATCACGGATGTAGTAGGTGATGTAGAAGCCAACCGTGTCAGTTTCCATTAAAAAAAAAGTTCAGTTCAGTGTAACCGGCACAACCAAAGGGAAACAAACACGCATTGGCATTTTAATTCTGACAGGAACAAAGTGTCATTGGGTTGACATCACAAGCATGTGCTGAAGCCAATCATGGTAGAAGACGCAAAAATAAAAAAATTAAGGATAATACAAAAAAAAAACCTTATTTCTGCACAAGCGCGAAACTCACGAAAAATCTTTATTAGACCTTCCGCAAAATCAAGAAGAAAATATGACCAGTGCGGCCTCACGGTTATGTATGACGTACGGGTGTGAAACGTGGACTCTGACGGTCGCTGTTGGGACGACGACATCAAGTACGTCGGCGGAAAGCAGTGATTCCTTACCGCTGAAGGCTGGGAGGACTGGAGGAAAATTCGAGAGGCGTATGTCCAGCAGTGAACGCTTACACGGTGACTGACTGACTGACTGACAAGACCACTACAGATTTCGCCTCGAATGTCGACCAACTCATAGGACTGAGTATCGCAGCACAGTAGCATGCCACGTTATTAAATCACAGACAATCACAGTCAAGAATCCCAAGAATTTAGATTAAACTAAAATTGTATCTAGAAAAACCCGTTTTATAAGATAATTTGGTTAGGATGAATGAGCGTGTAAGGCTGATTCGTGTGATGTGATATGACGCATTGACCGACAGATACACCAATTCATTTAATAGTCGGGTAAAACGAGAATAAAATGACAGCGGCGATGTTCGCGATGTTGCCATGTCCCACTCGGAAATATTTAATGTCGTTAAAAAACAAATTTTTCAAGAATGGACAGATTTTTGGAGAAACGCAGTAACTGGACGCTGGTATGCAACTGTTTGCCGCAACACTATAGAAAAAACTTGGTTTTCCAAATATCATCCGAAGAAAAGAAAATTTTACACCATAATATGTCGTCTTAGATTTGGCCACTGTCGCTTCGGCGCCCATCTACATCGCATGAATATTATATAACTCTGCCGTCTGCCCACACTGTTCTAATGATGTCGACGTACAAAATCAAGGAGATAATATGAATGAGACTCTGGATCACTTGTTTTTTGAATGCCCGACTTTTGACCTTCAACGACATTCGCTAATAGATAGATTAATGAAAATTTATAAAACACCTGACAATATGCCGCGCGTCACTCAAGATTTACTTGCCAACACAGACTGTTTTCCATCCATTTACGATTTCATTATTTCAACAATTGGCGATATATAAATAATTTAAAGAATAACAACAGACAAGGCTGCATGGTTTAATACCTTTGCCTATCCCAAAAAAAGGGATAAAACAACAAAAAAAAAAAAAATTACTTAGGCATTGAATGTCGGTGTTATACTGTAATTACCGGAGTTATTGCTGCTTACTCTGCCTATCCCGATTGTCGGGAATTCGGGATACAGCGTGAATTAAAACCCCGTGTGAATTGGTCGCGTAGTTCTCGACTTATATAAGGGAACATAGAATGATGACAGCGCTGGCTGCGGAGGTCGGTCGGTCGTCACAGATTTTCCCTTCATTTATTAGAATATTCTGTAAATATTTTTTATTATTTATTGGGATCCTATTATTAAGCTTACGCCGTCTGTCTGTCTGTCTGTCCGTCTGTCTTACCTTTAAAAAGGCTGTATCTTTTAAGCCGTAATAGGTAGCCGGTTGAAATGTGTTATTATAGCGGATAAACTAATAAATAAAAAAAAGTAATAGTAAAAAAATAAGGAGGTCCCCATACAAGAAAGTTGTTTTATCGAAGTTCTTTTCAGTGCCAAACTTGTTGTGATTGCAGTGCTATCTATAAAGTAAAACCGCAAATAATAAAAACCGGCCAATTACGCGATGATACGGAACCCTCGATGCGCGAATCCGACTCGCACTTGGCTCTTCTTTTATTGCATAAAAAGGCATATTTAGACAATTATTATTAAGATATGAATATCAAAGATTACTTGGACAAACTAATTAGGAAGATAACGCTGCTCCGGATGCGCAAAAGCGAGCGCAAACATATTTTAATGCAGTGCTTATCATTCATCATGCATGTATTTATTTTATCATTTTATGATGAACTGCATACAATTAGTACGTGCGTCATTTTTTTATTGCTCCATAAAGTGCATTTTCATGTTCGATGATATGATAACTGTACTGCGCAGTAGTCTAGTTCAGTGGGGAGAGCTTGTTGAGGAGGCGTGCGATAGAATTGACCTGCGCAAAGCCTTTGCGCAAAGCTTATGAAGTGAATTGTGGTGCACTCGGGCGGCAATAGACAGAGTAATTAGACTATAATATAATACCGGCCGCGTCTATTATAATAACTAATAAATAAGTTAAATTAGAAATTTAAAAAACCCCGACCCTTAAAAAGTCAAAAATAATTTCCGTTTACTTACTTAAAGGAGTCGGAGGGCAGCTAGGTAGTTTTTATATTTTATTTACTTAGCGGTCCCCCGACTCCTTTATGTAAGTAAACGGAAATTATTTGTTTAACTTTTATTTCAAGCTTTTAAAAAAAACCGCATGCAAATCCGCCCACTTATTAAGATAATTAATTGTTTGATTACTTAATTACTTGATTAAAAAAACACAGCAAACAACCATCACGATTAGACCAGCTTTCTAATAAAAAAAACCACATCCAAATCGGGCCATCCGTTTGGGAGCTACGATGCCACAGCCACACACACTCATACACACACATACACGCACACGTTAAACTTATTATAACACCCCTCTTTTTTCGTCGGGGGTTAAAAATGTTAAATTTTAAAAGGTATTCGGTATAATAGCGGCGGGTGGCCCAGTGGTTTGGGCATCGGCTTCTCATGCGAGAGGTCCGAGTTTCGAATCCGGTCGGCGTGTACAGGTCGGTTAACTAAAGCTGGCACGTACACAGTACTCACACCAATGCAATTGCACGCGTGCGAGTGAGACGTCGCACTGCATACGCATCACGAAAACCCGATCTGTCTCACTCGCACGCGGGCAATTACATTGGTGTGAGTACTGTCACTGTGTACGTGCCAGCATAAGTTAACCGACCTGTACCAATGAGTTTTTTCTGACGAAAATATTTACGCGCATACCTGCTGCTTCACCGTCTTGCTCGACACCGCTCGAATAGTCCGGAAGTTCCCCCCCCCTCCCCCCCTCACCCCCCCAGCCCCCCCCCCCCCCCCCCGCGTGCCGGTGTGGTGGAAACTTCGTTTATTTTTTTTATATAAATTTTAGGTATACTTTTGTATTATTTTTTTATGGTATCTGACACGATTGGCTACGTCAACTACGACATCCGTGATGTCAGCCCATAATACCGGGTGAACTAGGTGCCATGTTAATGCTTCCCTTAATTTCATGTCCGCTACACTGAACTGGACGGAAAACACGAACTAATTTACATAGGACTTTTCGAACGGTGGTATCAACCCGGGCGGGATAAACTCTACCACCATAGTAAGGTAAGAAAGGAAGGGTCCTAGAGTTTTACGTGGAATCAAAACCGCAGTCAGCCTCCAACGGTCGAGCGGTCACCTATCCAAGTACTGACCGCGCCCAGGTGTGCTTAACAACAGTCGACCGACCGCACCACTGAGGTAGCTCAGTAGAGGCTGACAATTTTAAACTCTGTATGTAAAATTTATGTAAATATGTAAATAAGTGAACATAATAATTTATAAATATCTTTATACCTATTAATTTCGATTTGATCAGTATTCTAATAATGAATTGAGGACTTGAGAACTTTGACAGATATAATTCTTATCAAGCTACATTTATTAACAAACGATAGTGACAATAATGATTTATGATTAAATGGAATTAAAAATGAAGAAGCGACATCAATTTACCGAAATACCTAATAAAAACAGTCGTAAACGTACAAACACCCATTATCTCGATTTGATGAGGCCTACCGTAAGAGTTAAAGACTTGTAACATTTATTACCTGGACTTCTACCTAAAGTTTTATATACTAATTTTTTTTTATTGATACTGACACGGTTGGCTACATCACCTACAACATACGTGATGTCAGCCCATAACACCGGGTGAACTAGGTGCCATGTCAGTGCTTACCTTCATTATTATGTTGATACAAACATAATTATGTTGATACAAATTACTAAATTGTTAATCTTGCTGTCAAGCTGTGTTTTCGATAGACTGTAATCGGTAGTTGATACAAACATAATTATGTTGATACAAATTACTAAATTGTTAATCTTGCTGTCAAGCTGTGTTTTCGATAGACTGTAATCGGTAGTTGATACAAACATAATTATGTTGATACAAATTACTAAATTGTTAATCTTGCTGTCAAGCTGTGTTTTCGATAGACTGTAATCGGTAGTTTAACTTCTCTTTTTCGGTGTATACGAATACGTCGGCACCTTGGGAGTTGGGACCATGAGACCATGGGGGGGGGGGGGGGGGGGGGCTAGGCTCGTGATCCATATGCCCTTATGGAAATAATAATTTAAAAGCTTGTAAATCGCTTCCCGCTTCCCTTATTCAAAAAACACCTAAAACTGTATTATCTCCGTCAATGTGAAGTAAAAACTTATGTATATTTATGTGTACATAATATTCTATATATTTTGTAATTTATATGTATTTAACTTACAAAATAAATTGTGTTGGAATTGAAATTGGCTGTGGAATCTACTACCTCACTGTATACGGCACGGCGGCGGTGGCGGCGGTTATTCAAAAAACACTTAAAGTTGTACTATCTCCGTCAATGTGAAGACAAAAGCTAAAACATCCTTTATTTCTGAATGGACAAGTATGTATGTATATATTTAGGTATTATGTATTATATAAATTGTAATTCATATGTATTTAATGTAATTTATAAATAGTAATTTATATGTTTTAACTAGTACGTACTTATATGTATTGTATATTATAGTTTATCATAGTTATTTTCCTTATATTATATTATACATTCCCACACTCAAGTCTTTTGCTACTACCTACTTATATCTCACAACATACGACTCTCAAACATCCAAAGGTTGGCTGGGAGAAATCCCTGTTAAGGGATAAGTCCGCCTTTGCGCCTCATGTATATTACTTATTGTCTGTTTATGTAAAATGATTTCTGGAGCAATAAAGTATATCTATCTATCTATTAACACATGAATGGCTTGTATTTAACTAGCATGTACTCCCCTAAGTAACGTCTGTAATTCCGTTCGTAATTCTTCGTTCTGTCTGACCACACTCCATCAGCAAATGTACATGTCATCCTTCTTGTTACACCGATCACAATTTTGGAGAATCTCCCTTTTTTATCAGGAATTTAAATTTATTCATGTGACCAGAACGAAGTCTTAAAGCTAGCACTATTTCAGGCCTTCGTAAATTACACACCTGGGACCATGGGAACCTGTGGAAGTTCGGATTGTTAAGGTTTTGTACCATATTCCACTTTGTACGGATCGACTGTCAAAATGCTCTTTCCATAATTTTTTACAATAGTGTTTTTACTTCTGGCAATCGATCCATACAGAATGGTTTACATGAGGCAAGCATTTCGTATTGACAATTTTGTGTGGCTCCAAAGGACTTTGTATCCAGAACCGTTAAGAGATTAATAAAAAAAACCGGCCAAGTGCGAGTCGAACTCGCGCACCGAGGTTCCGTATCGCCATGTCATGGCTAGCGCCACTCACGCCATCTAGATGGCGTGTTATGAAATGCTTCATATTAGTTAAATGTCATGATTAGTTAAAATGCTTCATAATATATTCGGTAGATGGCGCGCGCGCATACACTTTTTGGTTTCTTCTATGGGAACCCTCGTGCTTTTTTTACTATTTCTTATTTTTATTCTTTGTTGTTTTATCGGTCATACATAATAAATAAAATAACACATATTCTTTGAAAATTTCAAAGGGCAACCTATTACGGTTCAAGAGATACAGCCCTCGGACAGACAGAGCGACAGACGGACGGACGAACAGACAGACGGCGTAGGCTTAGTAATAGGGTCCCGTACCGGATACGGAACTCTAAAAAAAAGACAATTTTGTGCCTAGCCGCGCCGCCCCTCCGCGCCGCGCCACTCCGTTGCTCCGCTGCCGCTCAGCGCAGACTCACATTCACTATCAATCGCCCTAATGACTCCATCACGGGCCTACAATGTAAAGATTACATTAGATTTATTTAATTTAAATTCTAAACGCGTGTCATTGTGCGTTCAGTTCATCAGGTATGTGTCGTGGAAGCGAGAGAGCGGCCGTGCAAGCGGCCAGTGGGACCGTTAGTTGCAACATCGTGAAAGATTACAGTTCTAATCGAGTACCATCCGTACATCTGTCCGAGTCTATGCGCGCGCATTCGCCCACATAGGTTGAAGATGGCGTTAGATAACTCGCAAATGGCGCTATTGCCGCCGCCGCGCCGCCGCCGTTAGGTAGGCTTGCCATACGTCCGGATTTAGTCCGGACTGTCCGGATATGGCAACCATGTCCGAACTTGTAATTGCGTCCGGATTTTATTTATTCGCGCGCAGTAATCCATTTCTTCCGCCGCGCAAGCTGGCGCGTGCACAGTACTCACACCAATGCAATTGTGCAAGTGCGAGTGAGACAGATCGGGGCATACGCATCACGAAAACCCGATCTGTCTCACTCGCACTTGCACAATTGCATTGGTGTGAGTACTGTGCACGCGCCAGCTTTCGTTAACCGACCTGTAAGCTTGTATGTCTAATATTTTAATAAATAGATAATTGTGTTGATTTTGACTCTTTTAAATTGTTTTTTATGTACCTGACTTAGACGGGCTACATCACCGACAATAGCGGTGATATTAGCCCAATACACTTTGGTGAACTGGGTGCCATGTCAGTGCTTCATCCCTTTGATCGTGCTGAACTGGTAGGAAAACATGAACTATTTTATTTCATAGCTGCTTCGACCAACGTTCATTCAGTACGGTGGTGCTAGCTGTCCGGAAGGGGAAGGCCTTGTTTTTGAGGATCAGTATGGCGTCCGGACTTGAGTCTGGAAAATTATGGCAAGCCTACCGTTAGGTCGCCATTGTTGGCAGCGATCTATTCAGACGTCTAGATAACGACATAAGTGACTACAAATCTAAGCTAGTTTAGAGTCAATTTCAACTTGAACTTCAATTAACTGACTTCGATTTATTTTGTGTTTTTTTTTTCTTTTCCATGTAAACCAACATGGGTGGCTGTGCCGAGCGAGAGACAAATGGTGCAGTCGACAGATCCAAAATCACCTCTCCTCGCGATACCACGCTCAGTGAGGCGCCCCATGCCAGCAGATTTGAGGACTGTTGCTAGGCTGTCAAGCCTGTTAATACTACGTTTGAAGTGAAGACACCCAGGATTCGGGAAACACACTCGCCGGAAGACAGTTCCACACCCACAAAAAATTTCGGCTTTACTCACGGTTGTCTCCGACTTCTCCGAGCTCATGTGGTTAACTTTTTTATAGAAAGAGCGACATGTGGCGTGGAGGCACCCATAGTGTCAAATGACGCCCATGGACATTCGGTCGCATGCGGATGTTGCGAATGGCATGCCGGCAAAGATTTAAATCAGATAGTGCAAATCACTCAAGAGTTCGTCACCGATTAGACATGACATTGTGTGTGACTTCATCATGTCATCAAGAATCGCATCAAAAGCTGCCTCGTGTTAACAAAACGCTAACGCTCTGCACTCGCGCATCGGCGCGTTCCGTTCCGTGGAACGACCTCTCAACACGCGCGTGGCGCTGCGTCTGGATGGGAAGTAGCCGCATGCGGCCCTTTCATTGGTGACATTGTCTGTAGTGCGCCATGTTAGACTATGCCCTATCTATCGATTTAAATCTTTGCATGCCGGCCTAACAGGTGCCTATTTAACGTTACGCTACGCCCCTCTTGAAAATAATTCACCAATTTTCGAGTTAAGGTGTTTGTTACGGACTCCTAAAAGTAATGCTCAAGCAAGACTGACATGAATGAACACTAAATTAAACTACTTAAAATTTACAAAATCTTGTAAATAATTACATAAACATACATACATACATACCACACACGCTGTATCCCGACAATCAGGGTAAGCAGAGTAATCGGTTTTTGTGCTGCAAGAACTCTGAAAAATTACAACATAACTTCGACCACCACGTTTAGCAAAGTATTCGGACAAGATAACTATCAAGCAGCAAGTAAGGCACAAACACCCACCTGCAGCACGACTCGGTGGAAGGACCGTGCCAAGGTGAGAGGTGGCAAGCCTGTCGCCTTTTAGCACGGCATTTTGTCCTTATCCCTTAGTCGCCTTTTACGACATGCACGGGGAGAGACATTATAACCATAATATAATAACATTATAACCTGAATTGAGACATATCGGCCCATTTTATTTTATATATTGTAACATATTGTGTGAAATAAAGTCCAAATCGAATCTATATCATTACATGTGATTGTGAAAATGTATAAAAGCGATAGATGCGCTTGCTGCAACAGATAATAATGTACCTGAACCAGATGCACCGCGGCCGCCGCCTCACTCAGATCCGATCATTGCATCACACAGCAAAACAACTATTCAGAATGGAATGGACATAATAAGCATTCGATCGAGCTGAGGCGTGTCATTTTTAACCCCCGACGTAAAAAGGAGGGATGTGTCTTTCTGTGGCATCGTAGCTCCCAAACGGATGGACCGATTTGGATGCGGTTTTTTTTTGCGGTTAATCGGGATGGTTGTTAGTTAGGTTTTAATCAAATAATCAAGTAATTAAGTAATCAAAAATTTATTATCTTAAAAAAATTACCGATTTGCATGCGGTTTTTTTAAAAAGCTTGAAATTAAAGTTTAATTAAAAATTTTAAAAAACCCCGACCCTTAAAAAGTCAAAAACAATTTCCGTTTACTTACTTAAAGGAATCGGGGGACCAATATGTAAATAAAATATAAAAACTCAGAGCTGCGCGGGAATTTACTTAGCGGTCCACCGACTCCTTTAAGTAAGTAAACGGAAATTATGTTCGACTTTTTAAGGGTCAGGGGATTTTTAAATTTGTAATTTAACTTTTTACTGCATTTTATTTCGAATTTTTACTTGTTTCATACAAAACTTGAACGATGGCCGAAGTGACAGTCACCAAAGTTCACGTTAAACCTGTAGTGTACCCGACAAGACCAAAGGAAAGCATTAACATGGCATCTAGTTCACTAAGTATTTCAAAATTTTTTTAGCAGACAATGTTGATTCAGATGAATTAATAGTTTATATTATTTTGACTTTATTGCTTGATTCTATTTTTTTGAAATTTTTGACAATTCAAGTTTATTTCAAATGTTAAATTTAGTTATTTTAGTAATGTTTAGTAATTATTTTTTAATGGAAATTGCACTTTTGACATTTGCCTATTTTTGCTAGAATAGAAATAGAATAAGAATAATTTTTATATAATATTTGACTTTTTGTGTTTAAAATGTTACCAAAGACCAAATTTGAAAAATAATTGAAATGAATTGATAGTTTGACCGGTTCTTTTCCACTTTTGGCACGCCGCGCGCGATTCTATGTTCTATGTTACAGCCTCAATGGCGGGATCAGCTGGTGATTACCTTGCGTCATTGTACCATCCATTGTTGATTCTAACGTGCATTTCAAGAGCTAGACAAGTGGCTCATCTTTGTACGTGTGCAGATGTTGCGTGTCATTGGTTTTGTAGCACTTAATAACGGGTACTCAGCGCGGACAGATGGGAAGATAGATGCAATGGGTAAAGCTGACTCGCCAAAACCTGGCCCCCTGGAACCTCTGGCCCCCGACCGAGTCACTAAACCATAGTAAAGGGGTTTTTAAAATAATTCCCTACGCTGCGCCGAGGCACCAGGAATCGTGGTGAAAATGCAATTCCAGCGAGAGCGAGAGAGAGAGATATCTTTTGAAATAATTACTATGTATATAAGGTATTTCATTAGTAGGTAACGATACGCTAAGGGGTGTATGTGTATCAGATACTGATCACGTTCCCATACAAATTTTTTTACGATATAAAAAACCTACTCACTCCTCAAATTTAATACGTGAAGTGCGCATATTCCACCTTAATAAGTATGTTTTTTATATCGTAAAAAAATTTTTATGGGAACGTTATCAGTATTTGATACACATACACCCTTAGCGTATCGTTACCTACTAATGAAAGACCTTACATAATAAATATATTAATGAAATATAAGCGCGGGGCGGCCATCACTGACTGCAAGCGAGGAAAGTGAGAATGTAAGTAGTGGTTGTGTACGGACAGCGTGCGCTGGCGCGCTTGTGTGAGTGCGAAATCGGATGACTAAACAAACGTCTCTGTCGCAATTAACTCACATGTACGCATTCCAACGTCTCTATCGTGTTATATGTATATAGTTCCCACTTATTCGGATTATCAAGGCTCTATACTGTATACGTGACACAGGATAGGCTAAATATAATTCACTTCCGACTACTACGCTAAGATGTGGCTCTTATACAAATCGAATTTGGTCCGCGCGCCGAAATAAAGGTAGAGTCCGTCTCACGAAAGAAGTCCCGCAAACGCGGCACTACGGTCATACACATAGAGTACATTATACATATTTCCGCGGGACTTCTTTCGTGAGACGGACTCTACGGCAGCGAGCTTACTTTCTTCTTTTTAAATACGAATTTCACGCGGACGAAGCCGCGGGCTTAATAATAATTTTATACTACATAATATTATGTTGATTCCCTCTAACTAACCGCAAAATATTTACAAAATCTAAACGATGTTATCATATCATATCATATCACCTATCTTTTTACTATCTCGACTCTGATTGATGATTCAACCTAAATATTTCGCTAATCTTCATTGAGCCGCGTCAGTTTATCCAAACACTACATGCCTCGCGTTAGCTTACTAGGACAAATATTGTTCCTTGTCGTGCGTGCTCCAAATCTAGCGCAGTGCAGCGTGTCTTGCGTGTTGCAGCACGACACACTGATAGATAAGATACCACTTCGGTGGTCTGTAATGTTTCTATATATATTTCATTCTTAAAAAAAATATCAAAATATATTTATTGAACTTTGAAAATGTGTTCCAAAAGGTACAGCTTAACACCGTAGGCGTTCTCCTCCAGCCAACCTCTGGGTTATCATATCACGAAAGAGTGTGGAGTAGCAGAGAGCAAATAAAGAGATGATGATAAAATATATCTTAGTAGAGCAGGTACGCATGGAAACTGACACGATTAGCTACCTACATCACCTACTACGTCCGTGATGTCAGCGCATAATACCTTGGTGAGCTGGGTGCCATGTCATTGCTTCCCTCCGGTCGTGCCGGCTACAATGAACTGGAGGAAAAAAACAGGACCTATTTACATAGCCGTTTCAACTGACCTTTCATTCAATGCGGTGGTATCAACCCGGACTGGTTCCTAACACCTATTAGATGGTAGGAACTTCCGTTCTTACCTAACAAGAAGGGAAGAGACCTACAATTTTACGCACGGGAAGGGACGTACAGTTTAAGGTGATGTGAGACTGCGTCTGACTCGAATTTCAAGAAGTGTACCGCCAATATTACTCATTTGACAGATTCAGTTGTTGTTGTTGTTTATTGTTTATTGTATAATCTCATCCATAGGTAGGTTTTTTTTTTTTTTTTTATGTCAGCCTCGATAACTCAGTGGTGCAGACAGTCAACTGTCGCTATTGAATGTTAAGCAACGCTGGGTGCGGTCAGTAATTGGATGGGTGACCGCTGACCGTTGGAGGCTGACCGAGGTTCGGATTCCTCGTAAAACTGTAGGTCCCTTCCCTCCTAATCTTACTTGGTGGTAGGGTTTAACCCGCCCGGGTTGGTACCACCGCACTGAATGGAACGTCGGTCAAAACGGCTATGTAAATTGTTTGTGTTTTCCGGCCAGTTCAGTGTAGCCGGCACGATCAAAGGGGGAAGCACTGACATGGCACCTAATTCACCCGGTGTTATGGGCTGACATCACGGACCTTGTAGGTGATGCAGCCAACCGTGTCAGTTTCCATAAAAATAAAAAAAAACAAAAAAATTAATTAGGTTAATTCGTCTGTGGCTCTAGGCCTGCAAACTAATCCCGCTTGGTTGGGGACCTTCGTGCAAAACCCCGCAGTCTCCAGCTACCCCAGCCAACCTATGTCTTCCATGAAAGCCACAAGTCGACCGGGGTGTCTGCAGGCCGCTTATCCCTTAGTCGCCTTTTACGACATGCACGGGGAGAGATGCATTGGGACTATTCTTATAAGTACCGACCCCACACAGTACGACAGATTAAGTTTTAATATTATGTAAAACTTCATCTATCAGCGCAGATCGATAGCTTTTTCAAAACACGATTTGATTAACTTCGCTCGATAGAAAAAAAAAATTATGAACATGCCTCTGAATTTAGTTATAAAAACGTATTTAAGGCAACGTGAAAAATAGATTTTTTTACTTTTTTGTTTCGATCCGTAGTTTTGGAATAAAAATAGAAAAACCTAATTTTTTATTGATTGATTGTGTTGCATCCTACTCCAAGCAGCGAAACCGGCGCACAGTGCATCGAATGTATGGGGCGATGGGACAAAAATCATAACTTCGGTATTTCTTCATGGATTTTTGTGAAATAAAAATTACTTACTAGTACTCACTAGAACCTATATTTTGAGAAAGTTTCAATCCCCTATTCCTACAGGAAGAAAATTGGGAGAGGGTAAAATATTATGAGTTTGAGGAATATGACGAGGAATATTGTATTTAATAAAAAACAATAAACTCAGACATAAAAAACTGTATTTTAAACTGAAAAGATTATTTATACTTATAAATCTATTAAAGCAAGTACCCTAAATGTAGTAATATTACAATTTTTATAACTAATTCATTTTGAATAAAAATAACTACTTTCTATTTTATATCTAAGTAACTTACGTATTTCTGATACAAATATTTAACGTCATCATTATTTTATTATACTAACAATAAATACCTACTGGAATCCGAAGAATCTTCGTCACTACTTCTAAATTCGCCACTTTAATTATATTTATGTTAGTTGAAGGAATTCTTGCAAATTTACTTCTGCAGAAATTTCAGATGCGGCTACTGATGGCAGAAGGAAATTTTTATATTGGCTTAGCGCATAGAGGCTAGGAAACAAGTCTTTGTTCACACCATTTACCACAGACCTTAACACTTTGTATTTAGTTTCAGATAAGTCTAAATCTAAATACATACAAAGCTAGTGTTTGAAGAGGAGTAAGGGAAGACGCCTGACCTTGAGTTTGTGAACCCGTAGCAATAGCAGCAGCAAATTGCAACTCATCAGATGTCCTGCTAGCTGCGAGATCCGAGACGCGCCTTTCTTAGACTTCAGGGACGCATCTTCGAACGGCTTGCAGAGTCTTCCACGGGGACGACTTGGTCCAGGCTGGCCTATTTCAGTGTCAGCGGGCGCTGGAGCAGCTGTCAATTCTTCTGGCAACGTGATCTCCTTCTGAAGCCATGCTTCGTTGCGTTCACGAAATTTTTGGCGGTTGCGGCTGACATCGTCCAACTTTTCGTTAAAATTTAAACAAAATAGACTGCTGAAAGCCTTCAGTTTATCTCGATATTCATCTGTGCAGGATGTTACGTTCAACAGCGAACATAATTTCTCAAAAACGACCGCTTTTCTATCACTTTTTCCGCTGTCGAAGCACACTTCTGCGAGATTGAGATTTTTAATAGAGTTGCTTCCGGCTGAAAAAAAAAATCATAACTATGTAAGTCGCAGGCAGACGCAGATGAATTTAATGTAAATTAAAGTATATAAATGTAGCAATAGGAAAACATAAAAACCACGATATGTTATTCCATGTTTTTTTTTAAAGCTCTGTGAAAGTTCGTTAATGCATAAATTTTAAGCTAAATCAGAACAAAGACTTTTATTACATATAGAATTTGAATCGTGCAATTTAATTAAATATATTAATTATTTTTTTAAAGTACTTACCTGGGCCTGTAAACTCCATGGTGATTTGATCGTAAACACGTGATACTTTTACTTCAACAAAACGTAAAGCACAAGCGGCAAAATGCGACTGATAAGCAATTAGTGCATCGCGCATAGGAATACCAAAATGGAGAGGGTATAATTAGCCAATGGCAATCGACTACGTCATAATCCCTGATCATTACGAGGTAATAACTCATCCTCTTTACAATAACAAGTTCAAATTGAATGTAGTTGAGAGTCGATTTTTGTATTATTGTCCAAGGGACGAGGCACTGTGCGGCGGCGCCTTGAAAGAGGAGTACGGGTGAATACGGCTTGACAGGGCCTTAAGTGTACCTACATATTCCTAACAAAAGTATATCTTCAGACGAGTTTAATTAATTAAATATCGATGCGTGCTTCAAAGTACTAAAATAAAACCACGAACTTATTCAGTTAAATCGCATGTGTATCAACCAACAAGAAAATAACGACCTCCATAAATAGCAATACATTGCATTTTGCAAAGTCAATAAACAATTACAAATTTAAAAAACCCCCGACTCTTAAAAAGTCAAAAATAATTTCCGTTTACTTACTTAAAGGAGTCGGTGGACCGCTAAGTAAATTCCCGCGCAACTCTTGAGTCTTTATATTTAATTTACTTAGCGGTCCCCCGACTCCTTTAAGTAAGTAAACGGAAAATATTTTTGACTTTTTAAGAGTCGGGGTTTTTTAAATTTGTAATTTAACTTTTATTTCAAGCTTTTTAAAAAAAAACGCATGCAAATTGGTCCACTTTTTAAGATAATAATTTTTTTTATTACTTAATTACTTTATTACTTGATTACAAACATAGCTAAGAACCATCCCGATTAAACAAGCCTCTTAATAAAAAAAACCGCATCCAAATCGGTCCATCCGTTTGGGAGCTACGATGCCACAGACAGACACACACACTCACACACACACACACACACACACACGTCAAACTTATAACACCCCTCTGTTTTTTCGTCGGGGGTTAAGTGCGAGTTAACTTGCTCGCCTACAGGGCTCCGTAAGCGATATTAATTTATCTTTGATCTTACAATCATACTGAGTTTCATATTTTGTTGTGGTTTATATATTATTTTATGTTTATATGTTAGTACTAAGCACGTACTCGCTTTATATATATTTTTAATTAGAAAAATGCAAATCGAAAATCATTAGAAAAAATACATCCCGACCAGGATTTGAACCTGGGTCTCTGGCTTAGGCCGCCAACGCGATAACCAACTACACCACCGGGCCGTTACGTATTATCTCCAAATTTTCGATCTTTTCGAATTTTTTTTCCACTGATTTTCGATTTGCATTTTTCTAATTCAAAATTTATCTTTAAATATATTTAAAAAAATCACCAGAAAATGCCGAGTTTCTCAGTACACAATACACATTCATCTCGATTTGATAGTTAATCTAGCAATGATTTGAGCACAAGTTGGCAACTTTCACAGATTTATAAGGTCTTTCAAGAGGTGTATGTGTATCAGAAACTGATCACGTTCCCATACCAATTTTTTTTTTACGATATAAAAAACCTACTCACTCCTCAAATTTAATACGTGAAGTGCGCGTATTTCACCTTAATAAGTACGTTTTTTATATCGTAGAAAAAAAATTGGTATGGGAACGTGATCAGATCAGTATCTGATACACATACACCCCTTAGCGTATCGTTACCTATTAAAAAAAGATATTATATTATAATTCTTATAAAGCTTCAATATACCGGCTAGAAAGATGTGATATAGTATAGACGAATGTAAACCTATGCAGCATTTCCAAGTGTCTTGGTTTAACCTATGGAGTCCTATAAACCCCATACTTACATTAAAAGCGTTCAGCCAATTATTAATTCCTTATATATAAGGAAAGATGTCTTAATAATATGTTCTTCTGCTCAAGTAATTCCGACACGGGGAGGCAGGGCGGGCGGACTACCACACCACGGGCGGCGCGGCGGCGCTGCGTGATGCGTCGTCGGCGCTGTCATGCCCGAGTTGCCCGACTACAGAAAAAACCGGCCAAGTGCGAGTGCGAGTCGAACTCGCGCACCAAGGGTTCCGTATCGCCATGTCATGGCGTGTTTTATGAAATGCTTCATATTAGTTAAAATTCATGATTAGTTAAGAAGCTTTATTTATACTGTTTTCGGTAGATGGCGCGCATACACTTTTTAGTTTCTTTAATGGGGAACCCCTGAATTTTTTACTTTTTCTTAATTTTATTATTTTTGTTATATCGGCCATAATAAATAACACATATTCTGCGAAAATTTCAACGGGCTACCTATTACGGTTCAAGAGATACAGCCCTCGGACAGACGGACAGACAGACAGACACGCCGTCTGTATGTCTGTCCGTCTGTCCGAGGGCTGTATCTCTTGAGCCGTAAGAGGCTTACTAATAGGGTCCCGTCCGACGGATACGGAACCCTAAAAACAACAAATAATATAAACCGGCCAAATGTGCGTCGGAAAGATCCCGACCGAACTTAATGAAAGAAAACAATTTTTTTTTGTAAATACCTTGGTAAATAGTATAACAAAAATAGGTATATTGTGTGGTGGTACGCAACCCTCTGTCGTCGGCGAGTCCGACTCCGCTTGGCCGGTTTTTTTTTATTCTTTGTCGGACAAAGGCCGACGAAGGCCAAAGTCGGTCCTTCATTCAACAAGGCCAAACCTGTAGTCGATCAACTGCATCTATTTAACATTTTTATCACGAGGGAATATTGTAACATCCTCACAAGGCGGTTCAATTATAGAAAACTATTTATAATGCACTCGCCGGCAAATGCAATTTATTGTTGAATCACAACATAAATAGCTTTAATAGCTTTTGCCACAGACAGGGCTTCAAAGGTGCCAGAGGTTTGCGTATCCACGTATCAAAGGCACACGCAGACAAATGTCTTGTTTTAATAAACCCACTTGAATCGGCCTCAGACGCTCCACGCACAGGTGTAGATTCATTTGATGCCTTGTTATCTAGCTGCCGACAAAATGTTAAAGTCCTAAAACGGATCCCAAAAGGCGCAAGAATTTGTGCTGCGGACAAATTGACCAATATTATAGACAAATGTATCGAATCCAACTCCATAGATGCTTGGCATAACCTGTTTCTCTATTCTTATTCCGTGCTGAGAGTCCCTTCCACAAAACATAAATCCATTTCTGTTGCCATAAAGGAAAATATTACGAACCCTCAGTTCATGAATGCTAGCTCAAACTACGTCGCAGGAACAACTAGTCTCAGTAAGAGGGTTGAAAGTAAGGTTGCAGATGGCGACATAAGAGGCGCTGTTCGTGTGCTTTCATCTAATGATGATTTTGCACCATGTGACGCGGAAACCCTTCGTGTTCTGCAGTCAAAACATCCGAAGCCTTCCAGGCCACTCCAGCTTCCGGAGCCTCCTAAATCTGATGATGAACATCTCAAAGTAGAAGCACATGATGTCTTATACTGTATTAAGAACTTTCCTAATGGCTCAGCCGGAGGTTTAGATGGTATTAGACCACAACACCTGAAGGATCTTGTGTCATTTTCAGCAGGCGCTGCAGGAGGGAGATTACTCCACTCGATCACATCATTGATTAATATGATGCTTTCCGGCGGAATTAACTCACAATGTACGAAGTACATGTATGGTGCTTCACTTTGTGCTTTAAAAAAAAAGGATGGTGGTTTGCGCCCAATCGCAGTCGGTAATGTCTTTAGACGATTGGCTTCTAAATTATCATGTCACTCTATCAGTTCTGAAACAGGCTCAAATTTTCGTCCAATTCAGTTAGGTTTTGCAACAAAAGGTGGTTGTGAAGCAGCCGTTCATGCCACCAGAAAATTCATTTCAAGCCATCATGCAGATAAAACTGTATTACTAAAAATAGATTACAAAAATGCATTTAACTCAATAGAGCGAGATTGTCTACTACAGGCTATCAAGAATAAAGCACCACTTATATATGCATACATGTGGCAATGTTATGCCACACCATCTGCGTTATTTTACGGTGATAACGTTATTTCGTCAGAGGTTGGTTGTCAACAAGGCGACCCTTTGGGTCCCGCTGGATTTAGTATGGTCATTCATCCTCTCATCGAAACATTAACAAGTGAGTTGAACGTCTGGTACCTCGACGATGGTACATTAGGAGGTGACCCGGAATCAGTACTCTCCGACTTTGAAAAACTTTTACGGGAATCAAAGAATCTTGGTCTTGAAATCAATCCCTCTAAATGTGAATTATTTTTTCATCACTCCACTAATCACACAATAGTAAATTCATTTCGTAATCTGGCACCTGACATTAAAATTATCAACAGAAACGATTTCACCATTCTTGGTGCACCTATTTTTAAAGAAGCCACTGAATCAGAGTTGGAAAAAAAATTTACTGTTCTTAAAACTATGACTGAAAGATTGCAAACAATTCATCCGCATATTGCATATTTTTTGTTAAGGAACTGCCTTTCAGTCCCTAGGATCACATACTTGTTGCGCACCACGCCTACCTGGACATATGCACTTCTTCACGATTTTGACCACATCATTCAACATTCATTAAATAACATTTTAAATATACATTTAACTAATTTCACACAAGCATCGCTTCCAATAAGTTACGGTGGTTTGGGCATTAGAAAATTGGTTGATATTTGCACACCGGCATACTTATCATCCGTTCACAGCACCCGCACTCTCTGTACAGACATTCTCGCTAAAACCAAACAGAACACCGAGGAGCCAATGATCGGTGAAACAGAGGCTTTTGAGATCTGGAAGAATTTATCCTCCTGCACCGATGCCCCCAGCGAACCTAATAGTCAGAAAATATGGGATAAACCCATCATTGAAAAAATATTTGATTCACTGGAAAAAAAAACACCCGCAGACGAGGCGCGCCTTTTGGCGTTGCGTGAGAGAGAGTCCGGGTCCTGGTTGCATGCTATACCCTCGCCAACAACGGGCATGCTCCTGGATCCGCACTCCATCCGCATAGCCATCTCCCTGCGTCTTGGCGCTAAAACAAATGCTCTCCACAGGTGTGTATGTGGCGATACTGCTGACGAATTCGGGCACCACGGGTTATGCTGCCAGAAGAGCGCGGGTAGAATCCCACGTCACCATATGCTCAACGACATATTAAAAAGATCACTCGTATCAGCCGGCTTTCCCTCAACTCTGGAGCCAGTGGGCCTATTCCGGGACGATGGTAAGCGTCCAGATGGCATGACCATCATCCCGTGGCGTGAGGGAAAGTCACTGGTGTGGGATGCTACCTGCGCCGATACTCTGTGCAGCAGTCACGTTAAGGCATGCTCGAAGCGCGCCGGCGCAGCCGCTGAAACTGCAGCCCGCCACAAGCACACCAAATACAGTTCGGTGGCACACCAGCACATCTTCGCCGCATTTTCGGTGGAGACGATGGGGGCATGGTCTGAGGAGGCAAAGCGGCTCGCGAAAGACATCGGGATGTCCCTGTACGCTGCTTCAGGAGAACAACGTTCGCTCGAGTTCCTGAGGCAGCGTATCAGTGTGGCCATCCAGCGAGGCAACGCCGCTAGCGTCCTCGGTACAGTGCCCACATCGTCACACCTGGAGGAGGGTTATTAAGTTTTGTATTGGTTATAGGTTTATATTTTATTTTGTAGTTAAGTTTTTTAGTTTTTAGTAGTTTTTAGTTATAGTTTTTTATTTTATTTGATAGTTAGTTTAAGTTTATTTAATAATTTTAATTTATTACTCTTATAAGATGTATACTAAATTTTTGAATAATAAAAATTTAATAGCTTTAATGGAAATCATTTTAAACACATTTATAGTGTAGGCAAATAAGGCATTGTACGGAATTGTACATAAATGCATGGAATTTGCAATGAAAATCACAAATCAACGCATTCAACGCATCTCCAATAAAACAGCTACTCATCGAAGCAACGAACGCAGAGTAATCAAATCAATCACACATGCAAATGTACAGTCAATGAAAATATACACACTGGTTGCGATTTATTCTTTATTCTTTATTCATCGAAAATATGGAACGGTCTTCCGGTGAGTGTGTTCCCCACCACCTATAACCTGGGAATCTTCAAATTAGACGACAACCTTTTTGTCCGCCTCATAGCTGGCACGGGGGGCCTCTCTGAGCGTAGTTTCGCGAGGAATGGTGTTATTGGCTGTGTCTGATCTTCCGTTGAAGTATTGGGCACAGACGCCCGCGCCGGCTGTCTATAAAAAAATCATCCATAGACGGTACACTGCACTCGGATTCGTCGTATTTTAACATTTAACATTTTGCCAGTTACACATTTACAATAATGATTGCCACTGCCAACACAGTACGAGGCATCACTATTTCTAAAAATTTATCGCAATCACACTGTCACACACAATCACACAATTTATCACAATCACATTTATCACACTGACAGCACATCTGCCATTCATTTCATTAGTCATTACAAAACCGGCCTAGTGCGAGTTGGACTCGCGCACTGAGGTTTCCTTGCGCATGGGGACTCCTTTTAATTTTTTACCTTTTTTAGGGTTCCGTATCCGTCGTACGGGACCCTATTACTAAGCCTACGCCGTCTGTATGTCTGTCCGAGGGCTGTCTCTCTTGAACTGTAATAGGTAGCCCGTTAAAATCACAGAATATGTGTTATTATGGCCGATATAACGACAAATAATAAAAATAAGAAAAAGTAAAAAATTTACGGGGGTCCCCATACAAGAAACTAAAGTGTTTTCGCGCCATCTACCGAAAACAGTATGAATCATTTTAACTAATCATGAATTTTAACTAATATGAAGCGGCACTGACCATGTCATGGCGATACGGAACCCTCGGTGCGCGAGTTCGACTCGCAATTGGCCGTTTTTTTTTATTATAGTCACAACTTGGATTGGTGACCGTTCGACCGTTGGAGGTTGCCCGTGGTTCGGAAACTGAAGGTCCCTTCCCTTGTTACCTTACTAGGTGGTCGGTTTTAACCCGCCCGGGTTCGTAACACCAACCCGGGCGGTACCAACCCGGCTAAAGGGAAGGACTGACATGGCACCAAACCGGGCGGGATAAACCCTACCACCTAATAAGTTAAGAAGGGAAGGGACCTACAGTTCTTATCAATTTCCATAAATATATGGGATCCTGATCATTATTGGTATCGCTGTCTCACTACAATACAAACGACAGCTGATGATGTCATTTCAATTGTATTTCTTATATTACAAGATGTAGGCTCCGAAAATACGCGAAACTAGTACAGTTACCATATTGAGGTCGAACAGACCAGCCGCTTGGGCCGGCTCCCACGCTTGATGCTTTACGATGCTAATAACCATATTCAATTCGTCACTTCTCATCGTTAGCCGTTAATTAGTCGGAATCACTACACACCCGTACATCATATTGCATTTCGTCCGCTCTGTAGCTCTCTATTTTTAACCCCCGACGCAAAAATAGTGGTGTTATAAGTTTAACGTGTGTGTGAGGGTATGAGTGTGAGTGTATGTGTGTGTCTCTCTGTGGCCTCGTAGCTCCCAAACGGATGGACAGATTTGGGTGCAATATTTTATTAGAAAGCTGGTTTATTATTAATTATGACAACAGCGAAGGTTAGTTTAGACGGACGTGACTAAACTTGCATACTATTTATGAATTTTCATTTAAATTGTTTGTGTTACTTAAATTGTTTATTATGTGTTTTTTTATATTAATTATATAAGAAATTTGGAATTTTGGAATTTTGAATTTAATATTTTTTTTATTTTATTTATTAGGCCAAAAACAAACAGAAGCAAACAAACAAGAAAATATAGAAAGAAACAAACGACAATCAAGTTCTCCGTGCCTCCAGCATCGGAGGCACGGATTATACAAAAATATAATACTATACTACTATATTATAGTGGAAGCAATGCATATAAAAGGAAGAAGAAATTAAATAAAAAGTTGCAAAAAGAGAAGAGAGAGCAGTAGTAGTAGTAGTAGTAGTAGTAGTAGTAGTAGTAGTAGTAGTAGTAGTAGTAGTAGTAGTAGTAGTAGTAGTAGTAGTAGTAGTAGTGGTGGTATTAGGTAGTAGTAAAGAAAGAAACAGGAGAAACAAGAGCTAAAACAGAAATAGAAGCTCGTCCCTCATTGAATAGTATTGCCAAACCTACGTTTTGTTCTTGCAATAAATTAGTTATTCTTATTTGACACAATAAACTACTATTTAACGTGTACGTTATGTGTTATAATTATTTCATGATTGTGCGTTTTCACACGCTCTATACACTTCTCATCCTGCCGATTTATGTTTGAATCATGGCCAAAATCAGACAACAAACAATTGAATCAAAAACTAGAACAGACAGCTTCGATCGTTCACACACTCTCATCAACTAGCATGAAGATCTTCAAAATCTTTTGCCAAGCCAGCGTCTGAGGACAAAGTGACTGTTGTGTGCAGCTAGGACTTCGTACGCTGCTTGGGTCGCGATTTGACACCGCTGCCGAATATTTGTGCAATCTACCCACAGATACAATCTTCGGAAAAGAGCAGTTTGACGTCTGGTACAACGGGCACTAGACATCGGTTCCAGGAACTCCCGCAGTCGTCACTGGATACTGGCAGTAATAAATAACAGAATTCCCTATTCGTTTGGTTGCCACCTTTTTAAAAAAAGAAGAAGAAGAACTCCTTAAAGAAGGCAATCCCTGAAGAAGCCAGTGACGTAGCGGGAGAAACGTCGACTTAAATAAGTCTTCGGTATCTACCACTGTTAATCCGTAAAAAATTGAAAACAGCAAGAAGAACCCCCGTTCACCCCCCGCAACACACGCACACATCACACTGAACCAAGCACTCAATCAAAACTGCATACTAAATGTGCACAGGTTGGTGCTACTATTTCCATGTATGGATGTGTGTATATATTCTTTATTTAACACCAATTTATACAAATTAGGTCATTGTATTCTAACTAACCTTTGGGATGTGGAAGAAGTATATGCAGACGAACAGGAATCGTTTATGGCAATGTAATAAACTGTACCTACAGCAATATGATAAACTACCAACAAATACTAGATAAATACTTTTATAATCATTTACATGTATATAATATACTTACATATAATTTACATTAGTCAGTGGTATTGTCGTACAACACCATCAACTGAAAGACAAGAGAGAAACAGATAGAGAGAGAGAAGTTCACACCCATAGCAATGAAAGCTGAATGAAAATTATAGACAAAGATGAGAAGGAAGCAAACCTTGAAACTTTAACTAAACTCTCAAGAATCCAAGCAAACATTAAAACAATAGCACTGGAGAATTTGTCGACTAATTGGAATGATAAACAACGTTTTTGTTAGAAACATTATTGATAACGTGAGACAATAATTTTATTATTGAACTGTGCGTTTGTGGGATGAATGTCGAGGATGAATATTGACATATGAATACCTGGCGTTTGCCCGCGGCTTCGCTCGCGTTAAATTCGTATTTCGCGCGGAACAATTCGGTTTGTATGAGAGCCACATTTTAGCGTAACCGGAAGTGAATTTTATTTAGAAGAATTCTATCCTGTGTCCCGTATAGTTAAATGTGCTTGTACTAAGTTTCATCGAATTCGGATGATCGGTTTTTAAGATTGAAGAAGACAAGACGGTTTTATGGATGAACATACATACATACAGAAAAGATTTTTAAAAATTGTCAATTTAGTTTTAGTATCATAGATAGAGTCTACAAACGCAGTATATGATAAAACAAAGTAACTTACTCCATGACCATCCCTACAGATTTATTATTAGTATTGATATTGATTGATGATGATGATGATAATGATGATGATGATACTGCGTCGTCGTCGCGTCGTGTCGATCCTGGATGCACCTCAATGGAATAGAAGCTCATAGAAGTCGGATTATCCAGAAGGAGCGAATGCTGTCAAATTAGTGCAAATCATATCAAAATATCATTTCTTTAAATCTAGACTAAACAAAATTAACTATGAAAAAAATTAATTCTGTCGTCCATCACCCGAAAGGAAGACAAATGTGAAAATTTTTCCTGTAACTTATGCACATACAAATTCAATTTATAGAATCTTTATTTATCTCAAAGAACTATAATATTCGCTAATAGAGATAGGGCACGATATTATAATATGCGGTACAAATAAATAGAAGTACCAATAACATTTAAAACTATTAATAAAATAAAATGATTGCAGGTAGGTACAATATACGAGTACAAGGCTAATTAATCTTATAAACTTATAAATATTCTGAAAACAGACAGACACCCAGAACTGAAGACAAATAAGGTAAGTTCTAAAGGATGACAAGAATTCAAGAGAATTCAAGTTCTAATTATTCAGAAAGTACAATCTGGCAGCCGTTTTGAACATTTTTTTTATGTAACCCAACATGGGTGGCTGTGCCGAGAGACCAATGGTGCAGTCGCCAAAATCACCTCTCCTTGCGAAACCACACTCAGTTAGGTGCCATATTGTTTGATTGTAAGTTTTTTAGCTATTGCCCGCGGCTTCGCTCGCTTGAAATTAGTATTTAAAAAGAAGAAAGAAAGTAAGTAAGGAAGAAAGAAGGACGAGCTGTGTTCCTGCGTTACCTTTATTTCGTCTCGCGGAACAATTCGGTTTGTATGAGTCATATCTTAGCGTAACCGGAACTGAATTTTATTTAGCTTATCCTGTGTCACGTATAGTTAAATTCTCGGTTAAATTTGATTGTAGTAAGTTTCATCGAATTCGGATGATTGGTTTAAGAGTTATGGAGGAATATAAATACATAAAGAAAAGATTTCTAAAGATTGTCAATTTAGTTTTAGAATCATACATAGAGTCTAAAAACGCAGTATTTCATAAAACAAAGTAACTTACTCCATGCCTTACAGATTTATTATTAATATTGAATTGAATATTGATGATTGATAGGGAAACTGGCGCGGTGATTGCGCCCAGAAGTCCATCAGGCACACCCAATAACCATTCTGATCTCCTCAACGAACGCGACTCCATTTATTTTATGTAAACCAACATTTGACGACGTTTGGAGACCATCAGGTTAAAGGATTCGGGAAACACACTCTCCGGAAGACAGTTACACACACACCTAGCGGACATATCCTATAGTCTGTTCATCGAGTCGACCACAGGAGACGACCTAGTACTGGAAATGTGGCCTTGCACGTGATTGGATGCATAGCCCGCATGCATCCAATCAAGTGCATGCATGCGCCCGTGGGCGGGGCGTTCTCATTTTTCGTCCTTATCATTTATATGCCAATGTGAGACAGAGAGAGCGCCATGCTAGGTCGACTCGTTGAACAGAACTATAGTACTGAATTCTTCCAGTCATCTTTCTCAGTCAGTTTCTTATAATTGTAATCAAAACCTTCAAACTCAAAACTCCGGCCAAGCTCCGCTATGATATCATCATCATATTATAATTTATTATCCTCAATCGGCGCCCGTGACCTCGCTGCATCATTATGTGTGATGACGTCATCATGACGATCATACCTCCACCGCAGACGAGCGCCTTATCATCTCGATAACGATATGCTTTAAGTACCTCTTGTATCCTGCACGCGAGAACCTCGCGGCGAGCTGCAAAACAAGCGTTTAACTCGAACGCAGCACGCAAACAATCTAAATATGTAGAAGAAAACCAACGGAGAAAAGAGTGCAAGAGAATTTGGTCTCAGCGAACTAGGTGCGTCTCGCCGCCACCAACTGGGGGCATTCGGACATACATACCACACGATGTATACCGACAATCGTGACAAGCAGAGTAATCGCTGTTGTGCTATAACTACTCTTGTAAATAACAGCGCCGGCACAACACCGATCACCACGTTTAGCAAAGTATTAGGACAAGCTAACTATCAAGCAGCAAGTAATGCACGCAGACAATACTTGGTTCAAGCTTTTTAATTAAATTATAGGTAAATATTATTTTTATTACAAACTTAAACATCCATGAGTGCGTGATTGGTGGACCAGGGAGTCGTTTCTCCCCCCCGCTACCCCAGCACTGGAGATAAATGTTAAATGTTTTACTAGTATAGCTAGCAACAACTCCTCTCTATCTATATTCTGCGTTAGAAAAACACAGGTTCATAAACATCGTTGAAGAAGAGAACACAGACGGCCAATTAAATTAAGGACCGCAAAAACATGACTCCTGAATAAGGAAGAGAATTAAAAACATAATGCAAGAACCAGTGAGTCGGTCAAAAAGATCGAATGAAATAGAATAGACCTTCAAAACTTTTCAGACAAAACTATAGTTTTATTAAAATTAAATGCATGAAGCTAAGCTTGATTAGAATAACAGCAGCTGTCAAATTGCCTCAAATAGTGATCATTTAGTTTTAATCATACATAACCTTCGATCATTCATAACATTAACAAAATCGTACCTAATTATATGTACTCATATATTTATTAATTTAGGTTTTAAAGAGTTTAAAAACCCCCGATCCCTAAAACATCAAAAATAATTTCCGTTTTCTTAAAAGAGTCGGGGAATCGCTAAGTAAATACCCGCGCAGCTCTGAGTTTTATATTTTATTTACTTAGCGGTCCCCCGACTCCTTTATGTAAATAAACAGAAATTATTTATTACTTTTTAAGAGTCGGGGATTTTTAAAATTGGTAATGTAACTTTTATTTCAAGCTTTAAAAAAAACTACATCCAAATCGGCCCATACGTGAGACGTTATTGTTTTATTAATTCATAATTACTTTATTACTTGATTATTAACATAGCTAAGAACCATACCGGTTAAACTAGCTTTCTAATAAAAAAAACCGCATCCAAATCGGGCCATCCGTTTGGGAGCTACGACGCCACAGACAGACAGACATACACACGAAGGCGTCAAACTTATAACACCACTCCTTTTGCGTCGGGTGTTAAAAATGTTGCTAATCTCATATCGGGGCTGTTGGCTAACGAAATCAAACGGAATAAATAAAGATTTTTTATTAAATCGTTTTATTTACTTAAACCAATATTTGGTTTTCGATTTTATACAACATAGACTATATTAAATTTTTTATGTACTCATTCTGTAACTGTATGTTTCTCTAAAAGTTTAAAATAAAAATAAATAAATAAAATATATTTTGTACATAATAAATTAAAGTTGTCAGCCTCGGTAGCGCAGTGATGCAATGCAACCCTGAGCGCGGTCTGTACTTGGATGGGTGACCGCTCGACCGTTGGAGGCTGACCGTGGTTCGGATTCCACGTAAAACTGTAGGTCTTTGTGGTCCCTTCCCTTCTTACCTTACTAGGGTTTATCTCGCCTGGGTTGGTACCACCGCACTGAATGAAACGTCTGTTGAAACGGCTATGCAATAAATAGTTCGTGTTTTCACGGATTCGGATCATAACCTAATCTAACGACCGAAGGGAAGGGAAGCACGGACATGGCACCTAGTTCACCATTGTGTTATGGTCTGACATCACGGATGTTGTAGGTGATGTTGCCAACCGTGTCGTGTCACTTGTCAGTATCCATGAAAAAAAAAACGTCACCTATTAAATGTTTAAATGTTTGCTTGACACTGATATGGTTTTCCGAATGGTACGCACAGTTCCGTTAGCATTCTGGTCACCTCTCGTGTCGGCTGCGACCCTGGTACCTCGATACGTGATCCAACTGCAGCCTCCGACTATTAATTAAACATTTTACGTCTGTCTGTCTGTTTGTCCGTACATCCGTGAGCTGTGGTCACGTTTTATGTTATCATACGCCCGTTTTGGGGGTCGATGAGTAGATCTATGTTTTCGAACCACACAAGTGGAGGGCCATCTTCTAAGGAACTCAGAGATCTGCCCTCGCTAGATAAACACTAAAAATATTTGTAAAATACACTTGTTTGTACCGTGTGGGGCCGGTACTTTAAAAGAATAGCCCCACTGCATCTCTCCCCGTATATGTCGTTAAAGGCGACTAAGGGATATGACTCCCTTCTTATATTACTAGGTGGTAGGGTTTAACCCGCCCGGGTTGGTACCACCGCACTGAATGAAAGGTCGGACGAAACGGCTATGTATAAATAGTTTGTGTTTTCCGTCCAGTTCAGTGTAGCCGGCACGACCGAAGGGAAGCACTGACGTGGCAACAAGTTCACTCGGTGTTATGGGCTAACATCACGGATGTTGTAGGTGTAGCCAACCATGTCAGTTTCCATAAAAAAAATGCATACCTTAGTAATATTGATACACAATACTCAATAAGTACAGGAAGAAATAAACCCACGAAGCCGAAAAATACATAGAAAATACTTTACATGAGGTGCAAAGGCGGACTTATCCCTTGCAAAGATTTCTTCCAGTCAACATTTAAATGTTTGAGTGTATTCTTTATTCATACATAATTTGTATGGTAGTACTACGCTTGAATTTGTCCTGTTTAGTTTTTACAATCCGGTTCGATTACATCCACAAAGAAGAGCCGCAAGAAAGGGTTTTTTTTTAACGTCTTCGATTACAATACATTGTGTAGTAATGTAGATTCATATAAAGGCATGTAAGTAGGTACTTAGGTAGTAAGTAGCAAAAGAGTTGAGTGTGAGAATAGGAGATAAAATAATGAATAATAAGAATACATAGCGGCTCTTGCGGTTTATATTGACCGCTCCAAAGCCAACGGGTTAAATATATGTCGCGGATGCGTACCAATCGGTTCTGCAGATCTTTCCTCCACAGAACTTGTAAACTCTGGAACGCTCTCCCTGCCCACGTACATATTTCCCCCTAAGTATAGTGTCGGGTCCTTCAAGAGAGGCGTGAATAGGCACCTGTCAGGCCGGCACGGCTTTCGCAACCCCCGCGTACGTCCGAATGTCCATGGGCGTCGCTAGACACCTTATGGATGGCTCGGCGCCATATTATGTCGGGCTTACAATAAAAAAAACAACATTTAAACTAACTTCTCTCCCATCAGATGCTCCTGTTATTTTCGTTTAAATTTGAAGCGATTCCTTGTATTTATACGAGTAGCTTCTTTATCGTTATAATAAAAAAATACAGTGCTAATAGTCAAGGACTCCAAAGGTTATCTGTACAATCGACCTACATCACGTGGTCTATTACCACCGAGGCATTCAATATAATATACCTACAGCCTTCGGACGGACGGACAGACGAACATAGACAGACGGACAGACACTCGTTGTAGGCTTAGTTATAGGTTTCCGTACGAGGCGAGGTACGGAAACAAAAATAAACTTGGGCGGTCGGTTTTTGTGTAATTATATGTACCTACTGTTTCATTTATAAAATATGAAAAAAATAATTATGTTCGTTTCATATGCCACACGTATTTTTTTAACTCCTTTCCTGTTGCTTATCTATCATAAATCATAACTTATGTTATGATAAGCAAACAGGAAAGTGCTATTCTCCGAAACGAAAACTAAACAAATTCTTGATACCAACTATGTACCTAGTAAATTAAGGCAAATGAATCAAACCACAGAAATTTAAACCGATAGAATGGAAAATTTTTATTTTCAGATTTTCCACTATACAGAGTTTCCACAGTAATGTATGGAATAGTTAAATCGGAGATTGTATATGTAATACTAAATGATTTTGCGTTAGCCAAAAATATTTCTTCAAAATAAAATGTAAAACAAAATGTATATGTATCTATACATCTATACATATAATAAAATCGTAGAGGTAAGAAAGTCTGTACATTGAATGTATTCGGAAAAAAACTAACCAGGGTGGCTTAAAATGAGATACTGAACATGTTAGAACAGTTTTTAAAATTTTTGTTTGTTTGTTTGTTTGTCTGTACGCGCATCACGCAAAAACCACTGAACGGAATTAGACGAAACTTTGTATAGTGGCAGTTTATATGCCGGGTTAACATAATACGTAAAAAAAAATAACAAAAATAAAAAAAAAATTACAATTATAAACATTATTGCGCGTTTAAAATCACGTAGTCCAAAGTGCATAATTATATCTTGAGAACTGTCAGCAAATACAATTTGAATAAAATATTCATTCGAAATTTAAAAATAAGTAGATACAACGAAAATGACAGTTCTTCTTTTTTATAACTTGAACACAATAGTCTATACATATCTATTCTTTCTATACATATCATAAAATCGTAAATGCAAAAATGTCTATTTGTACGCGCATCTCGCAAAAACCACTGAACGGAATTTGACGAAACGTTTTATAGTGACAGTGTATATCCCGGATGAACATAATAATTAAAAAATATAATAAAAATTACGTAATCCAAAGTAAAGGTAAAAAACTATTTTAAATGTCATGTTGACAACGGAGAACTGTCATCTCGACGTGAGCTGGCCGGTGACAAATTGTTTGATAAATAAAAATAATAATTGAAAGTCGAAGTTATGTCGCTGTCATTGGTGCAATAAAATTTATATATCTGTTGCCCGCGGCTTCGCTCGCGTGAAATTCGTATTTAAAAAAAAGAAAGTAAGTAACTAAAGGCGGGCCCGAAGGCTGATCTGCGCTCACGTAAACGATATTCTTTCTCGATGAAAGTAACTAAGGGCGAGGCGGAAGGCGGAGCTGAGTTCAGGAAGAAGAAAAACATTCTTGAAGAAAGTAAGTAACTAAGGGCGAGGCCGAAGGCCGAGCTCTATTCTGGAAGACCATAAACCTTCTCGAAGAAAGTAAGTAACTATGGGCGAGGCCGCAGGCCGAGCTGCGTTCAGGAAGAAGCTAAACCATCTTGAAGAAAGTAAGTAACTAAGGCGAGGCCGAAGGCCGAGCTACGTTCGGATAATTGAAAAACCATCTCGAAGAAAGCAAGTAACTAAGGGCGAGGCCGAAGGCCGAGCTGCGTTCAGGAAGAAGCTAAACCATCTTGAAGAAAGTAAGCAACTAAGGCGAGGCCAAAGGCCGAGCTACGTTCTGACAAATGATAAACCATCTCAAAGAAAGCAAGTAACTAAGGGCGAGGCCGAAGGCCGAGCTGCGTTCAGGAAGAAGCTAAACCATCTCGAATAAAGTTAATTAATATTAAGATTGAGTTAATTTAATTTAAATTTTATTATAAAGTCCACGCTTCTAACGGCAAATATACCGTGCATCCTAGAACCTCGCGGTTATTCCCGGCTGGATGGAAAGAGGCCCGATGCTATCACCTTAGTGCCATGGACTAAGGGTAGTTCTTTGATGTGGGACGCCACTTTTGTTCTCACATTGGCTCCAAGTCATCTTTAAGAGCGGCTGGCGCGGCCGAGGCTGGGGCGGAGAGCCTCAAACGCAGCAAATATAGAAATATAATTCAAGATTTCGAATTTGTTGCGTTTGCGGTTGAAACCCTCGGTCCGTGGAGCAGTGAAGCCAAAAGAGGCTTGAGCTGGTTGACGCAACTGGTGTCCCGTCATTAAGGGCTTATTTACTTCATTCAAAAGGTTAGCCTTGCCATCCAACGGGGTAATGCCGCAAGTGCTCTAAGAACATTTGAAAATGCCCGTTTTGATAGTTATTTTAATGTTTGTTAGGTAGGTTTAATTCTTTAGTTATCAATATTACTTTTTTATTTTTATGAAATAAATAGATTGAGTAAACGATATTATATTCTATCGAAGAAAGGAAGTCTTTAAGGGCGAGGCCCGAAGGCGGAAGAGGGTTTTTGGTTTACCTGAACGCAGGTTCGGCCTTCGGCCTCGCACTGAGTTCCTTCCTTTCTTCCAGAAGGTTTATCGTCTTCCTGAACGCAGCTCGGCCTTCGGCCTCGCCCTTACTTACTTCCTTTATTTGAGAAAGATTTATCGTTTACCTGAAAGCAGCTCGGCCTTCGGCCTCGCCCTTAGTTAGTTACTTTCTTTAAGAAGGTTTATCGATTACCTGAACGCAGCTCGGCCTTCGGCCTCGCCCTTAGTTACTTACATTCTTCTTTGGAATACGAATTTCACGCGAGCGGAGCCGCGGGCTCAGCTAGTTGTTAATAAGTATTCTTAATTATTATTTTATCTTCAACTCTCACGCTCAACTCTTTTTAACCCGTCTGTGGGTGGCATCGTAGCTCCCAAACGTAGCATGGACCGATTTGGATGCGGTTTTTTTTATTAGGAAGCTTGTTTAATCGGGATGGTTCTTAGCTATGTTTGTAATCAAGCAAAAAGTAATAAAAAAATTAATTATCTTAAAAAGTGGACCGATTTGCATGCGGTTTAAAAAAAACATTGAAAAAAAAACACACAACTTAATTTTTTACTTTTTCTATTTTTTATTATTTGTTGTTATATCCGCCATAATAACACATATTCTGTAAAAATTTCAACGGGCTACCTATTCTAGAGATACAGCCCTCGGACGGACAGACGGACGGACAGACAGACAGACAGACAGACAGACAGACAGACGGCGTAGGCTTAGTAATAGGCTTCCGTACGGGATACGGAAACCTAAAAATTCACTTAACTTGTAAAATGGATTGTCTAAGACAAATATTTTCAGCTGACTCTGAAATTATCTTAAAGTAAAACGTAATGTTGTAAATTAATTTTGTTGTGTGTATGGGACATGTGCCTGCAAATAAATAATGATTTGCTTCTAGCCATAAATCATTCTGACCAATGTCCATTGAAAACAATGGGTCTGAGCCATAAAACTAGTTGTCTGTTGTAGCGACGTTTATTGCGGCAAGCAAGGGCCTCGCAGAAATCATTATACCTATAATACCTTATAGTGCATCACACACAGAGCAAGAAACAGCGCACTCAGCCAGGGTTACCAGATGGAAAATTGAAAAGTCCTGACAAAAAGCCTAATATTTCCATAGAAAAATCCTAACATTTTGTTGCAAACGTAATTAACTTTCAAATATTAGTTTATGCTTTGGCGCGGGGGCTGGACTCACTGGTCGAACTCCATTTCATTTACTCAATTTTCAAACTTCATTTCATTTCAACTCAAACGCTCAAAGATGGTAAAAATCTATATGTAATTTAAGCTTACTTAGGTAATTTGCCTAATATACCTAAGTTGTTGGTAAAGATGATTATGTATTAGTTTTTAGTCCCGCACCGTCACTCATATTAAATAATGAACTCGGCTTACCGGTGCGATAATGGCGAGCGCATCGCTGCAGCTCGACGTTTCGAGTCCTCTATGGGACCCGTTCTCAAGAGGACGTGCTAGCTCCTCCGGCAGCCAGCACGTCACTGACAGGAGCTCGCCTGCTTCGCAAATTGTAGTGGTGGGTAGGTATCACTTCCGGATTCGCTGCGTTCCTTGCTTCTTCGGACCTGCAGAAATTGCTGACGGTGTCGAGCTCTATGACATCGTCGCTTCGGTTCTGTCTTGACTGCAGCGTAGCCAGTACCGGCTTCCATATCGGCGAGATCTTGAACGAGTCTTCGCGGTTAAAGTTGTCGTGTTTGGCAATTTCTATCGACTCACGGACAATACGTGGCAGATGTCGTTTTTCGGTGGCGAGAATCTTCACCTGATCGAATCTAATCCAATGATTTTGTCCGGAGTCGATGTGGTCACAAATCGCTGACTTATCCGCTTGACCTTTCTTGACCGCTCGAATATGTTCGGTAACCCTTGTACTGACACTCCGTTTTGTCTGTCCTATGTAAGATTTTCCGCAGGAACACGGTATCTTGTATACCCCTGATGATTGTAGCGGCAGCCTGTCCTTAGCCGATCGCAGCATGCTTGAAATCTTGCGATGCGGGTGTAACACCGTCTGTATGCTCTTCTTCCTAAGAAGTTTCGCTATTCGGTCTGTTACACCACGTACGTACGGTATGTAGGCAGAAAGTCGCTTCACATCCGCCACCAGTTTCTTTTTTCGCGTCTTCATTTTTCTAAACTGTGAGCCATATCCATTTTCTTTTAGGACACGATGAACTAATGTGGTTTCCTCGGTCAGATGATCAGCATCACACAGCCGTTGTGCACGCTGTAATAGTGACTTCGCCACAGACTGCAGATGCGCCGGGTGGTGGTGCGAAGTTGCGTGTAAATACCGGTTTGTGTGGGTGGGTTTCCTGTACACTGTACTGCCGAAAGAACCGTCCTCCTTCCGAATTACCAGCACATGCGAATTACCAACGTCGAGCTGCAGCGATGCGCTCGCCATTATCGCACCGGTAAGCCGAGTTCATTATTTAATATGAGTGACGGTGCGGGACTAAAAACTAATTTAGTTAACCTTTACGGTGAGGTTATAGCTAAAAATGTGCAAAAGTTTTGTGACCTGAGATGCAAACGCGAAAAAGTGCTATGTTCGTTGGAATTTCTGATTAAGTGCCGTGACAATGGTGTTACGCCGGTGTGTGTTCGGCTGCCAACAAGAAGAGATATAGTAGGATCAAGTCATATTCTGCACGAAGCAGAACTCCGCTTGCTTCGCAAATTGGTTCAAAATAAACGCAACCAGTTCTTCAGCATCAACCGTGAGTTATATAAATTGCATCTACAGCTTGCAAATGAGGTGAGAGAAGACATTTGGAATTTTTATGACAAAATTTCGTTCGAAAAAGCTGACTTATGCCGAAAGAATGTGGGTAATCGTCAGACGAAGAAATTTCGACGGTTAAATCATAGACATTCTGAAATCACGCAGAATGGCAACACTGAGGTGACACGCCAAGCGGTGATTAATCAGTCACAGCGCGAACTGTCAAACACGGAGTTGACAGTTCTGTCTCGCGGAATGAATTACGCACCGACACCGCGGTGTTTACCAACAGAGGAAATTGTAAGTGCTGTGGAATCAGTGATAGTGTCAAATAAAATTTGGGGTGCCGACGGCGACGAGATTAGGCAAGATGTTGCGGTCATACTACGAGGCGCGCAGGTGCCGAAGTCGAATCTGTCCACGGGTGAATGGCGCGCGTTACGGGAGCTGCGCCAAGATAACAGTATTGTTATTCTTCCTGCGGACAAAGGGAACGCCACCGTGGTACTGGACAAGGAGAAGTACGACGAGAAAATCTGTGCGATGCTAAGCACGGATAAGTACGAGCTGCTCAAGAAGTCACCCACGCCCGGTGTCCTGCGAAAAACGATGCAACTCACGTGTGACAACAATTCACCTATTCCGCATGAGGTAAAGATAAAAATGCGCACAAGTAATGTTCAGCCGCCTCGGCTATATGGTTTACCCAAAATACACAAAGAAGGCACTCCACTTCGACCGATAGTCAGCCAAATTGATTCTCCGACATACGCGCTCTCTAAACATCTTGCAGCTGTACTAAGCCCGCTAGTGGGCGGGACCTCGTCTTATGTTAAGGATTCGAGCCATTTTCTGGAAATACTGTCGAACATAAATGCTGAGCCAGACCATATCATTGTGAGTTTTGATGTCGAATCACTGTACACTAATGTGCCTATTGGAGACGCACTACAGGTCATTGAACAATTACTAAAAGAAAATGACATATCCATAGGTTACATAGCACTCTTAAAACATGTACTAGAGACAACATATTTTTTATGGAATGGCCAATATTACAGACAAACAGACGGCGTGGCGATGGGCTCTCCGGTGGCCCCAGTAGTGGCGAACCTTTATATGGAGTTTTTTGAACAACTCGCCCTCGGGACAGCAGAAAAGACACCGAGCCTATGGATCCGGTATGTGGATGATGTTTTTGCCATCTGGACACACGGCATGGATGAGCTACAGGCATTCCTGGAACACCTAAATACGGTACATGCACAAATAAAATTCACGATGAAATTAGAGAAAAACTGTGCTCTGGCGTTCCTGGATGTGCTGGTAATTCGGAAGGAGGACGGTTCTTTCGGCAGTACAGTGTACAGGAAACCCACCCACACAAACCGGTATTTACACGCAACTTCGCACCACCACCCGGCGCATCTGCAGTCTGTGGCGAAGTCACTATTACAGCGTGCACAACGGCTGTGTGATGCTGACCATCTGACCGAGGAAACCACATTAGTTCATCGTGTCCTAAAATAAAATGGATATGGCTCACAGTTTAGAAAAATGAAGACGCGAAAAAAGAAACTGGTGGCGGATGTGAAGCGACTTTCTGCCTACATGCCGTACGTACGTGGTGTAACAGACCGAATAGCGAAACTTCTTAGGAAGAAGAGCATACAGACGGTGTTACACCCGCATCGCAAGATTTCAAGCATGCTGCGATCGGCTAAGGACAGGCTGCCGCTACAATCATCAGGGGTATACAAGATACCGTGTTCCTGCGGAAAATCTTACATAGGACAGACAAAACGGAGTGTCAGTACAAGGGTTACCGAACATATTCGAGCGGTCAAGAAAGGTCAAGCGGATAAGTCAGCGATTTGTGACCACATCGACTCCGGACAAAATCATTGGATTAGATTCGATCAGGTGAAGATTCTCGCCACCGAAAAACGACATCTGCCACGTATTGTCCGTGAGTCGATAGAAATTGCCAAACACGACAACTTTAACCGCGAAGACTCGTTCAAGATCTCGCCGATATGGAAGCCGGTACTGGCTACGCTGCAGTCAAGACAGAACCGAAGCGACGATGTCATAGAGCTCGACACCGTCAGCAATTTCTGCAGGTCCGAAGAAGCAAGGAACGCAGCGAATCCGGAAGTGATACCTACCCACCACTACAATTTGCGAAGCAGGCGAGCTCCTGTCAGTGACGTGCTGGCTGCCGGAGGAGCTAGCACGTCCTCTTGAGAACGGGTCCCATAGAGGACTCGAAACGTCGAGCTGCAGCGATGCGCTCGCCATTATCGCACCGGTAAGCCGAGTTCATTATTTAATATGATTATGTATGTTTCTGTTTAAGTTTATTGCTCGGTTTACTGTGCTGTGTACTTTACTCTAATTAGTAATTACATCACCGTTTGTATAACTTCCTAACAATATAATAAAAAAATCTGCTGTACTTCATTGAAAAATCGAAAAATCCTGATAGTTCCAAAATCCGGCCGCAATCCTGACAAGAGCCTAAAAATCCTGACATGTCAGGACAAATCCTGACGTATGGTAACCCTACACGCAGCTCGCACGACAGCAGCAGCCGCCTCCCCGCCGACCGATGTTCTATGAGCGTGTGTGTGTACGTACATGAAATCACCGTCACCAAATTCACTCCGACTGATGACGTACCTGCAACAAAACGAATAGCAGACGTGAATAATCGCAAAGACTACCATAATATCACGTTCGGCTGCGCATAAGTCAATTATTATATTGTTATTTATTTTTATGTCAAAGCGAATGCCACCAACAACGTGGTAAACTAAAATAGTTGTCGTGACATTTCAAACGTTAACTCTGTTAGAAGGTATAGAGTCAGTAAATATTCTGTCACATACACACACATTGCTGAATGTAAAGAGTAGTTTGTATTTCTAAATATTATGAATTGTATTCTAATGCTGGTATAGCACCTGCTGAGCGTGGAATTGTACTGTTTGTTAACTGTAGTTTATAAACATTATGTTTTTGAAATATCGGTTTCAAAGTTTTAGACAGTGATAGGTTTTGAATATATTTTTACAGTTGGACAATATGGCGCTTGGCGGCCGCCATTTTATAGAATTGGTCAAGTGCGAGTTTTACCCGCGCACGGAGGGTTCCGTAGATTCGCTGTACCATACCTGTCTGTCAAAATACCATATTCGTCAAAATTTTGTCTTTCAATATAATGCAAAATATAAATAATTTCCAATTCTCTGTATAAATACCATTGACGTCATCTATTATTCAGTAGCGTGAATTATGTACTAATCGATTCCTAGCACGTTTCTTGTATGCGGACCCTTTACTTTTGAACTTTTTGCTTTTGATGCACATCGGCCACAGTTGACAGGAGTTGAACGGCAGGAAAATTTTTGTCGAATGTGATGAAATCGCTCCATGCCAAGTTTTTTTTTTTATACTAAGCGCGAGATGTGGCTCCGAGCCACCCGTAAGGTGTCTAGCGACGCCCAAGGACATTCGGGTTGCGAATGCCATGCCGGCCTGACAGGTGCCCATTCACGCCTCTCTTGAAGGACCCGAGACTGTACTTGGGGGGAAATATGTGGGCAGGGAGAGCGTTCCAGAGTTTCCCGGTTCTGTGGAGGAAGGATCTGCAGAAACGATTGGTACGCATGCGCGGTAAGTCCAGCGTGTAGGGATGCAATCCCTGCCCAGTGCGCGTTGTGCGGAGGTGGAAAGGGGACGGCGGCGGGATCGCGTCAAACATCTCCTCCGAGCACTAGCCGTGGAAGTTAAAATTACAGAAGTTCCATAACATCATCACATTTTTTTTTTTATGTAATCAGGTGGCTGAGTCGGAGGGGCTAAAGCGCATGCTCCGATCAGCCAATATCACCTCCGAGAAGGTAGGTGCCATGCCGGAGACTTCCCTGGATTGCTGGCTATACTGGACTAGAGGGGAACACAACCGAGGCTGCTACGCGGCCATCTTACATCCAGTACGGTGGGTGGCACCAACCCAGTCGGCTACAATTTGAGCCTACCACCTAGTAAGGGGCAAGGGAATTAAGGGACCTACAGTTTTACACCGGTTCCGAACGGTGAAGCAGCAGGTGTAGGTATGCACGTAAATTTTTTAATCAGAAAAAACTCATTGGTACTCGCCGACGGGATTCGAACCGCGGACCTCTCGCATGAGAACTTGAGAAGCCGATGCCCAAACCACTCGGCCACACGCCGCTTTACATTATATTGGCTTTACACAACCGCGATGCCTTCTCATTAGCCTAATCAGTTCCAAAGATTCATACGAAGCCGTTCAGAGATACAAGAGGCAGCTCGTAGGAATATTCACAATGCAGTGTGAACAAACACGGAACATCACAAGGCATACAAAGGTCAGCTTACGCTCGTCAATAGCTGATTCTGACATAAAGCGAAGACGTGTTTACACATAATTTTTTTACATTTAGCTGCGTACAGTACAGTATTCCTAGTTTATTCTGAAGTGTTCAGTCAATGTAGAGTTCATTTCATGTCGGCTACACTGAACTGGACGGAAAACACGAACTATTTACATAGCCGTTTCGACCGACGTTTCGCTCAGTGCGGTGGTAGCAACCACCTAGTAAGTAAGGTCTTACCTCTAAGGGAAGGGACCTACAGTTTAACGTGGAATCCGAACCACGGTCAGCCTACAACGGTCGAGCGGTCACCCATCCAAGTACTGACCACGATCAGCGTTGCTTAACTAACAACAGTCGACCGACCGTACCACTGAGCTACCGAGGCTGACGCTAAGGCCGAGAGGACTGGAGGAAAATTTGAGAAGCATATGTCCAGCAATGGGCACATACGCGCTTACTGACTGAATAGTGTAGAAGGAACGCTATACGTGTGACTGATTCCCACTTTTCTGAAATTCTGAATGAATTCTGTTAAAATGTCAATGGTAGTGTATGACGTACGGGTGTGAAGCATAGACGATCGCCGTTGTCCAAACGTTGAAAATTTCCCAGGAAACAATTGAGCATCATGCTGAGAACATCGCTACGCGATATGGTGCATAACGAGGCAATTCGCCGACGCATCAAAGTAGTCGATATTGGACACCGGGTGGCTAAGCTCAAGTAGCAAAGGTTTGGGCACGTCAACCGAATAGACGACGACGACCGTTGGAGTAACCGTGTCCTACATTGGCGGCCGTGGAAGGGAAAACGAAGTGAGGAAAAACCACCCGTCAGGTGGGACGACGACATCCAGTACCGCTGAAGGCCGAGAGGACTTGGAGGAAAATTTGAGAAGCATATGTCCAGCAATGGACACATACGCGCTTACTGATTGACCAGTGTTAGAAGGAACGCTATTTGTGTGACTGATTCCCACTTTTCTGAAATTCTGAATGAATTCTGTGAAAATGTCAGCCGGGTAGCTTATTAAAGTTCAAAAAAAGATACAGCCCTCGGAGACAGACGGACGGCGGCGTAGTCGGATTAGTAATAGGATTCCGTACTCGTACGAAAGCCTAAAAAAGAGCCTACCAATAAGGCATAAGAATCGTCAAGGAAGTTGGAATTTATAATCAAGATAATATAATATTACGTGCATGGTTGGTCACGATACTCAGCGTCATAACGTGGTCATAACGATTGGCCAATAATAAATCCAAACATGACTATCGTACGTTCTCTACGGCTAATAAACTTATCTCAAAGATCCGCAGAAAGTGAGAGCAACGCCGAATGAGGTGACGAAATCCTTTCTATTAATCATATTGATTCTTGTGACCTTACAACACCGATCGCACTACTGTCCGTTTCGTACGTTGGAACCTATTTCAGCGGTTCTCAATCTATGGTACGAGTACCACGAGTGGTACGCGGACTGCTTCGAGGTGGTACGCGAAAAATCTGTCAAGTGCGAGTTTTACTCGCGCACGGAGGTTTCCGTATCTATCCGCTATCAATAACCGCTCAAGTTGCCTAGACTAGAGAAGAGAAATCGGAGAGAAGCCTCAATGAGGTCGATGGCAATTGACGGTGGGAAAATGACAGCACCTCAATGATACACATATTATGAAAATGACAGCACCTCAATGATACTATCTTTTGTCTTTCAACAATGCAATGTATAAAAGCCCATGGCGCCATCTATTAATCAGTAGCGTGACTAATCGATTTTTCGCACGTTTGTTGTATGGGAGCCCCTTAATTTTTACCATTTTCTTATTTTTTATTATTTGTTGTTATATCCGCCATATATTCTGGCTTCATATTCTGTGAAAATTTCAACGAGCTACCTATTACGGTTCAAGAGATACAGCCCTCGGACAGACAGACAGACGGACGGACGGACGGACAGACAGACAGCGGAGGCTTAGTAATAGGCTTCCGTACGGGATACGGAAACCTAAAAATGAAACATTATGCCGTAAAAAGAATTATAAGCGGCAATAAAAAGTGCCATAATCCTAATTAATTAGAATGTTTTGTTGATTAACGTAAATATAATTAGAATTCTCATGTTCTTAGCTATATAAAAACCCACTGTCAAATGCTCATAGTGAGCTTCGAAGAATATTTTAAAAAATACTTTTCAGAACTAAATTCGATAAGAAAACAATTTTAGATTCGATTCCGAGATCAACATTGAAGGATAGAGAATCATTAATTGCACTTTTATGTAATGCTAAACTCCAAAGAGAATTTAAGAATGTAGATATAGAAGATATTTATTCGTTTATTTACATTATTTATATTACACATTTCCTTTTTTATATTAATTTTACATATAAAACTTAAATCTAAAATTAATACAAAATAACAAAATAGAGTTTCCACCACCGGCGGCGGGGCGAACCCAGGCTACCGATGGTCGGACCCGAGAGAGAGAAACCTCCGGACAATTCGAGCGGTGTCGAGCAGGACCGCCTTCTGCATCTGACCCTTGATCCAAGCAAGTGGCTCTAGTGAGAGCCTCTTGAGATGATGGTCGAGGCTCTTCGCTATCAGCCCATGCGAATACACTACTATGGGCACAACGATCGTCGAATCCACGGGCCACATTTCGGTAACCTCGTGAGACAGATCGATGTATTTTAACATCTTATATATTTATTATTATTAGCTTCTTGTAGGTAAAGGTGGTACGGCGCCAAAAATATTGGTTTGAGTGATTCGTAAAAAAAAATTGAGAGCCCCTGATATAGAGTCTTCCAAACACATCTTTGTAACTCCACAGAGATGTACGATAGAAACCTGAAACACATACACAACTTGTATAGAGACACTTCAAGTGTTGGTAGACGATGTCAAATGAATACGATGATTAAATCAATACAGCGAAGAAGCTACAATTGACCGCTTTCTAACTGGCGAGAGGAGGTGATGTGGAGATAGGGCTGTCAACTGAGAATACCTCTTCAGGTGGTGGTGGTAAGTGCTTTCCACGAGTCGTGGTGCTTTCCCACGCTGATTGTGTGGTAATAGATTGTTTTAAAACCGAGTGCCTTGACGAGATTGCATCATTGTCGAAAGAAAAGCAAATCAAATCAAAATATGTTTATTGCACTTGAATTATTTTTCTTGCAAAAGGCACAGCTTAACGCCGTAGGCGTTCTCCACCAGCCAACATTTGGGTTAGGAAAGAGTGTGGAGTGGCAGAGAATAAATAAAGAGATGATGTTATAGATATATAATTTAAAGAGATAATAAACATAAATACAAATAAATAGAGAAATATACTTAAGTACATAATATGTATACACGGTGTTGCAACCCCAACCGTAAAACCCGAAAGGGGGTGATTCTGTACGTGAAATAGAACATTTGTTCTACGACTTTTTAATTTGAAGAAAAAAAATTTTTTTTTCTCCATACATTTTGAGAATATGTATGTATTAAAAATTTGTATGGAAAACATATTTTTTTTTTTCAAAAAAAAATTTTTCGCCACAGAAGTTGTTTCTTTTCACATATAGAATAACCCCCTTATGTCAGTTAAAAATATTACGGGGGCAACTGCAACACCGTGTACCTACCTATATGATTTGTAAAAAACATCATACAAATAAGATATACAGGGAAGGTAACAATAGACTATACCACCATGTGTCTAGTACCACCACATATCGCTCGTAGCTTGCCTCGCGTCGTCTCGGAGAGCTCCGTAGCCACGGCCTGCACCCGCCGGCGTGCTTGGAGGCTTGCCTCCCGCCGCCGCCGGCGGTATTCCGTTTATTATTTTTATATTAATTTTGAGTATTATGTGGTGTATTTTTATAATCTGTATATTTAAAATTAATGTAAATATGTGAATGTGATAATAAATGACTATAAATAATGTATAGTTAATAATTATGTAGTTTCAAAAAGTGAGACAGAAAATGCTTTACGCTCAACCAAAGGGAAGCACTGACATGGCACAGTGGTTCCCAAGATGTTATCTGGCTGACACAAGGCTGACATCACGGATGTTGCAGGTGATGTAGCCAACCTTGTCAGTTTCCATAAAGAAATTAAAGCAAGTTATATTTAAAAACCATAAAAAAAAGCTGTATAAAATTTCTTACCCTGTTCTTCCTTATAGATTGCATTGCTGAATGGGACAAAACATAAAAACCGGTCAAGTGCGAGTCGAACTCGCGCACCGAGGGTTCCGTATCGCCATGTCATGGTCAGCGTCACTAACGCCATCTATCGCGTGTTTTATGAAATGCTTTATATTAGGTCAAATTCATAATTAGTTAAAATGCTTCATACTGTTTTCGGTAGATGGTTTTTTAGTTTCTTGTATGGGTACGGAAACCTGCACTCCAGAATCCGATGATCGCATCCTCGCGCTAATCCTTCACTTGACCTCTATCTACATGCGCTGCCTCCGCATTACACAATCGTGCTGTCGAGATGCGCGCGCACAGTACTTTCACTGACATTCATACTCAACGCCGACGCCGGCGCCGCCGCCGCTGCCGCGCCGCGCCGGTCCGGTCGCCTCTCTTAGTTCGATGTGAGTTGTGTAAGCGGAAGATGGACCCAGACTTCCTATAACTAAGCGATCAAGTAGGGTAAATATACTGGGTTGGTACCACCGTACTGAACGAAAGATGGCCTCGACCGGCTGAGTTCTGTCTCCTCTAGTCCAGTATAGCCGGAAATTTAAAGCTTATTGAGCATTGTGCCCAGAGCGCATGCTCCGATAAGCCAAATTAAAGGGCCATACCGGGCGAACTTCCCTTTGAATTTCAGGCGAAGTTCGCCCGGTATGACCCTTCAATTGGCTTATCGGAGCATGTGCCCAGAGCACATCTCCGATGCCAATTGAAGGGCCATACCGGGCGAACTTCCCTTTGAATTTCTGGCGAAGTTCGCCCGGTATGACCCTTCAATTGGCTTATCGGAGCATGTGCCCAGAGCACATCTCCGATGCCAATTGAAGGGCCATACCGGGCGAACTTCCCTTTGAATTTCTGGCGAAGTTCGCCCGGTATGACCCTTCAATTGGCTTATCGGAGCATGTACCCAGAGCACATCTCCGATGCCAATTGAAGGGCCATACCGGGCGAACTTCCCTTTGAATTTCTGGCGAAGTTCGCCCGGTATGACCCTTCAATTGGCTTATCGGAGCATGTACCCAGAGCACATCTCCGATGCCAATTGAAGGGCCATACCGGGCGAACTTCCCTTTGAATTTCTGGCGAAGTTCGCCCGGTATGACCCTTCAATTGGCTTATCGGAGCATGTGCCCAAAGCACATCTCCGATGCCAATTGAAGGGCCATACCGGGCGAACTTCCCTTTGAATTTCTGGCGAAATTCGCCCGTATGGCACCTTCAATTGTCTTATCTGAGCATGTGCTCTGCTCTGGCCCTTCTGACTCTACCATCCATAAGGGATTAGTGTTACTCGTAAGTGTCGCTGTCACAGTTACCTACCTTTACAAAATCGCAATTCACTCCAGCGCCGGAAAATCCTCGGGGTCCCGACATATAATACACTTTTTTAGTCTTTTTAGAGGTTTCCGCACCACAAAAAAAAACGTTGGAAAACACGTTTCTTGCATGGGGACCCCCTTAATTTTTAATAATATTTTTTTTTTATTTTTTATTATTTGTTATATCCACCATAATATAACACATTCTGGGAAAATTTCAACTGGCTAGCTATTACGGTTCCAAAGATCCCGTACCGGATACGGAACCGTAAAAACAAAATTAAAAGTCTTCTACTGAAGAGGGTAAACAACATGGATGGTAACCAATGAGGTAGAGATGAGTTATTTAGCCAACATTTTACAACGTGTCCAAAGGCATTTTTGTCACTTCTCGTTAGTACATCCGAGGCCCAACTAGAAACAAAGATCATAATAGCTACAGTCATTTGTTTGAATTTACTGTTTCACAAACTCTGACATGGCAAAGTGTCAACAACCTAGTACTTGACTTGACACACATCGATATACAGCACTGCACGTACAACAAGTGACATCATGTAGGACAAACTCATTTACACACATGACAATTTACACTTCGAGAATGACTGCATACGGCGCACTTGCACGGTCAGTAGTCACTTACATATTGCAACCTTGTGTCCTTAATGTTGAGTTAGCTCTTCAATTTTTTTTTTATGTAAACCAACATGGGTGGCTCTGTCGAGGGACCAAGGGTACAGTCGACAGAGCCAAAAACCCCTCTACTCGCGAAACCACGCTCAGTGAGGCGCCATGCCAGCAGATTTTCGGACGGTTGCTAGGCTGTCTAGCCCGTTGATACGACGCTTGAAGACACCCAGGTTAAAGGATTCGGGAAACGCACTCGCCGGGAGACAGTTCCACACCCCAGCGGCGCGACAAAGAAACGATTTTGAGAACCGATGGGTTCTCAAAAACCCAATGTCAATGTCAATTACATACAACCAGGCCTCACGCACTCTATGTACTTGCGCGCGCTAACTACCTACCGCCCGACGGGCCGCCGGCGGTCTTTTTCAGTACAAATTCGTCAGCCGCGCGAAGTATACATAGACGCTCGCCCACGCAACTGCGCGTAGCTGCAAAGCAATAAACACTTTACACTCGATCGTTAAGGTACATTTTCGCACGCAGCGATTGGCGATGTGAAACAGTAGGCTATTAAAGCCCGAATGTAGGAACATTTTCTATGGAGTGATTTATCTGTTACGAAGTAACTATTAAGTAATATGTGATACAACACGCTGTATCCCGACAATCGGGGTTGACAGAGTAATCGGTGCTGTGCTGCAAGCGCTCTCGCAAATAACAACGCAACACCGACCAACAACGTTTAGCAATGCATTATATTTATAGGACAAGATAAATATCAAGCAGCAAGCAGGACACGAAGACCCACCTGCTGCATGAATCGGTGGAAGGACCGTGCCAAGGGGAAAAGTGGCTATCCTGTCGCCCTTTAGCACGGCACCTTCTCCTTATCCCTTAGTCTTCTTTTGCGATAACCAACAAAGTAATACAAAATAAATTAAATATGTTAAGTAGGACCCAGCACCGTTTTTATCTTTAACATTAAACAAGTATAAGTACCGTGTGGGGCCGGTACTTTAAAAGAATAGCCTCACTGCATCTCTCCCCGTGTATGTCGTAAAAGGCGACTAAGGGATAAGGACAAGATGCCTTGCCAAAGGGCGACAGGCTCGCCACCTCTCACCTTTGCACGGTACTTTCACCGAGTCATGCAGCAGGTGGGTCTTCGTGCCTTACTTGCTGCTTGATCGATTGAATCTTGTTCGAATACTTTGCGAAACGTGGTGGTCGGTGTTGTGCTGTAATTTACCAGAGTTATTGCAGCACAACGACGATTACTCTGCTACCCCGATTGTCGGGATTCAGCGTGTGTGATATGTATGTAAGTATAAGGTTTTTCAAAATGGGCGTGAAAAGGCTTCTGTCAGGCCGGCATGACACTCGCAATCCACGTGCATCGAAGAATGTCCATGGGCATCGTTAGACACCTACTTGTAGGTGAAACGATACCACACACGTCGCGCTATCCATAAAAGAAGAAAAAGAATACAGCTAGACACGAACATGAAACAAACAATTCAAGTTTGCAAAGTTCAACAAAGTTTTCATTACATTCTAAACACGAGTTTTCATATCAAACTATAAGTGGTCGAATAAGAATTTTGAATTGAATGAATGCCACATTCGATCCACTTTAGTCGCGGCCCGAACAATGATCCCAAAAAAATGTTTTAAAAAACATTGAACCGACTTCAAAAAAACAACTACTTAGAACTAAAAATTATTAAATAATTGGGTTGAAGGCGGTACAAAAGCATAAAAGGGCTTCATCTATCAATTTTCTGGTGTGCTTTTGTACCACCCTTAAACTCAATTATTTAATACTTTTTAGTTCTAAGTAGTTATTTTTTGAAGTCGGTAAATTTTTTTAAACAGTTTTTTTTCACAAAAGAATCACAGTAATCGGTTATCGTGGTAACTATAGAATTATTCGCCTATTTGATACACTTAACCGTCCATATATTGAAAACTACTGAACAGATTTTGATAAAACTTGAACTGTTCCCTAAGTTGAAGTAAATGTAAGCCAATAAAAAGAATGGTCAAAATCCTATTAATAGTTTCGGAGAAACGCGTGGACAAACATACAAATATACATTCAAACATACATACATAAACCTATAAAATTTTGTATAATTTGTTTGGAAGGCCTAATAGATTGTCATACGTGAATATATTGCAGTTCCAATAATATTACATACATACGTGTCGAATAATTGATAACCTCCCTTTTTATTGAAGTCGGTCAAAAATCGCATTAAAATGCTCTATTGTCTCCAAATTGATTGTATAATGTCACTATGAGTCAGACCTGTGTTGACCTTTCTAAGCAGTCGTACTATGCAGGGTCTACAGATTCGGCGATATGTCGCAAATTGGGCTATCGACTGCACCATTAGTCACTCGGCACAGCCACCCATGTTGGTTTATATAACAAAATTATCTTCGTACCTGTCGTGTCCATCTCGCCCGTTGAGCAACTTGAGAAGCATTTAGTCATCTATGGCACAGATTACTTAATAGTTACTTCGTAACAGATAAATCACTGCATAGAAAAATTTTCATACCTTCGGCTTTAATAGCCTACTGTTTCACGTCGCCAATCGCTGCGTGCGAAAATGTACCTATACGATCGAGTGTAAAGTGCATTATTGCTTTGCAGCTGCGCGCAGTTGCGTGGGCGAGGAGCGTTTAGGTACGTTTCGCGCGGCTGACGAATTTTTACTGAATTAGATCGCGGAAAGTCATACATCGGGCAGACGAAGAGGAGCGTAGCGACGCGGGTCTCGGAGCACATACGAGCGCGGCGAGACAACTGGACTCCAACAAATCGGCAGTGTGCGATCACATGGACTCCGGAACGAACCATTGGATTAGATTCGATCAGGTCAAAATTCTTGCGACTGAAACACGACACGTCCCACGTCTCGTCCGAGAGTCCATCGAAATCAAGAAGCTCGACCACTTCAACCGGGAGGACGCCTTCAAGTTGTCGCTGATGTGGAACCCAGCCAGTCATAGCGCCGCTCAAGAGAAGAAGACACGACGGAGGCGACCAGCCGGAAGTGGACACCGTCAGCGCCTTCTGTCTCTCCGCCGAGATCCGGAACGCACCTGAACCCTCGTCTACGGAAACTACCCGCACTGGCCACAGCTACAATCTTCGTCAACGACAGACGAATTATTATTATTATATTTTGGATATTGGCCTCTGGATCTTTGCCAATTCCGCCAGTGTCGAGTCATGGAGAAACATGTTGGAGTAGTCAATAGTGCCAGATGAGTTTGTCTATAGGCGTGGGACCTGTGGACACAAAGAGACAACAACACATCTATGGACAGTACAAACAGAGAGATGTATATATATAGATATATACACAAAACACATTGATATCACATGGGAGAGCCAAGTGAGGGAATTTAAACTATTATCTTATTAGATTACAGAAAGTTACATACAGTCAGAGTTTAATGTTTTTTGTTTTTATAAAGTGTGCAAGCAAGGATACAGTGAGTGGGGATGGGAGAGTAAGTAAATAATTTATGTTGACTGGGAGGGGGGTTTTGGCTTCTGGGAGCATAGAATATAGTGATGGGAAATTAGGGCACGAAAAGAAAATGTGGTTCAGATCTCCATCTGCAAGACCACATTCACAGAGTGACAGACGAAGATTTGACAGTTCTCTGCCAACCGTCGCACTAGGCAGAGTGATCATGAAGATGGGCCATACGTTTGGCCCGAAACGTCGAGCCACATAGCTCGGAGTGAAACCGTGAGTAAAGCTGCTTTAATTTAAAACAATGTCTAACAACCACGGTAATTTAAAAACCCATATAGAGTTAGTCATACATAATATATGGTCATATCCTTATCCTTACTTATAATAAAATCCAACGTCTGCTTTCTGTCTGTCTGAGTGTCTGTCTGTCCGCTTATAACTCGAGAACCACTAAACCGATTTTAATAAAACAAAATTCTACGGATAGCTTGATTCTTCCCATCAACTATAGGCTACTTACTATCACGCTAAATGGCTTATGAGGTTAGCAGTGAAGTGAAATATGAGAGCGGGCGGAGCCGCGGGCACAGCTAGTTGACAATACAATACATACACTGTTCTTAGAGTTCCGTAACGTACGGGGCACTATTATTACCCACGCCCCGTATGTCTGTCATACATTTAAAGGGCTGCACCTTTTGACCGTAATAGTTTAAATTTTAAGAGAATAAGAAATAATAAAAAAAAGATTTTTTTTTAGTAAAAATTAAGGGTCCCCTTCCCTTACAAGAAACGTGTTTTTAATTAGCTCTATCATAAAAACGGTAATACATACCAGCGTCAAACTTGGTGTGATTATAATGCAAACTCTAACTAAAGTATAACAACAAATAATAACGGTTCATGTGCGTTGCTATTTCAAATCAAATCAAATCCAATTTATGTGACGCGCCTTTTAGGGTTCCGTATCCAGTACGGGATCCTATTACTAAGCCTACGCCGCCTGTCTGTCTGTCTGTTTGTCCGTCCGCCCGTCCGTCTGTCCGTCCGTCCGTCTGTCTGTCCGTCCGTCCGAGGGCTATATCTCTTGAACCGTAATAGGTAGCCCGTTGAAATTTTGACAGAATATGTGTTATTTATTTATTATGGCCGATATAACAACAAATAATAAAAATAAGAAAAAGTAAAAAATGCACGGGGGTTCCCATAGAAGAAACCAAAAAGTGTATGCGCGCGCGCCATATACCAAATAGATTATGAAGCATTTTAACTAATCATGGGATTTAACTAATATGAAGCATTTCATATGCCATCTAGATGGCGTGAGTGGCGCTAGCCATGACATGGTGATACGGAAACCTCGGTGCGCGAGTTCGACTCGCACTTGGCCGGTTTTTTAGACACTTAGTCTCCATACAACCGGACTGCAATTCTAGCAATTTTTATAAATGAGACTACATTCGGCTACCTCCAGACCTGAGCGACAAGGCATCTTGCAACACTGGTGGCTGGTGCCAAGACTGGTTGGTGCCCCGCTTGTCGCACGAGCGCGCTATTCAGCCTCTCAGCTCAGTGGTGCGGTCGGTCGACTGAGCGCGGTCAGTTCCCTGGATGGGTGACCGCTCGACCGTTTGAGGCTGACCGTGGTTCGGATTCCACGTTAAACTGTAGATCCCTTCCCTTCTTACCTTACTAGGTGGTGGGGTTTATCCCGGCCGGGTTGATACCACCGCACGGAGCGAAACGTCGTCGGTCGAAACGGCTATGTAAATAGTTCGTGTTTCCCGTCCAGTTCAGTGTAGCCGACATAAAATGAAGGGAAGCACTGACATGGCACCTAGCTCACCCGATGTTATGGGCTGACATCACGGATGTTGTAGTTGATGTAGCCAATCGTGTCAGTTACCATAAAAAATAATAATAAAATTCACTATAGTCAATAGAATTAATTATGACTGCTTCGTAGCGTGCGGGACTTACTACAACCGCCGCGCACAAACGAGTAATAGTCATTAAGACAAAGGTGCTTAATACTGGTAACAAGCTTGAAACGCGGAAACAAATCGAAGGAAATTATCCTCAGAAATCCAAGGTCAGTGACGGTAGTCAATGGAAGTGCTAATAACTAAGTACAGATAGTAGGATACATAGTCTGCCTGGATAGACATTAGCAGCAATGGCCAAAGTTTTGTTAGCAAGTAAAATCATCATGTGGTATGAACGCACAATGACGTTCAAACACGCAATGGAAGCACTCAATCGAAAGATCTGCGTGAGATCTAAGTAAATAAAATATAAAAACTCAGAGCAGCGCGGGAATTTACTTAGCGGCCCCCCGACTCCTTTAAGTAAGTAAACGGAAATAATTTTTGAATTTTTAAGGATCGGGTTTTTTAAATTTGTAATTTAACAGAAATTAAATCAGCAAATAAGTTAACATAACATTTATTGACTCTGAGGCGGTACGAAGTTCGCCGGGTCAGCTAGTTTATACATATAATAAAATCTTGTCAAAAAACGACGACCTTTTTGTCATCTGTCTTGCATGACACCTCTCTGAGTGTGAATTCGTCAGGATCTTCTGACGGACTTTTGAACACTGCCACAAGTGTGCCAGCTCTTTATAAAAACAACATCGCGAATGTAGGAAAAGATTCATTCAACCTTCTCCTTTAAATGTTTTCGAACAAACTTTGTTTTGATTATCTACTGACAGCCAACCAAGTGATTAGTTGATTACGTGAAAAAAAATCCCAATTGACTTGATCAAGCAATACATTAACAACAAATTCATCGACGAAGATGAACGAAAGAAAAGAAAGAGCTATAGAAGTCAATTCACAAAGGCAAACCTAAGACTAAGTGCTAATCGTAACATTTATACCTACAGTACAGTGGAACACAAATAAAGATTATCTTAGAAACCTATGTACATGTGGTTAGCAAACAATAATACGACAGCTAGCCGCTTCTCCTGTTGTTCAAATCGGTGCATACTAAGAATAGCCACAAGTGACTAACATTTATTTAATACTCACATGTAATTAATAAATATTCTAGAAATTGCCGACAAAGAAAAAAAAAACGAATAAAAAGTGGAATGATCCCCAACAAGTCTCTCAAAATTTTAGCCGCTCGACCTATCTGCGCAGTCAACGAATTATAGGTCATAATTCGTAGAACATAGGGTAGACTTTAATGTCCCTCGCATCTTGCAGTGAAGTTTCTACCCTATGATCTACGAGTGATGACCTAAAATTCGTTGACAGCGCAGGGAACTGTAAGTGTCCAGTCAGTCATTATAAAATGTTTGTAAGTATTGTTTTTTTTTTATTGTATTTCAGTTTTAATTGGTTCTGAAACTATATGAGATTTTATATTTTAATAAAAAAGGGATTTATTTGATATAAAATGAATACAAAATTAAAATGCTAAACAAACTACTATTTTAATTATTTATGTTCTGCGTTTGGGACATATGCCTGGCCAATAAAACCATTTGATTTTATTTCGATTTGATTTGACATGTATAATTTCAGGTCAAACGTTGCTGCAATTACGAGAAGGAGCATTATCTTCTGATTGTCTGTGTTTCTATTAATCTTAGAAGTATCTCACGGAAGGAGAAGGTTTTTTACATTTCCGCCAAAACAATCTAAGATTCAGGCATTCAATCTCAGGAATCAGATGATAATCCCTACTTCCCGGAGTTCGACCAGCGTAACAAACAGACAAGACCAGAATGTTATAATTGTTTTATGGAAACTATGGGGGGAAACTATGGAAACTAAACTATGGGGGGTCGCTGGGTTAAGTCTTGGTAGTGTTCTCTGGAGCTGTATGGAGTCCACACAAATTACCAACCTAGCAGTCTACTGTGCCAGTGGTGGGTCACACTAAAGTAGAGCTCAGCAAGTCCGACATTTACGTCCTCGTCGTGCTCCCTGGGCAATGTTGCGACGATGCCTTGGCATTACCACCGTCCTAGAGTCGCAGCAGCTAAGGAATGTCGGACGCCAGGCGACCATCCTGCGCCTAAACAGGATCTATTTTTCAGCTTCACTATGTGGTAGACAGGTCCTCCACCATGTCGTCCGGGTTGGTACCACAGGTCGCAGGCGAAAAACTCCTGATGTGGCTCTGCTGCACTTGGAGGTCAGCCTGCGACTAGCCGGTCGGTGGACTTGAGTGTATCGGGGGTGTACTGGGTTGTGGATGCTAGTGTCGCTTGCACTCCAGACTCCTATTAACCGACTGACAGCCGCAGGGGTCAGGGAGAGCCGGTGGAAACAGGTGACCGCTGCCTGCCTGCGTGGTAGTACAGGGGCCCGGCATACGGTCCTCACCAACCCGTGTGTTGGCTGCCCTATCAACACGCGAAAATCCCTGTCAGAGAGCATTGTGGGGCTGGTGACCATGGGAGACCACATGTTTTCCTGGGAGGGGGGGCCCGGGGGTCCTCTCGCTCTCTGCGACTGTCAGTTAGTTGAGTCTATTCGAGTTGCACAAGGCATCACCGCGCCCTGGACACATTCTGATACGCTCCATGAATCAAACCCATCCAAATCAATGAGCCGAACCAAAAATAGAAAAGTTTGTAAACCTTCAGCGGCCCGTTCTCCCTCAAAATTTAAAGTAGACCTCGCAAATATAAGAGGTCTACATACGAATTTCTCCTCCGTCGCCTGCCATCTGCAGACGGCGAGGCCTCACCTCCTCTTTCTTACGGAGACCCAGATCGGGCGTCCTGCGGACGCATCCTACCTGGACGTTCCTGGTTACAATCTTCAGGAACGTTTCATGGCGAAGGGTGGTGTCTGCTTGTACGTTGGATCTGGTGTCTCCTATACCCGGCTCACCCGATTTGAGGATCCTGCTTTCCCTGTGCTATGGATCCGCGTGAATCTTCCCCATGTGGTGAGAGTTTACGCGGGTGCGTACAGATCCCCTAACCTCAGTGCGTCAAGAACAGAGGCATTTTGCGAGCATCTCAGCAGTACGGCAGACAAACTGCTTTGCGAGTTCCCTACGGCGGAGTTAGTGATGCTGGGTGATTTCAATGCTAAACACCAAGACTGGTTGGGCTCCCCCATCACTGACCATGCCGGCAGGGAGACTTACAACTTGGCCATTGCACACGGGTTGACGCAGTTGGTGTCCGGAACCACTCGGATACCTGATAACCCTGCTCATCGACCTAGTTTGCTGGACCTTGTGCTGACTAGCGAGCCAAATGGTTACAAGGTGAGGGTTGAAGCTCCCCTCGGTAACTCCGACCATTGCCTTGTACGCTCAACTGTGCCAACTGTACACCTCGCGGAAGCACGTGAATGTAGTACGCGAACAGTTTGGCACTACCGGTCAGCACAATGGGATGACTTCCGTTCCTTCTTGGGAGCATACCCTTGGCACGACGTTTGCTTCTCTTCTCCAGACCCATCCCTGTGTGCCCAATCGGTCGTCGATGTGATCGCACAGGGTATGAATTTCTTCATCCCTACCTCCGCCGTTCCCATCGGCGGCCGCCATAAGCCTTGGTTTGATCGTCAATGCAGGCTGGCTATTGACGCAAAGAACCAGGCTTACAGGAAATGGCTGCAGAATAGGTCTGTCGAGAACAGGCGAGAGCTCAACGTCGCTGCTAGGTCCTGCAAACGAACGCAAAACTTGGCCAAGTTCAGGCACGACCGTGGAATTGGCGCGAAACTTGCGCGTAGCCCTTCGGGTAGCCGCGCCTTCTGGTCTCTCGCCAAATCCATCGGTCGGAATTTCTGCCGTCCTGCTACACCTCCGCTGGAACGTCCGGATGGCTCGCTCGCTATACTCGCGAAGGAAAAGGCGAATATCTTTGCACGCCTTTTCGCATCCAACTCAAACATGGACGACCTGGGCGCCAACCCCCCTTCATTGCCCCATTGCGGGCGTATGATGGATAATATTAGGTTCCATCCCAGAGTCGTCTATAAAACGCTACGTGAGTTGGATATTTCGAAGAGTAGCGGGCCTGACGGCGTCCCGGCGGTTGTCTTGAAAAATTGTGCTCTGGAATTGGCGCCAGTCCTTACTCGCCTATTCAAACGCTCCTATTCCTCCGGTTCAATGCCTTCTTGCTGGAAAAGAGCTTCGGTCCAGCCGGTCCCCAAGAAGGGGGACCCAGCGAACCCATCGAACTATCGCCCTATTGCGATAACCTCACTCTTGAGTAAGGTTATGGAGCGTATTGTCAACTCAGCGCTCCTGACGTACCTAGAAGACTATAAACTCCTCGACGATAAGCAATACGGCTTCCGCAAGCAAAGGTCGACTGGAGATCTTCTAGCGTACGTCACGCACTTGTGGGCTGAAAGACTCGATGGTTTTGGGGAATCGCTGGCGGTCGCTTTGGATATATCCAAAGCATTCGATCGCGTCTGGCACCGGGGACTCCTAAGCAAGCTTCCGGCCTACGGTGTCCCTACAAAACTGTGCACTTGGATCTCCAGCTTTTTGAGCAATCGGTCGATCTTTGTCACCCTTGATGGTGCATGCTCGGCCGATTACTCAATCAATGCTGGTGTTCCACAAGGATCAGTGCTGTCGCCTACGCTGTTTCTATTATTTATTAACGACATGCTTTCGCTCGGCGAAATACATTGCTACGCGGACGACAGCACGGTGCACGAAGGGTTCATCAAAGACTGGAAGGGTAGAGAGGCGTCAGCAGCAAACGCGAGACGCGAAACTGTTGCTCGGGTTGACCTGGTTCTCGATAAAGTATCCTCATGGGGGAAGGAGAACTTGGTCAACTTCAACGTAGCTAAGACGCAAGCCTGTGCCTTCTCTACTAAGGCTGATCCGTTTCCACTCCAAGCAACTTTCCAGGGCAGCCAAGTCCCCAATGATGGTAGTCTGGGCGTCCTGGGTATAGAGGTGTCCAGGGACGTTGGATTTCGATCGTTCATAGAATCCAAGGCGAAACTAGCATCTCGAAAATTAGGGATACTCTACCGATGTCGGCGATTTTTCACACCGGTCCAATTGCTTACACTCTATAAAGCACAAGTAAGACCGGTGATGGAATATTGCAGTCATCTTTGGGAGGGTTCCCCTGAGTACCTTCTTTCAGCCTTGGATTCTATCCAACGACGAGCCATTCGCCTCATTGGCGACTCTGTACTCACAAAGGACCTTCAACCTCTAAAACACAGACGTATCGTTGGGTCATTGAGCCTGTTTTATCGGTACTACTATGGCCGCTGCTCTGACGAAATTGCTTCCCTTATCCCTCCTCCTCCTGTTCGCCTTCGCCAAACCCGCCATACTCTCGCGGAACACCCCTTTGTAGTGGACAGACGAGTACTTCGAACGGCACGATTCTCTAAATCGTTCTTGTGCCGCACTGCAAAGGTGTGGAACGGGCTTCCGGGGAATATCTTTCCCCACTCCTACAATCCACGGATCTTCAAATCGCGGGTAAATAGCCTTTCCCCAGCGACATTAGTCCACCTCCAAGCCGGACTGGCACCTCCTCGGGGGTGATATTGGCTGCGCCTGAGGCTTCGACCTCGGACACAGCCAGCTAGTTCGGAAACAATAAAAAAAAAAAAAAAAAAAAAAAAAAAACTGACACGGTTGGCTACATCACCTACAACATCCGTGATATCAGCTCATAACACCGGGTGAACTAGGTGCCATGTCAGTGCTTGTCTTTATTTCATGCCGGCTACACTGGGACGGAAAACACGAACTATTTACATAGCCGTTTCGACCGACGACGTTTCATTCAGTGCGGTGTGGTACCAAACCGGGCGGGATAAACCCTACCACCCAGCAAGGTAAGAAGGGAAGGGACCTACAGTTTTAACGTGGAATCCCAACCACGGTCAGCCACCAACGGTGGAGCAGTCACCCATCCATCCAAGTACTAACCGCGCTCAGGGTTGCTTAACAACAGTCGACCGACCGCACCACTGAGCTACCGAGGCTGACTATGATAGAGCAGAGAAGAAAAAGACAGAATAAAACATAAATAAAACAGAAAATGAAAGTAGAAGAGAATATGAGAAGCACTGTAGAGTAAATTAACAAAAATCACTAATATAATGAATGATACAAACAAGAGGAATATAATAGCGACATCTGTATCAGGAGCACGTTCTTCATTGAACACCTCTGCTGATGTTATTGGTTCCAACAATGTCATTGCAGTGCGTGTTATAAAGGTGGATAGAAGGATGAACGCGGGCTGAATGACAAATTGTACATTAACAAAATTATTTAGCAGCTCCTTTATTGTGTCACTTGACATTGTGCTCTGCACATAAGAAATTTTTTTTTTTTATTTTTTCCCTACAGCATTGCATAATATGACAATATTAAACACACATTTAAACAATTACAAAAGAGGAAAAAAAGACCGGACACAGCCCTTTTTAGGGTTCTGTATCCATCGTACAGGACTCTATTACTAAGCCTACGCCGTATGTCTGTTTGTCTATCTGTCTGTCTGTTTTTCTTTCCGAAGGCTGTATCTCTTGAACCGTGAAGGTGATGTAGCCAACCGTGTCAGATTCCATAAAAAAAAAAGTGGTTATTAGTCAGGCACATATGAATAGCTTACAGGTATTCATAGAAAATGCATGAAGATAGTAACAATAATGTAATTTACTACTAATGTAATGTAAAACTACTTGTAATTTTATTTATTGGTTTGCTAATTAAGTAATGTAGGTTACTTTAGGAGTTACTGTAGTTAATTATTGTTAGGAAGCTTACTAATTAGAATTACAATTAACCTACAAATAATATACAAATTAGGTAGTTTTTTTTTGTAGGTTAATTTTAATTCTAATTAGTAAGCTTCTTTAATAAGTTTAGCTTAAATTATACAAAATGCTGTCAAATGTGGTAAAATATTATTGGAGGAAACAAAACTACAGACTACTATACTATACTCTTTTCGGTAGATGGCGCGCATACACTTTTTAGTTTCTTCTATGGGAACCCCCGTGATTTTTTCACTTTTTCTTATTTTCATTATTTCCTGTTATATCAGCCATAAAATAACACATATTCTGTGAAAATTTCAACGGGCTACCTATTACGGTTCAAGAGATACAGCCCAGTACAGACAGACAGACAGACAGACGGCGGAGGCTTAGTAATAGGGTCCCGTCGTACGACGGATACGGAACCCTAAAAATGACGTAGTAGGTATATACATTCAAAATGAACGAAAAAGGGCCATCCAAACCGTAAACGTTAAAGCCGATTGGCTAACAGAAATCAAACTAATTTGTGAAACATAAACCGTTGTTTGTACATAAGTACATAAAGGTTTCTTTGGAGAAAGCCAAGTGCATTCCACAGCAACTGGAGGCGACTGCGAAATTCTACACCACGAGAGTAATGCCATCGACGTTTTTGTTTGAAGTGAAGAGAAATTGCTTCACGCAAAGCCTGCGACTTAAAAATCAAAGCATAACTGGTTTGAGTTCATAGTTGTATTGTATTTTGACACGTCTTAAATTATTATGGTCTGATCCCAGTTGAAATCCGAAAAGATATCGAATAAATGTGTATAAATGCAAACACATATATGTTGTGCCATCTATTATTTAGTAGCGTAAGTCATCTATCCTCAGCACTGCAGCACGTTCTTGTATGGGGACCCGGCGGTATACAAAAGCACACCTGAAAATTTACTGCCTTATTCAGAGTTCCCAGGTTAAAGTTAACACAGAGTTATATCGGCTATTTAGACCGTGTTAACAAAAAAGCTATTCAGAGAGCAGTTTTATCTTTATTCGACATATTTGCAGCGAGTTAGCTCCATTCATTGTTTAAAGCAGGTAGAGGCGGGTTTAAACCCTATCTAACGAGCGGCGGTCATATAATTACAATGGCGGCGGCCATGCTTGTTAGACAGCTGTTGTACTTGTGTTGATTTTTCGAAGCGTGATTTCGAGTTGGTGAATTTGTGAATTGTGGTGATTACAAGTGTTATTGATTCGTTTTAGTGTTGTAATGGAAGAACTCGCGGAAATTCACGAGTACGAGAAGTGTTGTGTGTTCTGAAGATTTTGGCATGCCTAAGTGGTTTTGCCACTTAAGTACAACACACAAGTAAGCTACATACGTACGTACAACATACAATTGCTTGATATTTTTAATATAGTATAGCTAGCACTAAACATGAGCCTAAAGTGCCTACTTTGTCACAGAATACCCAAATTAACCTAACTAATTAAACAGTAGTGTTGTCTTCTTCTAACATATGTCAGATAATGAGATAGCACGATACGCGCGCAAATTGTCATTATGAACAAACCCCATTTTGTGTCGTAGACAATGGTTATTTTATGCTGTGTTGCCACACGAAAACTAAATTCGAGTGTTAGTTTAGTTCGCGGTTGATGTGGCACTCTGAATAGATAAGAATGTTATGTTCGTTTTATATCAAATACAAGTGTTAAGTTATACCGATCTAGTCCTCGTTTAACCGCGTGACTCTGAATAAGGCAGTTATAGATTAACCCTTTTGTGTTTTTGTACCGCCTTCTACTCAAGATCAAAATATTATTTAATACTATTTAGGGTTTGAAGTCGGTTCAATGTTTTTTTAAAACAGTTTTTTTTTTACTTTTTATTTGTTGGCATATTTGCCATAATAACACATATTCCGTGAAAATTTTAACCGGCTACCTATTACGGCTCAAAAGATACAGCACTCGGACGGAAGGACGGACAGACAGACATACGACGTAGGCTAAGTAATAGGTTTCCGTATAGATACGGAACCCTATAAATGCGAAGCCAACTAACCTTCAAGTGAGTCAAAGATCAAACTAGATAGATTAGCGCATAGGTGATTGTGTAGAGATAGGTATTATGAGAACAACAGTGTGACGTGCCTGTGTTTCACAATCAATTAATAATGGTGCGCAAGTGAAGGATACTGTTCGATTGTTTTAGTTTAGGTCAACCGTCAATATCAAGCGAGCACTCGCTCCAGCCAATTGAAAGCATTTGAAAACGTTCTGATGCTGAATTGAGTCGAGTTTTAGGGTTCCGTCACAGATAACTTAATAGTTACTTCGTAACAGATAAATCACTCCATAGAAAAAGTTCCATACCTTCGGTTTTAATAGGCTACTCTTTCACGTCGCCAATCGCTGCGTGCGAAAACGTACCTAAAGGATCGAGTGTAAAGTGATTATTGCTTTGCAGCTGCGCGCAGTAGCGTGGGCGGGCGAGCGTGTAGGTATGCTTCGCGCGGCTGACGAATTTCCACTGAATTAGACCGCCGCCGCCGCCAGCGCTGGGCGGTAGGTAGTTAGCGCGCGCAACATAGAGTGTGTTGCTAGAGGCCTGGTTCCGTAGTCAGCGTAGCTGGCGGGGAACATTACAAAATCTGTAGATGTTCTGTCTCAAGAAGTCCGTTTGGCTCTGGTTGTAGTAGTGACGTGTGTGTTGTGTGTGTTGTTTGTGTGGAACGCGTCGCGATCGTGCGTTGAGTTGACTGAGCGCTCTCGAGGTTACGCACACTAATACAATATGCATGTGCACGCCTGACAACATTCATAGCCAAACGGACTTCGTAAGGCTCATTCTACACTTGTGTTTAAACGCCGCCGGGCGGCGGAAAAACGGTCGAATACGCTGTTGCAGACTTGCAGACCGTCATTCTACACGCTAGCGATTATACGCTGCAACTGTCAGCCTCGATAGCTCAGTGGTGCAGACATTCAACTGTCGCTATTGAATGTTAAGCAACGCTGGGTGCGGTCAGTACTTGGATGGGTGACCGCTGACCGTTGGAGGCTGACCGAGGTTCGGATTCCTCGTAAAACTGTAGGTCCCTTCCCTCCTAATCTTACTTGGTGGTAGGGTTAACCCGCCCGGGTTGGTGCCACCGCACTGAATGAAACGTCGGTCTAAACGGCTATGTAAATAGTTTGTGTTTTCCGACCAGTTTAGTGTAGCCGGCACGATCAAAGAGGGAAGCACTGACATGGCACCTGGTTCACCCGGTGTTATGGGCTGACATCACGGACGTTGTAGGTGATGTAGCAAACCGTGTCAGTTTCCATAAAAAAAAAAAAAAAAATTGCTTATTCTTCAAAATGCACCCGCCCATGATCACTGCTCTTGCAGCGTTTTTATTATTAGTTAAGTTCTTGCGTAGAATGACGCAATCGCGGAAAAACGCTCGTGTAGATTGAAACTGCGTTTATCCGCTGCGTTTTTAACGCTGCATGTTGCGTTGAAAAAGCTAACGCCCGTGAAACGTAGGTACAGCTGCGGATAAACGCCGTAATGTAGAATGCGCCGTTTTACTTGTATGTAAAATTGTGTCTGCCGCGTTTCTCGAGCGTTTTACCGCCGGCGTTTAAACGCAAGTGTAGAAGGGTCCTAAGATAGAATATCTGTAGGCGTCTGCCTTTCCGTCTGTCACAGATCACTTTCCTATGCGATTATTCCGTAACGTAGAGCTCAATATAATAAGGCCCAATTGCGCCAACACGAATTTAGAGTTAAGTAGCGAGTTATGGATTTAAACGCGGTTTCCACAGTCAACGGGTACTAGCTTAACGAGTTGAACTGATTTATATCGTTAAATTCGTGTTGGCGCAATTGGCCCTTACATGTTTAATCTATAAATTAATTAATTTTTATTTTTTATTTTTAGTTCCGTATCCGTCGTACGGGCGGGACCCTATTACTAAGCCTACGCCGTCTGTCTGTCTGTCTATCCGTCTGTCCGAGGGCTATATCTCTAAAACCGTAGGTAGCCCGTTGAAATTGTCACAGAATATGTGTTATTAGGGCTGACATAACAACAAATAATAATAAAAATAAGAAAAAGTAAAAAAAAATCACGGGGGTCCCCATAGGGGGTCCCCACACAAGAATCTAAAAAGTGTATGCGCGCCATCTACCGAAAAGAGTATGAAGCATTTTAACTAATACATAGATGGCGTGAGTGGCGCTGAACATGACATGGCGATACGGAACCCTCGGTGCGCGAGTTCGACTTGCACTTGGCCGGTTTTTTTGGCAATTATACTACATTTTTTTTATGGAAACTGAAACATTGTAGGTAGTATGTTTAATGCTTCGATCATAAAAACCATTTTTTCCGTCTACGATTTAATGTAGGTACTAACATAATTAAGTTGATACAAATTACGTATCAAACTAAGAATTTTGGCTCTGTTGACTGCACCATATTAGTCTCTCGGCAGAGCATGTTGGTTTACATAAAAAACAAATCCCCCGCCGCCTTTGAAATAACTTTCGATTCTACGCGTGCGAGTAGGTATATACCTACTTGATGTAATGTTTGATTTGAAAGCGAAGAGCACACGTTAATAGTGCGACGAAAAATAGTTTGAGCGACTAAATACTATCTGGTGTTAGGTCATGTATGTGAACGTAATTTGGCAGGTTTGCAAGTAAATGTGAAATGTCGCAATAACGTAAAATCTATCGTACAATATATTTTTGCTTATCAACTTCCTGCGCTTACAGATATAACATAACTGAATGAAGTTTGTTTTGTTTTATTTAGGTATGGTTTCATATTGTATTAGTCAGTTTATTCTTTTAAGTAGTTTAGTTTAGTATTTTATAGTTTCAATAGAATTATGCACGGAGTGACTAGAAGAGTGTCGTGTCGTCCTCTCTTTGTAGCATCTAAGATTCTAACAGTAGTGGGTCATTATGTATTAGATTGTGTAACATACATACACACCAATATTGGAAACTATCCCAAAAACTCAGATCGACATAGTTATAAGACGAGGTCGGCAGGTCTACTTCAGCTCCCTCGATGTAGACTCACTTGTGCAATGCGTCATGGAGACTTCATGAAGATTAAATTATATAATCATATTCCGGAAGAATTCACATCAATGCCTGTAAATGTTTTTAAATATAAAATCAAAATCTTTTTAACGAAACATCCAATCTACAATATAAATGAATTCTTTAATTTATCGCTTCTGCAACCGGACTGAATAATTTGTTGTAATTTTTTGTTTTATTTTGACTATGTATTTTATTTGATTATTGTATATGACTATTGTGTAATAATAATTATTGTGCACATACTAAATGACGATTTCTATAGCGTACAGATACCATGTATCCGAATTTATGCTCGCTGAAATAAAAATATTTGACTTTGACTTTGACTTTGTCATTTATTATTAACTCGTATTTACTGAATGAATGAATTTAGTTGAACATCGACATCTTGATTATACAATAATATAGATCTTGATCTTGAATCATATTTTAACCCCCGACGAAAAAAGAGGGGTGTTATAAGTTTAACGTGTGTGTGTGTGAGTGTGTGTGTGTGTGTGTCTGTCTGTGGCATCGTAGCTCCTAAACGGATGGACCGATTTGGATGCGGATTTTTTTATTAGAAAGCTGGTTTAATCGTGATGGTTTTTAGCTATGTTTGTAATCAAGTAATCAAGTAATTAATTAATTCATTAATTATTAAAAATTCATTATCATAAAAGTGGGCCGATATTCATGCGGTAAACTCAGAGCTGCGAGGGAATTTACTTAGCGGTCCACCGACTCCTTTATTTAAACGGGAATTATTTTTGACTTTTTAAGGTTAATTTGTAATTTAACTTTTTAATCCTAATAGAATACCAACTTCAGCAGATTGACCTAAGACAACTCGACATGCCAACTCATGCGAAAACTCGATGATTTCAACTCAACCAATAGCCGAATGACGGAAATATTTGATTCATTAAAACAATCTCATTGAAGTTTAATTAACTAGTACGTACTTATATGCAGCGTATATTATAGTTTATCATAGTTATTTTCCTTATATTATATTTTACAATCATGTTTCACATTACACACACGTCCACTCAAGTCTTTTCCTACTACCTACTTATATCTTACAAAATACGACTCTCAAACATTCAAATGTTGACTGGGAGAAATCCCTGTAAGGGATAAGTCTGCCTTTGTCCCTAATGTAAATTACTTATCGTTTGTTACTGTAGAATGTTTTGGAGTATAAAGTATTTCTTTCTATCTATCTAACATACATTATTGTGTCTCATTTATTCTCAAAGAGAGCCCTACCGAACACCCAAGGATAAAAACAGTACAAAACAACTGTGGTCGGAAAACAGTTTTAAAGTAAATCGTGACATCGCAAGGGGTTGCGCAAGGCTCGCATTTAGCCGCCACAATTAACACTTGCGCACAAACAGTGGAGCAAGAGGTGCTAACAGATCGAGTGAAAGACAACGCAACGGTGACTGCAGAGTGTCTTCGGACAAATCCAACAAATTAACGTCTGTATGTACGTATGTTTGTGGGTCATAGTAAAGAATTTTCGCTCGGTCATAGGTCGTCTTTTAAAGAGCTGGCACGAGTGGATGATAACCAAGAGTTCGTCGGAAGATCAGAGACAGCTAATAACACGAACATAGACGTGCGACTAGTGGGTGACCCCGAAGTGTCCCGCGATCTAGAACCGTGTGGGGCCGGTACTTTAGAAGAATAGCCCCACTGCATCTCTCCCCGTGTATGTCGTAAAAGGCGACTAAGGGATATAACTCCCTTCTTATATTACTAGGTGGTAGGGTTCAACCCGCCCGGGTTGGTACCACCGCACTGAAGGAAACGTCGGTCGAAACGGCTATGTAAATAGTTTGTGTTTTCCGTCCAGTTCGGTGTAGCCGGCACGATCGCAGGGAAGTACTGACATGGCACCTAGTTCACCCGGTGTTAAGGGCTGACGTCACGAATGTTGTAGGTGATGTAGCCAACCGCTTCGCAGGGATGTCGGCTCCCTAAGTTTTTTCTATCGTTCTATCGCTTATGTTCTACTAACCGGTTCCGAAAAGCTCTTCCTGCCCATATATTTCACCCCAAGTACAGTGTCGGGTCCTTCAAGAGGGGCGTGATCGTTTAATTTATTGACACGGAACAGATTAGGCGGCGGCGGGTGGCCGAGTGATCTTGGCGTTGGCTTCTCTTGCGAGAGGTCCGAGGTTCGAATCCAACCGGCGTTTACCAATGAGTTTTTTTTCTTATTTTAAAAAAAATTACGTGCATACCCTCACCCACTGGTCCATGGTACGAATTCCATGTAAAAATGCAGGTCCATTGGGTTGACTGGGCGAAATTTCCTACGACTTCCTTTCCACGCATTAAGTGTCATAAATTATTATTTATCCATTTATTTACACATCTATTTACAATAATTTTATATACAACTATACCTAAAATATACAAAAATCTATACATATAATAAAATCGTTAAATTAATAATCTCTCTTTGTCTGTACGCGCATCACGCAAAAACCAGTGAACGGAATTTGACGAAACTTTGTATAGTGACAGTGTATATCCCGGATTAACATAATAAACAAAAAAATATAATAAAAATTAAAATTATTATAAAATTTAAATGACAAGTTGACAACGGAGAACTGTCATCTCGACGAGAGCTGGCCGGTGACAAAATGTTTGATAAATAAAAAATAAAAAAAATTTAAGTCGAACTTATGTCGCTGTCATTGGCGCAATTTATATTTCTGTTGCCCGCGGCTTCGCTAGCGTGAAATTCGTATAAAAAAAAGTAATTAACTAAAGGCGGAGCCGAAGGCGGATCTGCGCTCACGTAAACGATATTCTTTCTCGATGAAAGTAACTAAGGGCGAGGCGGAAGTCGGAGCTGAGTTCAGGAAGAAAAAAAACATTCTTTCTTGAATGAAGTAAGTAACTATGGGCAGACCGCAGGCCGAGCTACATTCTGATAAATAATAAACCATATCGAAGAAAGCAATTAACTAAGGGCGAGGCCGAAGGCCGAGCTGCGTTCAGGAAGAAGCTAAAACATATTGAAGAAAGTAAGTAACTAAGGCGAGGCCGAAGGCCGAGCTTCGTTCTGATAAATAATAAACCATCTCGAAGAAAGGAAGTAACTAAGGGCGAGGCCGAGGGCCGAGCTGCGTTCAGGAAAAAGCTAAACCATCTTGAAGAAAGTGAGTAACTAAGGCGAGGCCGAAGGCCGAGCTACATTCTGATAAATAATAAAACATCTTGAAGAAAGCAAGTAAATAAGGGCGAGGCCGAAGGCCGAGCTGCATTCGGGAAGAAGCTAAACCATCTCGAAGAAAGCAAGTAACTAAAGACTAGGCCGAAGGCCGAGCTGCGTTCAGGAAGAAGGTAAACCTTCTTGAAGAAAGTAAGTAACTAAGGCGAGGCCGAAGGCCGAGCTGCGTTCTGGATGAAGCTAAACCATCTCGAATAAAGTAGGTAACTAAGCGATATTAAGATTGAGTTAAATTAATTTAAATTTTATTGTAAAGTCCATGCTTCTGACGGCAAACATACCGTGCATCCTAAAACCTTGCGGTTATTCCCGTTTTGGATGGCAAGAGGCCCGATGGTATCACCTTAGTTCCATGGGCCAAGGGTAGGTCTTTGATGTGGGACGCCATTTGTGTTCTCACATTGGCTCCAAGTCACGTTCGGGCATCTTCAAGACCGGCCGGCGCGGCCGAGGCCTGGGCGGACCGGACAGCCTCAAACGCAATAAATATTATAGATATATAATGATTTCGAATTTGTTGCGTTTGCGGTTGAAACCCTCGGTCCGTGGAGCAGTCATTGAAGCCAAAAGCTTCTTGAAGAGGCTTGGGTCTCTGCTGGTGGACGCAACTGGTGTCCCGCAATCAAGGGCCTACTGCATTCAAACGGTAAGCTTTGCCATCCAGCGGGGTAATGCCGCAAGTGTTCTAGGAACATTTGAAAACGCCCCTTTTATGATAGTTATTTTAATGTTTGTTTGGTAGGTTTTAATTATTTAGTTATTAATATTACTTTTTTATATATTTTATTAAATAAATAGATGGAGTAAACGATATTATATGCTATCGAAGAAAGGAAGTCTTTTAAGGCGAGGCCCGAAGGCAGAAGAGGGTTTTTGGTTTACCTGAACGCAGCTCGGCCTTCGGCCTCGCCCTTAGTTACTTACTTTCTTCGAGAAGGTTTATCGTCTTCCTGAACGCAGCTCGGCCTTCGGCCTCGCCCTTAGTTACTTACTTTCTTCGTGAAGGTTTATTGTCTTCCAGGATGCAGCTGGGCCTTCGGCCTCGCCGTTAGTTGCTTACTTTATTTGAGAAGATTTATCGTTTACCTGAACGCAGCTCGGCCTTCGGCCTCGCCCTTAGTTACTTAGATTCTTCTTTGAAATACGAATTTCACGCGAGCGAAGCCGCGGGCAACAGCTAGTTATATATAAAATTATTATAAAACAAATGGAGTTTCCACCACCGGTGTCGGGGCGAACCGACGGTCGGATCCCAAAGAGAGAAACCTCCGGACTATGCGTGCAGTGTCGAGCAGGGCTGCCTTCTGGATCTGGCCCTTGACCCAACCACTCAGCGAGAGCCTCTCAAGGTGGTCGTCGAGGCTCTTCGCTATCAGCCCATGCGCCGAAATGACTATGGGCATAACGATCGTCGAGTCGACGGGCCACATTTTGTTAACCTCGTGCTGCAGATCCAGATACTTCAGCATCTTCTCTGCTTCCTTACTGACGAGGCTAAGTACCATCATGCGGCACGTCGATATCGACGAGCGTTGCGCGCCTTGCCTCCCGGTTCACTATCACAATATCTGGTCTGTTCGCGAGAATAGTCCTATATTATTATTACAATAGCTTTTGCCAGCGGCTTCGCTCGCTTGAAAATCATATTTAAAAAGAAGAAAGTAAGTAATCCCGCTACCGTACCTTTATTTCGGCGCGCGGAACCATTCGGTTTGTATGAGAGCCACATCTTACCGTAACCGGAACTGAATTTTATTAAGCCTATCCTGTGTCACGTATAGTAAAATGTGTTTGTACTAAGTTCCATCAAATTCGGATGATTGGTTTATGAGTTATGGAGGAACATACATACATACAGAAAAGATTTCTAAAAATCCACAGAGCATCAAATACCTACCGCGGGCGCCCCCTACTAGAGGCGCCCTAAGCGATGATATTTGAAACCCAATAACCGTACGCTGAGCTGCAGCGCTTCGTATGTGTGTGTGTGCTAGTATCGACACTACACACAAAGAGGAGCAAGTTAGGCACACGCACAACACAAATGCACACGCACAACACACACATGTAAGTCATAGGCCACGCCCACAGGCTTCAACGCCGTTGTAGAGAAATCGCGCTCACGGCGCCTCTAGTATGGGCGGGCGCTCGCATTTCATGCTCTGTGTAAAAATCATTAATTTAGTTTTAGTATCATACATAGAGTCTACAAACGCAGTATCTGATAAAACAAAGTAACTTACTCCATAACCATCCCTTAGAGATTTATTATTAGTACTGATATTGATTGATTGATTGATGATTGATTGGTTCATTGATTTATTATATTTCATTGGACTTTTGGACACAGCAACCCGTGTCGGCTGATTAAAAATTATTTTTTTAACCAATCGTAAGTAAATTATGCAATCGCACACACGAACCTTCTCCGATACGCTGACGGCATTAAACTGGTGATAATTGGCGTGACTTAATCAAACTTGAGAGGCTGCCCAAGGTTTATTCGACTCTAGAGTTAACGCGACTCCAAGTGAAGTGTTAGAGAGGTGACATATCACCCGAAAAGCCTTGACTTGCGCACGCACACAATACCCCTGATTAGCTCGGCCATTTTAATAAGGCGACCATGTTTTCATAAATCATAACTCGTATATTTATAAACCTATATTTAATAACCCTTTTTATTTATTTTTATTGATAGCGCGACATATGGCGCCGAGTCACCCATTAGGTGTCTAACGACGCCCATGGACATTCGGTCGTACGCAGGGGTTGCGAATTCCATGCCATTGTCCAAATTCGCAAACCCCGCGTACGACCGAATGTCCATGGGCGTCGTTCGACACCTTATGGGTGACTCGGCGCCATATGTCGCGCTATCAATAAATAAAAAAGGTGAATCGATGACAACTAAAATAATATGTTTTGTAATACGTGAACGTTACGAGTTATGATTTATGAAAACATCGTCGCCTGACAGGTGCCCATTCACGCCATCACGCCCCTCTTGAAGGACCCGGGACCGAGAAATATATGGGCAGGGAGAGCGTTCCAGAGTTTACCGGTTCTGTAGAGGAAAGATCTGCAGAATCTATTTGTACGCATCCGCGGTAAGTCCAGCGTGTAGGGATGCAATCCCTGCCCAGTACGCGTGGTGCGGAGGAGGAAAGGGGACGGCGGGATCGCATTAAACAGCTCCTCCAAGCACTCCTCATGGAATAAGCGATAGAACACACTTAGAGAGCCGACATCCCTACGGTGTTGCAGTGGTTCTAAATCGCGGGACACTTCGGGGTCACCCACTAGTCGCACGGCTCGACGCTGGATCGAGTCCAGGGGCGCAAGCTGGTATTTAGCAGAGCCATCCCACAGCACCTTCAAAACTTCTAACATTTACGAGGATTTAATTGAATATTTTTGTCAGCCTCTCGGTAGCTCAGTGGTGCGGTCGGTCGAACCCTGAGCGCGATCAGTACTTGGATCAAACCGCATCAAAATTTGTTTAGTGGTTCCGGAGTTTACCTCAAACATACATACTCTGAGTGCGGTCACTTGGATGGGTGACCGCTCGACCGTTGGAGACTGACCGTGGTTCGGATTCCACGTAAAACTGTAGGTCCCTTCCCTTACCTTACTAGGTGGTAGGGTTTATCCCGCCCGGGTTAATAACACAGCACCGAATGAAACGTCGGTCGTAACGGCTATGTAAATAGTTCGTATTTTCCGTCCAGTTCAGTGTAGCCGACATGAAATGAAGGGAAGCACTGACACGGCACCTGGTTCACCCGGTGTTATGGGCTGACATCACGGATGTTGTAGGTGATGGGGCTAACCGTGTCAGTTTCCATAAAAAATCGATTCCATTGACGGTCAAAATGGAGATGACGCGTCCTAGAGATTAGTTAGGTAGAACATTTGAGAGACATTAGTACCGTGCGGGTCCGATAGGGTTGCCAGGTGGCCGGGACTGAGCGGGATTGTCCAGAAATTTTACTCTTTGTCCAGAGTCCCGCTTTGAAAAAATTTACATATCACACACGCTGAATCCCGACAATCGGGGTAAGCAGAGTAATAAAAATTTGTCCCGCCAAAATGTCTCCTTCTAGTCGAAAGCAGCGTTAGCTTTAGCCTAGCCCATGTGATGACGCGTAGCACATGGGCGCGATGGTATTTTTAAAAGGTATTTTTCTTTCAAGGTATTTTTATTAGTTTTATTCATTTCTAGTCCCCATCCCCATAGCAGATAATGGGGACTACCCATTCATGGGTAGTCCCCATTATCTGCTAGCATCCTTGGACTCGATACAGCGCCGAGCCATCCGTCTTGTTGGTGACCCGAAACTTACAGACGCTGGTGATCTGGCAGAAAGTCCTATCTAAATTTTTGCCAAATTAAGATTTTGGTGGTAATATGTCCTATATAATTTTTTCCACAATGTCAGGACAAAATTCAGGCGACTTTATGCTAAACTAAACTAAAATAAAATAAAATTGTACGTGTTTTTTTTTACATTGTAGGACCCTAAGTTCTGAACAAAACAGTTTCACGTCTCTTGAAAATTTTACATTTTTGAGATAGGACTTTCTGCCAGATCACCAACGTATGGTCTGGAGTCCCTGAGTCACGAGCGATTTGTGGGTTCGCTTAGTCTGTTCTGTTTTACAGATACTATCACGGACGCTGCTCTGCGGAACTAGCATCCCTTATTCCCTGCCACCCGTCCTATCTCCGCATGACTCGTCGCAGAGAGACTCAACACCCTTTTGTTGTTGACATTGGGCTTTTGAGAACCCATCGGTTTTCTAAATCGTTTCTTTGTCGCACCGCTAGAGTGTGGAACTGTCTTCCGGCGAGTGTATTTCCTGAATCCTTTAACCTGGGTGTGTTCAAGCGTCGTATTAACGGGCTAGACAGCCTAGCAACAGTCCGCAAATCTGCTGGCATGGCACCTAACTGAGCGTGGTTTCGCGAGGAGAGGTGATTTTGGCTCTGTCAACTGCACCATTGGTCCCTCGGCAAAGCCACCCATGCTGGTTTACATAAAAAAAAATAAAAAAAAATTGTCCTTACTTAAATAATTGTAAAATCCCCTAATTATAAGATCATGTCCAGAAAATGCGCATCTCTGATCTGGCAACCCTAGTCCGACCGAATAGGCTCGCTACACCTCTTCCCGCGCTTGTCGTAAAAGGCGAGTTCGATGATAAGGATTATGTGATGTGCTAAAGAGCGACATGCCAATCACTTCTCACCTTTACACGGTCCTTGCAAAGTCATGCAGTAGCAAACTTTTTTTATAGAAAGCGTGACAAGTGGCGGCGAACTACCCATAAGGTGTCTAACGACGCCCACGGACGTTCGGTCGTATGCGGGCGTTGCGAATGCCACACCGGCCTGATATGTTGACAAATTTACGCCTCTCTTGAAGCACCTACTGTTTTTGTGCCTTATTTGCTGATTTATATGATATTTTATCATCTTGTCTTAATATTTTGCTAAACATGTTGGTTGTTGCTGCAGTTTATCTGAGCTCTTGCAGCACAATACCGATTACTTTGCTTATCCCGATTGTCGAGAGAATGTTATGTATGTTTGTATGCTGGCATCAAAAGATATTACGATTATTTGCATAGGCTTGCCATAATTTTTCTGGCTCAATGACGGACGCAACACTAAAATCTCAAAAACATTATGGCTATTTAATTGGTTTTTTTTTATGGAAAACGCGACAAGGCGCACGCGGGACGCTCAGTTTTACTTGCTTTACTTTTCGAAATCATATACTACGAATATTTATGTATAGTATACTAACCATCACCCTATCTCATCAGCGGGTCGCACAGTAGTGAAAATACTTCAGGCGGAGCCAAGAGCAAAAGCTTATTGTGAATTAAATTGACGTCGTAGGTAGTTAGTCCATACATATGTAGTGTATAATATTAAATTTGACATCTTGCAAAAATGCCCGGACAGTCCGGCCCAATTCCGGACATATGGTAAGCCTAGCGATGCCTCTCCGCGTGAATGAATAAGTACCGTTTGACAGTTTAAAGAATTTATATATCATTTAACACTCATTTGGTTGGGCGTACGGTTCAAGGTGGTGTTAAAGTACAAATGAGTCATTGTCATCTATCAAGAATGATTTGCATAAGTGCATCTTCAATGACAACGCCGACGCGACTATTTGGTTTTGTGTGTCAACGAAGATTTCTCTTGCCTTTAGGCGTGAAAAGCACGTACTGCAGTGCGTCCAGAATATAAAAAAAAACGTCCTTTAAGTTCTGCGTAGAATTGAGCGTTAAACGGACGACGTGTTTTTCCAGTGATTGGTACACACTTAACAGTCCTTATCTTGAAAACTACTGAACTGATTTTGATGAAACTTGCACTATTCCCTAAGTTGGCAGATACTTATTATCGCAATTCGATTTCTAGTTTCCGAGAAATTCGTGGGCAAACATACATACATACATACAAACATACATACACTTATCAAATTTGGCACACCTGTTAAGAAGCCTACATACACTTATACGAATATTGTGCAATTCCAACGATACATAAGGTACATAAGGAATGTATGGACATTCCAACGATACCGACGACAATACATACGGGTCGAAATTGATCATCTCCTTTTTTTTAAGAAGTCGGTTAAAAAGCATATAGGTGCAGGTGTTTGTTTTACGAGGAACGGAAGTACCGTTCCTCGTAAAACAAACAACAGGAGAGGTCACTACACTACATTGAAATAGAGCGCAAAACCCTGTCTGTATTGTATCTGTTACACTTGCCTTGATACAAACAGAGCCTAAATACACTCGCCGCATTGGCACATTCGCAAGTTCTCATTAAACAAGGCATAAAACGGACGTAAAATATGTAATCCGTACCAGAGAAGCGACGCGTGAAGTTCATTCACATGCTCACCAGTACCAGACCGGCTCAGACAGCCATAGTGCTCGGTTTAATTCGTTAGTCTACCAATTAAGTTTATTAGTGTTTTGATGCACGCAATGACATTGGACTTAACCATTATTGTCAGAATCAATTTACACTAATCATAGCACCTATTATTAAGTATCGGATCCGGCTTCGACTTGATCTACAACTTTTTATCATCAATACTAATAATAAATCTGTAAGGGATGACCATGGAGTAAGTTACTTTGTTTTATGAGATACTGGGTTTGTAGACTCTATATATGATAGTAAAACTAAATTGATGATTTTTATAAATCTTTTCTGTATGTATGTATGTATATGTTCCTCCATAACTCTTAAACCGATCATCCGAATTCGATGAAACTTTGTACAAGCACATTTAAGTATGTGGGACACAGGATAGACTAAATAAAATTCAGCTCCGGTTACGCTAATGTGGATATGTGGATATGTGGAATGTTACGATATGTGGCTCTCGTTCCGCACGCACGCCGAAATAAAGGTACAGTAGCGGACTTACTTACTTTCTTCTTTTTAAATACGAATTTCACGCGAGCGAAGCCGTGGCCAAAAGCTAGTCAACAAGTCTAGTCAACAAAGCTAGTCAATAAGTCTCCATGATGTTTAAAAAATGTACGGATCGTTTATATACAAAACTTTAAAGCAGCAGACTCCCCAAGTGCTTTCGACAAACTGAACCAGTGGCAACAGTCTTATTGCTTACAGCTGTTACGGAAATAGATTGCCCATTGAGTGAAATATAACGACATTCCGCCCGTGTTAGTGACTGCTTTATCTTCGTTCCGAATCTGCATCAAGTTCAATGTCTCCCCGAAGTTGCCAGGCAGGCGCGGCGCGCGGCGTCGCGCAGGGCTCGCGTTTGGCTCCGCTCCGTTTTAGGAAGGGCAACGCACCGAATACGATACAATCTCGTTCGGCTGCGTTCTTGCATTTGTGTCACTGATCGTGAAAGTAGATTGACCACTTCATTTATTCACACACAACATCGAGAAATTGTTATCTCGTGTTCGATATTAGATTGTATTCTCAGATATTATGGAAACATCAATCATATTATTTAAACATTGTTCCAAAAATAGTTTTCCAGCTTTGTGCGCTTGGCGTGCCAGATGTGCCGTCGTTTGTATCACGGTGTGGGCGCGGTGCTTCCTTTCAAATGATTCATAGAATACATTATTCATTCTAATGCATTTCAAGAATACATTCAAAGAATACATATTATTATATATTTTTATCTATTTATTTATATTTATGTTGCACAATTTGTTGAAATAATTGTCTACATATTTTGATTTGTTTCGATTTGATTTGATTTGATTTGAGTTAATAGCAGAGGAAGTGCGCATGTATGTGCATGTAATACTTAGTTTAAGATATAAAATAGAATAAATCGGAATCGTATGAAGTTAGGGTTGCACGAACAAATTTTACAATTTTATCAGTATGTTTTCCCTTTTACTCGACTACAATGAATCCAAAATATGTTTTCTATCACAACAAAATGGTTAATAGATACTTCAATCATATTTTCCCTGAGAAGACCAGTAACGATCAGTTTCCATATTTGGACTATCAATTAGTCTTTCTTTTTATTCTTTTGCAGCAATCCCTGCTCCGAATTTAAGCAAACCAGTAGACTCTGATAGGTGTACGCCGCTCACTAGACACTAAACCGAGGATCTGCCGGAGATGAGTGTTTATAAGACAAGGCTGCCTTGAAAGAACTTAAAAAAAACATAAGGCTCCAGACGACGGAATAACGACGGAGCTGCTGAACGGTGTTGTGCTGCCCACCTTGAAGGAACTGCACGTCAGCCAAAGAGACAACGTCCGTTGGAGTAACCGTGTCCTACACTGGCGACCGTGAACAGGAAAACGAAGTTTGGTAAGACCACCCGCCAGGTGGGACGACGACATCAAGTACTTCGGCGGAAAACAGTGGTACGGTACCGCTGAAGACCGGGAGGAGGGGAGGAAAATTGGAAAGGCGTATGTCTAGCAGTGGACGCTTACACGCGTACACGCTGACTGACTTATTCATCCCTGAATTTCCTTGTACCATCTTTAATACTGTTCAAATTGCTGACTAGAGCGATATTTCTCTCTGATTTCCCTTCATGACTTCTGATCTCCCGTTCTCTTCATAATCTTCGACAGATGCAAACCTAATGACTGGTGCTCTCTGTAGTAATTTGGTGCACGTGTGGCACAGTGGCCGGTCGGCTGCTCTCGGAGCTCGGGGTACGGTGTTCGTGTCCGGTGTGGGCTGGAGGCGCGCCGCTCCACTCCACTTGCGATCCGTGCTATACGTCAACTCTGCGTTCACTTGGTGCGATCAGAGTTCTGTTAATGGTATTTAAGAGGATTCATATGGCGAAACAACGAAAATTGTTATATTTTTTCAAACTTCTAACAAAAAATTTGTTCTATGAAATGCATAATATGAAAAAAAAATATTTTTTAAACTAGATAATGTCCTAAACGCTGAAGCAGGCTTTTTAAATTTACAGTATTTTTTCATGGTGAAAAAAAAATCTGAATGTGGCTCTATTTGAATTTATTATGTCGAGCTAGCTCCATACTGGATAATTATTTTGCAATAAAATTTACGTCATTGTATAGGGACACTAAAGCAGCATTATTAAAAAAAAAACAAATCCTAATAATTTTTAAACAAAAAAAAACTACAAAAATTGGTTGTCTGTAAAGTCGGTTTACGGACGATAGTTTTACGTGATGACGTGGAATAATCGTAGTACATAGATCAAAGATCAGTAATTTCTATTTCCAGTAGAAAGATTAATCATCTTGTGACTGGCCATCAAAACTTCTGTTGTCTGATCTTGACAGTTTTACTTCTTAAGACGTTTCCATGGTAACTTTGAATATCAACGCTACACACTTTCGTGCGTGCAGCCGGTGCTCATCAATTTATAAGACGTGACGTCATCACGTCAAAATTCCCCATATAAACGCGCGCACTGCGCTCGATTGCTCAGTGCCGCGGACTTGAATTTTTGTTTTGCCATATGTATCATCTTAATGCTACCTCAGCCTTTGTTAGAAAATTTGCTTATTCCGTTGATCCCTTTTCCTCACACCTACTTGCGTCTGTTTTCGATACGAAATAAGGAGTAGCTGGAAGGGCTACTTGTACTGAAACCATGATTACCATTTTAATTACAACATTTTGGTACTTCCACCGTGTCATGCAGCAGGTGATCTTCGTGCCTTACTTGCTGCTTGACTGATTGAATCTCGTTAGAATACTTTGCGAAACGTGGTGGTCGGTGTTGTGCTGTAATTTACCAGAGTTCTTGCAGCACAACACCGATTACTCTGCTTACCCCGATTGTCGGGATTCAGCGTGTGTGATACGTATATGTATGCATGTATTTTAGTGCGTTCTACGATATAAATGTAATCTCAGACATGTTTCTACTGCGGATCTCGTGCCTAACTGGTACTTTTCCTCTCTAACCAACTCAAAACCATTGGTCCCTCGGCACAGCCACCAATGCTGGTTTACATAAAAAAAAAATGCTCTGTGGTTTTCTTTGTATTCTAAGTAAACGTGTTTTTATTTTTCTTTCATCGCGCGTTGAAGAATGTCAGCTATACTTATAATTTGGTCAATAAGTAACAGTAGCATTATTTGCTCAATAAGATAATACGCCATACGTTTGGCCCTAAACCAGGCCTCACGCACTCTATGTACTTGCGCGCGCTAACTACCTACCGCCCGACGGGCCGCCGCCGGCGGTCTATTTCAGTGGAAATTCGTCAGCCGTAAATTCGCGCGAAGTATACATAGGCGCTCGCCCACGCAACTGCGCGCAGCTGCAAAGCAATAACCACTTAACTCTCGATCGTTAAGGTACATTTTCGCGCGCTGCGATTGGCGACGTGAAGGAGTAGGCTATTAAAGCCCGAAGGTAGGAACATTTTCTATGGAGTGATTTATCTGTTACGAAGTAACTATTAAGTAATCTGTGCCTAAACGTCGAATCAGCTCGGAGACGACTGTGTGTGTTTATAGACGTTAAATTATCTAATAATGTTTTAACGACCACGGTAATTAAAAAACCTATATTTCAGTATAGGGTTGGCAGAAACAGACTTTTATCATTTCAGTATAAGTAAGTGAATAGCTTTGGAAGAAACGCATTTAATGCGTTTCCAATTTAAAATGTTCACCCCTGACGGAAGTGTCAAGAGGCATTAGCCATATTGTGCACGTGACCACTGCTACGCGCGCACTATTGAATTACACACTTGTGTTCTTGTGAGCTCAAATTACCGTGCACTTGCTCATACACGCGGCATTTCAAACGATTATTTGATATTTCTAGGTCTCCCGACTTTCCGTTATCGCACAAATGCTCGGAGGTGATATTGCTCGGTCGGAACATGTTTTTTTTAATGGAAACTGACACGGTTGGCTGCATCACCTACACTTACAACATCCGCGATGTCAGCCCATAACACCGAGTGACTTTGGTGCCACGTCAGTGCTTCCCTTCGGTCGTGCCGGCTACACTGAACTGGACGGATAAAACAAACTATTTACATAGCCGTTTCGACCGACCTTTCATTCAGTGCGGTGGTACCAACCCGGGCGGGTTAAACCCTACCACCTAGCAATATAAGAAGGGAGTTATATCACTTAGTCGCCTTTTACGACATACACGGGGAGAGATGCAGTGGGGCTATTCTTTTAAAGTACCGGCCCCACATGTAAAACGGTTATGTAAATATTTCGTGTTTTCCGTCCAGTTCTGTGTAGCCGACATGAAATGAAGGGAAGCACTGACATGGCACCTAGTTCACCCGGTGTTGTGTGTCTTGTTGGCTGACATCACGGATGTTGTAGGTGATGTAGCCAACCGTGTCAGTTACCATAAAAAAAAACAGTTCAATATCAAGTGCTCTAGAAGATGGCCACACGTTTGGCCCGAAACGTCGAGCGACATAGCAGCAGTAACCAGGTAGAACATCAATAATTTTATCCTCATGTTGAAGCCACTTATTCGAAGTTTGAAAAATGTCAGCCTCGATAGCTCAGTGGTGCAGACAGTCAACTGTCGCTATTGAATGTTAAGCAACGCTGGGTGCGGTCAGTGCTTGGATGGGTGACCGCTGACCGTTGGAGGCTGACCGAGGTTCGGATTCCTCGTAAAACTGTAGGTCCCTTCCCTCCTAATCTTACTTGGTGGTAGGGTTTAACCCGCCCGGGTTGATACCACCGCACTCAATGAAACGTCGGTCAAAACGGCTATGTAAATAGTTTGTGTTTTCCGACCAGTTCAGTGTAGCCGGCACGATCAAAGGGGGAAGCACTGACATGGCACCTAGTTCACCCGGTGTTATGGGCTGTCATCACGGACGTTGTAGGTGATGTAGCCAACCGTGTCAGTTTCCATAAAAAAAAAATTAAAAAAAAATGCACAAAGTCTTGCAAGTTTTGATAATCCTATTGTGATATCGCAGACAGATCTACGCTTTGTTCGTCACTTAACAGTAACATCGTATGATTTGATGACACAAGCAAAGCATACCATTGTTTCAAATGTGTTAACCACAATGAAGAAGACGTTAATGCATATGTTCCTGTTGATGTCTTGCATTAAACAACTGACGGGCAGACACAACCTCTGACCGTGACGAGGACATTGTGGGCATCCTATCTTTACAGCTCTTGCACAGACTATGTAGAAGAACATACACTTCTTCTACATAGTCTGTGCAAGAGCGCAGAGTAAAGATCTGTATCAGTCTAGGCTAGACTCTTCCTTCATCAACTGGAGATTTGCATCTGCAGTCTAGGCTGTCTGATGATTATGTATGTGAGATGAATTTGTTCCGGGTTTTTTGCATCGGTGCATGCGGCGGGTGGCCGAGTGGTTTGGGCATCGGCTTCTCATGCGAGAGGTCGGCGGTTCGAATCCGGTCGGCGTGTACCAATGAGTTTTTTCTGATGAAAAAATTTACGTGCATACCTACACCTGCTGCTTCACCGTTCGGAACCGGTGTAAAACTGTAGGTCCCTTCCCTTGCCCCTTACTAGGTGGTAGGCTCAAATTGTAGCCGACTGGGTTGGTACCACCGGACTGGATGTAAGATGGCCGCATAGCAGCCTCGGTTGTGTTCTCCTCTAGTCCAGTATAGCCAGCAATCCAGGGAAGTCTCCGGCATGGCACCTACCTTCTCGGAGGTGATATTGGCTGGTCGGAGCATGCGCTTTAGCCCCTCCGACTCAGCCACCCATACCGAATTACATTGCAACTTGACAAAACTTGACTTGCAAGCAGCATTACAACTTGAAGTTTGACGTCTGGTACAACAGACACCAGGCGTCGGCTCCAGGAACTCCCGCAGGTCCTGCAGAAGCCCGTGACGTAGCGGGCGAAATGTCGACCCTACTTCTTCTTCACACTACCTTCCCTCCTAATCTTACTTGGTGGTAGGGTTTAACCCGCCCGGGTTTTTTTTTTATGTAATCCGGTATGGGTGGCTGATCAGAGGGGCCAAAGCACATGCTCTGACTAGCCAATATCACCTCCGAGAAGATAGGTGCCATACCGGAGACTTCCCTGGATTGTTGGCTATGCTGGACTAGAGGAGAACACAACCGAGGTTGCTATGCGGCCATCTTACATCCAGTACGGTGGTACCAACCCAGTCGGCTACAATTTGAGCCTACCACCTAGTAAGGGGCAAGGGAAGGGACCTACAGTTTTACACCGGTTCCGAACGGTGAAGCAGCAGGTGTAGGTATGCACGTAAATTTTTTCGTCAGAAAAAACTCATTGGTACACGCCGACCGGATTCGAACCTCGGACCTCCCGCATGAGAAGCCGATGCTCAAACCACTCGGCCACCCGCCGCGGATTGGTACCACCGCACTGAATGAAACTTCGGTTGAAACGGCTATGTAAATAGTTTGTGTTTTCCGACCAGTTCAGGAAAGCACTGACATGTCACCTAGTTCACCCGGTGTTATGGGCTGATATCATGGACGTTGTAGATGATGTAACCAACCGTGTCAGTTTCGATAAAAAAATAAAAAAAAACCTACTGTTGATCCGAAAATTAAAAAATTAATATAATTAACAAAAGAGTATACTTAAAAACACTAATAGTTAATTTGACGGTGATTTGTGGTTTCTCATTAATGCTTTCAAGATCAGTAGATTTTCAGTGCACTTCACGAACCTCTGTCAATCTTGTCAGTTTCATAACCAAGTCTTGTCCATATTTCGGTCCGTCGTCGGACAAATCCGTCGTAATAAGCGTGATTGCAAACGATTTGTCCAAACTCGCTTGTTCCAACTGGGTGGACTATGTACGCATGCGCGGGAAGGTAATTGAGCGAAACGTCAGTGCATTGTCGGCCGTGGTAAATTGAATGCTTTGTCAGAGTCCAATGTGAAAATTGTGGTGTTTCAGGTACACCGGAAGTGGGCACTCAGCTGGTGGTGAGTTCCAAGTTTAAAGTTGGTGACGTTCGAATTTGGTGTTTTCGTGTGTGGAGCGAGTTTCCCTGACATATCTGAATGTTGTGATGAGTGTGATGGTTATGTCGTATGGTCGCTACTGTGGTCCGAATTCGTTATGTGAAGCTACTGTGGTCGCTATGGTAATCGCGAATATGGTAAAGATCGCTGATGCGCCAAAGTGGTCGATATTGGACACCGGATGACTAAGCGCATGTGCCAGTTGGCTGGGCACGTCAGACGAAGAGACATAAAACATAAATTGCGTTAGACATAAAGCATAAAACAAATAGACGATAATAATTTTAAACGACGGATTAAACTAATGCTAATTGAAAAGAGTTATTACACTGTTAAGGATGCGTTAACTGACCGTAATTTTATCTAAGAGGCTGACTACTGTTTTTCCCACTAACAAACTTTAGATACAAGAGCTATGATTATAGTATTTCCAATAAGAGTTATACTTGGAACTGAGCTCCTGAAATCAATTACCAGTGAGCCATTAGGCGTTGCGAATGAAATTAAAGAGGGCATGGTTGACAGAGTAAATAATCCTGACCTTGTCAATGTATTTCTATTGAGTCATTTTGCGAAGCCTTTCATTTTTCGAGAGCAGTTTTACATATATATGGCTCCGTAACTAATGTGCTAAAATGCTAATGGCTGCTCTGGTATTCAGAGCTCAGCTGTCACTGCCCGGCTTTGGTTTCATCCTTCGGTTGTTGCCTGTCGTGCGTATCTTACATCCTGTCCCTCACTTAGGTTAAGGAAAACATCTCCCTAATTTGGTTTCATCCTTCGGTTCTCGTCTGTAGTGCGTATCTTAAATGGTGTCCCTTAGGTTAAGGAAACATCTTCCTAATTTGGTTTCATCCTTCGGTTGTTGTCTGTCGTGCGTATCTTAATTCCTACCCCTTAGGTCAAGGAAACATCTCCCAAATGTTTCATTAATAAATGAAACGGACCCGACGAGCGAGCGTGTATGAAGATGTATGTGAGTGGACTATTACTATTACGAAGCTCCTACTCAACTAGCTGTACTCAAAGCTAGGATTATAGGATTTTGTCGTGCCGATATTAACGGCCGATGACCAGGTGCCGTGCCGACGCGCAGTTATTATAGAAGCCGAATCTGGCAACATTAACCATAAACTAAGAGATTGATATTCGTATTGGATTGACTTCCTTATTTCGTGCTTATTGCTCAACTCTGCGCCGACACTACGTTGTTGTTGTTGTTATTGTTTTCGCCATAAATAGGCAGGCAAAGATCATTTGCCCATACAGCTAATTCGCAATTTTCTTCTATTATAGGTATTTTTGTAATTATATTTTTTCAATTGTATTTCTTATACGTATATGTATAAATGGGTAGTTGTATGTCTTTGAAAGAATTCTTTCGAAAGATGTAGGGATCGTTTCGGGATATTTGTAATTTTTCATAAGCTTGTCTATCATGCATGAGTAATCCGACGCTACGTCTCGCGTCGGCTCCTATTGGCTTATCAATGCTTATTGCTCTGAGGTTGACAATTCCGCTATGATTTATATTGTCTCTGTCTGTTCTCATTTTGCTTCGGGGAAATAAAGTCGTGCTTTCCAAGTTAATGTTTTATTTAATTTCCACAATACTACGTGGACTACATCGTCCACATCTACATCGAAGCTAGAGAGGAGCCCTGCTCGCTCCGAGGATTGCCATACCACACACTTTATTCCGACAATCGGGGTGAGCAGAGTAATCAGTGTTGTGCTGCAAGTACTCTTCTAAATTACAGCACAACACCGACCGCCACGTTTAGTAAAGTATTAGGACAAGACAACTATCAAGCAGCAAGTAGGGCACGAAGACCCACCTGCTACACGTCTCGCTACCGTGCCAGGGTGAGAGGTGGCTAACCTGTCGCCCTTATGCACGGAATCTTGTCCTTATCCCTTAGTCGCCATTTACTACATGCACGGGGAGAGATGCAGTGGGGCTATTATTTTTTAGTACGGTACCGACCCCACAAGATATTGCCAATAGGGGTTATACTTGAAATTGTGCTGCTCAAATCAATTACCAAGTACCCTTATCACGAGATTTAACCTACACCGCGTACTACGCTACGCCGTGTTCTGCGCATGATTTTGTATGGAGAAACGAAGCAGAGCCTCTAGTGATAGATTTGCGAACTTCGTTTCTCCATACAAAATGATGCGGAGAACACGGCCGTAGCGTAGTATGCGGTGTAAGTTAAATCTCGTGATAAGGTTACAGGATTATTAAATCTGTCAACCATACATTACTAAGGCCCTCTTTAATTTCATACATAATTTCATTGGATGTGAAGGAAGACCACATTGGTGCATTTTTTATTTCTTCGACCTTTGAATTTGACCTTATCTACGAACTTCTTAGAGATAGCCTTATTTACCATCAGATGCAACTTTTTACAACACACAATCAAACTGTATGTATGTTTGGCATAAAAGAGTCACATCATAACTCTCATATTATAAACTAGCTGAGCCCGCGGCTCCGCTCGCGTGAAATTCGTATTCCAAAGAAGAATGTAAGTAACTAAGGGCGAGGCCGAAGGCCGAGCTGCGTTCAGGTAATCGATAAACCTTCTTAAAGAAAGTAACTAACTAAGGGCGAGGCCGAAGGCCGAGCTGCTTTCAGGTAAACGATAAATCTTTCTCAAATAAAGGAAGTAAGTAAGGGCGAGGCCGAAGGCCGAGCTGCGTTCAGGAAGACGATAAACCTTCTGGAAGAAAGGAAGGAACTCAGTGCGAGGCCGAAGGCCGAACCTGCGTTCAGGTAAACCAAAAACCCTCTTCCGCCTTCGGGCCTCGCCCTTAAAGACTTCCTTTCTTCGATAGAATATAATATCGTTTACTCAATCTATTTATTTCATAAAAATAAAAAAGTAATATTGATAACTAAAGAATTAAACCTACCTAACAAACATTAAAATAACTATCAAAACGGGCATTTTCAAATGTTCTTAGAGCACTTGCGGCATTACCCCGTTGGATGGCAAGGCTAACCTTTTGAATGAAGTAAATAAGCCCTTAATGACGGGACACCAGTTGCGTCAACCAGCTCAAGCCTCTTTTGGCTTCACTGCTCCACGGACCGAGGGTTTCAACCGCAAACGCAACAAATTCGAAATCTTGAATTATATTTCTATATTTGCTGCGTTTGAGGCTCTCCGCCCCAGCCTCGGCCGCGCCAGCCGCTCTTAAAGATGACTTGGAGCCAATGTGAGAACAAAAGTGGCGTCCCACATCAAAGAACTACCCTTAGTCCATGGCACTAAGGTGATAGCATCGGGCCTCTTTCCATCCAGCCGGGAATAACCGCGAGGTTCTAGGATGCACGGTATATTTGCCGTTAGAAGCGTGGACTTTATAATAAAATTTAAATTAAATTAACTCAATCTTAATATTAATTAACTTTATTCGAGATGGTTTAGCTTCTTCCTGAACGCAGCTCGGCCTTCGGCCTCGCCCTTAGTTACTTGCTTTCTTTGAGATGGTTTATCATTTGTCAGAACGTAGCTCGGCCTTTGGCCTCGCCTTAGTTGCTTACTTTCTTCAAGATGGTTTAGCTTCTTCCTGAACGCAGCTCGGCCTTCGGCCTCGCCCTTAGTTACTTGCTTTCTTCGAGATGGTTTTTCAATTATCCGAACGTAGCTCGGCCTTCGGCCTCGCCTTAGTTACTTACTTTCTTCAAGATGGTTTAGCTTCTTCCTGAACGCAGCTCGGCCTGCGGCCTCGCCCATAGTTACTTACTTTCTTCGAGAAGGTTTATGGTCTTCCAGAATAGAGCTCGGCCTTCGGCCTCGCCCTTAGTTACTTACTTTCTTCAAGAATGTTTTTCTTCTTCCTGAACTCAGCTCCGCCTTCCGCCTCGCCCTTAGTTACTTTCATCGAGAAAGAATATCGTTTACGTGAGCGCAGATCAGCCTTCGGGCCCGCCTTTAGTTACTTACTTTCTTTTTTTTAAATACGAATTTCACGCGAGCGAAGCCGCGGGCAACAGATATATAAATTTTATTGCACCAATGACAGCGACATAACTTCGACTTTCAATTATTATTTTTATTTATCAAACAATTTGTCACCGGCCAGCTCACGTCGAGATGACAGTTCTCCGTTGTCAACATGACATTTAAAATAGTTTTTTACCTTTACTTTGGATTACGTAATTTTTATTATATTTTTTAATTATTATGTTCATCCGGGATATACACTGTCACTATAAAACGTTTCGTCAAATTCCGTTCAGTGGTTTTTGCGAGATGCGCGTACAAATAGACATTTTTGCATTTACGATTTTATGATATGTATAGAAAGAATAGATATGTATAGACTATTGTGTTCAAGTTATAAAAAAGAAGAACTGTCATTTTCGTTGTATCTACTTATTTTTAAATTTCGAATGAATATTTTATTCAAATTGTATTTGCTGACAGTTCTCAAGATATAATTATGCACTTTGGACTACGTGATTTTAAACGCGCAATAATGTTTATAATTGTAATTTTTTTTTTATTTTTGTTATTTTTTTTTACGTATTATGTTAACCCGGCATATAAACTGCCACTATACAAAGTTTCGTCTAATTCCGTTCAGTGGTTTTTGCGTGATGCGCGTACAGACAAACAAACAAACAAACAAAAATTTTAAAAACTGTTCTAACATGTTCAGTATCTCATTTTAAGCCACCCTGGTTAGTTTTTTTCCGAATACATTCAATGTACAGACTTTCTTACCTCTACGATTTTATTATATGTATAGATCATAATAAAAATGTAATAATGACTACACACCGCCCAGCCGCCGGAGCGAGTAGCGAGTAGCGGCCACTCCACTCGCGCACTCGTGTGAAGATAGCTGTAATTAGCGAGGTGCGTGCGTGCGTGCGTACGCGAACCAGTGATGTGCATTTGCGGATAATATCAGGATGTAACTAATGTAAGTAATCGTAAACAATGTAAGTAATTAAATGTAATTAACTGCTGTTATTGTCTTTTTTAGCTGTCAAATTTCAAAAGGTTGAAACAGTTTTTTGTAGTAGTAATAAAAGCTTTGAAAATTAATAAGTATATAATATTGTAACAAGACACTATTAAATCGTTACTACGTAGTCTACGGCGCGAATGTTGTGTGTCGCCGCTAGATGGCGTTACTAGTAATAACTTCAATGTTCCTGTATCTCACTATCACAATATCATTACATTAGCATTATAAGCTCTCCTGATTTATGTTAATTAAATTGTCAAGTCGAGTCGAGTCTAGTATAGAGTTGGGAAATACTGACCAAAGTCCGCACTGATCAGTATCAGTGTCAGTACAAGTAAATACTGATTACAAATATCTGTTACAAAGTACTGAATCAGTGACCCTCTAAGAGTGAAGACATAATACGTCATACACACTGACAAAGGTCTGCAATAACCAGTCCAGTGGGTATCAGTGCGAATATTGAAGAGAGTTTTATAGTTAACAGTAACTTGCAACAACAAAAGAGTAAGATAAGCTGTTAAATAACAATGACTATTCTGAGCTGACCTACAGTACGTTGTTGCTTTTACTGCATTCTTCAAACAAAAGAATAAAATTTCATTCTGTTTTTCCAATGAATCATAAAAATGGGCAGTAAGTAATTTGTTTTATGGCAGTCAGGTGTGCACTGTGCAGTGAACAGAATGAGATAACATATTTTGGAAATGTTATTCAACCAACATAGATTCTTGGAAGAATAAAATGTTAGCCTCGGTAGCTCAGTGGCGCGATCGGTCGCCCGTCGGTCGTGATCATAAGCACACCTGGGCGCGGTCAGTACTTGGACGAGTGACCGTTCGACCGTTGGAGGCGGACTGTGGTTCGCATTCCACGTTAAACTGTAGCTCCCTTCCCTTCTTACCTCCCGCTCGGTTGATGCCACCACACTGAATGAAAGGTCGGTCTGAAACGGCTCTGTAAATTGTATTGTATCGTTTATTGATCATTCATATGGCATACCGCATAGACTGCACTCGAACTTTCCACAATTTGTTCTATCCGGTTCGATTACACCCATGAAGAAGAATCGAAAAGAAACTTCGCGGTAGTTCATTATAGCCGGCACGACCGAAGGGAAGCACTGACGTATCACCTAGTCCACCAAGGTGCCTATTTACATATTAAATTAAAGGTGAAGTGTCTATTTTCACGTAACTTTAAAAACATTTATAATGTCAGAATACTTAGGTAGACACTAAAAACACTAAATCTAAATATATATGTAGTTATTCCACAAAAAACGTACGAATAAATGACTCGCACGCTTGCACACAGGCACGCGCCCACGAAACTTGAAGTTCGCAGTACATCATTTAAGTCAGTGCATTGCACTGCCTACTGAATGCATGCGCTGCAATGATTGAAAGACTGACTGATTCGTCGCACTGGACTGCAGACAAACCAGTATCGGAAACATGCAATAATTCCGTACATTCAGTCAGTACTAACCCGCGCCTACAAAAATCAACCCAGCTGCCCATACGTAGAGCTCGTTTTTGCATGTGAATAACTAGCAGCAGTCAGTGCGGTAACAGGGTTTTCATTCAGTGCGCATTTCGCACCGTGCAAAATTCAACCCAGTGACGAAGTAGTAAAGATCATTTTTGAATGACAAAATTGACTACGGGCAGCGCAGGGCTAGTATGGTTGCGTCAGTAAATGCAAAAACCAACCTTGTACGAAAGATATACAGCTCATTGTTGCATATCTATATCAACTACCAACTGAGTACTGACTGTAACAGCTACTTCATTGAAGCTGTACGCATTCCGCGCACTGACATAGCCGCACTGATGCGATTTATCTGTTCCAGTGCATATTTGCCAAGTCTAGTCTAGTCTACTGACTGACCTGAATCTAACCACAAGTACCTCAAATAAGGGCTGTGCTGTGCACTAGTGATGGGGAACTCGGTTTGATAAAATATCCAAATCGGTTTCGAAACCGATTCAAACCGATTTGGGTCAAAGTAGGTAGGTAGCCTAACTAACCAGCCCAGCTCTATAATAAAGTCGAGCGGTACGAGTATTTTTTTACACTTTTTGTCGTTAACTAGTTAGTATAAATGAGTTTGAATAAAATAAAATACACAACACAAGTTAGGTAATTCACAACACAAGTTAATCTGTTAAACACGAGTTACGTTACATACACAGAACCACGAATCAATACAGAATAGACAGATCGAAGAATACGATGCGAGCCAGTTCTACGAACGAATACGCTTAACTTCACCAAACCAAACTGATTCCAACGGCGGCGGCGGGCGGTCGGTCGGCAGCCGAGTTAGCAGAGGCAGTAGCGAGCCGAGCAGCGACTTGACTCGACTCGAGCGCGCGGCGATGTCAAACCGAATTGAGTCGATTCGGTCGGCTCGCCCAAACCGAGTTGGCTCGCAGTCAGTTCACTCGGTCCGGCCAGCAGGCAGGCAGGCAGTCGCCGCGTCAACTCGATTTCGCCAAACCGAGTCGGCTCGCTCGCTCGCTCGCAGGCAGTCAGTTCACTTGGTCGGTCCGAGGCAGGTAGTCGCCGCGCCCGCCACGCCGCCACGCCACCGCGAGCCAGCGAGTCAACTCGATTTCGCCGCTTACCAAACCGAGTCAGCTCGCTTCAACATCAAATCGGTTTGAACCGAATTACCAACTCGGTTCGTTACTTCACTACTGTGCACTAGGTGCACGTTTGATTGTTTCCGTAGGCTTACGGGCTTGAAACTTTCGAATAACCGTCGCCCGATAGACTTTGAGTGTGCTTCTTCTTTTTGTGAAATTACTTGTACGTGTTATATAAATAAACCGTCTCTGAAGAATCGACTACTCTACTACTGACTTTCCTTCATCTGAGTCCGACACCTGTTATAATATTTATTTTGGTCAACTTATTTCAAGCAGAAGCAAGAACACTTCGGTCTGCTGACCTACCTCCTGTCTGTCTGTATACACGGCAAACTTGTAGTTAAAATCATCACAATTTAAAAAAGTAATACAATGATGAATTTGTTTAAATACCTAGGTATGTGCAGTACAATACCTACTATATGCAAAGCAAACGAAGTTCAAACTTCAAAATAATAAGTCCGACACCTGTTATAATATTTATTTTGGTCAACTTATTTCAAGCAGAAGCAAGAACACTTCGGTCTGCTGACCTACCTCCTGTCTGTCTGTATACACGGCAAACTTGTAGTTAAAATCATCACAATTTAAAAAAGTAATACAATGATGAATTTGTTTAAATACCTATGTATGTGCAGTACAATACCTACTATATGCAAAGCAAACGAAGTTCAAACTTCAAAATAATAAGTCCGACACCTGTTATAATATTTATTTTGGTCAACTTATTTCAAGCAGAAGCAAGAACACTTCGGTCTGCTGACCTAATACCTATGTATGTGCAGTACAATACCTACTATATGCAAAGCAAACGAAGTTCAAACTTCAAAATAATAAGTCCGACACCTGTTATAATATTTATTTTGGTCAACTTATTTCAAGCAGAAGCAAGAACACTTCGGTCTGCTGACCTACCTCCTGTCTGTCTGTATACACGGCAAACTTGTAGTTAAAATCATCACAATTTAAAAAAGTAATACAATGATGAATTTGTTTAAATACCTATGTATGTGCAGTACAATACCTACTATATGCAAAGCAAACGAAGTTCAAACTTCAAAATAATAAGTCCGACACCTGTTATAATATTTATTTTGGTCAACTTATTTCAAGCAGAAGCAAGAACACTTCGGTCTGCTGACCTAATACCTATGTATGTGCAGTACAATACCTACTATATGCAAAGCAAACGAAGTTCAAACTTCAAAATAATAAGTCCGACACCTGTTATAATATTTATTTTGGTCAACTTATTTCAAGCAGAAGCAAGAACACTTCGGTCTGCTGACCTACCTCCTGTCTGTCTGTATACACGGCAAACTTGTAGTTAAAATCATCACAATTTAAAAAAGTAATACAATGATGAATTTGTTTAAATACCTATGTATGTGCAGTACAATACCTACTATATGCAAAGCAAACGAAGTTCAAACTTCAAAATAATAAGTCCGACATCTGTTATAATATTTATTTTGGTCAACTTATTTCAAGCAGAAGCAAGAACACTTCGGTCTGCTGACCTAATACCTATGTATGTGCAGTACAATACCTACTATATGCAAAGCAAACGAAGTTCAAACTTCAAAATAATAAGTCCGACACCTGTTATAATATTTATTTTGGTCAACTTATTTCAAGCAGAAGCAAGAACACTTCGGTCTGCTGACCTAATACCTATGTATGTGCAGTACAATACCTACTATATGCAAAGCAAACGAAGTTCAAACTTCAAAATAATAAGTCCGACACCTGTTATAATATTTATTTTGGTCAACTTATTTCAAGCAGAAGCAAGAACACTTCGGTCTGCTGACCTACCTCCTGTCTGTCTGTATACACGGCAAACTTGTAGTTAAAATCATCACAATTTAAAAAAGTAATACAATGATGAATTTGTTTAATTACCTTAGGTATGTGCAGTACAATACCTACTATATGCAAAGCAAACGAAGTTCAAACTTCAAAATAATAAGTCCGACACCTGTTATAATATTTATTTTGGTCAACTTATTTCAAGCAGAAGCAAGAACACTTCGGTCTGCTGACCTACCTCCTGTCTGTCTGTATACACGGCAAACTTGTAGTTAAAATCATCACAATTTAAAAAAGTAATACAATGATGAATTTGTTTAAATACCTAGGTATGTGCAGTACAATACCTACTATATGCAAAGCAAACGAAGTTCAAACTTCAAAATAATAAGTCCGACACCTGTTATAATATTTATTTTGGTCAACTTATTTCAAGCAGAAGCAAGAACACTTCGGTCTGCTGACCTACCTCCTGTCTGTCTGTATACACGGCAAACTTGTAGTTAAAATCATCACAATTTAAAAAAGTAATACAATGATGAATTTGTTTAAATACCTAGGTATGTGCAGTACAATACCTACTATATGCAAAGCAAACGAAGTTCAAACTTCAAAATAATAAGTCCGACACCTGTTATAATATTTATTTTGGTCAACTTATTTCAAGCAGAAGCAAGAACACTTCGGTCTGCTGACCTACCTCCTGTCTGTCTGTATACACGGCAAACTTGTAGTTAAAATCATCACAATTTAAAAAAGTAATACAATGATGAATTTGTTTAAATACCTAGGTATGTGCAGTACAATACCTACTATATGCAAAGCAAACGAAGTTCAAACTTCAAAATAATAAGTCCGACACCTGTTATAATATTTATTTTGGTCAACTTATTTCAAGCAGAAGCAAGAACACTTCGGTCTGCTGACCTACCTCCTGTCTGTCTGTATACACGGCAAACTTGTAGTTAAAATCATCACAATTTAAAAAAGTAATACAATGATGAATTTGTTTAATTACCTTAGGTATGTGCAGTACAATACCTACTATATGCAAAGCAAACGAAGTTCAAACTTCAAAATAATAGGTAGGTAAATAAATAACTACAAGCAAAGCCTGGTACAACAGCTAGCATTACTTACGCTTACATTACTACAGCTAAATGTAAGTAGAAATAGAAAGAGATACTTTGCTGCTCCAAAAATGTTCTACCAAGTACAGTCTCGGGTCTTTTAAGAGAGGTGTGAATAGGCATCTGTCAGGCCGGGATGGCTTTCCGAACCCCTGCGTACGACCGAACGTCCGCGGGCGTCGATAGACATCTTATGGGTTCTTATTCTATAAAAAAAATCATTAAAAAAATTATAGGTGTAAAGTCTATTCCGTACAGAGATTTCTTCCAGACATCCATAATACTATACTAATACCTATTCTATTACTTACGTTACGTACGTGTAAGTAAGCATGTAAGTAATTGTAATTACTTACATAGCACATCTCAATGCACAACCGAACGCCTCGCATAACGCGGAACGCCTCGCATGCTCGCGCGCACTAATTCTGCAGAGCAACGGGCTAGATGGTGCGGAATATCTGGGCCGAGGGAGACGGAGAGTGCGTTGACATTTGAAATTGCGTTGCGATATACATCTTATGGGTTCTTATTCTATAAAAAAAATCATTGGAAAAATTAGAAAAAATTAATAGGTGTAAAGTCTATTCCGTACACTGTACGGAATAGACTTTACACCGATCTGTACGGCGTACAGAGATTTCTTCCAGTCATCCATAATAGTATCATATTACTTATGTTACGTACGTTTAAGTAAGCATGTAAGTAATTGTAATTATTATTTACATAGCACATCTCAACGCACAACCGAACGGCTCGCATAACGCGGAACGCCTCGCATGCGCGATTTCTTCCAGTCATCCATAATACTATCATATTAGTTACGTTACGTACGTGTAAGTAAGCATGTAAGTAATTGTAATTACTTACATAGTGCATCTCAGCGCACAACCGAACGGCTCGTGTAACGCGGAACGCCTCGCCTCGCATGCTCGCGCGCACTAATTCTGCAGAGCAACGGGCTAGATGGTGCGGAATATCTGGGCCGAGGGAGACGGAGAGTGCGTTGACATTTCAAATTGCGTTTTGTTTATAATGTCATCAATATTTTCGTCAACAATGTGGAAAATTCTCTACAATATCGTGTAAGGAATAATCAAGAAGCAAACTAGGTTGTCTAAATCACTACCTGCTTAGTAAGCCCATTAAACGATGTTAAGTAATTAGTTGCAATGCCAGCGCATAACTTTGGTCGTGCCAGCTATAAAGTGGACAGAAAACACGAACTTCCTGTTAAATTGTTCGGGTTCCGTTCCTTACCAAAACGTCACAAAGGAACCCTTATATGAACCCTACCTACACAGTACATTTTTTTATTGTTTTTTAATGGAAACATCACCTACTATATCCGTGATGTCAGCCCATAACACCGGGTGAACTAGGTGCCATGTCAGTGTTTCCCTTCATTTCATGTCGGCTACTACATTTCATTCACAACAAGTGTTTGCCCTCGCCTCCGCTGGGAGTATTTTATTTTTCATATAGATTTTATTCTGTTTTAGCCAACGAGGTATTACTACTAGAGCTATCGTTACGACGAAAGATACAGAGAAACGGCGTCCCACCAGCTGAGGTATGAGGTAAGGTAGCGGGGAGGCGGGGCGCAGAGCCGAGCGGAAAAGGGGAGCTCGCGCGGGGCGGGAAGCGACCAGGATTAGTGGGGCTAGCGTGCGATGAGAGGGGCTCGCGCGGGGCGGGAAGCGAGCGGGACTAGCGGCCGGTAAGCGACAACGCCAGCCAAGGCCAACCAACATGTCACAACATGTGCATTGAAATACAACCGGGCATGCGCGATGCACGCACGCAATGGCGCGTGCGACGAGTTCGGCCGCTAGCAATCGACTAGTTTCTCATGTGCCCCAATTCGTAAATTGTGCCTCAACTCGGCGGAGCAATGCCCGTTGCCCGAGTAAGAGCTCTAGTGAAATATGTCCTCGTTGGTTTTAGCCTCTAAGTATCGATTTGACGAAATTATCTATAATTTTAGGACTGAGTTATTATTATTTATTATTTCGCTACTGTGCGACCCGCTGATGAGATAGGGTGATGCAAGGGTATACTATACATAAATATTCGTCGTATATAATGTTGATATGTAAATTAAGTAAAATTAAACTTTTGTTTCCCATTAAAAAACAAAAATATTTAATATACATCATGTTTTTGAGGTTTGGTGTGGCGTTCGGTATTGAGTCTTAAAAATTATGGCAAGCCTAGTGATATCAGCTCATCACGCCTTGGTAATCTAGGTGCCATATCAGTGCTTCTTCCTCGTAATATTTAATAACAAAATTATTTTAATATAAAAATTTTAAGTAGCGGCACCACACGGCTCATTTCATTAGGTACTGTTTCTTTTTTTTTATATTTTACCAAATAGCCTTCCAGCTGCTGATAGATACCATACTTAAGCTTTTGTTCTTTATTTCTTGAATATTTATTCTTTCCATTTATCTTCGTTTGTTTCATAATTTTTTACGCTGAACTGAATACGATAGAAATCGCGTAACCCGCAAAGCAATTGTTTGAAGACTCGTTGGGTAACCTCACTTCCACCAAAATATACAGATCCATAGAATTGAAAAAGACAGAAGCGCCATGATCAGAACGCACGATAGTAGAATAACGAAAGAGATTCGTGGAGCGATTGAGAATGGAAGAGTCGGGAAGGGTCGCCATAGACGCACGTACCTAGACCAGGTCGGAAATATTATGCTCAAAATCTGCAACAAAATGTGGTTCAATTTATCATTGTTAGGTACGGCCGTACCCCGAAACGTGGTTTGGGAGGGAAACCGGTCAGGCTTGGTAGAGAAGACGCATGCTTGAGTTTTGCTGACGTTGAAATCAACAAGGTTCTCAACAAAATGTGGTCCAATTTATCATTGTTAGTTACGGCCGTACCCTGGAACGTAGCTTGGAAGGGAAACTGGTCGGGCTTGGTAGAGAAAACGCATGCTTGCGTTTTCCTGACGTTGTTGAAATCAACAAGGTTCTCAACAAAATGTGGTCTAATTTATCATTGTTAGGTACGGCAGTGTACCCCGAAACGAGGCTTGGGTGGGAAACCGGTCGGGCTCGGTAGAGAAGACGCATGCTTGAGTTTTGCTGACGTTGATATCAATAAGGTTCTCGCGGCTCCAGGAGGCTACCTCAACGAGAACACTGTCAACTCTTTCAACTGTTTGACGCCGAGCTTCATCAATGTGCACCTCTCTAACAGTTCAGTCGTTAGCGTAACCCTCGTCTGCGGCGGTCACCCTGCTGAAACTTAAGGGTAGTCTGTGATTGGCCTTTATTCTTATAAAAGTATTTTGTAAAATTATGTTATAGGTACCTATTAGTTTTTGTAAGCGGCTTCGCATTCATGCCGGCCTGACAGGAGCCTTTTCACGCCAGTTTTTGAAAAGCCCCAGGCTGTACTTGGGAGGAAATAGATGGGCAGGGAGTGCGTTCCACATATATAAGGTATCCCGGAACTTAGAGACCTTACAACTCCGCAGGGTCGTTGGATCTTTGTGTGTGTTCTATTGCCTGTACCACGGAGAGTGTTCCAAGGAGCTGCACGATGCGATCCCTCCATCCCCATTCTACCATCGTTCCACGCGCTACAGGTTGGGAATGCATCCACACACTGTCGATATTCCCCCACTTAGGACAAATCGATCCTGTAAATCCTTTATTTATAGGGTTGCCAACATGTGGAGTGGAATTCACTCCCACTTGCATCCTTTCCTCTATGTACAGTCTGGGGTCCTTCAAACATAATGTGAAGGTGCACCTAGCCGCCCGACATGGTATTCGCAGCCCCCGTAAACATCCGAATCCCGTAAGCGCCGTCGGACTACACCTCTGGCGCGCGCACGAAGCACGACAAATGTGTCGTGCTTCCCATAAAAAAATATATATACATTTATATATAAAGAAATGTGTAAATAAATGAATAATATGACGATGACGATTCCATGGTATGGATTTCTTTGCAAAGATCCCTATCATATCGTCTCACGCGGCGCGGCGTGGCGTGGCGTGGTGTACAACACATCGGCGTGTATCGCTGTCCTCGTATGTATGCTGATGAAACTTATCACGTGTCATTGTTATTGTTATCTTATTAATTTATGACATACATATATTATAAATAATATATGCATGAATATATATACCCTTCTGACCTACAACATCCTAAATTAATTGCCGAAAGCACCTTGGTCCAAGGATCCAAACGATACGCGTTCCATACTCGTATATACATACATAACATCACGCCATATCCCTACAATCCGGGTTAGCAGAGTAATCGTTGGTGCGCTGCAGGAACTTTAGTAATTACAGCACAATAGCCACAGCGTGTAGCCGGCACAATCAAAGGGGGAAGCACTGACATGGCACCTAGTTCACCCGGTGTTATGGGCTGACATCACGGACGTTGTAGGTGTTGTAGCCAACCGTGTCAGTTTCCATAAAAAAAAAAACAACACCGACGAAAATATATGACATGAGACATGCATGACTCGGTGAAAGCATAGTGCCACCAAGACTATAGAGTAGTATAGATAGACCACGTAAAACTGTAGGTCCCTTCTCTTCTTACCTTACTAGGTGGTAGGGTTTAACCCGCCCGGGTTGATACCACCGCACTGAATGAAAGGGCAGTTGAAACGGCTATGTAAATAGTTCGTGCTTTCCGCCCAGTTCAGTGTAGCCGGCACGAAATGAAGGGAAGCACTGACATGGCACCTAGTTCACCCGTTGTTATGGGCTGACATAACGTATGTAGTAGGTGATGTAGCCAACAGTGTCAGTTTTCATTAAAAAAAAATACTAGAGGTTGAGGTACCTAGCCTTTCACCGCTTTAGAACGACATCTTGTCCTCATCCCTTAATTGACTTTTACGACATGCACGGGGTGGGATGAGTGGGGCCTATTCTTCTTATGTACCAGATTCCACACGGTACGCGTTGCAGATCAGCGAAGAAAGAAAGCAAGCGAAACGTATTTCCCGACTCCTACAATACAGGGATCTTCAAATTGCCCTGAGACTGGCACCTCCTCGGGGGTGAAATTGGCTGTGACTGAGGCTCCGACGTCAAGCACGGCCACCCAGTACGGGAGAAATAAAAAAATATAAAAAGCGAAAGACGAGCAAAGAGAAAAGATACTAATAAAAAGACAGCGCAGTATAGCCAGCATCCAAAAGGGATGTCTGCGGCATTGAAACTTCTCCGAGGTGATATTGGCTGGTGGAACATGAGCGGCGTTCACACCGGCTCCTTCATTCCAAGGCACGTCGCTTAAATTAAGCGAACACCTCGGAGTCCTCGGAGTCGAACTGTCGCACGACCTCAACTTTCGTCGCCATATCGAGGGGAAGGCCAAGCTGGCTTCTAAAAAGCTGGGCGTACTCAATAAGGTGCGACGGTACTTCACGCCGGACCAAAAGCTGCTTCTGTATAAATCGCAGATTAGGTCCTGCTTGGAGTACTGCTCGCACCTGTGGGATGGCTCTGCCAAATACCAGCTTGCGCCTGTGGACTCAATCCAGCGTCGAACCGTGCGACTAGTGGGTGACCCCGAAGTGTCCTCCGATCTAGAACCACTGCAATACCGTAGGGATGTCGGCTCCCTAAGTGTGTTCTATCGCTTATTCCATGCGGAGTGCTCGGAGGAGCTGTTTAATGCGATCCCGCCGTCCCCTTTCCACCTTCGCACCACGCGCACTGGGCAGGGATTGCATCCCTACTACACGCCCGGACTTACCGCGGATGCGTACCAATCGATTCTGCAGATCTTTCCTCTACAGAACCGGTAAACTCTGGAACGCTCTCCCTGCCCATATATTTCCCCCCAAGTACAGTCTCGGGTCCTTCAATAGGGGCGTGAATGGGCACCTGTCAGGCCGGCATGGCGTTCGCAACCCCCGCATACGACCGAATGTCCATGGGCGTCGTTAGACACCTTATGGGTGGCTCGGCGCCATATGTCGCGCTGTCAATAAAAAAAAAAAAAAACATGCGCTCTGGCCCCTCTGATTCAGCTACTCATACTGAATACAAAGAGGTAAGTCACACATTTAACGCTGCTACGTAGGCTATTTTAATAATATTTATAAATATGTTAACTTACAGTCAAAATTTATTCGCAGCCTAAGTTGGGTAGGTTTTTGGAAGAGTCCAGCAGACTCACGGTCTCTTTGAAGTATGATGTACTCTCCGTGATTCCATACCTGAAACAAAATTGGTAATTATTGCAATAAATCGAATGAACAATAATAACGAAATCTTAAAAATTGTCTCAGACAATTGAAACGTCTATTAAAATATCTGGCAATAAAAAAAAATAGAATACCAAACGCTGTAACCCGACAATCGGAATGAGTGCGGTGTTGTGCTGCAAGAACTCTGGTAAATTACAGCACAACGCCGACCACCACGTTCAGCAAAGTATTAGGACAAGATAACTATCAGGCAGCAAGTAAGGCACGAAGACCCACCTGCTGCGTGACTCGGTGGAAGGACTGCGCCAAGGTGAGAGGCGGCTAGCCGGTCGCACTTAGTTGCCTATTACATGACATGCACGGGGAGAGATGCAGTGGGGCTGTTCTTTTCAAGTACCGGCCGCACACGGTACATAAATAGAAATGGGACTTTCACCGGAGGAGCTGTTTGACGCGAACGATCCCGCCGTGTCAGCGTGATCCCGCTACACTACATGCTGTGGTAGACCTTCCACTGATGCGTACCGACCGGTTCTGTGGAGAATTTATCTTGAGAACCGCTAGAACCGCTAAACTCTAGAACGCACTCCCTGATCGTACACTTCCCCCCAAGTTTTTATTTTATTTTATGTAAACCAACATGGTGACTGTGTCGAGGGACCAATGGTACAGTCGACAGAGCCAAAAACCCCTCTTTTTTTTTATGGAAACTGACACGGTTGGCTACATCACCTACAACGTCCGTGATGTCAGCCTATAACACCGTGTGAACTAGGTGCCATGTCAGTGCTTCCCCCTTTGATCGTGCCGGCTACACTGAACTGGTCCGAAAACACAAACTATTTACATAGCCGTTTTGACCGACGTTTCATTCAGTGCGGTGGTATCAACCCGGGCGGGTTAAGCCCTGCCATAAAGTAAGATTAGGAGGGAAGGGACCTACAGTTTTACGAGGAATCCGAACCTCGGTCAGCCTCCAACACGGTCAGCGGTCACCCATCCAAGTACTGACCGCACCCAGCGTGTTGACTGTCTGCACCACTGAGCTATCGAGGCTGACTACTGACTGTTTATTGTATAATTTAATCCATAGGTAGGTAACCTACGCTTGGACATGTCGAAAATTCCGCCAGTTCTAAATTCAATGCGAAGAAGAACTGACAAACAAACTTCGCAAGTCACAATGTTTTGTTAGTACCTTATAAGTAGGTACTTATATTATAGTAACTTACAAATAATTAACCCATACTACCGCTCACAAGAGCATTAATATTTACAGCATAAACATGAATACTCCAGAATCTGACCACTCTGCCTATTTACATCCTCTCCTCGCGAAACCACGCTCAGTGAGGCGCCATGCCAGCAGATTTGCGGACTATTGCTAGGCTGTCTTAAGCCCGTATCAATTCGCCGGGAGACAGTTCCACGCCCTAGCGGTGCGTGCGACAAAGCCCAATGTCAACAGCAAGTACCGTCTCGGATCCTATACAAGCGGGGCGTAAATAGACACATCTCAGGTCGACATGGCATTCGCAACTACCACACTCCAATGAATATCCATGTGCGTCGTCAGACACTTTATCATTGGCTCGTCGGCACATGTCGCAGTTTCTATATAAGATACTACGGCATTGAAGAAATATTGGAGAGGCCAGCCGTGGACCCAAAACAGTCAGCGTTTTGACTGACGAGGACCAGGTTGCACTAACTACGCGTTACTGGCGCGCATGCGTATCCCGACAGACAAAGTCCTCGACGAGCATCGATTCGATTCCGTCGAGCAGACACAACTCTGTGAGCAGAGCGGCATTCTCTTCGGCATTTTCGTAAAGACCGCGTATCGGTTCCGCTGACATGTTTGAGAAGTCATGAATAATAAAATCTAGTTCAGCTTCATAATTTGCATTAATTTTAGCCAGCCTTAAAGTTTCCACGCAAATGATGGGTTAATTATACAACACGTGTCCCAAAACTCAACTTCAAGCGGGAACCAGGAAGTAGGCCAGTTTATGACTACCCAGGGAAAATAAGAAAAAAAATCTGATTCATTTATTTTTTTAGAAAAAAATTTTACTGAATATTTTTTTTTTGTATAGTTATCAATAGCAGAGTTATTTAGGCTTCCAATATAAAAATTTGAACAATTATATTTGCAAATTTGTAGTCGTAGTCAAACGTAGTACCTAAAATGTCAATTTTCAACTTATTTTTTTTTTTTTCAAAAAATGCTCGTCATAAAAAAACCAAATGACTCCGATTTTTTTTTTCTTATTTTTCCCTGGGTAGTCATAATCTGGCCTACTCCCTGGTTCCCGCTTGACGTTGAGTTTTTGGACACGTTGTAGATCGCTGCGCAGGAGTGGAACAGCCTATATAATACACTCATGATTGTTGAAGTTGAATGAGTTGAGTTAATTCGCTTTTAATCGGATACAGACGGGATTGCTGATCCTTCCATGTTAATTTTTAAAAACTGTTTTAAAAAACATAAAACCGAATTAAAATATAAAACTAGACCTAAAAAGTATTAAATAATATTTTGAAATTTTCTCTTTCATTGTATTGAAATATATGAATGGATATTGTGATTCATATTCGGACCCTTGAGTTGAAGGCGGTACAAAAGCACGAAAGTCCATCTACAAATTTTCAGGTGTGACATATAATCATCAAATCTTAATTGTTGTGAAACTGATGTGTGATGTTATGTAAAAGTGTTAACTGTAGTTCAATTTGTATAAATTTCTTTTAGATTTAATTTTATTATTAAAACCAGGGGCCCTTGTGATACTCGCAAGTGGCCATATGCTGCGCCCACGCCGCCCTTTCTATTGTCCTGTATGTTGCTATGTGTTATATATTATATATATATATAATGTATGAACTAAACTTCAATAGAATAAATCACTATTCTATTCTATTCTATAATATGATACTAAGGGACGCCCCCCGGCTAGGTGGACAGATGACCTAAAAAAGGTTGCCGGGAGTGGATGGATGAGAAGAGCGGAAGACCGCGTATAGGCCTCCCCCGCTTGGGAGAGGCCTATGTTCAGCAGTGGACCGATACAGGCTGATGATGATGATGATGATGATACTATGATACGTCTACGTCATACGTAAGTCATACCTACAATTATTCTGTTTTAATACATCGTTGCGCCTACAATATTAGTTAGAGACATCGAGAAATATTATTACTTTTTCTTTTTTGTTTAGCTTGCCATACTTAAGAGAAATCAAAAACGTCAAACGTCCGTCATCCGTTCTTTGAAGAAGAAAAAAACAATGAATAGAAAGTATTGAAGCAGAAGAGATAAAATCTAATATCCTTTGACCTTTAGGCGCTGCTCTCAAGAGTAATAAATAATAAATAACCACTGCACAACGAGAATGCTATAGTATGTGTACTGACACTAGAAATATTCAGTAACACGGAAGGTTGGTATGCCTGCGTGTTTAGCATACAATAACTGCGCGCGCAGCATTTAACACGCAGGTATTGTACAGAGCAGAGAATTTAAAAGTATAGACAGAGGCATCAACACGAACGCGTTAGTGGCACCTGTAATAATGGTAGATTAATAAAGTTTATAAAGTTAATAATTATAATGGTAGTTACGACCTGCACCCGCCGCGCCGCCGTCGACGCGTCGTCGTCGTCGGCGGAACTTTACCGTTTTCTATTTTGTTTTTTGTCTGTTGGTATTAATTTTGTATGTATTTTTAAAATTGTATAGAATTAATATAAGTATTTACGTGATTATTAATAAGAAAACGTGAAAATAAATACATAAATAAATAAATAATGGTAATATTATATTTTTTAAGGTTAATTTTGTACCTATATGTTTTTAATATGTAAAAATTAGTTTTAAGCAAATGTGTAAACAAAGGGAATAATGGTAATAATGATAAGGTTTATAAGGTTAATATAATGGTAATAATGGTAAGATTAATAACGTTTATAATGGTAATAGGTAAGGTTAATTTATCGGTTTATAATCGGGTTATTGAAAATGGAGTGCACGCTGACCATATAAGTCTGCGGTACTACAGCGTGAGGCACAATTTGCACAATTTGCCACATTTTCGTTTCAGTTTTTTGTTCAACGAATTTCAAAAATATATATATTAAAAAATCCTGTCTAAAAGTTGACCATATTAAAAAGTTGGTGACAGATTTTTATTTTTATATATGTCAATTAATATGTGAAAAAAAAAATCACAAACGTACTACTAAATGGTCCTAAATACTCCGAAATGCTCACTTTGTTTCGAAATTGCAACTTTTTAAAACATTATTTTGAGTTTATACTAATTGCAGATGATGTAAGATAACATTTTACTTTTTTTGACAGATTTGTATATTCGTGTAATGTAAATTGGTTTAACAAACTTTGAACAAATACTATAAAACAAGCGAACGCTTCGCTATTCAAAATGCGCCATATCAGTGCGCATTTTGATGCTGTAGTACCGCGCTCTTAACATGGTAAAATCTATGTAATGCAAAACAATACAGCTTCTATGGCATACATTTCTTTGGCAGACCAAGCACGAGGATAATTTATGTAGACACATTAGGTGAGGTGAGTGTACAATTACTTATATACTTCATCAACGTATAGGAATTACTATGTGAATAAAATGTTGTAGGTGTGCATAATTTATGAATTTATTATATTGAAATCAATCTAGATATTCAGTTGGTTCTTATAATGTCAAATTGTAATTTTTGTATGCAACTTTTTCCGTTTGACATACGACATTATGTACAGACAGGTTACAAAACTTTAAGTTGGTCACTCACAGATGGTTCCGTAAGCATCGCCTTCTTGCACGATTATTATTATTTTTTTTTATTGGTCGCTCCGTACGATCCGTACCGCGCCAATTCCACAAGAATTATACGAGTCCATATTATTTTCTCTACAGTCGCTTCCTTACCTATAATAAAATCCAACGTCTGCTTTCTGTCTGAGTGTCTGAGTGTCTGAGTGTATGTCTGTCTGTCTGTCCGCTTATAACTCGAGAACCACTGAACCGATTTTAATAAAACAAAATTCTACGGATAGCTTGATTCTTCCGATAAACTGTAGGCTACTTATTATCACGCTAAATGGCTTATGAGGTTAGCAGGTAAGTGAAATATGAGAGCGGGCGGAGCCGCGGGCACAGAGCTAGTGAAATATAAAGTTCTAAATAGTTTTAGTGTCGTACTATCCCAAATGGACTACTTAAATAATTGTTTTTAGATGTGGGGTTGGTACTTAAAAAGAATAGCCCCACTGCATCTCTCCCCGTCAATGTCATAAAAGGCGACTAAGGGATAAGGACAAGATGCCGTGCATAAGGGCGACAGGCTAGCCACCTCGCACCTTGACAATTTAAACCGGCTACTTATTACGGTTCAAAAGATACTGCACTCGGACGAACGGCCGGACAGACAGACAGACAGACTTCCGTATAGATACGGAACCCTGAAAAGAGATAAGCTCGCTCTTTTTGTCAAGCTTTAAAAATAATGCATCAGTGCCAGTCTGTTGTGAAAGAAACATTATTTATATGATTGTGTTAAATCAATCGGACAAGCACAAGACACACGCTGAGAAAATATTCACGAATTTAAAGTTCAGTCAGTGTGACCTATAATAAATCTCAAAAGCGTATAAATACACATTCAGCGGGTGTATCAGGATAGGTTTGAGAAACTTCAGGAATAGAAAGTACTCATTATTAGAAGAAAAAAATCCTTATCACTCAAATCGAAATTCCGTTGTTTTTTTGGTCCTAAAAAAGTTGTAAATTGTAATAAAAACTCGATGGACAGTGAGACTGGGGAGTGCAGTGAACTAATTCAGTCCTATTTTTCTTTTGAGGTCATTGAACTTTCAGTGTTTGGAGTTTACCTACACGCAGTTCAATTGTACTAGTTATGTATGCAACCTACCCATTTTTATTCATGAGTTAGAATTTAATTTTTATTTTGATAAAGGCGGACGTTAAGCGTTAACCATCCACCAAATTTTGAAGAATAGATTTTCACCAAAAAGTACTGTAAAATTATCGAATCTGGGAAAAAGTTTCAGAGCTTTTCGTCTTCAAATATGCGGCCCTTTCGAACCCTGAAGTTTCGAAAACCTATCCTGATACACCCTGTATAAAAAGACGCGACGATGTGTCAGTAAGACCACCGTCAGCATCGGTAGCTCAGTGGTGCGGTCGGTCGACTGTTGTTAAGCAACCCTGAGAGCGGTCAGTACTTGGATGGGTGACCGCTCGACCGTTGGATGCTGAGCGTGGTTCGGAATCCACGTAAAACTGTAGGTCCCTTCCCTTCTTACCTTACTAGGTGGTAGGGTTTATCCCGCCCGGTTTGGTACCACCGCACTGAATGAAACGTCGGTCGAAACGGCTATGTAAATAGTTCGTGTTTTCCGTCTAGTTCAGTGTAGCCGACATGAAATGACGGGAAGCACTGACATAGCACCTAGTTCACCCGGTGTTATGGGCTGACATCACGGATGTTGTCGGTGATGTAGCCAACCGTGTCAGTTTGAATAAAATAAATAAAAACCGGCCAAGTGCGAGTCGAACTCGCGCACCGAGGGTTCCGTATCGCCCTGTCATGGCTAGCGCCACTCACGCCATCTAGATGGCGTGTTATGAAATGCTTCATATTAGTTAAATGTTATGATTAGTTAAAATGCTTCATAATCTATTCGGTAGATGGCGCGCGCGCATACACTTTTTGGTTTCTTCAATGGGAACCCCCGTGAATTTTTTACTTTTTCTTAGTTTTTTATTATTTGTTTTTATATCGGCCATAATAACTCATAATTCTGTGGAAATTTCAACGCGCCACCTATTACGGTTCAAGAGATACAGCCCTCGGACAGACAGACGGACGGACAGACGGACGGACAGACGGAGGGACGAACAGACAGACGGCGTAGGCTTAGTGATAGGGTCCCGTACCGGATACAGAACCCAAAAAAAAGTGTTTTAGGATTCCGTACCTTTTGTACGGACTCCTAAACGCACGCGACAATCGCCAATTCGCCCCATTCATATGGTTTTGTATCTGTAAGCAACCAGTCTCGCCACTTTCCATTTCACGCTGGGTTCATAAGTCAGCACTGATGACTGCAGAGTTGAATGAAGGTAGTGGCCATGCCAACGATCTATACTATAGTACTAGATGATCCATTCTCATATACCACTCCCGAAAAAACATGTCACCGAACAAATAAGCTTATAAGCTCATAATGAATGAGTTCATAATGAATGACTGATGCTTGTGTTGTATTGTTTATTGTATAATTTCATCCATATGTAGATAACCTCCGTCTGGACATGTCGAAAATTCCGCCAGTTCTAAATTCAATGCGAAGAAGAACTGACAAACAAACTTCGCAAGTCACAATGTTTTGTTAGTAGCTTAGTAGCTTATAAAGAATTATATTATAGTAACTTACAAATAATTAACACATACTACCGCTCACAAGAGCATTAGATAATATTTACAGCATAAACATGAATACTTAAGAATCTGACCACTCTGCCTATTACATACATTACCTATATCTGGTGTATAGTATGACTGACTAGGAGTGTTCAATTCAATTAAATTCAATTTATTCTCTTTAGGTAACAAGTTACACTTAGGTTCGTCAAAATATAGGTACAATACAATAAGGTACTGAAATGTTTATAGTTCTATGGTTCTATGTTATGTATGGTCCAAGCAAGAAATAGGCCATCGTCAATCAACTAAACTAAACGTTAGCGTTAGCGCATTCATTAGCATGAGATGGTTTTTAGGTTTCCGTATCCTGTACGGAAGCCTAGTACTAAGCCTACGCCGCCGTCTGTCCGAGGGCTGTATCTCTTGAACCGTAATAGGTAGCCCGTTGAAATTTACACAGATGATTTGTTATTATGGCGGATATAACAACAAATAATAAAAAATAGAAAAAGTAAAAAATTAAGGGGGTTCCCATACAAGAAACGTGTTTTGTTTTTCAATGTTTTTTTTTTTTGTGATGCGGAAACCTCGGTGCGCGCGTCCGACTCGCACTTGGCCGGTTGATTAGTACGTTCCATGAATGTATTCGTGATGACAATTGCATGTTGACGTGCGCACACAGTTGTTTACCGACAGGCAACATATTCCATCTCGCTTTGCCTATTCTAGTATAAAGTACGGTTGTCCACTGTGTCCATGTCCGTTACGTATGTGTCACGTGCGTTGTATTTTGACAGTTCAACAGACTAAAATGGTAGAGACGCTGGAGAAGCCATTGTAAATTATTGTGATGGAAGCAATGCGTTATACAACTTCAACTAGAATTAAATGCATCATGACATGTCATGACATTTAATATTTTGTAATCATTAATACTAATAATTCCTCCATAACTCTTAAACTAATCATCCGAATTCGATGAAACTTACTACACGCACATTTAGCTATACGAGACACAGGATAAGCTAAATACAGTTCCGGTTACTCTAAGATGTGGCTCCCATACAAACCGAAATGTTCCGCACGCCGAAATAAAGGTACGGTAGCGGGCTTACTTACTTTCTTCTTTTGAAATACGAATTTCAAATCAAATCAAATCAAAAAAACGTTTATTGCACATAATTGTTGTACAGAAGGTAGCACTTAATGCCTATGGCATTTTCCACCAGCCTACCCTTATTTACATATAGAACCAGGGTAGGTGCAACAAGACAAGGTAAACAAAAACAAAGTCTTATAAAATAGAAAATAGAAGGACAAATAGTATATATCTATATATATAATGCATATAATACACATATATTATTCATAATAAATAATAAACATATACAAAATAAAACTCAGACATATTTAATAATATGCTTCGTATACAATAAAGAATAGTTGCACCTTAAACCTCCATTAAAAAGTAAACTAATTATTATTGAATTCAGCGTAGGTACTTACATTAAATTCAATCTACACACCTACGCTCTTAGGAATTCGTAGAAATATTAAATGGTTTTAGTTCAATGTACGAGTAATAAACTTTTACTAATATTTGTTGAATTGACTTGATATATTTAAGTATCAAATTGACGATGGCACTATACACCAGATATAGGCAATTTAAATAGGCATAGTGGTTAGATTCTTCAGTATTCATGTTTATGCTGTAAATATGAATGCTCTTGTGAGCGGTAGTATGGGTTAATTATTTATAAGTTACTATAATATAATACTTTTATGGTACTAACAAAACATTGTGACTTGCGAAGTTTGTTTGTCAGTTCTTCTTCGCATTGAATTTAGAACTGGCGGAATTTTCGACATGTCCAAGCGTAGGTTACCTACCTGTGGATGAAATTATACAATAAACAATAAACAATATTCATAACTGTGAATTATGGCGAAATAAATAGCGGTAACTGGAAATTAGGGTATCTCATACATCTAACAGCAACAAATAGTAATACAGCAAACAATATTTACTGAAGATTTGTTATGTGGCATAAAAAAATTAATTGTTTGACCCAATTTTTTTATGAAGTAGTTTCAAATGTTAATTTTAATATTTAATTAAGTAGGTAAAAAAATATTTAATGTGAAAACTGACAATATTTGTGGTTTCAAAAGCTTTACATTTTTAACGTTATTTATTTATTTATTATTAGATAGATAGATAGATAGATAGATAGATAGAAATACTTTATTGCTCCAAAAAACATTTAACATAAACACACAATAAGAAATTTACATGAGGGGCAAAGGCGGACTTATCCCTTACAGGGATTTCTCCCAGTCAACCTTTGGATGTTTGAGAGTCGTATGTTGCGAGATATAAGTAGGTAGTAGCAAAAGACTTGAGTGTGGGAATGTAAAATATAATATAAGGAAAATAACTATAATATACTATAATATACACTACATATAAGTACATACTAGTTAATTAAACGTATAAATTACTATTTATAAATTAAATTAAATACATATGAATTACAATTTATATAATACATAATACTTAAATATATACATACATACTTGTCCATTTAGAATTAAATGATTTTTTAGCTTTTGACTTCACACTGACGAAGATAGTACAACTTTAAGTGTTTTTTGAATAACGGAAGCGACTTGCAGTGCCGTATACAGTGAGGTAGTAGATTCCACAGCCGAGCTGCGTGCACAGAAAAGGAGTTTGTGTAATATCCAGTTTTATGAGTGGAAATGGCTAAGATATTATCATCACTTGACCGAAGCGTTACACCGTGGGAAGATAAGTACTGAAAACGCGAAGATAGGTACTCGGGAACAGAAGGGTTGTTGATACAAGAATAAAGAAGGCCAAGAATGTGGGAATTTCTGCGGAGACGGATTGGGAGCCACTTGAGACGTCTGCGGTATTGTGAAACATGGTCGTACTTACGTAAACCGAAAATGAAGCGTATACACATGTTTTGCAGACGCTCAAGCTTGTCCAGGAGTTCCTCAGTAACGTCCAGGCAACACACATCCGCATAATCAAGGATGGGGAGAAGCAGCGATTGTGCTAGAATTGTCTTTGTGGAGGTCGGAAGAAGGTTCTGCAGCCGCCTCAGGGAGTGCGCCGCAGCATAGACTTTTCGACTGACCTCATTGACCTGAGCCTGCCAAGATAGCGTATCATCCATAAGAATTCCCAGGTTTTTGACAACCCTAGTATATGGTATGGCAGTACCGTTGTACATAATCTCAGGCAACGAGTCACGATCAATCCTCGATAGTAGTCGAGGACTTCCGGCAATCATTGCCTGAGACTTATTTGGATTCACGATGAGTCCAAAGGATCTGGTCCAGCCAAAAATGGTGGCCAGATCAGCATTGATCACATCAATGATTCCAGCAATGCCGTCAATACTACCTGCCAGATATAGTTGTAAGTCATCGGCATACAAGTGGTAGAGAGAGACTAAGAGTTTGGAGACAAACTTAATAAAAATTGCGAAGAGCAGAGGAGATAACACACCACCTTGTGGAACACCAGCAGTTAAATCATTCCAATCAGAAAAGTCATTATTACATTGTTACTACAGAGCAAGCCCCCAAATTTAACAATGCAGAATCTATTTCAAAGGTAGCTCAACGTATCTCACCGCGTACTTTTGAAAGACTTTCGTATTGCAGTTGAAACCGTCTATAGATCCGGAAACATGACCAACATTCGGTTGAGTGCGGTCAGCGCCCAACCAGTTTGTTATATCTGTTGTATAATTTATATTAAAAAAAAATCACAGATTTCGTGCCTCACACGACTATCGAGCACATTGGAAATAAATCTACGGAATTCGAAAAAAAAATGTCGTTCTGACTTTTTGACTTTTTTCAAAAAGGTTAGGCTACAGGGCAAACCCTTAACCCGATCGTCTTTGTTTTAGGCTCAAATTTTAGCTGACTAAATTGTCCAGAGGAGTTTTTCTCAAATTTTTTATATCATTCTTCGTTTCCAAAATATCGAGCGCCAAAAAATAAAAAAATCGGAAAAAAAATATTTTTTGTTCACTATTTCGGCCATAACTTTTTTTGTTTTTGACTTTCTCGAATAATTATTTTTGCACATTACAGCTCTCATGAATACGCGTCTTTTGAGCCTTTCTTGAATAACATATCTTTACAACTCTCCGAGATATAAGGGGATCGCACTTTTTCGTGAAATAGGAGCCTACACTGGAGCGAACGAAAAGACATTTCCAATGTCAAAAATCTTTTATTTCAAAGGTAAGTTGTTTTTATTTCATGAATGAAATATACTTTGTGCTTCTTAAGTTTCATTCAGTCAGCCATTATAGTTATTAACTAGTGCAGTAATTGACATTAAACTGATGCGAGCCACCCTACCGCCGCCGAGCCGCGCCGCTAGTGCGGTGCCACCCTGTACCGGGCGGGATGTAATTTGAACCCCGCCCGCCCGGACAATGTTCCATTATATTCCAATCAACCAAAACGATTAATATGTTAAGAATTTTCGCCTTCGGCTGACGGACCAGGCCTCCTAGTTCCTGACAAGCGCGGGAAAGGCTTGGGGGAAATTTTTATTGGATTTTCACAAAAACAACAACGATATTGTTGTTATAGCGGCGGTTGGTCGGCGCGGTGTTGGCTTGGACTCTTGACATCAAAGTCCTAGGTTCGATTCCGGCCGATGCGCACCGATGAGTTTTTTTTTCTGACGAAAAATGTACGTACATACCTACATCAGCTGTTTCACCGCTTTGAACCGGTGTAAAACTATAGGTCCCTTTCTTTGCTCCTTTAGGTGGTAGGCTCATATTGTAGCCGACTGGATTGGTACCACTGTACTGGGCGCAAGATGGCCGCCTAGCAGCCTCGGCTGTGTTCTCCTCTAGTCCCTCCAATATGTTTCCCCACTATCCACTATTCTCCTTTTTTCAGCTCCAAGCTTTTTTTCTACAATGCCTTATTATCCCTATATATAAGGTCTTTCAAAATTAGTTCATAGTACGCTAAGGAGGGGTTCTGTATCGGAAATAGATCACTTTTGAAGAACAAAGAGTTTTTTTTACAAAAAAAAATATTTTTGTAAAAAAAAAAATTGTTTTTTACAAAAAAAAAAAAAATTTGTAAAAAAAAAAAATTTTTCATAATTATTTCAGTTTTATGCCAGGAACAAAAAAGTCTTCCATCACATAGATCTATTTCTTTCAGAAATTGTGAAAACCACAATTTTAGTTTTATTAGTATGAGTTTTAATAGTATAGAAAGAATTAGATTTTTTTTACCAACTTACACGTGTTACGTCATAATGGTAATGAAGACGTTTTTGTTACTGTTATGAAACTTAATCGATTAGGCTATAAAAAACAACCACCAATTTTTTTTATTTTTTTTATTTAAATACATAAAAAAATATTTTACATAAAAAAAAGCCCAAGCTCCAAAAAAAATTATATAGGTTTTACTCCCTATCTATATGATACAGAAACCCCCCTTAACGTACTCTGAACTAATTTTGAAAGACCTTAATATATAAGTGAGCAGGCGAGACAACGCTGTGTCTGCCAAGTTATACTCCTGTAAGTGTGACAGAGAGAAACCTGTGCGGTGTGCCCATAGAGCATCAAATGCGCGCGCCCGCCCCTCCTAGAGGCGCCTTGAGCGCGATTTCTCTACAACGCCGTTGAAGCCTGTGGGCGTGGCCTATGACTTACATAATGTGTGTTGTGCGTGTGCATTTGTTTTGTGCGTGTGCCTAACTTGCTCCTCTTTGTGTGTAGTGTCGATACTAGCACACACACACACACACATACGAAGCGTTAGCAGCTCAGCGTATGGTTATTGGGTTTCAAATATCATCGCTTAGGGCGCCTCTAGTAGGGGGCGCGGGCGGATTTGATTTGATGCTCTGTGGGTGTGCCGCTAGCTGCTGCACGCTGTAGTGTAAGTGTAAACACACGTGCATGTATCGTTGTGGGGAAACCTTAACCCACTTCCGGCAAATGCCAGGTTTAATATAAACGGCTTCTATAAACTAACCGACACAGTCTACTCCACGCACGTAGCGCGGAGTATTCCGCACCTACGAGCTGATATAAATAGATTTTCTGACCTATTCTATACCTAGATACTCAACGATTCTGGCAAAGCTCAATCTGGTATTATCGTACTGTTTTAACCAACTTCAAAAGACCGAGGTTATATATAATATAAACTAGCTTTAACGTGTAAACATTGTATTGTTCTTGGAATCACGGAATAATTATTTTTTTTATTTTTTTTTATTTTAGAATTATTTATTCATATCCATATTTGAAGATGGATGAGAAGAGCGGAAGACCGCGTGTGGTGGCGTGCCTTGGGAGAGGCCTATGTCCAGCAGTGGACCGATACAGATACATGATGAGTAGAACCGTGGATATAGTAGAGTAAAATTTGATTTGGCGGTTTGGTTTTATCGTTCGGTATGTAGTTCTCGTCTCGACTTGCGATTGGCGACGGGCGCATACAGATTTAGAGCTTAGTTCGGATGCTGGCCTACAAGACGAGGCAGACAGACTACGTACATATCATTATTTACATATGTAAGTATCTAAGGGATATGACTCCCTTCTTATATCACTAGGTGGTAGGGTTCAACCCGCCCGGGTTGCTACCATCGCACTGAATGAAAGGTCGGTCGAAACGGCTATGTAATTAGTTTGTGTTTTCCGTCCAGTTCAGTGTAGCCGGCACGACCGAAGGGAAGCACTGACGTGGCACCAAGTTCACCCGGTGTTATGGGCTGACATCACGGATGTTGTAGGTGATGTAGCCAACCGTGTCAGTTTCCATAAAAATAAAAAAAAATCTAAGAGTGTACGTAGTCGCGCGAGCAAGTGGTCCACGTATTTGTGGATGTTGCAAACTAATTCGTGATCACCGTCCGACCGGTGCCGCCGGTGCGGTGGTGGCCAGTGGTTGTGACATCTTTTAGATAAACGATGGGCTATTTTTTCAGCCCCCGACGCAAAAAACGGAGGGGTGTTATATATAAGTTTGACGTGTGTGTGTGAGGGTGTGCGTGTGTGTGTGCTATGGTGTGTGTGTGTCTGTGGCATCGTAGCTCCCAAACGAATGGACCGATTTGGATGCGGTTTTTTTATTAGGAAGCTTGTTTTTAATAGAAGTTTAGGTCTCGTGTATTAATGATAAAAACAATTACAAATTTAAAATCTTCCGAAGTCAAAAATATTTTGCTTTTACTTACTTAAATAAGTCGGGGGACCGCTAAGTAAATTTCCGCGCAGCTCTGAGTTTTTATATTTTATTTACTTTAGTTTTTAAAACTTGTAATTTAACTTTTATTTCAAGATTTAAAAAAAAAACGCGTGCAAATCGGTCCACTTTTTAAGTTAATAAATTTTTGATTAATTAATTACTTGATTAATTGATTACAAACATAGCTAAGAACCAGCCAATTAAACCAGCTTTCTAACAGAAGAAACCGCATCCAAATCGGTCTATCCGTTTGGGAGCTACGATGCCACACACACAGACACACCCATACGCACATACACACATACACAGACACGTTAAACTTATAACACCCCTCTTTTTGTGTCGGGGGTTAAAAATAAGTTGAACTGTATGTTTTCACAAAATTCTAAAATAAAATAAAAATAAACAAAATTATGTACCGATTGATGAACAATTATGTATATCGCTGGTGGTGGTCGGTGCCGTGATGTCTGGCTGGCGGCCCGGTAGTATTTAGCCGGCGCGGACGCAGCCGGTAGGTGGCGCGGACGCAGCCGGTAGGTGGCGCGGGGAGACGGCCGGGCGGCGCGCGGCGAGTTTTCTCCGGTGAAAGTGCGGCTGAATCGATACACGCGGGAAAACGGCGCGCACGCATCGGACGCGATGCATATCTATCTATCTAGAACGTGCCATTTTATTTTAAAATTAATAAGGTAGTTCACGGCACAATTAAAAACGTTTAAAGTTTAACGTGTCTGTGTATGTGTGTATGTGCGTATGGGTGTGTCTGTGTGTGTGGCATCGTAGCTCCCAAACGGATAGACCGATTGATCGATTTAATCTTGTTCGAATACTTTGCGAAACGTGGTAGTCGGTGTTGTGCTGTAATTGACCAGAGTTCTTGCAGCACAACACCGATTACTCTGCTTACCCCGATTGTCGGGATTCAGCGTGTGTGATATGTATTCACGGCATCAATATAATTTATTGGCAAAATTGGTTTAGTATCCTTTCAGAACTTATTTTTCCTTATTATCCATTTTTTATGGAAACAGACACGGTTGGGTTAGGTTAGGTCTACATCACCTACTACATCCGTGATTAACTAGGTGCCATTTCAGTGCTTCCCTTCGGTCGTGCCGGCTACACTGAACTGGACGGAAAACATAGCCGTCTCAACACTGAATGAAAGGTCGGTTGAGAGTCTCGACGACCTTTCATTCAGTGCGGTGGTATCACCTAGTAATGTAAGAAGAGATCCCTTCTACAGTTTTACGTGGAATCCGAACCGCGGTCAGCCTCCAACGGTCGAGCGGTCACCCAAGAGCCCAAGTCGTGACCGCGCCCAGGTCTGGTGTGCTGTGATCACTGTGATCACGCACGATCGACAGTCGACCGACCGCACTACTGAGCTACCGACGCTGATAGACAATGTTATCAATACTGAAAAATCTTATCAATACTAATAATAAAACTGTATGGGATGGTCAAGGAGTAAGTTACTTTATTTTATGAGATACTGCGTTTGTAGACTTGTATGATACTAAAACTAAATTGACGATTTTTAGAAATCTTTTCTGTATGTATGTATGTTCCTCCATATCTCTTAAACCGACCATTCGAATTGGATGAAACTTAGTACAAGCACATTTAACTATACGTGACACAGGATAGGCTAAATAAAATTTAGTTCCGGTTACGCTAAGATGTGGCTCTCCTCATACAAACCGAATTGTTCCGCGCGCCGAAATAAAGGTACGGTAGCGGGCTTACTTACTTTCTTGTTTTTAAATACGAATTTCACGCGAGCGAAGCCGCGGGTAAAGACACTTCGCAGTAGTATGAAGAGGGCAGCACAAGCGCGTTCTGCAGCTATCACAGATTGCTCTGAGTTGCCAACTAACTGCACCATACCCACCCACACACCCACCACCCACACACAATGCGGTGAAAACATGAGCACATTAGTGAGAGTGTGTGCGGCGAACAATAGGCGAGAACTCTATGAGATAATCTAATATTATACTGTTGTGCCTTTCAATAGTGAAACCGAAAGGTAACGAAAACAACATTTTGAAATTTCCCTTTTTTTTTTATGGAATCTGACACGGCTGCCTACATCACCTACAACATCCGCGATGTCAACACTTGGTGAACTAGGTGCCATGTCAGTGCTTCCCTTCATTTTATGTCGGTCACACTGAACTGGACGGAAAACACATACCTACTATATACATAGTCGTTTCGACCGACGTTTAATTGCGGTGCGGTGGTACCAGCCCGGGAGAAGGGACCTACAGTTTTACGTGGAATCCGAACCACGGTCAGCCTCCAACCATCGTGCGGTCACACATCCATCCAATGACCGCACCCAGATGCGCCCGACAGTCGACCGACCGCACCGCTGAGCTACCGAGGCTGCCATATGGCTGATTATACTGCTTTTGTATAAATCGTACCGTAGTACCGTGTGGGGTCGGTACTTAAAAAGAATAGCCCCACTGCATCTCTCCCCGTCGCATGTCGTAAAAGTCGACTAAGGGATAAGAAAATTCGTCAGCCTCGGTAGCTCAGTGGCGCGGTTGGTTAGTCAACTGTTATTAAGCAACGCTGAGCGCGGCCAGTGATTGGATGGGTGACCGCTCGACCGTTGGAGGCTGACCGTGGTTCGGATTCCACGTTAAACTGTAGGCCCCTTCCCTTCTTACCTTACTAGGTGGTAGGGTTTATCCCGGCCGGGTTGGTACCACCGCACTCAACGAAACGTCGGTCGAAACGGCTATGTAAATAGTTCGTGTTTTCCGTCCAGTTTAGTGTAGCCGACATGAAATGAAGGGAAGCACTGACATGGCACCTAGGTCACCCCGTGTTATGGGCTGACATCACGGATGTTGTAGGTGATGTAGCCAACCGTGTCAGGTTCCATAAAAAAAAAAACCGCAGATCAGGTCCTTGAAAGCTTGAAATAAAAGTAAAATTACAAATTTTAAAAACCCTCGACCCTTAAAACTCAAAAACAATTTCCATTTAATTACTTAAAGGAGTCGGGGGACCGCTAAGTAAATAAATATAAAAACTCAGAGCTGTGCGGGTATATACTTAGCGGGCCCCGACTCCTTTAAGTAAGTAGGTACACGGATATTATTTTTGAATTTTTAAGGGTTGAGGTTTTTTATAAGCTAGAAAAAGTATACTTTGTTTTCTTTCTGTTAGATTTCTGTGTCTCTTGTGTGCGCGTGTGATGCTTAGAACTGGTGAAAAGTTTTGTCCAAGTTATGTAGGAACATTTTTCAGCGAAATAACTAAATCAGTTCAACGCAGTATCGAGTGAGCGTGCGTTCGAGCCAGAGTTTCCAAATGGTTTAGTTGAAAAAACCGGACATTTTTCGTCAAAGGGCATTGATTTTACAAGTTCAAAATTAAAGTTGATTTTATGTACAAAATGTTTCATAACCTTTACTTTTGAAAATAGATGGGAGATAGAGTAATAAATAAAAGGGTTGAATTGATCGAACTTACTGCGAAATCGAAGAACACACTAAGATTGGTATTAAAATGTTCTGAAAAAGTAAGCCTCAAAAACCGGACTGTCCGGTGCAAAACCGGACATCTGGCAACCCCAGCGCATGTCGACGGGCGGTCGTTGTCAATCATCTGTCTGTCTGTCTGTCGGGTGAATGGGACGACAACTCTGTTCGGTTTCCTAGCTCGCAAGGACATATCGCTGGAAATTCCTCTCTAATGTGTATTGGGACATTTTCTTAGCCGAACGTTTTCATCCGTCCATTGCATAGATATGACTAGACATTATATTTGGAGCCACTGCTGCGTAGATATGACTAGAGGTTATAGTATTTGGAGCCACTGCTCAGTACCCCAGCTAGATAGCTTGATGATATATATCGGCACCTTGTCCTTATCCCTTAGTCGCCTTTTACGACATGCACCACGGGGAGAGATGCAGTGGGGCTATTCTTTTCAAGTACAGGCCCCACACGGTACTCGAAAAGACGGTTGCTAGTGACTTTTTCTATGGAAGTCTACAAACCATACCGTACATGCAACCGCAACTTATCGCCTATAATCGAGATACAATTACCCGTAATGTCTACAAGTGCCAGTTATTGCCCCCACTCCCCCCGTAATGTGTACAGCACAAATTACGAGTAATCGCGCAGAACACCCACCCTTTAAAAGACCCGCTGCACTGTCAGTTCGTACAGTTGGCTATTTAATTATGTACACACATTTAGAACCATGTCATACATAATCACTAGCCGACGAGCGCTCTTCAACAAAATACACTTGTCACTCTGGGGAAGGAAAATTCCTTACCGGCACTGGCATCCTCATACTAGTTTCTTAAATAATTTAAAGAGAGCCCGAGCGCTACTTTTTAACCCCCGACGAAAAAAGAGGGGTGTTATTATAAGTTTACCGTGTCTTTACGGCTAGAGTAAAAAGCGGACCTAAACTTAACCAGAATACTGAAAGTGAGGACCGACCTCATTGTGCGGACGTCCGCACAATATTATATGCCTACTTTCAAATATACAGTTAGAATCGTCGCCATCTGATTGGTCGACTGGTGACGTCACCTAAAATTTGAAAGGACGACCGCACTGTCCGTATTTTTGTCGCAAAAATTTAACACCCGCAAAATTTTAGTTCATGTGTGTTACCACAAGTGGCGCCACCAGTCCAAAGTGTGTATTATTTAGTATACATTTATTGTATTAAGCGGACGTCCGCTTTTTACAAGTAAATATTGTAATAAGTGTGTTACTGTAAGTGTGTTCAGAACTTCGGATGTGGGTATACATAGTCTAATACGAGGACGTCCGCCTTTCAATCAAACGTTGTAACAAGTGTGTTATTAGTAAATGTGTTAAAATTTTAGTATACATAGTCTAATATTATGAGGACGTCCGAGTGTCTTCGAACAAGATTATAAAAGTATTGCGATTTGTATAGGTACTATTCCTAAAGAGCGTATAAGTACGTCCGCATTTTACAAAATTGCACGGTCTGAGTAACCAATATAGATATTCCAACAGCTATATGAATTTATAAATTTATATTCGTAATCATCATTAGCGGCATATTGCGGTTTACTGCTGGACATATGACTCTCCAAATTTTCTCTAATTCTTCTGGAACTAGGCACGCGGAATCGTCTGACCACGACACATCGTATGTCGTCGTCCTCCCACCTCGACCAGTTGGGTGTTTGAACGGTTGTCATCCCTACGGCTAACGTATCAGGCAGGATCACTTCATTACCATTTGAGTATAATGTTTACTTCATTTCTTCATATTAAGGTGATTATATATAATGCAAGAAGCTCCGCCTACTTTACCTCCCGTCTTCTCCACTACCCTTCTCGAACCGCGCGGTTCCCCGCGCCTCGCCCGGCGCGCGGCGCGACGCTGACGCCGCGCCGCGAGCCGACACACACGGGCCGGGCGCCGGCATCGCGCCGCGCCGCCGCCGCCGTCATCCGCCGTCGCGTCGTCGAGTTGAGTCACAGCACAGAGCAGTCAATAAAAGTAGAGAACGTAATGCGTAAGTCTGTAGGTACCACCAGTTATTTTTTAACAACCCAAAGAGGATGACTGTCTACGTAATATAGCCATGGATATATGTTCGTGCACCAGAAAATAGAAGAAAAGAAGAGAGAAGTCAATAACGCAGCAACGTTCATTCCAACAAATCCCAATATCCCGTCTTTCCAAATACTCCCATATTGGTTTCAGGCTGAAACATAAGCCGGTCGATTATTTCATTTTCTCACCCATCCTCAAGCGTGTCTTCCTAAAATCCTGAAAAATATACGCACCTCTTGGTGTCTTCGGTCTTACACTTTAAAATGAGTATTTTCCCCGATATCGGGGTCGAAAATTTACCAAATATTATTATAATATTCTATCGTTCTCTACCTCTTCACTCATTATAAAATAGTAAGAAAGTGCCCAATGCAATATATAGGCCTGTATCTAGCAAATACTAAAAAGCTAAAAATGGTTGAATATTCAACTGTCGCGTACAGGTTTATCCCATTTGCATCAGGCATCTTCTCGCTGTTTTGCGTAAGAATACGTAAGTAATATAACGCGTGAAGAGGTTGAGAACGATGAAATAATCAAAATATCTAACAAATTTTAATAGATTAAAGAATTTCTTACAATTAAATTACTAATTATTTTCTTAATCATCGTAACATTGCTTACGTTAAAAAAACGTTACTTCGTTTAAAAAATATTTAAAATTATGTCTCATTTTAACGCATGCTAAAGCGAGAAATAAATAAGATATTTATTAAAGGATGGTCAAACAAAATATTCTTTCATATATGAATATTTATTTTACGAAGATGGATTATAGATTATATTAGAAATTTTTCTTACACATAATAGAATCTTCTACTTCATCTATCTTATTTCATGATAAAGGAAAACGAAAAATCATTTGAAATGACGTCTTTATTAAGAAAAAATCGCAATAGAAATTAAAAAGATACAATGTTTTCTAATAAACAAAAATTATAAAAGGAAATACACTGTTTATTACTAACACTACTTATTTGAAATAAAAGGGAAAAAAATAATATTGAACGAGTATGATTTTTTTTCCTTTTTAGTATTTGTTCATGACATAATACTAGCCTAATAAGAAAAAATCAATATTTCTTTGATATTTTGTAATTGTCAGTAAAATTTTGACACTAAAAATACTTTTACTATTATAATTTTTTTTTATTTCGAAGTAGATAAGTCATATGAAATTAGTTATACGGAAATTCCTTAAATTTTACAAATATAATTATAAACTTATACAGGATTATAAACTTAAAAGTTAATGCCATTGACATAGTCATCACCTGTTAGTATGAAATAGGTAAACATACAGAATTTGAATAAAAAAAAACAAACAATTATACATAAGTTTCAAGATAAATGAAAACTTTGTAAAACGATGACTTCGTAATTAAAAAAAAAATAAGAAACAAAAACCTTGGTCATAATTAGGAAATAAAAATAGACAGTTAATCTTATTCCCACATCGTCACTCATAATTACAAAAGTGTTAATTCCGGCATACCGATGTGAATTTTACGAGCCGACATGTCTGTCGCTCGATGTTTTGAGTCTATCTATGAGACCCGTTCTGAGGAGGGACCGCTAACTCTGGTAGTAAGCGTTTCACTGACACTGTATGACACGCTTACGACCGAAGTGAGCGGTCCCTCCCGAGGACTAGATAGTCTCGAAACGTCGAGCGACATACATGTCGGCTCGTAAAATTCACATCGGTAAGCCAAAATTTATACTTTTGTAGTTAAGCTTATTATCGAGTTTGCTTTACGTCTTTCTGTATGACGTTGTGCACGTAATATTTTAAATCTCGCCACGATCTATCTTTCAACTCAGGTTCTGATGCCAAGCATTTTTCGCAATCCTTTTTATTTGGCACTTTTTTTCTAATCCAGAAGATCGCCATTTGGCGGTTCATTGCGTCTTTTTCAGATGAACTCCATGGTCTTTTCTTGGTACATCTCTTTGGTTTGTTCGTCTTTTTAGGTACACGAGCCTTTTTTTTTGTAGGTATTACGTTTTCACTTCCAATGTTATTTACTGAGTGCTCACTATACTGACCTAAATCCACCTCTCCCATGTTTTCTACCATTTCGGTCGTATCCTCCTGCATCACTTCCATGGCCTCGAACTCTTCTGGTATATTCTCTTTATACATTTCATCTGGAACACTCATTTCTCTTCTTACATTAAATTCGATATTATCGAAGTTTTTATTTTTGTTCATATTCAAGTTACCTTTATCCATTGCTAGTAGCAATTTGCTGATTTTGGTTATTTGAGTAGCACTATCGGGCAACCTGTAATATTCTCTATGAATACGAATATCGTGGCCCATATAAGTGGCCAGCTGATCCATTTCGTTGTCCTTCAGATTAAGGAGCTGAGATGCCGTGGCAACTTGTTTTCTCAATTTCGTAGAGGTTATTGAATGTGGGTCTTTACATCCAGATTTTGTGACAAACTCTTTCAGTTTTTCCCCAGAACGCATATGACCGATTGAATTAATAGTCGGGAATAGATAGGGATTTTCTGGTTCAATGCCTGCAGCAGTCCGGGTTTTATTCAACAAATCAATTTGGTTTTTCACTTCAGGCAAAAGTAATATTGGTACCTTGCGTCCTTTTTTGCCTCTAACTTCAAATCTTGTGAGTTCTTGCGTAAGTGTTTTTTCTACTGCTGTCATTGTATTCAGAACATCCTCGCTCAGTGGAGTTAAATCGCGATGTTCGTATGTGGCCAAATGAACTCGTTCAACTTCTCCCGAGCGGCGCCGATTGAATAGTAAGGTTTGTATTAAAGTTATTTCACAAAGTAAAATCCACGTTGTTGAGTTGATCTCATTTGTTAACTGGTTGTAGAGTACACTGGCTTTTTTCTTCAAATAATCAGTTAAAACACTAACATCAGATGCCAGAGGCAGTATTTCAGACTTATTCCATTTATTTTTATATTGAGTGGTCAAGGCATGAGTTGAAACCTGACTCTTGAAGTTCATTTCAATCAATGAAACGAAATCTTCAATTTTTTCTTTTGCAGTCGAACATCCCTTAATAATTTGATCGGATTTATAAATGTCAGCGCATTGGCGGACTGATGTTCTCAGTCGTAGTGCCAAGCTTGGGGTACCATATTGGCAAGTTTCTTGGTTAAAGTTAGCAACCGATTGCACTGCCATAATGAAGTCTTTGTAGTATTTAGGATTTATAGCATCGGTAAGAGTTTGAATTTCCTTATTAATTTTCCGGAGCTCAGCAAGAAGACGCGCAAGTTGACGCATTTTCTGCGATATATATGCATGTAAATGAGGCATTGTCCCCAGACGATTGAATAGTTCTGAACCAAATTCAAGTATGAGCGCGTCGGCCCTTATTATGTGGTATAACTCGTCTTGTCTCATTTTGTCAATCACATTTGACCTAAAACCTTCAGAAACGTTGCCCACTGGAAATGATGTCTTGCGAATTATTTTTTGTTGTACATTTTTACCGGTAGTCTGACGGGAAGTACAAGTACGTTTATGAGAGTAAAAGTACTTTTTATCAAAGCAACCGTAGCATATATTGCATACAGTGAAGTCATCAACTCTTTTAGAAGTGTCTGTAGGTCTTCTTTTAGGTATAACTTCACCTTTACCTGTGTTGATTGCTTCAGTGTTGTGGACAAAATTACCTTTCTGACGTATCATTTCTATAAGTACGTATCGCTCTTTGGAGTTTTTAGGTATTGCTGTAAACTGCGCGACTTCGGCTTCGTTACTGTGTGCACTTTCTAAGTGACGAGGTAGCTTGGAGAATAACTTATTGCAATACATGCAAGCGTGCTTTTTGTCGTGTGTTCGTTTACGAGGATTTTTTTTATGCATAACATTGCAGTTGTTACTGGAAATTTGTCTGAAAATAAAAATAAACTATTAATTTGAAAGATTATAATAATAGCTTAATAATAGCTTAGCCCTTACCCCAATTGTAAGTTTGGAATGTTTGGCAAGAAGTGAAGTTTCTACCATCAATGTAACCTTACCTAAGGTAAGGTAAGGTATAAGGTAGGCTGAATTATCACATTAGAACGGCACTACTTTCCGCTTAAATTGTACAGTTGGGCCATATATAGGAATTAGTATGTTTTTTATATATAAAGTTAGATGGATGGCAACATTAAACATTAGATGTCTCTGTCCATCAGCTCAAACACTTAGGTGAATTAGATAGGTGTCATGGCAGCGCTTCCACCTAAATCGGCCCAGCTACACTGAATTGGGTGGAAAAAACCAACTATTTTACATAGCCGTTTCAACCAATCTTCGTTCAGTGCGGTGGTGGTACCAACTCGGTCTGGTTAAACCCCACTGGTAAGAAGAGGGAAAGGACCTACAGTTTTACGTGGAATCCGAATCACGGCCAGCATCCAAGGTCAAGCGGCCATCCATATAACAGCTGACCGCGCCCAGCTTAGCTAAATTTCGATAACGAATACCGAGCGTTACCTCACCAAGTTACTGGGGCTTACGCGCGTACACACGCATCCGTAATGGAATGGAAAAACTGTGACCGCCATTTTGGTCATATGAAACTTGCGGGCTAACAATAACAATACCTAGCTGCCAGACATACTGTTGGTACATTATCCGTAAGAAAGATGATGTAATGGACATCGCTATTGTAGTTAGTTATATTGTCAAAATTAAAAATGTTTATTGATTGGAACTATATTAACCATCGCAAAATACGTAAAAAGCATGTTAAGTTCTATTAAATTAATTAAACTAAAGAAATAGTTATATTGTTACGACGATCAGTTTTGGTCAATAGAGTAGATTTCTGTCAAACTAATGTAGAATAAAAAAATATGTAAGTTGTACAGAATAAAACAAATATAAAAATTATCTTTGGTGAACAGTGTGTGTTCCCCTAAAAAGAGAAGAAGAGAGTAAAAATTACCTTGGTTTTCTGTAGCTGGTGGAATAAAGCTTCATAATAATTCTCGTAATAATTAGTGTCAGAAGTGGCACGGTTGAAGAATAAAATAAAAATTAGTAATAAATTCATTTTAAAATAATACATTTTAGTTAGTAAACTACCAGAATTAAATTAACTTGAAAAGTTTAATAACAAAATAATACTAACGAATTTTGTTCTGCATTCAACGACACGTTCATAGGTGTAACTTCTTTGTGTACTGGTATATACTCGTCCAAGTTTCTGAAAATATAAGAGGAAGTTACAGATCCTCTTGAAATTTTCTAATTTAAAAATATTTAAATGACTCGTTGAGTATAAATGTCTTAGTAATTATTACATATGTATAGAGTATTTATGGAATATATTTATCCGTATATATCCATATATCCTTTACTTAGCCTCTTACTTGTAAGGTATAGATATAATTGATATAACTTAGTGATAATTATTTTAAAGAACATTAAATATTTATTACTCTTAAGTTTCCGTATCACAGCACTAGATTGAAGAACTGATTATAACGGCTATGTAAATAGTGCAAGTTTTCCATACAGTCTATTTAGTGAGGCTGCAACGTACAGGTGCTGTGCGATGCAGTCGTCCATATAATTTCCATAAAAAAATATTCATGCTATTAATCACTATAAAAACTAAGTGAATACTTAGGTCATGTGGCAAAATTTACATTATTTATGTATACAAATACTCAGTTAAAAACATGTAACTTACGATTCCTTATATCCATGTTTATCTTCTTTTGATGGTGGAGCTGATTTTCCTTCGGCTGGTTTTTTCTCCTTTCTTTTACTAATGTTTTTGGATACGCTGTCATAACTGCTTTGTTCACTATCAGGAATATACTCAGACCCACTGTCTTGGTATGGTTCTTCAAAGCTCTCGTCGAGATAATTGGTGTTCTGCTGTAATACCGGGATGTCTGACCTATTTATTCTTATATTAGGTATTTTTTCAATTTCTTTGCTGGATGTGCTTAGATCTGATTCCGAAATAGTGATGTGAGGAAATCTGCGATTGCATAAATCCGAATGCTCGCTAAAGGTAGAGTCAGAATCTGGAACGATATCGAGAGTCTGGAAAAAAATTGTATTATTAGGGGTGCTCGTCATCATAACTCATCATGTCGCATGTTTCACTCCGAGCTAGATTATCTGATATAGATCGGGCAATTGTAATCAATAAATACATAATAAATTTAGTTTTTATGCGGCATCTTAAATGGTGAAAATATAATTTTAAAAGTTGTCAAAAAATATATTTTTTTTATATTTAAAAATTTTAAGTATTTCTAGAAACATATTGACTGATTAAAAAATAGAAATTAAAATTAAAAATGTATCAAAATCACGCAGTTTAAAGAAAGGATCGATGGTTGTTTACCATCGATCCTTTCTTTAAACTGCGTGATTTTGATACATTTTTAATTTTAATTTCTATTTTTTAATCAGTCAATATGTTTGGACGAAGTTTTTTACTTACAGTAATCTTGAATGTTAGTATATGTTTCTAGAAATACTTAAAATTTTTAAATATAAAAAAAAATATCTTTTTTGACAACTTTTAAAATTATATTTTCACCATTTAACATGCCGCATAAAAACTCGACGTGGTTACAAAAGGATTAATGTTTGTGTACACCTTGTATACCTAAAAGTAATAATTTTGTACATAATATGTGACTTACCGTCGAATTCTCGATAGTGTTGATGGATCGATCTAGCGAAGCATTAATAGATTGGAGACCTAAGTACTCTCTTTCTGAGTCGTCGTAGGTAGTAGCAGTTTCATAGTTTTGTTTATACGTTTGAGTTACCTAAAATACAAATACATGTTAATCACAATTATCATTATCATTATTATAGTAATCAAGTATCACCAAGTCGCACCGAAGTAGTAGATATTGTACACCAGGTGGCGAAGCTCAATTGGCGATGGGCTGGACACGTGAGCCGTAGGGAGGACGGCCGCTGGAGCACACGCATCCTACACTGGCATCCGTGGACAGGAAAATGAAGCGTGGGAAGACCACTCGCCAGGTCGGACGACGACATCCGATACGTCGCGGGCAGAAAATGGATCCGTGATTCCGAGTGCCGGGAGAGTTGGAGAAAAATTGGAGAGGCGTATGTCCAGCAGTGGACATCAACACGCCGATGATGATGATGATGAATCCAGTATGTTTTATACGACAACCGCGATATTATTTTAGTAGACATACGCCGCATATTTACTTCATTTCCGCCTGAGCAGGTGATGGTCTCATTTTCTTGGTTTTTCTTATTTTTATCTTGATTGAAGTACTCCCTCACATCCATATATGATTTGGCAGCTGGCTCATTTTTCTCGTATAGTTTTTTAATCTGCAATAATACATTTCATTATAAGATAGGTATATATTTTACACGATGAATATTAAAATTATTTCAGTAAACACTTTAAGAGTCAATATTAATGTACATACTTGTTTTTGTTCTGAGCAGGGGATGGTCTCATTCTCTTGCTTTTTCTTTATTACTTCATGTTTTTTTTTATTGGACGTGTATATATTTATACCTAATAACTCTAGCATTCGCTTGTTTCTGTCGCCCATTCTGTAAAAAATTTAAGAGCATAAAGAATAAAACAGATACGCTAACTCTACGAATAGTAAGCGGAGACTACCGAATGGGTGACCGCTAACCCTCGCTAAAATTTTACTGAAAAATCACGGCTTATCTATATTTTCGGATTTGTGATGTCACCCGTCTCTTCCATGAAAAAAAAAATACCCTGAGGAAACAGCTTACTAGATGATAGGGATTATCCGCCCGAGTCAGGCGGACCGATCGGTATGAAGCATGGTTTTTAAACGGCTTTATACTTAAATAGTGCGTGTTTTCCATTAAATCAAGTTTAGTGGGACCAAAATTAAAAGGTTAGGAAATATGATATGATGGCATGGTATTCCGAAGGAAAACTAACATCGCACGTATTGTGCGGCGCAGCCATCAGTGTCAGCTCTTATAATTATAAATAAATAAAAAACACGCTTTTATAGCAGATCGAACTAAAAAAGTAATACATATTATAATTATAATATATATCTTTATGTTATGTATATACACGGTGTTCCACCCCCAACCACAAAATCCGAAAGGGAATGATTCAGTACATGAAACTGAACAACTTTTGTTGTACTTACGACTTTTTTATTGAAAAAAAAAATTATTTTCCCATACATTTTGAGATTAGAAGGTATTTAAAAAATGTATAGAAAAAAAATTGAAAATTTTTGTCTCAAAAAAAAAATTTTTTTTGCAGAATTTTTTCAGTTTCAGATACAGAACAACCTCCTGATGTCAGTTAAAAATATTTCGGGGGCAACTGGAACACCGTGTATTATTGGTTTGTATGTATGGTATTAATATTCATATATATTAGTATATAGTATATATTAGTATATGTTAGTATATATATATTCCCATTAGATGTCGAAATTTCACTCGTTCCCACTAAGTACGCCTACTAAACTGTTCTCACCCCCAAGTTCAACATGAAAAAAATGCCCCTAGGGCCTTTTGTTCGCCTTTTGTACCAGTTATTGAAATTTGGTGTATAATAAAAAATTCATACAAAAACAAAAAGTTTAAAATACTATTAAAATGATAGTAACTATTTTTAAAATTTGTGACATATTTTATATTTATAAAATATATAACAAAGCACCCCACGCTTCTTGCATAGTAATAATTTTTTGTTTATCATTTTACTGTTAATATAAACTTTTTTAGTTCGATCTGATATAAAAGCGTTTTTATTTTAGTTTTTTTAAACTATTATTTATCTTTTAGTCTTCAGTAATTTTAAAGTACAAGTGTTAAAGTATATGTTATTTATAACTTAGTTCTTAGTCCCGCACCGTTACTCATAATTAAAATTATAAATTCGGCACAGAATTTGTACCGTGTGGGGCCGGTACTTTAAAAGAATAGCCCCACTGCATCTCTCCCCGTGTATGTCGTAAAAGGCGACTAAGGGATATGACTCCCATTTTTTTTTATGGAAACTGACACGGTTGGCTACATCACCTACAACATCCGTGATGTCAGCCCATAACACCGGGTGAACTAGGTGCCATGTCAGTGCTTCCCTTCATTTCGCGCCGGCTACACTGAACTGGACGGAAAACACGAACTATTTACATAGCCGTTTCGACCGACGTTTCGCTCAGTGCGGTGGTATCAACCCGGCCGGGATAAACCCTACCACCTAGTAAGGTAAGAAGGGAAGGGACCTACAGTTTAACGTGGTATCCGAACCACGGTCAGCCTCCAACAGTCGGGCGGTCATCCATCCAATAACTGACCGCACCATTAAGCTGGCGAGGCTGACGATCCCTTAGTCCACTTTTACGACATGCGACGGGGAGAGATGCAGTGGGACTATTCTTTTTAAGTACCGACCCCACACGGTACAAACAAAAATGTTTGTTTGTACGGCCTTCTCCATAGTAACCAGTGATGCATTTGTATTCGTTACTCGTATGTAATAATAAAGTAACAACACAATAAATTTTTAAAGTATTTCAACAAAAAACAATTGCAATTTAAAAGTACAAACAATTTTTTACAGCCCTTTTTTAATGACCCACTGCTGGGCGTGGGCTTTCCCATTGATATGGGAAGTGATAGTTATACACTTCCACGGTGACCAGTCGGATTGGTGTATTACACAACAATACTTTCGTATTGCTGTGCACAGGGTCTCTTCAGAATGTTTCCCTTCACCGGAGCGAAACGTATTAATATGAGATGCACATATCAATCTTCGTCAAAGAAAGAAAGAAATCGGTGCATACCCCAGGATTTTAACCCACCACCTCCCTCCCTGTGGCGGTTGAGGGTGAAAGCGAGACAAAGAGTATGGTGATAGCGCTAATTAGTATAAATGGTTAATGTGCCCTCTCTTTCTTGAAAAAAACAGATGGAATGATAAAAAATCATAGTTTAGAAAAAGATAGATAGATGTTTGAATGTTCCCTAAAGTAATTTGAAAGAAATCTGTGTTTAAAAAGACGTTTGTGCGAGACTTATGATGATAATGTGCGGGCCGTTGTTGTTGGGTGCGGATTTGTCCTTGTACCGAGATGTTGTGTTTGTGTATAATAATAATTAATAAGTATAAAGTTCTTATGATAAAGTGCGGACTCTACAGCGATACGAAATGAGACGTGGTGTTTTGTATAAGACTGTCGTGTGTGAAGATATACATAACCGTAAATAGCGGGCGGCGTGTGTTAATGAGGGATTTCACTGTAAAGTGCGGGCGTGTGTTAGAATTTACGAATTCACGATATTCTGCGGACATGTGTGTAAAAGCACGTTCACTTCAAAGTGCGGTCGTTGTGTATATTAAGTATAATATTACTATAATATGCGGTCCGACCGCACTTTCTCGGAGGTCCGCACGAGCCGCATTTTTGTCACGTTTTTTGAATTAGCATAGCTCTGTCGCACGCGATTGTACTGAAAATCCGTATAGAGTGGTGAGTGTGTAAAAGACAGCACTAGAAATAATTACCTGTTACACTCCTCTAACTCTTCGGGAAGACCGAGACCGCACAATCCGCAAATTTGTACAGGTCGGCACTTTCGGTAATTCGTAAACAAGGGTGTGTAGATATGTGTGTATGTTTGCATGGGTGTGTCTGTCTGTGGCATCGTAGCTCCCAAACGGATGGACCGATTTGGATAAGGTTGCATGCAAATCGGCCCACTTTTTAAGATAATAATTTGTTTTATTACTTAATTACTTGATTACAAACATAGCTAAGAACCATCCCGATTAAACAAGCTTCCTAATAACAAAACCGCATCGAAATCGGTCCATCCGTTTGGGGGGACACATACACGTCAAACTTATAACACCCCTCTGTTTTTTGCGTCGGAGTTTAAAAATTCACATAAAAAAAACTAAACCAGTGAAGTTTCTATCTACAGTACATTATACAGTACATTATATACTTGGGTCTGAGTTAAAATCAGCGTCTCTCTCTCCTCCGGCTCCCTGGCTCTGTGGTGGGTAAGGGATAAAGGTTTAGCGTAGTGCGGACTAAAATTTCGTAAGTAAAATTGTCATCCTTATTTCAGTACAAGTACGCCCGTTCCATGGCTCTTTCAGTCACTCCTCATTCCGCGGTTTCTTCCAACTATGCGCGACTGTACTTACCTCTATTTTTAGACTGAACATACAGCGACAGGGCGGTGTACAGCGTTCACTTCACAATAACTATAGGAACCTAGACAGAGCTAGATCTAGGCTAACTAGACGGCTGACTGAAACCCCCGCTACCCTGCGACAGCTAGGTACCCACACAGCCTGCGCTGAACTAACCGACAGTTCAACATATCGCGTGCGTGAATGCGGACTTAAGTCTATGGTAGTTTGGCTAATCTCTACTTCTTATAAAAGAGAACGTCTGATGGACGGGAAAAGATGGACTGCACGCTCCAGTCCGAAACGTCGTCCATAGTGACCGCGAATTCCAACCATGGTAATCCAAAAACAATACTTTTGGCTTTTTATCTATCATTAAAATTATAATAACAAATATTTTGTGAAAATTTAAACCGGCTATTTACGATTCAACGCCTACATCAATCGGACATAGACGGACAATTCAACGACGCGCCATCCGTCTCATTGGGGACGCTGTAGCTGTACTGACGAAGAACCTTCAACCACTGAAGCACAGACGCATCGTTGAACCATTCTTCGTATTCATACATCCATATAAAAAAAAAACCGGCCAAGTGCGAGTTGAACTCGCGCACCGAGTGTTCCGTATCGCCATGACATGGTCAGCGCCACTCACGCCATCTATGGCGTGTTTTATGAAATGCTTCATATTAGTTAAAATTCATGATTAGTTAAAATGCTTCATACTCTTTTCGCTAGATGGCGCGCATACACTTTTTAGTTTCTTGTATGGGGACACCCGTGATTTTTTTTACTTTTTCAGCCCATAACACCGGGTGAACTTGGTGCCACGTCAGTACTTCCCTTCGGTCGTGCCGGCTACACTGAACTGTAATAGGGTCCCGTACGACGGATACGGAACCCTAAAAACACATATTTTTCATTATGATGAAAATATGTGTTCTTTTAATTGCTAATGTACAAAATATATGTCATAAAAATAACTAAAACCTAATATTGATGTAAAAAAGTATTTAATTCGTATTAAAAAAAATATTAGAAGACTTCCTCCAATCATAGAGTTCCTCAAAAGTTCAGTTACCTGCTTAGGTATAGAGACCGCAAGAACATGTCTTCCTCGCATCACCGGCAGCGGGATCATGATCGCTGCGGTGAATTTAACAGTTACATATCGTTACATATGATTACACCGCAACGGTGCGGTTTTGCCGACCGGGAATCGAACTGGCGACCGTTGTGCTGGCTGGGCGCCAGCATTGTACCGCTAGTTCGGCACGATTTGCCGCCCGGGGCCAAATGTACAGGTACTTTGAGCGATTAGACGAATGAATAAGCATGATATAAAGTTATCTAAGTATTTTTAGTATACGGCGTCAGCAGCGGTGCCCATACTTTTTATGGTTCTGTATCCGGTACGGGACCCTATTACTAAGCCTACGCCGTTTGTCTGTCTGTCTGTCCGTCCGTCTGTCCGAGGGCTGTATCTCTTGAACCGTAATAGGTAGCCTGTTGAAATTTTCACAGAATACGTGTTATTATGGCCGATATAACAACAAATAATAAATAAAAATAAGAAAAAGTAAAAAATTCAAGGTGGTTCCCATAGAAGAAACTAAAAAGTTTATGCGCGCGCGCCATCTACCGAAAAGAGTATGAAGCATTTTAACTAATCATTAATTTTAACTAATATGAAGCATTTCATAAACACGTCATAGATGGTGTGAGTGGCGCTAACCATGACTTGGCGATACGGAACACTCGGTGCGCGAGTTAGACTCGCACTTGGCCGGTTTTTTTTCTATGAAGATCTACCTACAAAAAATTTAAGGTGTAAAAATTTAAAATTAAAGGACACTTATACCAAAGGTTTTCGATGTTCAATAATTTGTAATAATTTTTGTTTGAATTGAAAACATAAGTATATGTTACTATTGCGGTCATTGTGGAAGACGACACCATCCGGGAAATGTTAATTAAGAGCGCGGTACTACAGCATCAAAATGCGCACTGATATGGCGCATTTTGAACAGCGAAGCGTTCGCTTGTTTTATAGTATTTGTTCAAAGTTTGTTAAACCAATTTGCATTACACGAATATCCAAATCAGTCAAAAGAAGTAAAATGTTATCTTACATCATCTGCAATTAGTATAAACTCAAAATAATGTTTTAAAAAGCTGGAATTTCGAAACAAAGAGAGCATTTCGGAGTATTTAGGACCATTTAGTAGTACGTTTGTGATTTTTTTTTTCACACATTAATTGACATAAATAAAAATAAAAATCAGTCACCAACTTTTAAATATGGTCAACTTTTAGACAGGATTTTTTAATATATATATTTTTGAAATTCGTTGAACAAAAAACCGAAACGAAAATGTGGCAAATTTTGCAAATTGTGCCTCACGCTCGGCCTCACGCTGTAGTACCGCAGTCTTAACATCAAATGTTATGAATTCTTCGATGTTTCAACAAGTCACTTCTTGCTCTACATATTATGTTCACCAATCGACCTAAAAGTTAAGTATTCTGCGCTAAAAGCCTCTTGCGATCGACTGTTTGGGCACCACTGGCGTATAGTATATTATAGTAAGTGGCGGGTGGCCAAGCGGTTTGGGCATCGGCTTCTCATGCGAGAGGTCCGAGGTTCGGATCCGGTCGGCGTGTAGAAGTGAGTTTTTCTGATGAAACATTTTTAACCAACACCTGCTGCTTCACCGTTCGGAACAGGTGTAAAACTGTAGGTCCCTTCCCTAGCCCCTTACTAGGTGGTAGGCTCAAATTGTAGACGACTGGGTTGGTACCACCGTACTGAATGTAAGATGGGCCGCATAGCAGCCTCGTTTGTGTTCTCTAGTCCAGTATGTATAGCCAGCAATCCAAGGAAGTCTCCGGTATGGCACCTACCTACTCGGAGGTTATATTGGCTGGTCTGAGCATGTGCTTTGGCCTCTCCGTTGAATTTTTTTACGGTAATATAAATACCTGTTTGGTTTGTACCGTGTGGGGCCGGTACTTTAAAAGAATAGCCCCACTGCATCTCTCCCCGTGTATGTCGTAAAAGGTGAGAAGGGATATAACTCCCTTCTTATATTACTAGGTGGTAAATGGCGCGAAATTAAGGGAAGCACTGACATGGCACCTAGTTCACCCGGTGTTATGGGCTGACATCACGGATGTTGTAGGTGATGTAGCCAACAGAGTCAGGTTCCATAAAAAAAAAAGGGTTTAGCCCGCCCGGGTTGGTACCACCGCACTGAATCGCATGAAAGGTCGGTCGAAACGGCTATGTAAATAGTTTGTGTTTTCCGTCCAGTTTAGTGTAGCCGGCACGACCGAAGGGAAGCACTGACGTGGCACCAAGTTCACCCGGTGTTATGGGTTGACATCACGGATGTTGTAGGTGATGTTAGCCAACCGTGCCAGTTGCCATAAAAAAAAAACTGAATCTAACACGGAACCCTCCACACATGAAACGCGTCGTTTTAACCTTTACCAGCTTTTACCAGGGTCTTGCACATCTTTTTCGAAAACCTTTTATTACACATATAACTAACGTCAGGCAAGACATATCAAGCGGAGAATTTCCTCATAATTACCTACTTACTAATAACAATATCTAAACAGCAAGACTGAATGCGAGCGGCCTTGAACCGTGGACCGCCACTTTCCTAACACCGACATACAGAGCTAGGCATTAGAAGTGTGACAAGGCAACCGATAGGTAAGCTGCTTGACCACTTCTAAGTATGAATATTTTTGGTGACACGAATTTATTATTGTTTTAAACATTCATAATTCGTGTTCAATAAAAAAAATTGGTTGTCTGTAAAGGCGGTTTACGGACGATAGTTTTACGTGATGACGTGGAATAATCGTAGTACATAGAGCAAAGATCAGTAATTCTATTTCCAGTAGAAAGATTAATCATCTTGTGACTGGCCATCAATAAACTTCTGTTGTCTGATCTTGACAGTTTTACTTCTTAAGACGTTTCCATGGTAACTTTGCGAATACCTATTGTGCCTCTCTATCGCTTGTTACGCGCTCTCGCTTGCACACACAGGCTCAGATGGAACGTGACACTTTTTCTTGTGTGCAGCCGGTGTTCATCAATTTATAAGACGTGACGTCATCACGTCAAAAATGCTGCGTCTGACTCGAATTTCAAGAATTGTACCGCCAATATTACTCAGCTGACAGATTCACTTTTAAATGTAAAACTTCATCTATCAGCGCACATCGGTAGCTTTTTGAAATCACGATTTGATTAAATTCGCTCGATAGAAAAAAATCATGAACATACCTCTGAATTTAGTTAGTGACCAAATCAAGGCTTTGGAAAAAATCTATTTTATTTGTAATATTTTATGTTTATATGTTAGTATTCGTCCTGAGGTCTTCCCCAAAATTTAAAGACCCGTATATTATATATAACCAGTGTGTCCTCCCGGTTATGGCGCACGGGTGTGAAACGTGGCGGTAGCTGTTGTCGAAAGGTTGCCAAGCGAGCAATGGAGCGAGCCATGCTGGGAATATCGCTACGTGATATGGTGGGTAACGAGTAGTGTCCGACCGAATATTCGGTTTCGGCTTTCGGCTTTCGGCCTTTCGGCCAATATTTCCCACATTCGGTAAACTTACGGTTTCGGCCGAAAGTAGTGGTCACTTTCGGCCCAACCGAAAGTTGTTAGAAAGACAAACCGACCGTCCGCGCGCACACGACGCGACGCTAACGTCGCGACGCGATTACGCGATTGGCGGCCGGCGCAGGCACACACAGGTTGAAAATAAGAAGATTGACTTGACGGTCGTTTACACTCTGTATAATTAATTGGGCGTTTAATAAAACATGAAAAGTTGTTTTATTTACAGTTTTTATGATTGTTTCATTTGTTTAATTCAATTAGGCGATGAAAGAAACATGAAAAGTGTTTTATGTTTAAAGGTTTTGTTTGATTTTTCATTATTAATAATTTTATTGTATTATTAATTGTGCATATAGTTTTATGCATTAAATGAAAAAAAATCCCATAATTATAAATACCTTTTATTGTCACTTGCATATCCTTCTACCCAAATAATGCATAACTAACTAACTAACTAACTTAAATACCATACATACTTTCGGTTACGGCTTTCGGCTTTCGGCCGAAAGTAGAATTTTGCCGAAATTCGGCTACGGCTTTCGGCCGAAAGTGAAAGTACACTTTCGGTCGGACACTAGTAACGAGGCAATCCGTCGACGCACCAAAGTAGTCGATATTGGACACCGGGTGGCTAAGCTCAAGTGGCAGTGGGCTGGGCACGTTATCCGAAGAGACGATGACCGTTGGAGTAACCGTGTCCTCCACTGGCGGCCGCGGACAGGAAAACGAAGTGTGGGAAGACTACCCGCCAGGTGGGACGACGACATCAAGTACGTCGGCGGAAAGCAGTGGTTCCGTATCGCTGAAGGCCGGGAGGACTGGCGGAAAATTGGAGAGGCGTATGTCCAGCAGTGGACGCTTACACGCTGACTGACTGACTGACTGACATATGTTACTGACTAAGCACGTACTCGCTTTATATATATTTTTAATTAGAAGAATGCAAATCGAAAATCATTGAAAAAAATACATCCCGACCAGGATTTGAACCTGGTTTGGCTTGAGCCGCCAACGCGATAACCAACTACACCACCGGGCCGTTAAGTATTATCTCCAAATTTTCGATCTATTGCACCTTCTCATAATATTATGTATGATGTCGCATAATTTGACTGTTCGCAAAAATTTGTATGAGTGTTTATAAATGTTATTTATTACTTATTATAAATCTAGGTTTATTTATTTCAATACAATGTTAGGTAGTCTTACTTACTATTTTATTTTTATGAAAACTGACACAGTTGGCTACACATCACCTACAATATCCGTGATGTTAGCCCAGAACACCGGTGAACTAGGTGACATGTCAGTGCTCACCTTAAGTTCATGTTGACTACACTGAACTGGACGGAAAACACTAACTATACAAAAACATTTTCAAAAATAATTGTATAGGGATTTCTTTTAAGGCTAATTTCGCTATATTTTTACTCATTACAGCTACAAATAGAATTCACCTGAATTCACTCACTCATTGAATTACTCAAAATGTTTTTATTAAAAAAAATTTCCAAGACTCCGAAATGAGTCAGAGAAGTTACGAAAGTACAGTACCTATCTAAGAATGCGGCCCATAAAATTCTAAGGCTATTCTACTGAAGGACACTGTGAGTCACATGTCCTAACAAAAGATACTTTATCGCGTAGTTTAACACTCAGCTCTTAAAGTCCGGTATTTATGAGCTGTCACGTTAAACTGCCAGTTTTACGGAGTAAGTAAAAACTAATACCTAGCTAGGGTGTATCTAGATTTCGTAATTTATAATCTATGCTTCGATATTTCAGGTTGCCTAGACTGGCTGAGCCAGCTGATCAAATAAGATAGTATACTTGCAAATGATCTTAAAAAACCGGCCAAGTGCGAGCCGAACTCGCGCACCGAGGGTTCCGTATCGCCATGTCATGGTTAGCGCCACTCACGCCATCTATGGCGTGCTAAGAAATGCTTCATATTAGTTAAATGTCATGATTAGTTAAAATGCTTCATACTGTTTTCGGTAGATGGCGCGCATACACTTTTTTGTTTCTTCTATGGGAACCCCCGTGAATTTTTTACTTTTTCTTATTTTTATTATTTGTTGTTGTATCGTCCATAATAAATAACACATATTCTGTGAAATTTTCAAGGGGCTACCTATTACGGTTCAAGAAATACAGCCCTCGGACAGACGGACGGACGGGTGGACGGACGGACGGACGGGCGGATGGACGGACAGACGGGCGGATGGACGGACGGACGGATGGATGGACGGACGGACGGACGGGCGGATGGACGGACGGACGGATGGATGGACGGACGAACGGATGGACGGACAGACAGACAGACGGCGTAGGCTTAGTAATAGGGCGATGATCAAGTGAGCGAAGCTACGCTCACCTATGTTAATCATGAATCATTAAGTCACCTCTACTCGCTTTTTATGTTCTGCGCGACAGAGCACTCCTTCGATTAAGAACGTTAGCTGTAGCCAGTCAGCCTGACTGACCACTTATCACAGTACTGTAGGTGGACGCTGACTGACTGACTGAACTGGTTCCCGCCTGTGTACCGTTTTAATAAATCTCAACGCAACTAATACTAGCCTCTAGTGCAGCAGCGGCTCCCAAATAGTGGTCCGCGTACCCCAGGGTTGCCAGCTATCCCAGATAAATATGTGGACATTTTTCACCAAAGGGTTTCAGGTTTGATTGTTATGAAAAAACCGCCCAAGTGCGAGTCGGACTCGCGGCGCCGAGGCTTCCGCACCACAAAAAACAAACCATAAAAAAACACTTTTCTTGTATGGGAGCCCCTTAATTTTTTTATTTTTTATTTCTTATTTTTTTTTTTCTTATTTGTTGTTATTATTGTTGTTATCCGCCATAATAACACATATTCTGTGAAAATTTCAACGGGCTACCTATTACGGTTCAGAGATACAGCTCTCGGACAGACGGGACGAACGGACGGACAGACAGACGGCGTAGGCTTATTAAGCTTAGCTTCCGTACGGGATACGGAAACGTAAAAATCAAAGGGACCCCGGTGATTCATATTAACAATGTCGAGGCAGTAACGAAATAGAGTATAAATAAAATATATTATAGACCTAGTACCTATTTCAAGTATTTAGAATTTAAATAACCTAAAACTTGCTTTCAACAATATTTGAACAATTCCTTGAGTGTGCGCGTCAAAATTAAAATAAAAACAAGGACTCTTCATAGTCCAAGTTGCTTATATTGTTTACCGTGGACGGAACATCGAAAACATGGACTGTCCACGGTAAACATGGACACCTGGCAACCCTGGCGTACCCCCGGGGGTACGCACGCTCAAGATAAGGTACACGCGGGCGCACTTGACGGCCACGTTTACCTTTTTTTTATAGTAAGCGCGACATGTGGCGCCGAGCCACCCATAAGGTGTCTAGCGACGCCCATGGACTATCGGTCGCACGCGGGGGCTGCGAATGCCATGCCGGCCTGACAGGTGCCCACTGCCCATTCACGCCTCTCTTGAAGGACACTTGGGGGGAAATATGTGGGCAGGGAGAGCGTTCCAGAGTTTACCGGTTCTGTGGAGGAAGGATCTGCAGAACCGATTAGTACGCATCCGCGGTAAGTCCAGCGTATAGGGATGCAATCCCTGCCCGTGCGCGTTGTACGGAGGTGGAAAGGGGACGGCGGAATCGCGTTAAACAGCTCTTCCGAGCACTGCCCGTGGAATAAGCGATAGAACACACTTAGGGCGCCGACATCCCTCCGAACTACAATATACGCTAATATTTGAAAGAGGTAAAGTTCTTACTGCGGCGGCGGCGGGTGGCCGAGTGGTTCGGGCATCGGCTTCTCGTGCGAGAGGTCCGAGGTTCGAATCCGGTCGGCGTGTACTTCATATTTAAAAACAAGAAAGTAGTAAGTAAGTAAGAAAGAAGGCCGAGCTATGTTCCTGCGTTACCTTTATTTCGGCGCGCGGAACAATTCAGTTTGTATGAGAGCGTATCCGGAACTGAGTCAAAGGTGCTTGTACTAAGTTTCATCGAATTCGGATGATCGGTTTAATAGTTATGGAGGAACATACATACAAAAAAGATTTCTAAAAATTTACAATAATTTAGTTTTAATATCATAGATAGAGTCTACAAACGCAGTATCTCATAAAACAAAGTAACTTACTCCATGACCATCATCCCTTACAGATTTACATTAGTATTGATTTTACTCAGGGGTCTCAACTCAAGCTAAGAGGTACCGATTAAACTATAATTGAGAACCACTGCTCTAGTGGTCTAACTGCACTCAATAGCCTTGATGCCACGAGTGTTACTTGATTTTTTGTGACGAAACTGACTGGTGCCTTTCTTTGGTATTCACATACAATCCAAATTTCTGCTTATCCCGACAATCGGGGTAAGCAGAGTAATCGGTGTTGTGATACAAGGACTATGGCGAATTACAGCAAAACACGAATGTCAAGGTCAAAATAACGAATGAACCTAAGATGATGTGATCATATAGATAGAGCAATCCGTCCCAGGATAGGCGTGATTCACGACGCCCTGGGGCGTCGCAGCGCAAAAGCTTTGGAATTGGAACCCTTGTATTACATTATGTTGAATTATTAGATCTTGTACTGTGTGGGGCCGGTACTTAAAAAGAATAGCCCCACTGCATCTCTCCCCGTGCATGTCGTAAAAGGCGACTAAGGACAAGATACCGTGCTAAAGGGCGACAGGCTCGCCACCTCTCACCTTGGCACGGTACTTCCACCAAGTCATGCAGCAGGTGGTTCTTCGTGCCTTACTTGCTGCTTGATCAATCGATGTCTTGTTCGTATACTTTGCGAAACGTGGTGGTCGGTGTTGTGCTGTAATTTAGCAGAGCTCTTGCAGCACAACACCGATTGCTCTGCTTACCCCGATTGTCGGGATTCAGCGTGTGTGATATGTATATGTATGTATGTATGTATTAGATCTTCCAATACTAGTTTACATTTATATGCAAGCATTCAAAAATGTTATCAAAAATTATAAAAAAAATTGCCACAGTTCGAATCTACTGTCTATCAATCCGCTTGAAACAGCCGTTATCTTATCTAAATGATAATTATTTACATTCTAGATACGGTACAGGTACAGGCACGCGGTCGAGAATCAAGTGTATTTCGATAATAAAATTTATTGACATTCCGTACCGACTTACATACATCAAGAAAAAAGTTTAATTACAAATTTCAAAAACCCCCGAAACTAGAAATAATTAATGTATTTCATATTAAACGACGGATTAAATTAATGTTAATTGAAAAGAGTTATTACACTATTAAGGATGCATTAACTGACCGTAATTTTATCTAAGAGTTTGACTACTGTTTTTTCCACTAACAAACTTTGACAATTTGACATTTGGATACACTTTGTATCATTAAATTTTTTACATCTTTTTGTAATAAATGTAAACTAATTTTTATTTATTTTTTGACTTGATATAATATGAAGTATCAAAATTGACGATGGCACTATACACCAGATATAGGTAATTTAAATAGGCAGTGTGGTCAAATTCTTCAGTATTCATGTTTATGCTGTAAATATTAATGCTCTTGTGAGCGGTAGTATGGGTTAATTATTTGTAAGTTACTATAATATAATACCTATAAGGTACTAACAAAACACTGTGACTTGCGAAGTTTGTTTGTCAGTTCTTCTTCGCATTGAATTTAGAACTGGCGGAATTTTCGACATGTCCAAGCGTAGGTTACCTACCTATGGATGAAATTATAAAATAAACAATCAACAATATATTATAAATAAATTCAAAACGTATGAACATTGAGGTATGTACACTAATACAAACAAATATTGTAATGATTTAACCTTTAAAACCTAGTAATACTAATCAAATAAAATTAACCTAATAAATAAATAAAAACTAAATACTAACATGTAAGTATGTATGTATATATTTAGGTATTATGTATTATATAAATTGTAATTCATATGTATTTAATTTAATCTATAAATAGTAATTTATACGTTTAATTAACTAGTATGTACTTATATGTAGTGTATATTATAGTATATTATAGTTATTTTCCTTATATTATATTTTACATTCCCACACTCAAGTCTTTTGCTACTACCTACTTATATCTCGCAACATACGACTCTCAAACATCCAAAGGTTGACTGGGAGAAATCCCTGTAAGGGATAAGTCCGCCTTTGCCCCTCATGTAAATTTCTTATTGTGTGTTTATGTTAAATGTTTTTTGGAGCAATAAAGTATTTCTATCTATCTATCTATGTAAGACTTACTGTAAGTAAAAAATTTCGTCCTACCGCTCCGACTCTTAAAAAGGCAAAAATAATTTCCATTTACTTACCATTTACGGACCGCTAAGTAAATACCCGAGCAGCTCGGAGTTTTTATATTTTATTTATTTAGCGGTCCCCCGGCTCCTTTAAGTAAACGGAAATTATTTTTGACTTTTTAAGGGTCGGGGGTGTTTTATATGTGTAATAAAACTTTTATTTCAAGTTTAAAAAAAAAACACGCTTTCAAATCGGTCCACTTTTTAAGATAATGAATTTTTTGATTTAGTACTTAATTAGATACTTGATTACAAACATAGCTAACAGTCATCCCGATTAAACCAACTTTCTAATAAAAGAAACCGCATTCAACTTGGTCCACCCGCTTAGGAGCTACGATGCCACAGAGAGACACCCATACACAAACACATTAAACTTATAACACCCCTCTTTTTGCGTCGGGTCTTAAAAAGGACTATTTCTACAGTTTCTTGTTTATAGCCTTGCTTAAAACATTTGTTTTACTGCATTTCTTCCCATGCATAAGAGCGACAGGCTGTCCATATCTCACATTGGCACGGTCCTTCCACCGAGTCATGCAGCAGGTGGTACTTCGTGCCTTACTTGCTTCTTGATAATTTGTCTTGTCCTAATGGTTTGCTAAATGTGTTCGTCGGTGTTGTGCTGTAATTTACATGAGTACTTGCAGCACAACACCGACTACTCTGCTTACCACGATTGTCGGGATACAGCGTGTGATATGTATGTAAGTTAAAACATTTGTAGAGGTTGTTTTATTTTATAACATAGAGAGAGGTCCAGCGATGGCTGCAAAAGGCTCACACTTGCCCATACAAAAGATTTCAACGCATGGACAAAAGAAACTCAGTGAGTATTTATATTTTGGTCAACGGAGGCCTTCGAGGAAGTAGTTCATTGCAATGCTGCCGACAACGAGATGATCGTGTGATGTCTTCGGGGGTTTCCCGTAAAAAAATTAATTGAATTATAGATTTATTTATTTTTCTCTTGAAAAAAAAAATACTAAAAGTTTTTGCCTGGGATGAACCAACCGAGCTTCCGCCACGCACGGACCCTTCTCCAGCGGCGGCGCTGCGACCCGCACGGTTGGAGGCACCGTGCCGGCAGTTCTGTGGTACCGCAGTTTATTTATATTGGAACATGTATTTTATTTTTAATATTTCTTGGTAGGTCCTTTTGTTTCAGATTTTAATTTTAAAAACAAGTAAAAGGTTTTTTTATGGAACCCGACATGGTTGGCTACATCACCTGCAACATCCGTGATGTCAGCCCATAACACCGTGTGAACAAGGTGCCATGTCAGTCCTTCCCTTCATTCCATGTCAGCTACACTGAACTGGACGGAAAACACGAACTATTTACATAGCCGTTTCAACCGACGCGACGTTTCGCTCAGTGCGGTGGTACCAACTCGGCCGGGAAAAACTCTACCACCTAGTAAGGTAAGAAGGGAATAAGGGACCTACAGTTTAACGTGGAATCCGAACCACGGTCAGCCTCCAGCGGTAACCCATTCAAGAACTGACTGCGCTCACGGTTGCTTAACAGTCGACCGACCGCACCACTGACCTACCGAGGCTGACAAAATAAATTTTAATTTGATATGTAGTTTTAGTTTCTATTTTATTTTCTAATTAAATTAAATAATCTCTTTAATATATATTTTTCTTTGCATAATAAATTTTCATCAGATTCATTGTAAAATATTTTTTATAGAAACTGACACGGTTGGCTACATCACATAAACATCCGTGATGTCAACCCATGGCACGGTGAACTAGGCGCCATGTCAGTGCTGGCCTTTGGTCGTGCCGGCAACACTGAACTGTAGGACGTTCTGACACGATTTTGTAGAAGTGAGACCGCACCAACCGCACCACCCACGCGGCAGCGCAGCGCAGCGGCACGACGCAACACATAGCTGTTCATCTAGGGTTGTAACGAATATCCGTATTCGCATGCGAAATTCCGAATATTCGATTCATTTTTAATATTCGTATCCGTATTCGTATTCGGTTGTAAGATACCGAATATTTTACTTCTTTGTAACGCATTAATTCGCACTAAATCTTTTGTAACGCACTAATTTCGTAAAATTTTTTTTTTCAAAATGCAGTGTCAAGTAATCAAAAACAGAGAAAAACATTAAAATAAGTCCGTATCCATATAATTTTAGGACTCAATAGATCTATAGTAGGTAGATCTACATTTATTATAGAAAATTTAAGTTTAAAATAAAAATTTTCAATATTCGTATTCGTATTCGCAAATATTTATTTGGAATATTCGTATTCGCATTCGTATTCAAGAATGTGGAAAAATAGGCATTCGTTACAACACTAGTCATACGAATAGCTTTCCACGCCTCCGCATGCCGTGCAGTGCGCTTTACTTCATACGATTTCACACAAATTTTGACGCTTCGTCGTACCGTGCCGCACCGCGTAGTGCGGTCTCGCCTTAACTCTCTCATCGGTGATTCTATGAATAAGTAGGGAGTTCTCTTCGCGATAATTTAAAAGAAGCTTGCTGAGCAGTTATTACAAGCAGTTTAGCGCGAAATGAACGGCAGTCATAAAGAACAAAGGTGCACTTATAATGCGTAGATAATTGTACCGTAGCGTATGTTAGACTTGCCGAGCTCGCGGCCCCGCCGGCGTTAACGTTCGACTTTTCAACGTTAACGCAGTTTTATCTTGCTATATCTTGGCCCTAATGACCTTGACCATTCTCATCTCCGACCCGTTGAGGTACTTACACAATAAAAAATACCACGGATGCGTACCAATCGTTTCTGCAGATCTTTCCTCCACAGAACTAGTAAACTCTGGAACGCTCTTCCTGCCCACATATTTCCCCCCAAGTATAGTCTCGGGTCCTTCAAGAGAGGTGTGAATAGGCTTCTGGTAGGCCGGCAAGGCATTCGCAACCCCCGCGTACGACGGAATGTCCATGGGCCTCGTTAGACACCTTATGGGTGGCTCGGCGCCGCATGTCGCGCTTACTATAAAAAAAAATAAATAAATAAAATATTGTTTTAAATATCTATAAATAATTATATAAAGATACATGAAAAATTATATGGAAAGTCAAAAACTGGTAAAGTCAGATTGTCATTCCTTGTTTTTATTTAGTTAATAGTGGAAAATCTAAAAAACTAAATTGGATTTTTTTTTTATGGAAACTGACACGGTTGGCTACATCACCTACAACGTCCGTGATGTCAGCCCATAACACCGGGTGAACTAGGTGCCATGTCAGTGCTTCCCCCTTTGATCGTGCCGGCTACACTGAACTGGTCGGAAAACACAAACTATTTACATAGCCGTTTAGACCGACGTTTCATTCAGTGCGGTGGTACCAACCCGGGCGGGTTAAACCCTACCACCAAGTAAGATTAGGAGGGAAGGGACCTACAGTTTTACGAGGAATCCGAACCTCGGTCAGCCTCCAACGGTCAGCGGTCACCCATCCAAGTACTGACCGCACCCAGCGTTGCTTAACATTCAATAGCGACAGTTGACTGTCTGCACCACTGAGCTATCGAGGCTGACAATAATGGATGTGACTCTTTTCTCACATGTTCTGCTATAAATACTTCGAAATTGACAAAAAAAATATTTCTTACACTGAACATTGATAAGGTTTATCAAGACTAGTTATCTAAACAACATGTATTATAGAAGTAATTTAATAAATTCGCTAGTTTTTTATAATTTTTTTATTTTACTTTGACTAAATCATATTTAAAGTAGTAACTAACGGTCATCTTACAAAAAATATTATTTTTTAGGGTTCCGTATCCATACGGAAAAGCCTACTAAGCCTACGCCGTCTGTCTGTCTGTATGTCTGTCTCTCTGTGCGTCCGTCCTATCTTTTGAACCGTATAAGGTAGCCGCTTGAAATTTTGAATTTTGAGCTGTCAAAGTCTCCCGCCTAATTCTGATTTTTACATTAGGTAAATTATTTCTAAATTCGGCCATAACTCTATACTTGCCCAATAGAAATACCGACACCGTGCCGTCTGGCTTGGCAAGGCGGAGTAGGTACTTGCAGGACGCGAGTACTAAGCAAGTACACCAAGGTGGCCTGGCTGGCTGATTGGCGGCGCGAGACGGGTGCGCGCGGGTGTGCGCGGAGGTAGGGCGGGGGAGAGGGAAACAGGAACGGGTTCCGTCCGGCTGCGCGGGCGCCGAGCGGTCGGAGTGCAGGCGCGGGGTCATCGCACCTACCGCGCGCGTGCACAGAACACATCATAAAGGCTAGATGAACGATCAAGTATACGACGCGTCGTCGCTGCATTATTATAATTTTTTTTATGTTATCCGATATGGGTGGCTGCCTCGGAGGGGCCAAAGCACATGCTCCGGCCAGCCAATATCACCTCCGAGAAGGTACGTGCCATACCGGAGACTTCCCTGGATTGCTGGCTATACTGGGCTAGAGGAGAACACAACCGAGGCTGCTATGCGGCCATCTTACATCCAGTACGGTGGTACCAACCCAGTCGGCTACAATTTGAGCCTACCACCTAGTAAGGGGAAGGGAAGGGACCTACAGTTTTACACCGGTTCCGAACGGTGAAGCAGCAGGTGTAGGTATGCACGTAAATGTTTTCGTCAGAAAAAAGTCATTGGTACACGCCGACCAGATTCGAACCGCGGACCTCTCGCATGAGAAGCCGATGCCCAAACCACTCGGCTCGGCCACCCACCGTCCGGTCCTTTTTTTTTTTTTATGGAACCTGACACGGTTGTCTACATCACCTACAACATCCGTGATGTCAGCCCATAACACAGGGTGAACTAGGTGCCATGTCAGTGCTTCCCTTCATTTCATGTCGGCTACACTAAACTGGACGGAAAACACGAACTATTTACATAGCCGTTTCGACCGACGTTTCGTTCAGTGCAGTGGTACCAACCCGGCCGGGATAAACCCTACCACCTAGTAAGGTAAGAAGGTGAGGGGCCTACAGTTTAACGTGGAATCCGAACCACGGTCAGCCTCCAACGGTCGAGCGGTCACCCATCCAAACACTGACCGCGCTCAGCGTTGCTTAATAACAGTTGACTAACAAACCGCGCCACTGAGCTACCGACGCTGACGAATTTTCTTATCCCTTAGTCGACTTTTACGACATGCGACGGGGAGAGATGCAGTGGGGCTATTCTTTTTAAGTACCGACCCCACACGGTACACGGTCCTTATCTCTTAGCCACATTTTAAGCTCTTGATGGCCCATCTAGGCATTCTTTATCTAATCTGTCTATGCACACACACACACACACACATACGATGCGGGAGGGCGAACTATACTTTTATAAACGTACACTCATTCCAGACTCCAGCCATGTGAACCTCTAATACCTATTAGGGAAGTACTGTGTGGGGCCCCGGTTGCTTACAAAGAATATCCCCACTGCATCTCTCCCCGTGCATGTCGTAAAAGGCGACTAAGGGATAAGGACAAGATTTCGTGCTAAAGGGCGACGGGATAGCCACCTCCCACCTTGCCACGGTCTTTCCACCGAGTCACGCAGCAGGTGGGTCTTCGTGCCTTACTTGCTGCTTGATAGTTATCTTGTCCGAATACTTTGCTAAACGTGGTGGACGGTGTTGTGCTGTAATTTACCAGAGTACTTGCAGCACAACACCGATTAATCTGCTTACCCCGATTGTCGGGATGAAGCGTGTGGTGTGTATGTATAAATATATTATGAGCTAAGTTTTGTCTCCCGGCTCCGCCCGCGTCGCAACGGACGAAACCTGCATACATATTACAATCACACTATATCCTGACAATCGGTTAAGCAGATTAATCGGTGTTGTGCTGCAAGAGCTCTGGAAAATTACAGCACAACACCGACCACCACCTTTTTAGATCAAATATCTTTTTAGGTCAGCCTCGATAGCTCAGTGGTGCTGACAGTCGACGCGGTCAGTACTTGGATGGGTGACCGCTCGATCGTTGAAGGCTGACCGTGCTTCGGATTCCACGTAAAACTGTAGGTCCCTTCCCTTCCTATCTTACTCGGTGGTAGGGTTCAACCCGCCCGGGTTGGTACCACCGCACTGAATGAAACGTCGGTCGAAACGGCTATGTAAATACATGGTTTGTGTTTTCCGTCCAGTTCAGTGTAGCCGGCACGACCGAAGGGAAGCACTGACATGGCACCTAGTTCACCCGGTGTTATGGGCTGACATCACGGATGTTGTAGGTGATGTAGCCAACCGTGTCAGTTTCCATAAAAAAAAAAATTGCGTGATGGATAAGTGATGGATGATATATATGTGTGTACTGTGTACGTATTTCATGAATTCATAACTTTTCGGTATGCGTAATGTAATGTACCTACCAACCAACTAACATTATTTATTTTGATTTGATACAAACGTACCTATCATTTGACAAACTAAGCTATTAACACCTGATAAGATTAATTAATACCGAAGTCTTTATAGTCAGAACTTAGCCGATGTTATTGAAATGAAATGAAATATTTATTTACACATAACATCATTAAACTGCAATAAACTAGTCTCCTGCACTAGAAAATTTCTGTCTCGCAGAAAGAATTTTATAATATACAAAGTGGCATATTCATTCATGACATAAATATTATGTGGCTAGTCACTAAAATACTTTGTAGTAATAATATTTATTTGTACATAATATTCTATATATTTAGTAATTTATATGTTAATTAACACATGTATGGCTTGTATTTTACTAGCATGTACTTATATGTATTGTTCATAAGTTTTCTTATTATTATTTTATCTTCAATTCTCACGCTCAACTCTTTTGCTACTACCTACTTACATTCCACTATATTATCGAATCTCAAACATCCAAAGGTTGACTGAAAGAAATCTCTGTAAGGGATAAGTCCGCCTTTGCACCTTATGTAAATTTTCTAATGTATTTTTTACTGTTTAATGTTTAATGGAGCAATGAAGCATTTTCTATATATTTTTTTTTTATGGAAACTGACACGGTTGGCTACGTCACCTACAACGTCCGTGATGTCAGCCCATAACACCGGGTGAACTAGGTGCCATGTCAGTGCTTCCCCCTTTGATCGTGCCGGCTACACTGAACTGGTCGGAAAACACAGACTAATTATAGCCGTTTGGACCGACGTTTCATTCAGTGCGGTGGTACCAACCCGGGCGGGTTAAACCCTACCACCGAGTAAGACTAGGAGGGAAGGGACCTACAGTTTTACGAGGAATCCGAACCTCGGTCAGCCTCCAACGGTCAGCGGTCACCCATCCAAGTACTGACCGCGCCCAGCGTTGCTTAACATTCAATAGCGACAGTTGACTATCTGCACCACTGAGCTATCGAGGCTGACGCCTATATACCTTTCTAATATTTATAAATAAAAAAATAATACCCGGCCGAGTACCCGGCGAAATTTCATGCCCGTTCTTCTTCGCGGCTGTAATTCGAACCAGATAGAACAAATTGTGACAAGTTCGAGAGCAGTCTTACAATCTTAATAATGTTCAATAAATAATAAACATTCATACATACATACATAAACACCACACGCTGTATCCACAGAGCAAAACATAGCCAGCAGAGTAAATAATAAACAAATTTAATATCATATTTTATTTACAGACACTCGAAATAGCTATGACAATAAAAACTTTGTCAGTTTGTTGTCAGCCTCGGTAGCTCAGTGGTGCGATCGGTCGACTGATGTTAAGCAACCCCGAGCGCGGTCAGTGCTTGGATGGGTGACCGCTCGACCGTTCGCTGGAGGCTGACCGTGGTTCGGATTCCACGTAAAACTGTATAGGTCCCTTGACCTTCCCTTCTTACCTTACTAGGTGGTAGGGTTGGTGTAAACGCACTGAATGAAACGTCGGTCGAAACGGCTATGTGAATAGTTCGTGTTTTCCGTCTAGTTCAGTGTAACCGACGACATGAAATGAAGGGAAGCAACGACATGGCAGCTAGTTCACCACGGTGTTATGGGCTGACATCACGGATGTTGTAGGTGATGTAGCCAACCGGGTCAGTTTCCATAAAAATAAAAAAAACATTCCTGCTTCCAGTCCACTTCGTAAAGAAAGTTATGTCGTTACTGACTAATGTCATCATTAGTCCAAACATTTACTCGGACATCTAATAACATTGTACTGTCTGTCTGTCTGACTCAAGTATATAGCTAATTGTTATCTCACTGCATACATATTGTGTTGTCTGTAGTCTGTACTCCAAATTATTTACATATCTATCAATACTATCAACAATCAATACTAATAATCTGTAAGGGATGGTCATGGAGTAAGTTAGTTTGTTTTACGAGATATTGCGTTTGTAGACTCTATGTAAGATAAAGATAAAGATAAAGATGTTTATTTGCATAAATGTTTTTACATTGTAACATGTTTAGTATCAACCCCTGCCCTCTGCACTAGCGTGAGCTGTCTTGCAGGGGGCAGGTAGCTGTCAACAGATTAAAGAGAAGAAAAAAAAATACTTAAAGAAATACATTTAGAAAATGAAGTTTACAAATTTTTTATTTAACTTTCTCAGCCAGTACCTGTGTACCTATCCTAAGTATTCAGTCTTATAAGTATACTTTCCACCATCACTACACCATTATGTTCAATAGTTCATTTGATTTTTTAAGTCCAATAGTTAGTAGCCAGGAATATACTTGTTTTGTAAATAGATATTTTTTAGCAATTTTTCTAATAGGATAATCTAATTTATTGGTCAAGTAGGGTCCGATAAACGTATGACATTTTTGGGCAAAGCTAGTACTAACAGTGGGCACTTTAACATTTTTGTAAATTTTACTTCTCGTTTGGTGTTTGTGTGTTGCATACTCCATTGGATTTCCAATTTTGTGATACTTTTCTAGTACTGCTTTAATAAACAATGTATGATACTAAAACTAAATTGACGATTTTTAGAAATATTTTCTGTATGTATGTATGTTCTATAACTCTTAAACCGATCATCCGAATTCGATGAAACTTAACAAGCCACAAGCATATATTATATTCTATACGTGGCCCGCTACCACCGTACCTCTATTTCGGCGCGCGGAACAACTCGGTTTGTATGAGAGCCACATCTTAGCGTAACCGGAACTGAATTTTATTTTGCCTATCCTGTAAAAGACGCGTATTCATGAGAGCTGTAAGGTGCAAAAAGAATTATTCGAGAAAGTCAAAAACGAAAAAAGTTATGGCCGAAATAGTGGAAAAAAATTAATTTTTTTCCGATTTTTTTTTATTTGGCTCAATATTTTGGAAAGGAAGAATGATATCAAAAAATTTAGAAAAACTACTCTGGACAATTTAGTCAGCTACAATTTGAGCCTAAAACAAAGACAACCGGGTTAAAGGTTTGCCCTGTAGCCTAACCTTTTTGAAAAAAGTCAAAAAGTCAGAACGACATTTTTTTTTCGAATTTCTTAGATTAATTTCCAAAGTGCTCGATAGTGGTGTGTGTGAGGCACGAAATCTGTGAATTTTTTGAGAATATCATGTTAGAGAATGTGGTATTATGCAAATGTGGTATTATGCGGATGTGGTGTTTAGAGAATATGGTATTCAGCGCCTGAGGGCAATTATGCTCTGGCCCCTCTAACTCGCCACCACATGTGAAGACATCAAGTACGTCGTGCGGAAAGCAGTGTTTCCGTACCGTTGAAGGCCGGCAGGATTGGAGAACAATTGGAGAGGCAGATGTCCAGAAGTGGATGCATAAACACTGACTTCACTGTTGCCCCGCATATCGCATCACGTGATATTCTCAGCAGAATCGAACACACGCCGGCAACAAAGGCGTGATGCAACTCATTGTCCGGCTAAGTCGAAATGCTAAAGAAGAAGAAAGGATTGCGACATGACCTAAGACTTGAGAGAATGTACCCGCTCTCTACTCGGCACAAAAGTGCCATTTAGTTAGGTATTCCTAGGTTCTATGACCTGACGGCATAACTATCGCCTACGCATCATGGAGGTGCATGCTACGCATCTATACAATTCAAATCTATCATACTTTGTTTAATCAAATTAATATCTAGTTTTTAGGGTTCCGTATCCGGTACGCGCCCCTATTACTAAGCCTACGCCGCCGTCTGTCTGTCTGTCTGTCTGTATGTCTGTCTGAGGGCTGTATCTCTTGACCCGTAATAGGTAAGCCCGTTGAAATGTTCACAGAATATATGTAATTTATTATGGCCGATATAACAACTAATAATAAAAATAAGAAAAACTAAAAAATGCACGGGGGTTCCCATAGAAGAAACTTAAAAGTGTATACGCGCCATCTACTGAAAAGAGTATGAAGCATTTTAACTAATCATGAATTTTAACTAATATGAAGTATTTCATAAAACACGCCATGTGCTGACCATGACATGGCGATACGGAACCCTCGGTGCGCGAGTTCGACTGGCACTTGACCGGTTTTTTTTTCAAAGTTATTTTCGTGGTGTGGAAACCTCTGTGCGCGATTTCCACTCACACTTGGCCGGTTTTTATCTTTTCCTACATACTATACATATACCTAATCATTCGATGGTCTCGAGATGGTCAATACGAAGCTACAAAAGTGAAATGGAACCTCGAGTGCCAGTGAACAATGAGAGCTGGGTAGCGCGAGAAAGCGACTTATCTCCGCGAGGGATTTCTTCCAGCGGACGACGACGACGACGTGGGTACAATGCCGCGCACGCCTGACGCAAGAACGCTATCTTGTCTAGTCGAGGCAAATCTGACTGAACATCACTATTGTGTAACTAACTATAGATTTACTGCCAAGTACAGTCTCGGGTCCTTCAAGAGGAGCGTAAATAAGAACCGGGAAAATGTCCACGGGCTTAGTTAGCACTTACAAATGGGTGGGACGATGTACAATTGTATGTGCAATAAACTTAATTTTTTTATTTAAAATTATTTAAAGTATGATCAAATAATAAAATAAAAATAGATTAACGACCCATATATATTTTCTCCTTGCTCATATATTTCCCCCCAAGTACAGTCTCGGGTCCTTCAAGAGGGGCGTGATTCAGATATTGATTTCGTCATAAAGAACACACAACAATAACAATATTTCATTGAGACATATGCATATTATTCTGTGTGGTTCGTCATCATTTTTTTTTTGTCATGTCCCGTTCAGCAGTGCAATCTATAAGGAAGAACCGGGTAAGAAACCTTACAGAGCTTTTTTTTAAATATAACTTACATACTAAGTGTTCATTATGTTAAATATAACATACTATATCTAAGCAAGAAATTAAAAATACATACATACATACATATCACACACGCTGAATCCCGATAATCGGGGTAAGCAGAGTAATCGGTGTTATGCTGCAAGTACTCTGGTCAATTACAGCACAACACCGACCACCACGTTTCGCAAAGTATTCGAACAAGATTAAATCGATCAAGCAGCATGTAATGCACGAAGACCCACCTGCTGCATGACTCGGTGGAAGTACCGTGCCAAGGTGAGAGGTGGCGAGCCTGTCGCCCTTTAGCACGGCATCTTGTCCTTATCCCTTAGTCGCCTTTTACGACATGCATGGGGAGAGATGCAGTGGGGATATTCTTTTTAAGTACCGGCCCCACACGGTACGGTACGGTAATTAAAAATATTAAGTCAAAATATACCCATTAAAAAAGATAATAAAATACAAACCAAAGAACATAGGGTTCAGTCAAGTTATTAACAGGCACCCTGTCATGCCGGCATCGCAACCCCCGCATACTATGTTCATGGGCGTCGTTAGACACCTTATGGGTGGCACGACGACACATGTGATGCGACTTCAATAAAGAAAAATTAAAAAACTGAAATAAAAAAAATCCTTTATGCTTCGCGCAGTCGGGTAATTAGAACGCTGACTGACTTTCGTATAGCTTCAAAGCTCTCGAATGAAAGCAACGAAGCTATATCGAATGCGCTCTAATTAGCAGCTTAGTTTGATGCATCGGAATCTGCGATGCCATAATGAGTGCCTGTCGTTAGCAATTACATGGTTAGATGCTCGCTTATTAGCTAGAAGTACGTCGGGTACTACTGATTCCGAAGTCGTGAGCTCATTTTACAGCCTTGTCGAACTCGCTATTTTTGTTTACTAGCTTTTGCCCGCGGCTTCGCTCGCGTGAAATTCGTATTTGAAAAAAAGAAGAAAGTGCCCGCTACCGTACCTTTATTTCGGCGCGCGGAACAATTCGGTTTGTATGAGAGCCACATCTTAGCGTAACCTGAACGGACTACGTAAATATTTAGGGTGTCAAATGACGCGTATCGACGAGGCAACAATTGTGAAGTTCCACGACGACGGATACGGAACCCTAAAAAATACTAATCAGGGAAACATGTAATTGGCCATACTTTAGGCATAAAAAACTAATGCATCTACATTGTATGTTATGAATATATGGATGTATGTTTTCTAACATAAATAATTAAAATTAAAATAAATAAGGGATATTTGGCACGATGTAAAATGTATCATCTACCTACAGCCTACTAATCTACAAGTTCTCCATTTTTAGGTTTCCGTATCCCGTACGGAAGCCTATTACTAAAGCCTACGCCGCGCCGTCTGTCTGTCTGTCTGTCTGTCCTACTGCTGTATCTTTGGAACCGTAATATGTAGCCGGTTGAAATTTTCACAGAATATGTGTTATTTATTATATTATGGTGGATATAACAACAAATAATAAAATATAGAAAAGGTAAAAAATTAAGAGGGGTCCCCATACAAGAAACGTGTTTTTTAAATTTTTTTTTTTGTGGTGCTGAAACCTAGATGCGCGTGTCCGACTCGCACTTGGCCGGTTTTTTTATTAATTTTTTGCACAAAATGTAGTGAGCGGGCTCTGAGGTAACGGTCTGCACTGAGGTAAGCACGATTAAACAGATGCTTCGCGAAGATAAAGAGAACGTCCGAGAAACTCTCACATAATCTGAGAGGCGTGTACCCAGCAGCGGGCAAGCGGCAAAGGCCTCGCCTAGTTAGTGAAAGGTAGCGGCTTCGACGCCCGCCGACGTCCATCGCTTTCTTTCTCTTCCCGAGTTTGTTAAATTCCTCTCTTTTGACCTGACTACAGCGAAGCCAAAATTTTTCCAGCGCATGCATGTATCTGCATACACCTGCTGCTTCACCGTTCGGAACCGGTGTAAAAATGTAGGTCCCTTCCCTTGCCCCTAACTAGGTGGTAGGCTCAAATTGTAGCCGACTGGGTTGGTACCACCTTACTGGATGTAAGATGGTCGCATAGCAGCCTCGGTTGTGTTCTCCTCTAGTCCAGCATAGCCAGCAATCCAGGGAAGTCTCCGGTATGGCACCTACCTTCTCGGAGGTGATATTGGCTGGTCGGAGCATGCGCTTTGGCCCCTCCGACTCAGCCACCCATACCGGATTACATAAAAAAAAAATATTATTAACAATTCCAAATGGCGATTTTTTTATGAGCATCCGTCGCTTCATCGTACCTAACTTCATGGTTATAGGAGGTGCGCGCGCGCAGAAGGAGCCGATCTTCGCGGACGAAAAAGCGCTTTTTCGTCCTTGCCGATCTTTATTCTGTGAATTATATGTATGTATATGTATGTATATATTCTTTATTGAACACCAATTTATCAAAATTAGGTACAACAGGCGAGCTTAATGCCGCGAGGCATTCTATTCTAACTAACCTTTGGGATGTGGGAGAAGTACATGCAGGCGAACAAGAATAGTTTGTGACAATGTGTTAGATTAAAGAAATATGTATGATAAACTACGTACGAATACTACATAGATACTTTAATAAGCATATATATGTATATAATAAACTTACATATTATATGTACATTAATCTTTGTTTTAGTGTTTTATACTGAAGTCTTTGTCATGGACATGTAATATATCCTTAGCGGAAGTAGGCGTGCGATGTGGTTTTGTCAATTATACTGATACCGTCTCATTATCCATTTCCTCTCAATTGAATGAGGGCTTTAACAAGCTATTTCCGTCCATTATTGATAAATAAAATGTTTAGTTTTATTTCAATTAAAATATTCGTCTGTCATTATTTTTAACAGGCAGTGTTCTGCCAGAACAGAACACTGCCTGTCAAACGCGGGCCCGACCGCAGGCACTCGCCCTGATGATGGACTGCACGCACGCGCCAGTCCGAAGTGTCGGCCACAGTGACCGCGAATTCCAACCATGGTAATCCAAATTTAAAATTTTTTCACCAATAAGTTTTTATATATTAGCTAAAAGTTTGAATAATAAATCTGATTTTTTTTTATGGAAACTGACACGGTTGGCTACATCACCTATAACATCCGTGATGTCAGCCCATAACACCGGGTGAACTCGGTGCCACGTCAGTGCTTCCCTTCGGTCGTGCCGGCTACACTGAACTGGACGGAAAACACAAACTATTTACATAGCCGTTTCGACCGACCTTTCATTCAGCGCGGTGGTACCATCCCGGGCGGGTTAAACCCTACCACCTAGTAATATAGAGAAGGGAGTCATATCCCTTAGTCGCCTTTTACGACATACACGGGAGAGATGCAGTGGGGCTATTCTTTTAAAGTACCCCCACACGGTACAAAAGCTGATTAATATTTTTAATTTTTAATTTAAATTTAATATACTTACCTATACGCATTGTAAAATTTATATTGCTCTTCTGTATGTTATCTTCTGTCTTCTGTATCTTTGTTTTAGTGTTTTTGCGTGCAATAAAGCATTTGTATTCTATTACCTTCTATTCTATAAGTATTGTAGTTAATTCTTTTTATAAAAAAATATTTTAATAACAAAGCTCTGGCAATAGAAAGTTTAAAATGTTTACGCCGACTGTCATCCTTGGCTAATATTTCATTCGACTTATGTCAGCCTAAATGGTAGATTACGTAAACGAAAATTGTCCCCATAGCTTCCAGTAGGCCAACCGCGCCCACATCGCCAACGGGCAACGACGCGTGAACTCAGCCAAATTATAACTCTGAGACCGCTCACCGTGACTTCTTACTACAGCCTCGCTGATAACACTCAGGGTCAGATCGCTGTGGAGCCTCGCGGCGACCCACTTGCCTACTCACTCCTAAATATTACCAGCCGTGATATAATGCGCATAACAAGACGATTGCCTGCCTTACAAGACAATGCTGCATGATTCTGGCAACGTATCTTGGGGAAGACCGAAGAGAGAAAAGAAAAGGGAGAGAGTGTTGGGGGAAGAGAGAGGGGTAAACAGAAAGAAGGAACGGTAAATATTGAGAATAGGGTTGCAAATATAACAAGAGAAAGATAGAAGATATGGAAGGAGAGAAGCAAGAGAGAAATTGAGAAATAACAAGCGAGTTAAAGAAAGGTAAAGCCGACTGATGAGAAGAAGGCACATTAGATAGTAAGGAAGATAGAGAAAGGAAGAGGTAAGGAAGGGAAGTGGAAGAGCGAAGGAGATCAGAGTAAGTGACAAAGATAATAAAATGGAAAGAGAGCGGGATATATCCACCTTCTAGAATGCGCTTCGGTTTTCGAAATCGTACGAAAATTACGACGTAAATATGTTTATTATCTAATCCAGTATGGTTGCGTGAGTCAGAGAGGCCAAACGAAGCACATGCCAATACCAGCCAATATCACCTCCGAAGAGGTACGGCACTAGATATATGAGGTTCTTCAAAAGGCCTGTCAATAAATTAGACGACGACTTTGGTCGTAAATCCGGCAGGCAGTGTCCTTACACAGCCCTTACTGTTACGTGAATTCGTATGTAACAGGAAAGTTACGAATGAATGAATGAACCCGGTACTTTTCCGTTCGGGCTGATATGCCTGATACAATGCTGGAACCCCCGTCCCCGCCATCTATTACACATTTCGCGATATAAGGCTCGCAAAGTACAGTCACATGCACCCCCAGTTCACAGCGAATAGACGTACATACGAATTCACGTCAAAATCGTCAATATAGTTTTAGTATCATACTTGTACATAGTCCACAAATGAAATATCTCATAAAACAAAGTAACTTACTCCATGACCATCCCTTACAGATTTATTATTAGTTTTCTAGAGTTAAATGGAAATAACGCACACATAAACCGTTTCCCTGCCGACGACGATGCTCTAACGTCTTCTAATGTTCTTAGTACGTCTTCTTTATATAAAATGTGACCTTTTTCACACCAAGACACGTGTCTTCATTTCTACAATTGTCGAAGCAACTGCTTCTCAGTGAGTTGCCAAATGCTAGAAATGATTGCAGCGTGCACAATTAACTCTGCCGGTTTCCTCCTTCTTCGGCAGCGGCCCTTGAAATTGCATTTTCATGGAACTTGCGTCAATGTTGTCATAAATTTGTTGTTACGCGTAGTCTCTTGCTCGCTGGCAAGTTAGTCCGCTGTTTCATTCCGACGAATTCGAATAGGAATATAAGAAAATATCTGTTGTATTTGTCACCAGTTGACATTTTATAGGCGTACACTTAACATCACATTGCTGGGAATATATTGTTTTTGGTAGCCAAAAGAAGGATTATAATTTTGGCAGGGTATGTGTGTTCGTCGGTTCCATCACAGAAACCAAATTTGAACAGAATATGTTTACATTGGTAGGTTAATGTTTCAGAAAATTATATATAAATAAAAGTTTTGGCGGGGAAATTAGTATTTTTAACAAAAAACCATTTATGATTTTCAATAATTTTAAATTTCCGTTCAGTGTCAGCTATTTTAGAAGGAAAATAGTGTGGTAAGAATATCTAAAACAATGCAAATACGACATAGGACACCTCAACACAGTCGCTATTCTATAAATTAACCGTTTTTCTTACAAACAAACCATTGATATCTAATAGGAATTTATGCAAAGAAGACACAACACCGACCACCAAATTTAGCAAAGTATTATTAGGACAAGATAACTATCAAGCAACTATCAAGCATCAAGTAGGGCACTAAGACCCACCTGCTGCATGACTCGGTGGAAGGACCGTGCATGCCAAGGTGAGAGTAGATGGCTAGCCTGTCGCCCTTATGCGCGGCATCTTGTCCTTATCCCTTAGCCGCCCTTTACGACATGCACGGGGAGAGATGCAATGGAGCTATTATTTTTAAGTACCGACCCACTGCATTTTAATCTTATGTTATTTTGTTATTTTCGGCTTACTACACGTATAGGTAAACATCTTGGTCATGTTGCGGCGGGTGGCCGAGTGGTTTGGGCATCGGCTTCTCATGCGAGAGGTACGCGGTTCGAATCCGGTCGGCGTGTACCAATGAGTTTTTTCTGACGAAGAAATTTAAGTCCATACCTACACCTGCTGCTTCACCGTTCGGAACCGGTGTAAAACTTTAGTTTCCTTCCCTTGCCCCTTACTAGGTGGTAGGCTCAAATTGTAGCCGACTGGGTTGTTACCACCTTTCTGGATGTAAGATGGCCGCATAGCAGCCTCAGTTGTGTTCTCCTCTTTTTTTTTTATTTAAACTGACACGTTTGGCTACATCACCTACAACATCCGTGATGTCAGCCCATAACACCGGGTGAACTTGGTGCCATGTCAGTGCTTCCCTTCGGTCGTGCCGGCTACACTGAACTGGAAGGAAACACAAACTATTTACATAGCCGTTTCGACCGACCTTTCATTCAGCGCGGTGGTACCAACCCGGGCGAGTTAAACCCTACCACCTAGTTATATAAGAAGGGAGTCATATCCCTTAGTCGCCTTTTACGACATGCACGGGGAGAGATGCAGTGGGGCTATTCTTTTAAACTACCGGCCCCACACGGTACAGAATCAAGCATCAGTCCAGTATAGCCAGCAATCCAGGGAAGTCTCCGGTATGGCACCTACCTTCTCGGAGGTGATATTGGCTGGTCGGAGCATGCGCTTTGGCCCCTCTGACTCAGCCACCCATACCGGATTACATAAAAAAAAATTGTTTTGTTCATCCTAAAATGTTATCAAGATTAGCACGATAGATAAATATATTCAGTCGCACGGTCAACACGAGCTCAAGAGTGGTGCGACCAAGAAGGAAATGAGTCAGGTTGCGTTTAAATACCTCCCAGCTCCGGCTGTGCTTTTCGATCTTGATAGCACTGAGACGAAAATAGGATTGGGTAATTCGTCATACATATAACACGAATTTTTGCAGCGTAATTCTGGACATTTGAAGAATTTTGTTAGCAAGCTTTCTGTCAGCATTCGGTAGCTCAGTGGTGCGGTCGGTAGCTCACTGTTGTTAAGCAACCCTGAGCGCGGTCAGTACTTGGATGGGTGACCGCACGCTCGTTCGAGGCTGACCATGGTTCGGATTCCACGTAAAACTGTACGTCCCTTCCCTTCTTACCTTACTAGGTGTTAGGGTTTATCCCGGCCGGGTTGGTACCACCGCACTGAGGGAAACATCGGTCGAAACGGCTATGTAAATAGTTCGTGTTTTCCGTGCAGTTCAATGTAGTCGACATGAAATGAAGGGAAGCACTGACATGGCACCTAGATCACCAAGGTGGTTATGGCCTGACATCACGGATGTTATAGCGGATGTAAACATCCGTGTCAGTTTCCATAAAAAATATATACGTTAATCGATTGTTTGATTTTACTTGGGAATTAAATTATATTTATTTGAATTCGGAAGTAATTTTGGAGCAGTAAATAATTTAAAAATATATTTAATAAGTATTTAAGATTAAGTAGTTGTGTTCGCAGTCTGATTGATAAGCGTGCACGCTTTGTTAGTTTCAAATAAAAAAGTAACAAAGCGTGGACGCTGAGTCATATTAAGAGGTCTTTGAAAATTTGTTCATAGTACGCTAAGGGGGGGTTTTGTATCATATAGGGAGTAAAACCTATATAAATTGTTTTTGGACCTTGGGCTTTTTTTAATGAAAAAAATATTTTTTTATGTATTTAAATAAAAAAATAGGTGGTTGATTTTTATAGCCTAATCGATTCAGTTTCATAACAGTAACAAAAAAGTCTTCATTACCATTATGATATGAACACGTGTAAGTTGGTAAGAAAAATCAAATTCTTTCTATTCCATACTAATAAAACTAAAATTGTGGTTTTTCACAATTTATGAAAGAAAGAGATCTATGTGTTGGAAGATTTTTTTTTTGTTCTTGGCATGAAACTGAAACGATTAAGAAAAATTTTTTTTTGACATTTGACATTAAAAAAAAATTTGTTTTTGTAAAAAAAATTCTTTGTTCTTCAAAAGTGATCTATTTCCGATACAGAGCCCCCCCTTAGCGTACTATTAACAAATTTTCAAAGACCTTATATATAAGGTATTTCATTAGTAGGTAACGATACGCTAAGGGGTGTATGTGCATCAGATACTGATCACATTCGCATACCAATTTTTTTTACGATATAAAAAACCTACTCACTCCTCACATTTAATACGTGAAGTGCGCGTATTTCACCTTATTAAGTACGTTTTTTATATCTTAAAAAAAAGAATGGTATGGGAACGTGATCAGTATCTGATACACATACACCCCTTAGCGTATCGTTACCTACTATTGAAAGACCTTATATAGTATGTACCTATGAATAAACTATGAACATTTTCATGGTTCTGTATCCGTAATAAGTCTGGAAAACACAATCAACAACAAGAACAAGTGTTTTTTCAGACCCTGCGTTCAGTAGATGATGTAGCCAACCGTGTCAGTTTCGATTTAAAAAAAATCGAGTCAGCAACGATCCAAAAGTCAAGACACATCAATACTGACACGTGACAGAGTATGGCGCCATCAGCTGTTCTTTTTTATGGAAACTGACACGGTCGGCTATATCACCTACAACATCCGTGATGTCGGCCCATAACACCGGGTGAACTTGGTGCCACGTCAGTACGTCCCTTCGGTCGTGCCGGCTACACTGAACTGGACGGAAAACACAAACTATTTACATAGCCGTTTCGACCGACCTTTCATTCAGTGCGGTGGTACCAACCCGGGCGGGTTAAACCGTACCACCTAGTAATAGAAGAAGGGAGTCATCATATCCCTTAGTCGCCTGGTACTAAGCGACGAGTCGAGCTGATAAAAAAAAACAAAACTCAAAAACCGCTCACTGCAACCGCCACTACTCACTCGATTAGCCCAAGTTTTTTTATGTAATCCGGTATGGGTGTCTTAGTCAGAGGGGCCAAAGCACATGCTCTGACTAGCCAATATCACCTCCGAGAATTGCTGGCTATACTGGACTAGAGGAGAACACAACCGAGGCTGCTACGCGGCCACCTTACATCCAGTACGGTGGTACCTCTCCAGTCGGCTACAATTTGAGCCTGCCACCTAGTAAGAGGGCAAGGGAAGGGACCTACAGTTTTACACCGGTTCCGAACGGTGAAGCAGCAGGTGTAGGTATGCAGGTACATTTTTTCGTCAGAAAAAACTCACTGGTTCACGCCGACCGAATTCGAACCTCGAACCTCTCGCATGAGAAGCCAATGACCAAACCACTCAGGCACCCTAGGGTTGCCAGGTGCCCGGGATTTCCGGGATTATTCCGGGCTAGGCTGCAATGTCCCGTGTCCCGGAAGAAGGATCATTTTGTCCCGGAGAGTGAAATTTGTCCCGGGAAGTAAAATATGTTTGTTTGTACATATACGACTTGACGTCGCGCAAAGAAGCTGGCGAACAGAAGTCCAGGTGCTGATAAATTACTCAAAATAGCAACTAACAAGATATATGAATAAATTCATCTAAAGGAAGATTCTACTTTCATTTTAGTGTAGTGTTGCTTACTAAATAACGCAATAAATATATTGATTGAATGATTGATAATTTGATAAAGTTGTTTGCTATAAAAAAAAAATTGGTTGTCTGTAAAGTCGGTTTACGGACGATAGTTTTACGTGATGACGTGGAATAATCGTAGAACATAGAGCAAAGATCAGTAATTATATTTACAGTAGAAAGATTAATCATCTTGTGACTGGCCATCAATAAACTTCTGTTGTCTGATCTTGACAGTTTTACTTCTTAAGACGTTTCCATGGTAACTTTGACCATACCGATTGTGCCTCTCTATCGCTTGTTACGCGCTCTCGCTTGCACACACAGGCTCAGATGGAACGTGACACTTTTTCGTGTGTGCAGCCGGTGTTCATCAATTTATAAGACGTTATCACGTAAAAAAAAAATTATCTAACAGTTCGCCGTAAAAATTATAATACAAAAATATTGTCTTACATTTCTCCACCTTATTTGTGAAGGACTACAGTTAGTACATATGTGTCCCGGGAAGGCTAACATCAGATCTGGCAAGCCTAAGCCACCCGCCGCTTGTTGCTCAACCTTCATGAATATCACGAATAAAAATAAAACGTGTTGTTTTCGCCGCTGCGCCGGTGAGAGAGAGGCGCTCGACTCTCGTGTGTCAGTCTGCGCGTGCGCCTTGGGATCGTGCCGGGCTGTCTGTCCCACCCACTAGACCGGTCCGGGTGGGTCACTTGTCCAAATCTATTGCCAAACGCCCTGTACTAAGTAATGTACATCGAGCCGTCCATTCTGCTCGTCTAAGTACTGCGGGTTAACTGCTGTCGGGTCAACTGTATGAGGAATTTCACTTTACCCGACAAATAAATGTTAACCGTGACTTACCGGAGGCGCTGAAATCTGCCACTAGTACAGTTCAATTGCAACATGCATCAAATGTGTCTGATGTAAATTATGCTTTTTTTTTTGTCAGCCTCGGTAGCTCAGTGGTGCGGTCGGTCGACTGTTGTCAGTACTTGGATGGGTGACCGCTCGACTGTTGGAGGCTGAACGTGGTTCGGACTGTAGGTGCCTTCCCTTCTTACCTTACTAGGTGGTAGGGTTTATCCCGGCCGGATTGGTACCACCGCACTGAGCGAAACGTCGGTCGAAACGGCTATGTAAATAGTTCGTGTTTTTCGTCCAGTTCAGTGTAGCCGACATGAAATGAAGGGAAGCACTGACATGGCACCTGATTCACCCGGTGTTATGGGCTGACATCACGGATGTTGTAGGCAGGCCCGGATCTAGGGGGGGGCAAACCGGGTTGCGTGCCCCGGGCGGCACTGTAAGGGGGCGCCAAAATAAGTTTGAAAAAATAAATCACTAAAGCGCTTTCAGGATTCAGGACGTAGTTATCGTACTATCGATTGTTCATTTGACGCCAATCTAGCTCGAAAATATTACAGAGATTTAAATGGAACTGATTTCTGTCAGGAACTTGCTGTATTTAAAAAGCAAGCTCCACTTGTAATCGGAATCAACGAAAAGACAAGTGCATTCGAGCTGTTGCAACATATATGCAAACTTGACTTGCAAGAAACTTTTCCCAATATTAGTACCTATAGCTTTAAGAATATACTGCACATTACCGACGACCTCTGCAAGCTGTGAGCGAAGTTTCAGCAAACTAAAAACTATTTAAAAAAATATAAAAACCGCCTTCAAAAATGTATGAAATAAAAAAAAATCGAAGCCTAGAGTTGAAGGCGGTGCTAAAGAAGACTACACAAATCACAAAGGATATCATCCACTCATGTTTTCTTTCATGCATCATTTTTGCTTGCTTTAGCACCGCTTTCAACTCAAGGGTTCGATTTTTTTTTATTTCATACCTTTTTGAAGGCGGTTTTTATATTTTTTTAAATAGTTTTTTATTTCACGCTTTTCTTTAGTAATATATTGCTATTAATGTACTCGGCGGAATCGCTCGGCCTTCGGCCTCGCGATTCCGCGTCGCTTTCCAGTCCTATCTTGACCAAATGGAAGCACCAGCTTTCAAATAAACAAAGAATCATCAAAATCGGTTCACCTAGTCGAAAGTTCTGAGGTAACGAAATAAAAAAAAATACTGATCGTCGGTTAATAATTAAAACCTACCTACGTTCAACAATGAGTCAGGATCGTCTGTCTAGCCTCGCGATCCTAGCCATCGAGCTCGGCTTGTAAAACTGTAGCAAATGTTTAATAAAGAGTAGGTAAAAATTTATTTAAGGCTTTTTATTCTCCCGGTCACAAAAAATCCCACCTAGTAACATTCCTTTTATGAGTTTTTGAAATCACTAATTTCAAATGCTGGAGGGGAGGGGCGCCAGTTTCAAGTTTTTGCCCCGGTTCGGAAAAATCGTAGATCCGAGGCTGGTTGTAGATGATGTATGTAGCCAACCGACCGTGTCAGTTTCCATAAAAAAAACAAATGTAATTTACGTAACACAATAAAAATGATTTGGTGTACCTACCTAATAGACAATATTTTTTGGTTAGTTTGAAAGAAGCATCCAAAAGAACATGGAATATTTTTCACCTTAGAACAAAAAGTCATCCGTTTTGTATACAGAATCTGCCTTTCCACTCCTACAGCCTTTAATAAATATCTATTCTTTTCTCTATCTTCTTCCGTTTCTCTACATAATATTGTATGCTCAGTCAAAATTCAAAAGTCAAAATTTAAATTGATATTTACCTTGTGTTTTGTAATAAGAGCCTAGTCAACCAGGAGTCTTGATGTATGGAGACCCATACATTAATTCCTCAGTCAGTGAAACTTTGATAATATCTTAGAGTAATGTTCAGAATTTACGACCGACAAATAATCCAACAATTTTTTTTACGGGAAGTTGGGTAAATTCAAAGAAAAGTGAAAATTTTCATTGACTGAGGAATTAATGTATGGGTTCAACTCCTCGTTGACTACATTATAATGTATTTTATTTACTTTGTCAAAAAAAAAATTTTTTTTCTTATTTCATTTGTATATTTTCTCGACAATCATGCTCCAAAACTCGGCCATCCCCTCTCCCTTGGTTACAATACCGAAAATCCTCGTAGAGCGGAGAAAGACGGTGAAAAAACTACCTACTTGCCTATTTTTAACACAGTAGAGCCTTATGTTATGTATCGCTTCCTCTTGCTTGTGCGGCTAGGCAAATATATATTCATTTATAGCTTTTGCCCGCGGCTTCGCTCGCGTGAAATTCATATTTAAAAAGAAGAAAATAAGTAAGCCCGCTGCCGTACCTTTATTTCGGCGCGCGGAACAATTCGGTTTCTATTATAGCCACATATTAGCGTAACCGAAACTAGCCTATCCTGTGTTCCGTATAATCAAACGTGCTTGTACTAGGTTTCATCGAATTCGTATGATCGGTTTAAGAGTTATGGAGGAATATACATACACACAGAAAATATTTCTACAAATCGTCAATTTAGTTTTAGAATCATACCTACATAGAGTCTACAAACGCAATATCTCATAAAACAAAGTAACTTACTCCATGACCATCCCTTACAGATTTATTATTAGTATTGATGATGATATTGATTGATAAGTTCATATTCCTTTTGGCGGAGCAAGCGCAGGCAGAGCCTCAACACCGTGTCTTTGGATGTTTGAACACCTTGTTTTGTACGCTGTCACACGGACTGAGCGTCGCGTGGCGTCGTCGTCGGTACCTCGGTCGGTACTGTCGCTCGGTGAATCGGAAGACTGCTTCGATAGGCTTGCCATACGTCCGGAATTGGGCCGGACTGTCCGGCATTTGAACGGCCCGTCCGAAATTGCGTCCGATTTGTCCGACATTTTTGCAAGATGTAAAGTTTAGCATTATAACTACAGATGTATGTGAGTATGTACGTACGTATCTATCTTTTTAAGTAAAGTGTGAACAAAATACATTAGTTAATAATTTTACTCAACAACCCCAGCTATTTATTTCTGGAAAACCTGGATGTAGGCGGATTACCTACTACCTACCTGCAACGTAAATTTCATTCACAACAAGCTTTTGCCCTCAGCTTCGCTTGGAGTATTTTCGCTACTGTGCGATGCGACCCGCTGATGAGATAAGGTGATGGTTAGTATACTATACATAAATATTCGTCATATTATACAAACAACGTGTCCCAAAACTCAACGTCAAGCGGGAACCAGAGAGTAGGACAGTTTATGATGACTAACCAGGCCCAAAAAAAATCGGAGTCATTTGTTTTTTATGATATGAGAATTTTTTGTAAAACGTTGAAATAGACATCTTGTACAACATTTTAGGTAGGTACTACGACTACTTTGCAAATATGTATAATTGTTCAAATTTTTATATTGGAAGCCTAAATAACTCTGCTATTGATAACTATCCCAAATAAAACCAGAATGCCTGTCAGTAGTTTTACAAAAAAACGTATTCAGTTTAATTTTTCTCTAAAAAAAGAAATGACTCAGATTTTTATTCATCTTATTTTTCCCTGGGTAGTCATAAACTGGCCTACTCCCTGGTTCCCGCTTGACGTTGAGTTTTGGGACAAGTTGTATAATGTTGATAAGTAAAGCAAGTAAAACTGAGAGTTCAGCGTGCGTCATGTCGCGTTTCCCATAAAAAAAAAAACAATTAAATACCTATGCATTGTGTTTTTGAGATTTGTTGTGGCGTCCGGCATTGAGACTGAAAAATTATGGCAAGCCTAGCTTCGATCAATATCGGGTTTCTCAATGACGTGACTCACTCACTACACATCTCTATTATACTACTTAGCCGGTTTATTACAAGCGGTGGGTGGTCGGCGAGGCCTTGGCTTGGACTCTTGATCTTAGGGTCCGTGATTCGAATCCGGGCGATGTGCACCAATCAGTTTTTTTTTCTGACAAAAAAATGTCAGTCAGTCAGTCAGCGTGTAAGCGTCCACTGCTGAACATACGCCTCGCCAATTTTCTTCCAGTCCTCCCGGCCTTCAGCGATACGGAACCACTGCTTTCCGCCGACGTACTTGATGACGTCGTCCCACCTGGCGGGTGGTCTTCCCAGTCTCCGTTTTCCTGTCCACGGCCGCCAGTGTAGGACACGGTTACTCCAACGGTCATCGTCTCTTCGGCTAACGTGGCCAGCCCACTGCCACTTGAGCTTAGCCACCCGGTGTCCAATATCGACTACTTTGGGGCGTTGGCGGATTGCCTCGTTCGTTACGCACCATATGACGTAGCGACACTAGCGATATTCCCGATATTCCAAAAAAAATTACCTAGGTTACGTGCATATTTAATAAACATGCTGCTTCACCGTTCCGAACCGGTTTAAAACTGTAGGTGTATTATATAGACTCAAATGGGTCGGTACCACCGCACTGGACGTAAGATGGCCGCGTAGCAGACTCGGCGTCCAATTCTAAAGGATCCTGCGGCACCCTCTCTCTCATATTGGGTGGTTGGAGCATGCGCACTGGCCCCTCTGACTCAACCTACACCGGATTACATAAAAAAAAACGATTGTACCTATTAGCGATCTTGGAATACCTATCTAAATCGAAGCGTCATCCATCATTAAGGTTTTATAATATAAAATACATACATACATACACAACACACGCCGTATAAAATAATATGTAAATTATACATAAATATAATATGTACGTACCTTAAAGTATTTATTTTATATACATATACACGGTGTTGCAACCCCAACCGTAAAACCCGAAAGGGGGTGAAATTGTGTACGTGAAATAGAACAACTTTTGTTCTACGACTTTTTTATTTGAAGAAAAAAAATTTTTTTTTCTCCATACGTTTTGAGAATAGGTAATTAAAATTTGTATGGAGAAAATATTTTTTTTTGTTTCAAAAAATTTATTTTCTTCACAGAAGTTGTTTAGTTTCACATATAGAATAACCCCCTTATGTTTTTTTTTTATGGAACCTGACACGGTTGGCTACATCACCTACAACATCCGTGATGTCAGCCCATAACACAGGGTGAACTAGGTGCCATGTCAGTGCTTCCCTTCATTTCATGTCGGCTTATGTCATTTAAAAATATTACGGGGGCAACTGCAACACCGTGTATATCTACGAGTATGTATATGTTTGTGTCCATTTAATTAATAGTTTTATCCCAAAGTTTAGATTGTAAAGAATGCTACTTCAGCGTTACTTTTTATGGTGTACCTACTATAAAGTATATTTGATTTGATTTGAAAAGGATTTCAATTATTTAGTCAGCCCCGGTAGCTAGGTGGTGCGTTGCATCGGCGTTTGATCGTCCAACTAAACTACTCACACATTGCTTTGCACGATCCTCTGTTATATAAACAATAATGCAGCAATCACTCTGTTATAAATATGCTAAAATTGAGTACCTACATAGTAACGCTAGTTATTTATTATAGATGGTGAAAACAAGCTTACATTTAAAATATTTTCTCAATAGAAAACAAACTTCAAAGTTGCCTCCAAAACGTCATCAGTAAAACCCCTAATATTCAATAAATACTTTTAATTAGATCATGAAACTTTGTACAATCTCAATAAAAAGCAGTGTTTATAGGTTTAAATAACCTTTTTTTTTCATCCAAAACACCGCAAAAACTACTAGACTTACGATCACATTGTTAAACACCTACAACTGTCCCTTTCGTTCTTACATCGATTTCTCTATCGCCCTATCCCGCCCTTTCTCTAAGGTAGTAGGTACACAGACACTCTTAAAACTGAAATTAATTTTCTTTCGCATATTATTATAAAATACATATGTACTTACCATTTCCATGCAACGGTCATACAAAAATATACAAACGCAAACACGTGTATCTTCTTCTTGATTTTGGCAACCGAGCGAACGAACTTAGCTGTCAGTAGCATATCAATATACTTTTGTTTTTATAAATGTCAAATGTCAACATGACAGGCAGGTCGCACGTGAGAATCTGTTGACGTAGTTGTCAAAATAATTCCGGACGCTGCGCTAGAGTCGCCCAATATAAAAGGGGATAAACGGGAAAACACTGGGCATCGTTAGTTTTTGTTTTTATTATTGTGTATGTTTTTTTTTATATTCATTACAGCCAGGTAATAAGGTAAAGGACAAATGTGTAGGCCATCATTTTGTTTATCTAAATAAATAAAAACAATCTAAAAGTTCAGACTCACCATAAAATTCATGATGACATATACTAAACTCCGTTCCCGAGGCGGCAGCCGGCAGATCCCCCAACACAAACACTTCACAAGTAGCACATGACGGCCGCGACACAGACTTTACATGTACACCGCTTTATTAGACTAGAAACACTTATTGATATGTATTAACGTTAACTTTTATCTATTTAGCTTGTTTAAAATCTATTCCGAGTTCGTCCCGCGTACGTTGTAACCAAGCGGCACACGCGCGCGCTTAGTACGGTCGTCTCCGGCGGACTAAAAAAATCTTGATTGACTCGCTCAGCCAGCCAGCAGACTGAACTTCGTGCGGGCGACGGGCGCCGCCGATTGGCCGACGGACGACTCGGTGGATCCTGTCCTGCCTGCGTCCGCGGCCTTGACCGCGTGGGATCTCTCCCCTCCTATCGCCGCAAATAACCTGTCAAGATAGATCAATCAATGCGTGCAGTTTGGCTAATTTACGTTTTTATGCGACTGTTATATATTGCTTTATTATTTATAGAATAGATAGACGTGAGAAACTCCTCGTCGGTTCTAGAGTTTTAGCGGGTGATCAATGTGAAGTGAGCGATACAATGCGGGGAGCGGGAGTTGCGTGCGAGTTGCAACGCTCCGCTGCACTTTCCGGGAGAGGGGAGAGAGGGGATGTCTGGGTGCGCTGGCGCAGGAATGTCGTCCGTCGCGGCCGCTTGCTTCTTGCAGGCTTGAATTGTGGATCGTAAACCGTTCGACAGCCTGACAACTACCTTGAAGCTAATTTTATCGCGTTGGTTCTGGATTATCTATAGGTAGGTATGGCTTAACTCTTACGCCACTCTTTCGATTTTTATCCGTGTTTTTCCCTTGTCCTTTACTAGCTGGTAGGCTCTGTAGCCGACTGGGTTGGTACCACCGTACTGGATGGAAGATGGCCGCATAGCAACCTCGGTTGTGTTCTCCTCCAGTCCAGTATAGCCAGCAATACAGGGAAGTATCCGGTATGGCACCTACATTCTCGGAGGTGATAATGGCTGGTCGGAGTATGCGCTTTGGCCCCTCCGACTTAGTCACCCATACCGGATACCATAAAAAAACAAGTGCGAGTCGAACTCGCGCACCGAGGGTTCCATATCGCCATGTCATGGCTAGCGCCACTCAGTTAAATGTCATGATTAGTTAAAATGCTTCATAATCTATTCGGTAGATGGCGCGCGCGCATACACTTTTTGGTTTATTCTATCCTATGGGAACCCCCCTGAATTTACTTTTTCTTATATTTATTATTTGTTGTTATATCGGCCATAATAATAAATAACACATATTCTGTGAAAATTTCAACGGGCTACCTATTACGGTTCAAGAGATACAGCCCTCGGACAGACAGATGGACGGACGGACGGACAGACAGACGGCGTAGGCTTAGTAATAGGGTCCCGTACCGGATACGGAACCCTAAAAAGGTAGGTAGGTACGTATGATAAAAGGTAAGCAGCACTCTGCAGCACTGACTAAGCACAATATCATTCATTGAATGGCACCTTATCCCGACGCGACGCTAACAAGGTGTAAATCACGGTTGTTTCAAAAAAAAATGTCACTTTGCTGCAATTTTATTTCTCTTTCAACGCAGAGCGCTACCAGGCGAGTTGCGCACACGTGAACTAGCGTGCTTCATTCAACCGACACTGATATAGATAACGATAATATTGTAGCTATCCACTGATAATGAGCTGGTAACCCCGTAGATAGGTATGCGATGTGGTAGGTCGGCAGTTCGGCACACTTCCTATTCCGTTGCGTTATTACTTATTAGGGTTCCGTATCCGGTACGGGACCCTAATAAGGCGCTTAGTGCCATCAGCATAATCCGTTTTATTCAGAATTAGTGCGTAGGAAAAATCTGAAAAAAAATATGTTAATATGTGTGTTATTTATTACTTATTATCTTTGCGCTAACGGACAATTATTTCTTAATCTTTAATAATAAGAAAGTTGGTTTTGATAATAATATTATTTATCGGTTTACTCAAGCGTCCGTCTGTCCGGGGGCTGTATCTCTTGAACCGTAATAGGTAGCCCGTTGAAATTTTCACAGAATATGTTCTCATGGCCGATATAACAACAAATAAGAAAAATAAAAAAATTCACGGGAGCTCCCATAGAAGAAACTAAAAAGTGTATGTGCTCGCGCCATTTACCGAAAAGAGTATGAAGCATTTTAACTAATGTAATCTAATTTTCTTTAGTTATTAGTATTACTTTGTTATATTTTATTTAAATAAAGGTTTTTTATTACACGAAAAAAACTAATCATGAATTTTAACTTATGAAGCATTTCATAAACACGCCATAGATAAAGAGTGAGTGGCGCTGAACATGAATGACATGGCGATACGGAACCCTCGGTGCGCGAGTTCAACTCGCACTTTTTTTAATTTTATTGTAGATATACCCATTATGTAATAATATCCTCTTTATTATAAATACATTTCCAAAACGCATGGTGTAAATTTTTTTTAATAATGGCTTAACAAAAGTCATTCAATACAATTACAAATCGTAAATTCAGACGTTCCTGAAAATATTACCTGTATACTGTGTGTATGCAAAGTTTTTAGGGTCACGTCGCAAAAAAAAAAAACGAATACGGGACTCTTATGGGATCGATACTTTTTATTTCGCTAGATCGATCGCTCTTGAAGTGCATGCTCCATCTTTATCAAGAGACGAGTTGAGATGAGATGATGAATGGATAAAGTCTTATTAATTTAAATAAGAGTGGCCCTGCCCTGCCCCGTCGAGCGGACTTTGTTACGGTGCACAAGTTGATATAAGTAGTCATAAAATCCTATTATGAGAGCGGAAGAAGCGGCAGAGGTGTAGACAGAATCGTAGCACGTGGAGCACCGTTGTCTCTGCCTACTCGACTGACGGGGAAACAGGCGTGACGTTATATGTGCGTGCATGTAACATCATCATCTTCGCATTATGATCTACAATATTTCTCACTCATGTCAGATGTAGAAAGGCCGGGGGAGATGTCAACGTCCGTCACAGAAGATGCGTTCGCACATTCACGGCCAGAACTGGAACACCACACCACATGTACAACAATGAATATGAAGGCAAAATATTGTGGCTTGGGCATCAAGGTGAGAAGTGACCACATATGCGTATAAGGATATATGGATGCAGGTACCAGGTGGACTTTTTTATGAAAACCAATATGGGTGGCTGTGCCGATGGACCAGAGTTACTTTAACAGCCAAATCCACCTCATTTGGCAAAACACGCTCAGTGAGACACCATATCGACAGATTTGCGGCCTATACAGGGTATTTCAGTATCTAGGCTTTCGTAACTTTAGAGTTCGAATGGGGTCCATATTTGAAGACGAAAAGCTCTGAAACTTTTTCCCAGATTCGATCATTCTATTGTACTTTTTGGTGAAAATAGTTTAATTGAGCTTTGGTGGACGGTTAATGTCCGCCTTTATTAAAAACAAAAATAATATATGACTAACTTGCATGCTTAACTAGTAGAATTGAACTGCATGTGTATGTAGGTAAATTCCAAACACATAAATTTGAATGACAACAAAAGAAAAAAAAAGGACTGGACTAGGTCATTGCACTCCCTAGACCTAGACAGCACTGTTGCCAAATCTCCCCATACTCACTGTCCAACAGAGTTTTTATTACAATTTTCAATATTTGTATAAAAAAGAAAATACTGAATTTCGATTTGAGTGATAAGGATTTGTTCTTCTCATAATGAGAACTTTCTATTATTGAAGGTTCTCAAGCCTATCCTGAAACATCCTGTAGAAGCGCTATCCAGTTTGTTAATACGAAGATTTAAAACCGCCCCGTTGAGAGTATCGAGAAACACACTCGCCGCCGCGCCGGTAGACAATTGCACGACCTAGCGATCGGTGCGACAGAGGGATAATTTTGACCAAATCTGTGTCCTTAAGCGCTATCCAGTTTGTTAATACGAAGATTTAAAACCGCCCCGTTGAGAGTATCGAGAAACACACTCGCCGCCGGTAGACAATTGCACGACCTAGCGATCGGTGCAACAGAGGGATAATTTTGACCAAATCTGTGTCCTTATAAGCCCAATTCCAACAACAAAGGATACTCAGTTTCAGTTCGAAGAGTGCTGCGTAGCTATAGGTTGGACGGCAAGGAATAAGGAAGGGATGCAAGTTCCTCCGAGCAGCGTTGATGAACCTGTAGAATGGTGTAGGTAGATGATGTACCTGTAGAACAGACTGAGTGACCCTACAAATCGCCTGTGGCTCAGAGTCTCCATCAGTGAGTTTCGGGTCTCCAACAAGACGAACAGCGTTATATGAAACTGCCTTCCCAAATGTGGCTACAATATTATATCACTGATCTAATCGGCGATTTGTACAACATAAGTAGTTGTGTCGGTGAAAAGAACCTCCTACTGCGCTATGGGATCCCAATTTATTTCTTTTTTTTTCCTTTTTGGACCAACCACGTCTTTAGAAATGTTGGAGCCCAATAGGTCTAGCTGCTTCGAGACAGACAAACCTAACTTTACGATCGTGATACCAAACAGAAACCAATACCCAACAATACTTCGTACTTTCTACCTGAAGGAAGGATGCAAGTTCCTCCGAGCAACGTCGACTATAGTACCTGTAGAACAGACTGAGTGACCCTACAAATCGCCTGTGGCTGAGAGACTCCAGACACCATCAGTGAGTCTGGAACAAGACGAACACCGTTATATTCAGTCCAAGGACGCCAACAGAGATACTGGAAACTGTTCATACTATAATCCGGTTGACTCACAGAGCATCGAATACCGCGCGCGCCCCTTCCTAGAGACGCCCTGAGCGCGATTTCCCTACAACGCCGTTGAAGCCTGTGGGCGTGGCCTCTGACTTACATATGTGTGTTGTGCGTGTGCATTTGTTTTGTCCGTGTGCCTAACTTGCTCCTCTTTGTGTGTAGTGTCGATACTAACACACACACACACATACGAAGCGCTAGCAGCACTGCGTCCAGTTATTGGGTTTCAAATATTATTATTACTTTCGCCTCTAGGAGAGGCGCGCGCGGTCGGTATTCAATGCTCTGTGGGTTGACTTTATAAATCTCAGTAAGGGTTGACTGTAAGAAGTCTCTGTAAGGAATAAGTCCGCCTTTGCACCTTATGTAAATTTTCCAAATTGGTTACTGTTTAATGTTTACTATAGCAATAAAGAATGTTCTATCTATCTATCTAATCCCGACGCCTTTGTAAATCCGGCATAGCTTGGTTTTTTGCTCGTCCGGATTCCGGATTATCGAGGCCATACTCATTGTACTATTTTGCGAGACTATTTTGTGTTATTTTAATAAGTACACAAAATTTGGAATAGGACTTAAATTTGGAGGTAAACTCTGGAACGCTCTCCCTGTCTACATATTTACCACCCCACTATCTATAATTTTTTACATAATATAACTGATGACGACTAAAGTCGAAATATACCTATATTAGATTAGAATGTGTGTTGTGTATCGTAATATAATATTTAAACTATAAATTATATTGAGATGAATCGTCGGGTTATATGGGTGGCCCAAAATAACGTTGACAAGTGATTTTTGAAATAATTTTATTACCTTTAAACTTTAATTAAATTAATTTATAAATTATAAAAATACAACTTATTTTATACAAGAATTCCTATTTGTCTTCAAAATAACCTCCTTTAGCGCGAATACAAAAAATCAAACGCTTGGTAAAATTTTCCACAATTTTCCGCACCTCCTCAACAGATATTTTGTCCCACTCGCGTGTAAGAGAAACCTTCAGGTCATCAACAGTTCTATGAGGTGTAGTAATGGTCCTTGCCTATAACATTGACCATAAACTGTAATCCATGGGATTCAGATCAGGCGAGTAGGGTGGCCATTATATTGAGCTGATGAAATCAGGGAAATTGCTTTTGCACCACTGTTAAGGCCCTGTGAGCTGGAGCAGAGTCTTCTTGGAATATCCATGGATGGTTACCAAAGTGCTGTTGACTCCAAGGAAGAACCACAGATTCAAGGATGTCTCGTCGATAATTTTCTTGGTTAATTTTAATACCTTTTTCTACAAAAACGAGGGGAGTTTTGCCAGTGGCGCAAATTGCACCCCAAACCATAACGGTTTTCGCGTTTTGGCGACGTGGAATAACTGCAGCAGCTCCAGGACGAGTGGAAGACCAGATCCTGTCATTATGGTGATTATGGGCTTGTTCTATTGAAAACAATTTTTCGTCAAAGAATACGATATTTTTCCAATTCGAAGCAGCGGAGCGTTGTTTAAGCAAACGACTTCTCTCAAGGCGATTTTTTTTGTCTTTCTCTGTAAGCAATTGCGATTTACTGAGTTTGTATGGTACCAAATGGAGATCATATTTCACTATACGCTGCACGGTGGAGCGACTTATCCCCAAGTCTCGCGACATTTTTCTCACCTTTGTCTGTGGATTCCGGCCAATCTTTGTTTGATAATGTGTTGGTTCCTAGAAGTTCGAACAGTGCGCTTACGTCATCACCCAGGACGGTCTCCGATGTTGCCGAGCTCAATATAGCGTTTAATTGCCAAAGAAACTAGCTGACGACTAACACCAAGAATGTTCACTATCTCACACTGCCGCTTTCCACGTTCATACAATGAAATTATGGCTCCACGCCATTGATTTTATAACCCAATCAATGCTCCACGCTGCTCTGACATAGCGTAATAAATACAGGGTGTTAAAACGTCGAGTACATTAATTTCGCCAGCGCAATCCTCATGTTTCTCCTAGACAAAAAAGCAAATAAAGTTTTTCTCTAAAGTGTTTAGTTTTCGAGATATGAATTTTTGAAATGTATGTTTTCGGCTAGTGTAATTTAACGCGTTGTTGCCGCTCCGCAACCCTCCGCCTGTCGACCTCCAGTCCTCCACTCACAAAGCTAACCCACGCCCCTCGCGCCAACACCTCCGTCCGAGGCGCTCACGTCTCACCCACTCTGCCCCCCTCCGAGCAGCCTGTTGTCATTAGATCATTTTTACACTAAAATAATCAATTAGTTTGTATGAAAACTGTAACTTTTCATTTAAATGGAATTCAGAAAAAAGTTATTAGACTTTTTTGTTACTCTTGATCCCAAAAATCATTTCCTAAATTTAATGTACTCGCCGTTTTTACATCCTGTATATTATCACACTTTTTAGCCAACAAACAATATTAAAATGGCGCCAACGAATGAAAAAACGATAGACAAAAATAAAATGGAATGCAAAGCATTCCATTTTTTAAATATGTTCTTTTAAATTTTGTCAACGGTATTTTGGGCCACGGTGTACTTATCTACGGTGTTTATATATATATATTATATATAATACATATAAAAAACGCTCTCGCGTTTTTTAACCACTTTGTAGTGTTTAGTACATTATTACATTATACACTTTATTAAATATTTCGGCGCTGCTGTTGCCGTCATCCATCAGTAAGTAATATTATAATATATTATTCGACAGTTATTTGAATTACCTTAGGTTTGCCAGATTTTATTTATTTTCATGCTTGGCGCCCGTGGTCGGTGCTTAGTAGTAAGTTGATGAGTATGACAGGGTTGCATGTTTTTTTTTATTTAAACTGGCACGGTCGGCTACATCGCCTACAATATCCATGATGTCAGCCCATAACACCGGGTGAACTAGGTGCCATGTTAGTGCTTCCCGTCATTTCATGACGGCTAAACTGAACTGGACGGAAAACGCAAACTATTTACATAGCCGTTTTGACCGACTTTTCATTCGGGATAAACCCACCCACCTAGTAAGGTAAGAAGGGATGGGACCTACAGTTTTACGTAGAATTCGAACCTACGGTGAGCCTCCAACGGTCGAGCGGTCACCCATCCAAGTACTGACCGCGCTCAGCGGCTCAGCGTTGCTTTAACAACAGTTTACCGACCGCACCGCTGAGCTACCGAGGTTTGTTTAAATGAAGAAAGAAAACGTCTGTGACGAGTAATTATAAAAGCACGAGCGAGTGGGCAGTTGTGCCGCCTGCTTAGTGCTCGAGCGAGCGAGACTCGAGTAGTGTGCGAGTGATCTGTGTGACCTACTATATACGATTCTACGGACATAATTGTTGCGGCTAACTCTACTGTACAGTTACAATACAATTATTGTGTTCACGGTCTGGCTTAATATCAACTTAATAATGCATTTCGGTGTATAATCCTTCCTTCCTTCCTTACCTATAATAAAATCCAACGTCTGCTTTCTGTCTGAGTGTCTGTCTGTCCGCTTATAACTCGAGAACCACTGAACCGATTTTAATAAAAAAAAATCTAAAGATAGCCTGATTCTTCTCATCAACTATAGGCTACTTACTATCACGCTAAATGGCTTATGAGGTTAGTAGTGAAGTGAAATATGAGAGCGGGTGGAGCCGCGGGCACAGCTAGTATACTTCAATCAAAGACCGTACCAACTTAGATAGACGCGGCGCTCCATATGTATTTTCTCGAATATCGAATTTTACATAATATTATTTTGTGATAAAACTATCGGCATTTTGGTTTTATTTGGGTTGGGGTACTGATCAATAGCATATTTATTTAGGCTACCAATAAAAAAAATTTTACAATTATATTTGCACATTTGTAGTCTTAGTACCTAAAAATGTTGTACGAGATGTAAACTTTCAACGTTTTTCAAAAAATGCTCATATAATAAAAAACAAATGACTCAGATTTTTTTTTCTTATTTTTCCCTGAGTAGTCATAAACTGGCCTACTCCCTGGTCCCCGCTTGACGTTGAGTTTTGGGACACGTTGTATATATTACTAGCTTTTTCCGGCGGCTTCGCTCGCGTGATATTCGTATTTAAAAAGAAGAAAGTAAGTAAGCCCGCTACGTGAGAGCCATTATTATGATTTTTTTATTGACAGCGCGTCATATGGCACCTAGCCACCCATAAGGTGTCTAACGACGTCCATGGGCATTCGGTCGTATGCAGGGGTTGCGAATGCCATGCCGGCCTGACAGGTGCCCATTCACGACCCGAGACTGTACTAGGGGGGAAATATATAGCCATATCTTAGAGTAAACGGAACTGAATTTTATTTAGCCTATCCTGTACCTAAATGTGGTTGTATTAAGTTTCATCGAATTTCGATGATCGGTTTAAAAGTTATGGGGGAACATACATACATACAGAAAATATTTCTAAAGATCGACAATTAATTTTAGTATCATTCATAGATTCTACAAAAGCAATATTCATATAATTACAAATTTAAAAAACCCCGACCCTTAAAAATTCAAAAATACCGCTAAGTAAATTCCCGCGCTGCTCTGAGTTTTTAAATTGCATTTTCTTAGCGGTCCCCCGACTCCTTTAAGAAGTAAACGAAAATTATTTTTGACTTTTTAAGGGTCGGGAGTTTTTGCAATTCTAAATCCACTCATCCATTAACTTAACTTGTCTGACATATCAACCAGCTTGCTCCCACGATTACAACTATGTAGGTAAGTATTTCTAATGATATACCACTCGACAGACAGACATCGATCATCAGTGAAATTGCATCTCTGTAATCATCAAAACTCAACCAAGACAGGCCAGCATCAAGACATGCGCTATCTGAGTCGCTTTCTCTTAATTTTCGATTGTTTTACTAATGCCAATAATATAGTAAGTATACCAAAGACCGTACCAACTTAGGTAGACGCGGCGCTGAGGCTCTGCGCTTGCTCCGCCAAAAGTAATATGAACTTGAAAAATAATATGATTGGCCGAGCAGTCAGTTCGTGCATCCGGCCGCGAGCGAACGTATGCGCGCGCGTCGACGATTCAGTCAAGACAAATGCCTTCGTGTGCAGTGAAAAGGTGCAAAAATGCGTCGGAAAAGACACAAAAGCAAGAAAACAAAACCTACCACAAGTAAGTACATTATCTATTTATATTAAATACTAAATGTATTGATATTAGCTGCCATGCCAACGTCGCGCAAAATAAAGCGAGCACGCTCGATGCTTGCATTCGAAGATGGCGGTACCGGCGCGCGCGGCGACATCTTGGAAATATATAGAGCTGATGTAGCCCCCTTCGCAAAGTAAATTTTGACGGTACTTGTACAAATAAAAGTATATCGTCATAATGTACGTTAAATAATCAAATACTCAAAAATAGTAAATAGTAAATAGTAAAATTCCATATCTAAAGAAAAAGTTTTTTGTTTCGTCGGTTAATAAATAATGAATGTTTGTAAACCTTCTACGTATACCTTCTACTATATATAAATATATATATATTTTGTATTTTGAACTTATGTCATTTACTGATCTGATTTACTTATTATTAGTTTTTTTGTCTATAACTGAATTTAACAATGTGAACAAAATACGTTTTTGAGTAATATGAAATACATGTAATAATATAAATTTATTAATAAAGTAATTAAGAATTATAAACCAATTACTAATAAATAAGTAAAATAGTATTAAAAGCAGTGGTAAATGCACTCTATATAGATCCCACTGCACGTAATTGCAATCGCACAAGCGAGAAGTAAGAGGAAGCGATGCATATGGCATTAATTTGTTAAATACACCAGATATAGGTAATTTAAATAGGCAGTGTGGTCAAATTCTTCAGTATTCATGTTTATGCTGTAAATATTAATGCTCTTGTGAGCGGTAGTATGGGTTAATTATTTGTAAGTTACTATAATATAATACTTATAAGGTACTAACAAAACATTGTGACTTGCGAAGTTTGTTTGTCAGTTCTTCTTCGCATTGAATTTAGAACTGGCGGAATTTTCGACATGTCCAAGCGTAGGTTACCTACCTATGGATGAATTACAATAAACAATAAACAATAAAAAGAGACAAATCGTTTTCTCGCTGTCTTTCTCCGCTGCGCTCGTAAGACCCTAATGTGTTAAAAAGAGTCAACTCGGCGTCTTTCTCCGCGTGTAAGGCTCTAATGTGTTAAAAAGAGACAAATAGTTTTCTTGCTGTCTTTCTCCGCTCTACAAGGATTGTCGGAGCCACAAGCAAAAGCAAGGGGAAAGGGTATGCCGGAGTTTTGGAGCACGATATTCGAGAAAATACATATGGAGCGCCGCGTCTATCTAAGTTGGTACGGTCTTTGAAGTATACTAGCTGTGCTCGCGGCTCCGCCCGCTCTCATATTTCACATCACTGCTAACCTCATAAGCCATTTAGCGTGATAGTAAGTAGCCTATAGTTGATGAGAAGAATCAAGCTATCTTTACATTTTTTTTTTATTAAAATCGGTTCATTGGTTCTCGAGTTATAAGCGGACAGACAGACATACATACATAAATACAGACAGAAAGCAGACGTTGAATTTTATTAAAGGTAAGGAAGGAAAGGAAGGAGCTAAGGATAAGGAAGGAAGGTAAGGAATAAGCACAGAGAATAAGGAAGCCCCTAAAGTTTACATACATGCATACATAACACACTCTGTCAGCGGCGACTCCTTTCAGTTGGCGAGGTTGGCGGCGCCATACCAAATAAAATGAATGCCACCATTAATACAGAAGTATCAAGCTAAAATAAATGTGAAAAAATATCGGAGTTATATTATTTATATCATATAACCCACGATGAATAAGATAAAACGTCAATCCCGTTACATAATTTGAAATTTCGCGCGCATCAAACGCGGGCGACGCGCGACGTCGAATGACGACACATCAAGGCATTCATTGGCCGGTTGGCGATTTTGAAGCGCCATCGTATTCCATACACGGCGGAAGATTAGTAGTCTGTGGCGGAAGCGGCCGATCACGGCCGATGTCCCCCCGTCCCCCGCGCGGACCCGCTGATCAGCCTGTCGATTTGGCGCAGCGGGGAGTGCATTTAGTTAGTGACACGGTAGCCGTAGCGAGCGACTAGCGAGCGCGGAGCGAGCTAGGTGTGTTGCGTGCGTGCGTGTGCGGGTGTGTGCGTGCGGCGATGCGACCACACCCACACGACGAGTATTCTTGTGCTGTGCGACGTGCGATGCGAATAGCGAACTAGGCTAGGTGTGTTGTGTGCGCGGGTGTCTGCTGCGACCACACGACGAGTATTCTTGTGATGTGCGGTGCGACGTGCGATGCGCCTAGCGAGCTAGGCTAGGTGTGTTGTGTGATTGTGTGCGCGTGGGTGGCGCGCTGCCGCGCAGCGTGTCGCTCTTTTGTAAACAAAGCTCGCGAGTTGATAGCTGCTTATATTCCGTTATGTAGGTGTGGATGGACTTTGTATGAATGAATCCTGTGCAGTGTTTGTTAAATTTAAAGTGATTGATTGGTAAGTACAATGGCAAACTCTAGTGCGAAATCCATAATAGAAGATCTTTTGGAAAAACCGTTCGCAACGAGGACATTTCCCGAAAAACTTTTAATTGTTAAAAACGATCGCCCTTGCCCAAGTTTGTCGAGTTTAAAGTCCGTACACAAAGACAGCAAAAGGCAATATATACGAACTTTCAAAGACAATCAATACACTCTATACACGTGGATGGCTGGCTGTGAAAATAAAACTAAACTGTTCTGTTGGCCTTGTTTACTTTTTTCGCGAGTTGTTACTCCTTGGAATTCTACTGGCGTGGACAATCTAAACACTTTACAGACTCTTCAAAAAAAACACAAAACCAGTACTTCACATTTGCAAAGCGTGCTCAAGTTAGCAAATTTCGGTGAAACCAGGATTGACGAATCTCTTAGTTCACAAACACGATTTTTAAATTCCCAGCACAATCTGAAGGTTAAAAAAAATCGCGAGGTACTTAAACGCTTGATAGATGTGACCTGCTTCCTCGCTAACCAAGAATTGCCCTTTAGAGGTCACGACGAGTCCAGCAGTTCATTGAATCGCGGTAACTACATAGAACTCCTTAATCTACTGAAAGAATATGATGTCACACTCGCGCAACATTTTGAAACAGCAACTGTTTTTAAAGGAACTTCAATGTTAATTCAAAATGACTTAATAAAAGCTGTCAGCGAGTTACTTCACAGTCACATCTGTGAACAGATCGAGAAGTCAACATTTGTTGCAATTATGCTGGATGAGTCTTCAGACATACAAATGAAATCCCAATTATCAGTGGTGCTTCGATATTACTTTCAAAACAGGATTCGCGAAACTTTTGTTGGGTTTATTGACGTGAGCTCAGGTAGAACGGCAGATGAGCTGTTTCAAGTGGTCGAAATCATTTTAAGCAAATATTCAATTAAAGAAAAATTGGTTGCACAGACTTATGATGGAGCCGCAGTAATGAGTGGACACGTGAAAGGATTACAAATGAAAGTCAAAAGCCTTTGTCCTAAAGCCATTTTTGTCCACTGTTATGCCCATGTGTTAAATTTGGTATTGTCTCAAGGCTTGAACAATATTAGAGAGTGCAAAATATTTTTCAGCACACTAAATGGCATTTCAACGTTTGCATCTCACTCAAGTAAAAGAACTCATGCTTTAAAAGAATATCTAAAGCGAAAAATTCCTTCTTTGGCCACTACAAGATGGTGCTTCAGTTCTCGGCTGGTAAATGTAGTACACACGTACAGAGAAACTATCTTGCAATATTTTGAAAGTGTTAAAACAGACGACAATAACACCTGGGAAACCAACGATCGCATGGCTGCATCTGGATACGTTAAATTCCTGGAAAGCTTTGAAACCGTTTTTCTTTTAAACACATTTTCAAAATTATTCGCTCATTCAGATGTGTTATTTAATAGCTTACAAAATGAAAGCGTCTATATAGTCTATTGTGTTACCCAAATAAAACAATTTGAAGAATTTTTGAAAATTCAGAGAGAACAAGGTTTTTCAGAGGTTTGGCAAACGACTTCGAACACGGTAACATATCACGAGGAAAGACGAAAAAATCGAAATGATCAATTTGATTCCAATGAAACAAAACACAAGAAAATGTTCTACGAAATTGTTGACAATTTAAAAATGCAAATTTTGGAGCGGTTTTCATCATTTGAGCAATTAAAACATTTTGATTTGTTAAACGGAAAAAAATTCAATGAGTACAAAAATAAATTTCCGGATGAACTGATAAATAATTTACTTCAATCGTATCCCGATATCTGTGAAAAGACCGCATTAAAAAATGAATTGACGGTACTCTACGCGAGTGGTGAGGAGCTTCAACGCCACATTGCCAAAACTAAACCCAGTGAACCAAGTGGACCTCAAAAAATAATTACGCCCTATGACGTTTTACTTTGGATAGAATCAAAAAATATATCTGGTACTTTTGAGCAAGTTTATAGGTTATCTAAACTAATCTGCACGGTACCAGCCACAACAGCTTCCGTAGAACGAAGTTTTTCGGCATTAAAAAGGATAAAAACCTATCTACGGAGCACTCAAGGACAAGAGAGGCTTAGTAATTTGGCACTCTTATCTGTGGAGAAGGAGTTACTGACAAAATTAAGGAAGAAAGAAGATTTTTACGATCGAGTCATACAAAATTTCTTGTCTGTGGAACGAAGAGTGGACTTTGTGTACAAATAAAATTCAAGCTTGTATGCCTGCCTCGTCTATCGTCGTCGTGCCAGAGGAGACGTTGCCGTTGTCGGCTGCAACTCTTCGGCTGCAACCTATCTGCAGACAAATAAATCGTAAGTGAACAAAATAATTCATTTAAACTAAATATTATAATCTATATCGAAATCGTCTTTCAGTTTGTGAACTCATTGTGGTAGAAATAAATTAACGCGTAGGACCTAAGTTATGAAATTATGAAAAAAAAAAAAACCTTAGCCAGAGCCAACCCAATACTCAGCCCCAGGAGTCGCTACTGCACTCTGTATCCCGACAATCGGGGTAAGCAGAGTAATCGGTGTTGTGCCCTAAGGACTCTGGTAAATTACAGCACAACACCGACCACCACGTTTAGCACAGTATACGGACAAGATAACTATCAAGCAGCAAGTAAGGCACGAAGAATCCACCTGCTGCACGACTAGGTGGAAGGACTGCGCCAAGGTGAGAAGTGGATAGCCTGTCGACCTTTAGCGCAGTATCTTGTCCTTATCCCTTAGTCGCCTCTTACGACATGCACGAGAGATGCAGTGGGGCTATTCTTTTTAAGTACCGGCCCCACAAAGTTTACTCCATGAGAATGTGTAAAGAGGCTTAAAAGACAGTAAATGTTTCAATAATCAAAAAGGAAAAAAAAATCTAGTTTTTTTTATGGAAACTGACACTGTTGTCTACATCACCTACAACATCCGTGACGTCAGCCCATAAGATCGGGTGAACTAGGTGCAATGTCAGTGCTTCCCTTCATTTCAGATCGTCTACACTGAACTGGGCGGGAAACACGGACTATTTACATAGCCGTTTCGTGGTACCGACCTGGGCGGGATAAACCCTACCACCTATGTAGTAAGGTAAGAAGGGAAGGGACCTACAGTTTTACGTGGAATCCGAACCACGGTCAGCCTCCAACGGTCGAGCGGTCACCCATCCAAGTACTAACCGTGCCCAGGTGTGCTTAACAATACAGTCCACCGACCGCACCAATCCAGTGACCCAATTTAGTCACTGTACACAATATATGTCATACATATGAGTAGAATTAAATTTTATTTAAATGTATAATATGTATTTATTATATTTAATGTATTATTTTTCAAAATAACTACTTTATTTTTTTCGAGATGGTTTTATATAATGGAAATTTGATTTATCGTTGAATGGGATTTCATCAAGTCAGCCGTCCGTCAGTCGCAAAACCCTAACATTTTTCTCAGTTTTCAGTTCTGATTAGGCTTACCATATGTCCGGAATTGGGCCGGACTGTTCGGCATTTGGACGGCGGCGGCGCGGCGGCGGCGGCGGCGGCGGCGGCGTCGGCGTCCGATTTGTCCGGTATTTTTGGAAGATGTAAAGTTTAATATTACACTACAGATGTATAGATGAGTCCGTGGCGATTCCCACCTCAGCCTAAGCCCCGCCTCATCTACCTACAACGTCAATTTAATTCACAACAAGTTTTTGCCCTTGGCTCCGCCTGAAGTATTCGCTACTGTGCGACCCGCTGATGAGATAGGGTGATGGTTAGTATACTAAGTATACATAAATATGTAATGTCGAGTCGAATAGTAAAGCAAGTAAATCTGACCGGCCGGCGTCCGCCTTGTCGCGTTTCCCATAAAAAAAACCGGCCAAGTACGAGTCGAACTCGCACACCGAGGGTTCCGTATAGCCATGTCATGGTTAGCGCCACTCACGGCACCTATGGCGTGTTATGAAATGCTTCATATTAGTTAAATGTCATGATTAGTTAAAATGCTTCCCACTCTATTCGGTAGGTTTCTACCGCCCACACATATCCGCCATAATAACACATATTCTGTGAAAATTCCAACGGGCTACCTATTACGGTTCAAGAGATACAGCCCTCGGACAGGCAGACAGACGGCGTAGGCTTAGTAATATGGTCCCGTACCGGATACGGAACCGTAAAAACATAAATATATCATTTATTTAATAAATAACAAAAAAGTAATACTAATAACTAAAGAAATAAACCTACCTAACAAACATTAAAATAACTATCAAAAGGGGCATTTTCAAATGTTCCTAGAACACTTGCTGCATTACCCCGCTGGATGGCAAGGCTTACCCTTTGAATGAAGTAGGCCCTTGATTGCGGGACGCCAGTTGCGTCCACCAGCAGAGGCCCAAGCCTCTTCAAGAAGCTTTTGGCTTCACTGCTCCACGGACCGAGGGTTTCAACCGCAAACGCAACAAATTCGAAATCTTGAATAATATTTGAATATTTGTTGCGTTTGAGGCTCTCGGCTCCGGCCGCGGCCGCGCCAGCCGCTCTTGAAGAGGCCCGAACGTGACTTGGAGCCAATGTGTCGACACAAGTGGCGTCCCACATCAATGACCTACCCTTAGCCCATGGCACCAGGGTGATACCATCAACATAAACATAAATGCATAATGTTTTTGAGGTTTGATGTGGCGTCCGGCATTGAGACTGAAAAATTATGGCCAGCTTATGTCTGATCATCTGGCTTGGGGGAGACGGCCGCCGATCGTTGTTCTGTTGTTCTTCAGTAGAAAAGAAAACACGCCGCGTAGGGTTGCCAACCAGGCTGTTAAAAACAGTATTATACTTGTTTTCACGCTATAATACTGTTTACTGTTCAATAAACAAAAAAAGTATACAAGACACTGTTTTCACCGTCACTTCACTGGTATCCAGTCCAGAGCCACAAATACGAAGTTTTAAAAAAAGATGATAAATTGATAAGTTGCAGCACACAAAAATATGTATTTAAATATAAAATAGGTACTGTTCATTTTTCTAAAATACTATTACCGTGTGGAGTCGGTACTTAAAAAGAATAGCCCCACTGCATCTCTCCCCACGCATGTCGTAAAAGGCGACTAAGGGATAAGGACAAGATGCAGTGCTAAAGGGCGACAAGGTCGCCACCTCTCACCTTGGCACGGTACTTCCACCGACCGAGTTATGCAGCAGTTGGGTCTTCGTGCCTTACTTGCTGCTTGATCGATTGAATCTTGTTCGAATACTTTGCGAAAAGTGGTGGTCGGTGTTGTGCTGTAATTTATCAGAGTTATTGGAGCACAACACCGATTACTATACTTACCCCGATTGTCGGGATTCAGCGTGTGTGATATGTATTTTTTCGTTATTAAAACCAATTTATATCTCGGGTCTCGTATATTTTATCAAAATAAAAAAAGACAGGTACGTAGATTGGACTGTCCTTATTACAACACAAAAAAATCGTCGGAATCGGTTAAGGTTTAGGGGGGTAGAAAACGTGAGAGCCGAAAGACGATTTTGTATGGAGCAATACAACCTCGGAACAGTCTTAATATACTTTTTGCCATGAATAAAAAGTTGGCAACCCTGTCAGCCGTCTTCTATCTAGCCCCAGTGTTGCCAACTTAGTGCTAGCGCCACTAGATCTGGTGGTTTAGAATCCCGTCTGGTGGCCAAATTTGCGAATGGTTAGTGCTGAGTATGGTGGTTTGATCAGATTTTTTTATTTGTTGTGCAAACATTTTAGTATTTAAATCGATGAATTGTTGCAACACGTACCTACACTTTTCCCCAAAGATCTGTTAAACAAAACTGGAACCAAATGTGTTTAATGCTGCACCTATTCCACGCGAAGAAGCTGAGACGCTTTCTTCTTCAGAAGAAGACTAATCTCAATTGTTATTTTAGTAATATTATTTTGTATGCAACCATCTGTCCTGTGATTGCAGTGATAATAATATTATGTATACTAAATTGATTTGTTTGGAAATGATCGTACCTACTCTTTAATTTGAAGATCCTGAAAAGGACATTTGTCCGGATTTTCATTATTCTGAAGACCAGACACAGCCTCAAAAACCGGAATTTTTGTTACCTCAAAACTTTCGCCTGGGTGAACCGATTTTGAATGTTCTTTTTTATTTGAAAGCTGGTGCTTCCCTTGTGGTCCCATTTCAATTTGGTCACGATCGGATTGGAAAGCGAGGCGAAATCGCGAGGCCGAAGGCCGAGCGATTCCGCCGGGTACATTAATAGCAATAAAATACTAAAAAAAACTGTGAAATAAAAAACTATTTAAAAAAATCTAAAAACCGCCTTCAAAAATGTATGAAATAAAAAAAAATCGAATTCGAAAGCACCGCTTTCAACTCTAGGGAGTTGAAAGCGGTGCTAAAGCAAGCAAAAATAACCGACCGCCTATGGTTCGATTTTTATTATATTTTTTTATTTTTTAGTATTTCTGAAAATCTGGGGATATTCTGGTGGTTTCGACTGGCGCATCTGGTGGGCGAGCTAGAAAAAAGTTGGCAACACTGAGCCCCACCCAAATAATGTGAATGTTCACGAAACTCAGATCGTGTGAGGCGTGCCTAATGAATGACTAGGCAATGTTTAATTATTAATTATTGATGTATGTATTGTGCATTGTCTAGCTTAGCTAATGGTCGCCGGTGTACGCGCATGCGTGATGGGGAGTGCCCGGCAACGTTCGGCGATTGTGAAACTACTAGTCATGTGCTAGCCGTGGAAGAAACCATAATAGGTGGCCATTTTGAATGATCCAAAATCTAAGGATAATTTTGACGGATAGAACAAATTGTGACAAGTTCGAGTGCAGTCTAACTGCCATATGAATGATCAATAAACAATACAATACAATGCAATATGTCTAAAATATTGTATTGTATTGTATTGTATATGTATATTAATATTGCACTCAAATAAAAATATGGGAAAAATCTAACACTTAATGCCTCTAGGCATTTTCTACCGGAATACCTTTGGTTTGGGGTATAAAGGAAAGAACATTATGTACCTACATAATAATATTATGTATGACAGTATAATCAATTATATTATGTATAAGTACATAAACATGACAAAATACATGATAAGCGTATAATTGTTTATTATTTATTGAAACAAGCTCTTTGATTGAAACAAGCCTAATACTTATATAAATTGCATAGGTGCGAAGAAGGAGTTATTATTGTATATCCTTATAAAATATTATCCTAGATAAATATTATTGTCGACTACACTGAACTTGACGGAAAATACGAACTATTTGCATAGCCGTTTCGATCCACTTTTCATTCAGTGCGGTTCTGAGCGAGTCCGGCAGATGTGGCAGATTAGCGTCAAATTAAAAGTATTTTTAAATATCTTCTTTCGTCACATATTTATTTCCTTTTATTAATCACAGCTCTTTATTTGTAATCACAACATTGCAACGAACCTCGGCGGACGTGGAGGCGGGGCGGCGGCGGCAGCGAGCCGCGCGCCACGCATTGAACGCAAGGACAGAAATAGCCACTTCCGGTGACGGGCGGCGCGGCGGCGGCGACCGTGCGCTTGCGGACCGCTGCTCTCCTCCCTCCTCCCTCCACATTTCACGACTCCTTAAATGTTGAGGGAATTAGGCTCCGATCTCGGCTCTCCACCAAAATATCCACGATGTTTTGGTGGTTTAAAAAAAAAATAACCAGGGTTACCTAACCTAACCTAATGTTGAGGCGGTGCAACCTACATCTACATCACATCACAGATGTGCATGTGCCTATATTTTGTGTCGGAGCGGAGAGCGGAGATCGGAGCCTGATTCCCTCAACATATAAAGAGTCGTCACATTTCCACCCTCATGCATGCCTTCCTCCCCCTCCCTCTTGTCTCCCTCATACCTCCGTCAGCCCGTCCTCTCACCTCACCATGCCAATTTGAAATTAGAACGTGTTTGCTTTGTCACCGAGTAACGGCACAATACAGGAGTAGTTACTAGGTATTTAGTTATGAATAGAATGGATAGAATCGAATGGAATCGAATGGAATCGACTGGATTATGGACAGGTGAGCCCATTGTGCACACCTTACCTACTGATTTTAAGCCTATCCTTTTCCTAGTAAGTAGTAGGTATTTAAGTAATCTGTGGTATAACTCTTACGCTACGTGGTATGGTAACCCTTATTATAATATTAATACACATACACGATTATTATACAATAATAGTTTAATAATACTAGTTTAATAATTAGTTTAGTTTAATTAGTAATTAAGTATCTACCATAGAGATAAATGATGAATTAATTTATTTCTATTAAGTAAGTATATAAATATAAATAAATATTTGTTTGTTATCGAGCAAGTGGTATTTTTTTCTTATTCAGAGCTATTTTAATTAAATCATATTACACGGGGAGCGGATTTTTTTTATGGTTTTTAGTTATAGTTTTTTAATTCGTTATTTTTGTCTTTAAATTTTATTTGATAGGTAGTTATGGTTTATTTAATAATTTTTATATATAAATTGTGAATACTATTAGTGGTATTTAGGTCAGTTGCGTTTATATTTTACACCAGCTTTTGCCCGCGGTTTCGCTCGCGTGAAAATCATATTTTAAAAAGAAGAATTTCTGCGCGGAACGCTTCAGTTTGTATGAGAGCCACATCTTGGCGTAACCGCTACTGAATTTTGTTAAGCTAGGGGGAACGTACATACATACAGAAAATATTTCTAAAAATCGCCAAATTTAGTTTTAGTATCATACATAGAGTCTACAAACGCAGTAAAACAAATTAACTTACTCCATGCCATGACCATCCCTTACAGATTTATTCAGCCAAAAAGAAAATTAGCCAGATCGCCTTATCCGATTTCAATTTTTTTGATTTTCCAAAGATTCCATTATCAGATTCCAAGAACATTGGCTAGTTCGGTAGCACCATCTGTTAACAAAGTAATAATAACCGTACCTATTAGTGTGACCGTAACTATTTGTGGTGTGGGTCAACCACACCACACACACCACAGTGGGTGTCGGCTGTCGCGCATAATGGTTCAAGTAGGTAATCCGCAAAACGTATTATCAGGCTCGCATGGAAAGAAATTCAATTAATTACCACTAGATGGCGCTGAAACGGATTCGAACATTATGGAGACCCTCAAAGTTTCGCATGCATCAATATCAGTTTCATTCGGTCAATGGAGTACCGTACCGTGTGGGGCCGCCAACTCCGCGCGCCGGTACTTTAAAAGAATAGCCCCACTGCATCTCTCCCCGTGTATGTTGTAAAAGGCGACTAAGGGTGATGATGAATGACTCCCTTCTTATATTACTAGGTGGTAGGGTTTAACACGCCCGGGTTGGTACCACGGCACTGAATGAAATGTCGGTCGAAACGGCTATGTAACTATTTTGTGTTTCTCAGTCTAGCCGGCACGACCGAAGGGAAGCACTGACGTGGCACCAAGTTCACTCGGTGTTATGGGCTGACATCACGGAATTCACGGATGTTGTAGGTGATGTAGCCAACCGTGTCAGTTTCCATAAAAAAAATTGGTGATATAGCCAACGATGACAGGTAAAAAAAATACATATTCTTAAAAAAATGTATAATTTTTTTCAAAAGTAGGCAAGGCAAGGCAAGGCGTGCGGTGCGGTGGGAGGTTTAGGTAACTATGTACAATTCGTCACCAATTTCCACATCAATGTGTTTTGATTTGACGAAACATATTTGGTCTTTCCGTGGACTCATATCAATTATTAGTTTTCTTAAAAATCATCGCACCTAATGACTTGACCACTAATAAACCTATTATGCAGATACTATCAGAATCGGAGGTTATAAATAATTGAGACTTTGATACAATTCTGTTAGATTGTACCTATCTACATAATAAAGACGAAGACAAGATGGTTCGTCTCTACCTGGTAAGAAGTAAACCACCTCAGTAATAATTATGTTCATTTAAATCTCAATACTTTTTTCATCTAATGAATAAATATTCTGAATGCTGTGATAAATCCTTTAATTCTGAATGGACAAGTATGTATGTATATATTTAGGTATTATGTATTATATAAATTGTAATTCACATGTATTTAATTTAAATTATCAATAATAATTTATACGTTTATTTAACTGTTACGTACTTCTATGTAGTGTATATTATAGTTTATCATTATCATAGTTATTTTCCTTATATTATATTTTACATTCCCACACTCAAGTCTTTTGCTACTACCTACTTATATCTCACAACATACGACATTTTTTTTTATGGAAACTGACACGGTTGGCTACATCACCTACAACATCCGTAATGTCAGCCCATAACACCGGGTGAACTTGGTGCCACGTCAGTGCTTCCCTTCGGTCGTGCCGGCTACACTGAACTGGACGGAAAACACGAACTATTTACATAGCCGTTTCGACCGACCTTTCATTCAGTGCGGTGGTACCAACCCGGGCGGGTTAAACCCTACCACCTAGTAATATAAGAAGGGAGTCATATCCCTTAGTCGCCTTTTACGACATACACGGGGAGAGATGCAGTGGGGCTATTCTTTTAAAGTACCGGCCCCACACGGTACAATAGTACTTATTGTTGTTGTGAGCAATAAAGTATTTCTATCTATCTATAAAATATTTTATATTCTATTTACGAGTCAAACACTATCAGAAAGAAGATTAACTAAACATCTACAAACTTTACTCTTCAGGTCACTACATTCGCCGTATTGCTGGTGGGAGCAGTGTCGGAAGATGCAGTCACCACTCCAGAAGCGGTGACGACTCCGCCGGACTCTAGTTTCACAGCGAACAACGCATCTGCGACTGTCAAGGTTGATAAATCCACGAGACTCGATGCACCCACTAAACAGGATCCACCCACCATCGAGAAATCATCAATGGATGAGGATCCATCCAAAAATAAGACCTCACTCGGACTAAATTCCCGCTTTGGCATCGCAGATCTATTCCTTCCATCATCTCTGGGGGGATTCATCCCCCCAGGTGCCAACTGGGGTCCTCAACCAGCCAGCGAGCCCCAGTACCGTGGACAGCAGGTGATTCCTGGAAACTATCCTTCTAACAGCGGTCAAAACTGGGGACAGAATGGTCCATCCCAATCCCGATATCCGACCAACCCTGGCGTTTCCGGGCAAGGTAATAGAGCTCCCTCTTCGTGGAATATGCCGTCAAACGACTGGACTGGAAACCCTCAGAATCAACGCGGCAGGGGGCAACCTTCTGGCAGGGGGCCGACATCGAACAATTGGTCCGGAAATGGAGTCGGTGGAATAAATCCTAACCAGCAAGGTTTTACAGGCGACAATCCCACTTGGGGTGGAAATACTGGACAGTCAAGATTTCCTGGGAACAGCTGGTCCGACCCAACTGGTAGTGCAGTCAATTTTCCATCAAATAGTTGGTCAGGTCCTGGAGCTAACGGTGGTGGAAATACTGGACAGTCAAGAGTTCCTGGGAACAACTGGTCCAATAACCCAACTGGTAGTGCAGTAAATTTTCCATCAAATAGTTGGTCAGGGCCTGGAGCCAGCGGTGGTGGTAATTCAAATCCAAATTGGAATGGCAATCCTAGCAGTGCTGTTAACTTCCCCTCGAACGGCTGGTCCGGCAGCGGGAATGGTTATCCGACCCAGAACAGCGGAATTGGCCAAAACCAGTGGAATGATAATCCTTACGGTGGTGGAGAGAATCCATCTAATAGCTGGTCTGGAAATAATCAAGGCAACGCTGGCGGGAATCCAGGCCAAGTGAACTACCCATCGAACGGTTGGTCTACTGGTGGAGCAGGCGTTAACACCGGAAGTAACCGCTTCCCGAATCAGAGCAGTATTACAGGCCGACCCAACACCGGAAGTTCCGTCAACTTCCCTTCGAATTCCTGGTCAGGCGGTGCTGGATCGGGCACAGGAGTCGGGTCCAACTATGGAATCAACGACCAGAGTAATTGGGGCAGAAACACCGGCAGTGCTGGTAGTATGCCTTCTAATAACTGGTCCGCGAGAGGACCTGGTGCTGGCAGAGGATCCGCTTCTGGCAGGGGACCCAGTGCCGGCAGAGGAGTCAATGGGAACGGTTTCATAAAGCAGAGAAATAATTTTGATGACAGCACTGAAGATGAAGTTAACTATCCCGGCGAAGACGTTGAAACTGGCAGAAGACGAACGGATGAGTCGATTTGGGGAACCGGCAGTCCAGTATTCCCACGTGGCGATGAATCACCTTCTGAGGAGCAGAAACCAGAACTAGTGATCTTCCCGGACTCACGCAAGGAGAACTACTTAGTGATGTAACTTGAAAAAAAAACTAAATGTTTTTTTTACAATTTCAGAAAAAAACATTAAAAAAAACTTGGCATCGTCGTTATTTTTTCTAAATTTGTTTTTTTTTTTTAAGAAAAAAAAAAAAAATCTATAACTAAAATGAGATGAAACGCTAAATGTGATTGTTTTATTGTAATTAATTTCAATAAGTAAACGTCAAATTAAGTTTAAATAAATGGAATTATACATAACATGACCTTAAAAAATAGGTACTTAAATCTTCATCTGTGTTAGAATCGCCTGTTACACTACACGTAACATCCCTGCTCAATCCAACCGAAACATAAACGTAAACGTGAACATCAGAGGGCCTAGTCCGAGTTAACGTGACAGATACGTAAACGTCAAATACCGATCGAATTGAGTTTTTATGTATGGGAGCACAATACCACAGATTACTAAATAGTGACAGAGCTCCATACATAAAAACTTAATTCGATCGGTATTTGACGTTTACGTAGCTGTCACGTAAACTCGGAACAGGCCCTCAGTAAGTGTTTATTTTGAGCCGTTTTTGTACTATCTGGGTTGGTACCACCGTACTGGATGTAAGATTACTGCATAGCAGCCTCAATTGTGTTCTCCTCTAGTCCAGTATAGCCAGCAATCCAGGGAAGTCTCCGGTATGGCACCTACCTTCTCGGAAGTGATATTGGCTGGTTGGAGCATGCGCTTTGGCCCCTCCGACTCAGCCATACATACCGAATTAAATAAACAAAAAAGTACCGTGTGGGGCCGGTACTTAAAAAGCATATCCCCACTGCATCTCTCCCCATGCATGTCGTAAAAGGCGACTAAGGGATAAGGACAAGATGCCGTGCTAAAGGGCGATAGGCTCGCCACCTCTCACCTTGGCACGTTACTTCCACCGAGTCATGCAGCAGGTGGGTCTTCGTGCCTTACTTGCTGCTTGATCGATTGAATCTTGTTCGAATACTTTGCGAAACGTGGTGGTCGGTTTTGTGCCGTTATACCAGAGTTCTTGCAGCACAACACGGATTACTCTGCTTACCCCGATTGTCGGGATTCAGCGTGTGTGATATGTATGTATGTAAAAAAAATTGCCAGGATTTTATTGTTGTTCTACTTTAGACTTTGCACTATATCACACAAAGGTCGCGACGCTTGTTTGTATGTATTAATTACCTTTACGATATAACAAAAACAAAAACTCTTTTAAAAAAAAAATTTTTATTTGATATAACTACAAAATATGCCACCCATAGGGTGACTAACGACGCCCATGGACATTCGGTCGTATGCGGAGATTTTGAATGCCATGCCGGCCTGACCCGTGACTGCACTTGACCCGCCCATTCACGCCCCTCTTAAAGGACCCGAGACTGTACTTGGGGGGAAATACATTTTCTTGCCAAATTCCAATATCCTAGGCCAACGGGATTTGAGTGAGTTTGCGAGTATGTGACATAAATGGCCGTATCTTTTGATTGCGTTGACTTAGAAGCTTGATTTTTTGACATTGAAAATGACTTTTGCATCAGACGCTAATCCTCAACAGTCTACAGCAAATCCTATGAATAAAAAATTTTTCATTGAATTCAAAGTTTATGTTATATTTATATTTTTCCCATATGTTCTCAAATTAGTATTCTATAATAGAGTTCTTTGTACAGTCATCGTTTGAATAATAAATGCTTTGCAATAGACAGACCCCCAAAGTTGACAACTTCCTCTCATTTTAATGTTTATAATTTTTTTTAGGTTCTTTATGCTCTTGATTCTAATTTTAGTGTTTTTAACTTGTATACTTTTAATGTTTTAATATGTGGGTTTTATGTTTGTGTTTAGACAAATTAGTCTTTAAAATTTTATTTTATGTAGGTAGGTAACATTCTAATGTCTAGTCGGTTATTTGTTTTTTAGTCATAATATTTCATGTTTGTTATTATTATTGCTCTTTAATGTTTTAAAGGTAGGTAGTGTTTATGTAGTGGTTATTTTTTTTTTTTCTTTTAAATGAAATGCGTAATATTATTCTCATCATGTTTTAATTAGTCTCATCACGTTTTAATGTTTTAAGTGTTGTTTTTGTTGTTTTAATTGAATATGCTGACCTTTTTACTGTACTTATAATTTATACACGTTCTTAATGTTAATGTTTTTTGTTTTGTTTTATTTTTATTTTCTAATATTGTACTCAGTAATATTTATTACTGTGTGTATGTAACACGGGAGTCGCTGAAAATCAGCGCGCAGTTTAACTGCGTCTCAGCTGAGCGGTTTCCGGTTCACCGTCCTCATGTGTAATTCGGTACCTATGTAAAAATTATTGTGTTTTACTGATAAATGGATTGTGAATAAATATATTTCTTTCTTTCTTTCTTTCTTTCAAATGCTCATAAAATTGCATGCGGCTACTAATCAGAGTTATAGTAAACTCGTTGCATTGTCTTGACAGACAGGCGCTACAAGTCGGCACTTTTTCGTCTATCGAATTTCCAGAATCTTCTGCTACTGCTAAAAACTACTGTAACTAAAGCACTATTAGCCCGAAAAATTGTATAAAAGATCGGTCTCGGATTCACGCCCCTCTTGAAGGATCCGAGACTGTACTTGGGGGGAATATATGAGCAGGGAGAGTGTTGCAGAGTTTACCGGTTCTGTAGAGGAAAGATCTGCAGTATCGATTGGTGCGCATCCGCGGTAAGTCTAGCTAGCGTGTAGGGATGCAATCCCTTCCCAGTACGTGTGGTGCGGAGGTGGAAAGGGGACGGCGCACAGTGGGTCGAGACTGCTATATAAGGGACATAGGGATTTTTTTTACAAATTTCATTTTTTAACAACACCCATCGATAGGTCTCGTCATTCTGATGAATAATTGTCATTAAACATTTTCGTCTAAAACTGATAGTTTGCCAGGAAAAAAATATTTTCAAATTTTGATGTATGGAATTAGACATAAAACGCTCCGTTTCGGCCAAGTCTTGACAGGTCTTGCGTTAAAACTATTTGAGCATTGTTCTGTGGTTTATTGACTATAATCCTACACTATCAGCGCGCGCCCAATGTTGCCCGTTCACGAGTTATGTGGATTCGAAAAACCAATAAAAAATGAAAGTAAAAATACTTTTTTTTTATTTCTAGAATCATAGGGCATTAATAGATTTAATCTAAATAATTGATTTATATAAAAGTACTAACAAATAGATAAAGTTATTATTTTTAAAACATTAGTTTATCGAAAAGATACATCAAAATCTAATAAAAAAATTGTAAAAGTGTTTATTAATCAGACACAGTTACATATATTAAAGATGTGTTGTACGTAGAATGCATGACGCGTGACAAATAGTACCTATACTCAGATGTATCTACACTGTACCCGCTAGTTCGAGCTATTTGATGGGCACTGTCGCCTAAACTGGCCCTAAGACTGTTTCATAGGCGACATTGTTTGGTAAAACCACTGGTAATTACATTTGGGTACTTAACTCTGATCTTATATTTAAATATTTTAAACCTATAGTTATATATACATACTTATTCTACTTTATCTGCGCGCTGACTGTGAGACTCATTAGTGCAGTGTGTGCGTTAAATGTGTGAGTGCATTGCAAGACAACCCACATGATGACGCCTTAATCGAAAGGTTTCCACGCTATTTTGCCATGGATCTTCCAAAATTCTGGAAATTTTGTGAAGATACAGCAACTTTGTATATCCAGTTATATACATGATACTACATGCCCTCTAGCGTACATAAGTTGCTTGTGCATAGAACGGATATAATAGAATATTTTGGACTTTTACCAATCGAGAAACTGTCGAAAGAAGCATCGGAGCCTAGAAATAAGGATTTCCGTAAATATAGAGGGAATCATTCCAGAAAACTAAGTAGGACAGCGACAAATGAAGATATCTTGCATAATCTTCTCATGTCATTCGATCCAAAACTTACTTCTCTATGGCCAAGAATGGCCAAATAATGGAGAATGTATCTCTCACCAAGACATCCCACATGATGACGCCTTAATCGAAAGGTTTCCACGTTATTTTGCCATGGATCTTCCAAAATTCTGGAAATTTTGTGAAGATACAGCAACTTTGTATATCCAGTTATATACGAGATACTACATACCCTCTAGCGTACATAAGTTGCTTGTGCATAGAACGGATATAATAGAATATTTTGGACATTTACCAATCGACAAACTGTCGGAAGAAGCATCTGAGGCTAGAAATAAGGATTTCCGTAAATATAGAGGGAATCATTCCAGAAAACTAAGTAGGACAGCGACAAATGAAGATATCTTGCATAATCTTCTCATGTCATTCGATCCAAAACTTACTTCTCTATGGCCAAGAATGGCCAAATAATGGAGAATGTATCTCTCACCAAGACATCCCACATGATGACGCCTTAATCGAAAGGTTTCCACGTTATTTTGCCATGGATCTTCCAAAATTCTGGAAATTTTGTGAAGATACAGCAACTTTGTATATCCAGTTATATACGAGATACTACATACCCTCTAGCGTACATAAGTTGCTTGTGCATAGAACGGATATAATAGAATATTTTGGACATTTACCAATCGACAAACTGTCGGAAGAAGCATCTGAGGCTAGAAATAAGGATTTCCGTAAATATAGAGGGAATCATTCCAGAAAACTAAGTAGGACAGCGACAAATGAAGATATCTTGCATAATCTTCTCATGTCATTCGATCCAAAACTTACTTCTCTATGGCCAAGAATGGCCAAATAATGGAGAATGTATCTCTCACCAAGACATCCCACATGATGACGCCTTAATCGAAAGGTTTCCACGTTATTTTGCCATGGATCTTCCAAAATTCTGGAAATTTTGTGAAGATACAGCAACTTTGTATATCCAGTTATATACGAGATACTACATACCCTCTAGCGTACATAAGTTGCTTGTGCATAGAACGGATATAATAGAATATTTTGGACATTTACCAATCGACAAACTGTCGGAAGAAGCATCTGAGGCTAGAAATAAGGATTTCCGTAAATATAGAGGGAATCATTCCAGAAAACTAAGTAGGACAGCGACAAATGAAGATATCTTGCATAATCTTCTCATGTCATTCGATCCAAAACTTACTTCTCTATGGCCAAGAATGGCCAAATAATGGAGAATGTATCTCTCACCAAGACATCCCACATGATGACGCCTTAATCGAAAGGTTTCCACGTTATTTTGCCATGGATCTTCCAAAATTCTGGAAATTTTGTGAAGATACAGCAACTTTGTATATCCAGTTATATACGAGATACTACATACCCTCTAGCGTACATAAGTTGCTTGTGCATAGAACGGATATAATAGAATATTTTGGACATTTACCAATCGACAAACTGTCGGAAGAAGCATCTGAGGCTAGAAATAAGGATTTCCGTAAATATAGAGGGAATCATTCCACAAAACTAAGTAGGACAGCGACAAATGAAGATATCTTGCATAATCTTCTCATGTCATTCGATCCAAAACTTACTTCTCTAAGGCCTCTACTTCTCTTAAGGAAAATGTTTTGTTGTTGACAATTATTCATCAGAATGACGAGACCTATCGATGGGTGTTGTTAAAAAATGAAATTTATAAAAAAAATCCCTATGTCCCTTATACTATAGCAATCTCGACCCACTGTGCGGCGGGATCGCGTTAAATGGCTCCTCCGAGTACTCCCCATCGAATAAGCGAGAGAACACACTTAGGGAGCCGACATCCCTACGGTGTTATAGTGGTTCTAGAACAGGTATGCTCTAAACATGGAAATCCACCAGAACGGGGCGTATGAGGTCACGACGAGCACCGTCCGTCTCGGTCGAGGTTCTGGCTGGCGCGCGAGTAGATAAACATAGCAACTAAATGGGTGCAATGCTCATTCATTAGATATCGGTGCATCACAACCTTATCACAACAAATGAACGCATCGTTATTGAGGGAAAAATATCAGACTGAGCTCGTGCTGAGCACGCACTCGGAGTGATCCACGTGTCAAACTCTAACTCTAACTCAAACTCAAGACTTTTAATTGCAAACAAATAAAACAGAAAACATAAAAGAAAAAAATACCTAATAAAAACAAAAAGAATTAAATACTTATAACAAAAAAGAACATTACAGAGAAAAACAACACATTGTTCGCAAAAAGGATGCGGCACAGCTCTTATTCCTGCAGCTAATCAATATGTTCACATAATTTCGACTACTTGCTAATAAAGAAACTAGTTTAAAAACGCAAAAAGAACTAAACCAAAAAATACTTAAAAAACGGAAGAGAAAAATAAAAGAAAGAAAGGAACAAAATATTTCCCCCAAAGTACGTCGCCGGAAAGCAGTGGTTCCGTACCGCTGAAGGCCGGGAGGACTGGAGGCAAATTGGAGAGGCGTCAAGCGCCAAAATTGGAGCGACAGCATTGGACGCTTACACGCTGACTGACTGACTGTCTCGGGTCCTCCAAGAGGGGCGTGAATAGGGACCTGTCAGGCCGGCATGGCATTCGCAACCCCCGCGTATGTCCGAATGTCCATGGGCGTCGTTAGACACCCTATGGGTGGCTCGGCGCCATATTATGTCGCGCTGTCAATAAAAAAAAACTAATGACTTTGACACATGGATACTCGTCTTGTCCCTTACTAGGTGGTAGGCTCAAATTGTGGCCGACTGGGTTGGTACCACCGTACTGGATGTAAGATGGTGTCACGTTGTGTTACAAACTTTACGTTTTATTTTGCATTTCGGTTGAAGACTAATCTGTGGGCGTCGTTGATACTTGTTCTACCTCTTGGCTGGTAGTGCAGCTTTGTTTTTAAATTGAATATTGTGAAAATGTTATGATTTGTGCTTTTGTCAGATATTGAAAATGGATCGGAAAATAATAGCCAATCTATAATATTGGTTTCTTGTAAATAATTTATTTAATAAATAACAAAAAAAAAAGTAATACTAATAACTAAAGAAATAAACCTACCTAACAAACATTTAAATAACTATCAAAAGGGGCATTTTCAAATGTTCCTAGAACACTTGCTGCATTACCCCGCTGGATGGCAAGGCTTACCCTTTGAATGAAGTAGGCCCTTGATTGCGGGACGCCAGTTGCGTCCACCAGCAGAGGCCCAAGCCTCTTCAAGAAGCTTTTGGCTTCACTGCTCCACGGACCGAGGGTTTCAACTCGCAAACGCAACAAATTCGAAATCTTGAATAATATTTGAATATTTGTTGCGTTTGAGGCTCTCCGCTCCGGCCGCGGCCGCGCCAGCCGCTCTTGAAGAGGCCCGAACGTGACTTGGAGCCAATGTGTCGACACAAGTGGCGTCCCACATCAATGACCTACCCTTAGCCCATGGCACCAGGGTGATACCATCGGGCCTCTTGCCATCCAGCCGGGAATAACCGCAAGGTTCTAGGATGCACGGTATGTTTGCTGTCAGAAGCGTGGACTTTATAATAAAATTTAAATTTTGATGCCTGGAGTTTCTACCTGCACTTTTGATACATGATAGTCCGTGGTGGCCATATATGTCGACTGGTGACCCACACACACAAATATGACTTTCACAAATTTTGAGGCCTAAACGAAGTGCAACCGAAATTTTGGTGGTTTTCTGATCTAATAAAGTCCCTAGGTGACTCGATGGGTAAGCTTCAAGCCACGCTCCAGATTCTTTTTCTGAAACCGCCAAAATACGTGCACGATTAATTTCATTACAATTTTCAAGGAGAATGTTATGTTTCATTTTGACTATTGGAATATCCCACTTGGACTGGGCGACAGCTTGGCTTGGACACGGTGGTTGTTCGTCGGGACAAAGCACCTTCCAAGCAGAAACGGCTTCTTCGAAGTACGAAATCTCAAACTCACATAGTGAGGGACTTAATATCGAACCAATGAGAGCTGACGTACTATTAATTGAAGAAATGAAGGCCGGTAGACAAATATCCTCCACCTTTCTCAGACCGATTCCACCGTATTTTACGGGTAAAGTTGCTTGTTGCCAGGACGAATCAGTCAATTTCGAATTCAGCAATTTTTCCAAGTTACAACGCAGAGAGTTTCAATTGAATTAATCAAATCGTTTTCCTTCCAAATCGGACTTGAGCGCAGAAAATAAGTGAGTTTCGGCATGTATATACAGTGGCGAAGCAAAAATAAACGTATGGTAAAAAAACGGGGTGCTGACACTTTGTTTTGAACCCTCATAGGAGGAAGACTAGTTGGCAAGAATGCATCCAAAATATCAAGTACAATTACGCTGATGTCGTAATTATTAACTTATTGCAAGGCAACCCGCCTACACGTTTAAATTCTGTGAAGTTCTTCGTTGGCTGTATGCCTTTCTAAAGATGAGTTTCGCTATCCCATCACAGGCTAGTTCCTGTGTATGTTCGTGCTTCCGCTGCATAGCAGGTCACTGATTGTTATTTCATAAGTGTCATTTCTTTCAGGGTTTCGTCGAATCTTTACTGTCTAATCTGCCCTGGAAGTAACGTGCTATTTTCATCTTTCCCACTAGGAAAGATGAGGATAGCACGAGAAACGTTTCGTTTTCTCGTGCTAATGTTACTCATCTTTCAACAGCGGCTCCTGTCACCCGCTTCTGAGGTTCCTGTCACCCGCACCTGTGTTTCCTGTCACCTACTGGGGCTCCTGGGTTACCTCCTGTCGGCCCTTGACACCGGCTCCATTCACCTCCTGACACCACCTGTTGTTACCGGCTCATGTCACCTCCTGACCTGTCCACCGCTTTATTCCCCTTCCCATTCCTGTACCAAGAACCTTCCTGCTGTCTTCAAATAAGATGGATATGAGATACGTACTTTCTAATTAGGTTCAGGAATACCGAATCTGGTTATTGTAAAATTAATTGAATTAAAACTATGACGGAATCCTAAGTGTTTTTAATCAACAGAATCTGCCAGGCAAGCCTCACCCCTGATTTCATGTTCTTCTTCTTTAAAATTTCGAAGTGCTGAGTGTACTGGGTTCACTTAATCTAATTATCTCTCCTAATTGGAACTCAGCTACACTCACACTCTTGTCCAAGACCATGGCGGTGGGGAAGACCCTTCTTTTTGGTCCGTGACAATGGCCGCATAGCAGCCCCGTCTGCGTTCTCCTCTATTCCAGTTATATAGCCAGCAATCCAAAGGGAAGTCTCCGGTATGGCACCTACCTTCTCGGAGTTTTTTTTTTATGTGAACCAGCATGGTTGGCTATGCCGAGAGACCATTGGTGCAGTCGACAGAGCCAAAATCACCTCTCCTCGCGAAACCACGCTCAGTTAGGTGCCATGCCAGCAGATTTTCGGACTGTTGCTAGGCTGTCTAGCCCGTTAATACGACGCTTGAAGACACCCAGGTTAAAGGATTCAGGAAATACACTCGCCGGAAGACAGTTCCACACTCTAGCGGTGCGACAAAGAAACGATTTAGAGAACCGATGGGTTCTCAAAAGCCCAATGTCAACAACAAAAGGGTGCTGAGTCTCTCTGCGACGAGTCATGCGGATGTAGAGCTGTGAGGTAAAAGGTGAAGCGGTGTCGTGTCCTCTGGCTCCACGTGTAGCTGCAGCTGATGTTGTTGTATGGGCTAGTGCCCAGTTGTTCTGCCAAGCGATCTGTATTTATGCGAGGCGTATTTGATATTTCAGCAATGTGTTAAGATATTAAAAAATTAACAACAGGAGAAAAATAATAACACAAGTAATTAGACAAATAAGGGTAAATAACTTCTTTAGTAAATAACTTAATACCATCAGAAAAAGGCTGTGTGGCGTATGGAATTCTTAATTAGCCGTTATTTGCCACCTGTTGGTGTGCTAGTGAATCTTTCTGTTTCTTCGTCGCGAAGCGATGTAGGTTATTATCGATCTTTATTATTCAGTTGTGGGATAGGTGTCGCTATCACCACAGTATTCCCCCCTCAGTCGTGACGTAGTCCGTGACGATTGAGAGCCGATCAGTCAGTATGCTCCGATGACGCAGCTTGGTCGGCGTGGTCAGTTGGTGTCGCGTACTGCTGACGTAGTCCTCTGTGGAGGCGCGCGGCGGCGGGGCGTTGACCGAGTGTTGTCTTGCTTGCTACGATTACCTACTGGTTGAGACCCGCTTGTGGGAAGCCAGTAGGTAATGTTGCGATATCAGCTTCATGAAGGTTGCGATGTTCTTTGTAGGGGTCACCAATGTAGAGCTGTGAGGTAAAAGTGAAGCGGTGTCGTGTCCTCTGGCTCCACGTGTAGCTGCAGCTGATGTTGTTGTATGGGCGAGTGCCCGTTGTTCTGCCAAGCGATCTGTATTTATGCGAGGCGTATTTGATATTTCAGCAATGTGTTAAGTGGCGTATGGAATTCTTAATTAACCGTTATTTGCCACCTGTTGGTGTGCTAGTGAATCTTTCTGTTTCTTCGTCGCGAAGCGATGTAGGTTATTATCGATCTTTATTATTCAGTTGTGGGATAGGTGTCGCTATCACCACACGGAGATAGGACGGGTGGCAGGGAATAAGGGATGCTAGTTCCGCAGAGCAGCGTCCGTGATAGTATCTGTAAAACAGACTAAGCGAACCCACAAATCGTCTGTGACTCAGGGACTCCAGACCATCTGTAAGTTTCGGGTCACCAACAAGACGGATGGCTCGGCGCTGTATCGAGTCCAAGGATGCTAGCAGATAATTCCTTCCCAGATGTGACTGCAGTACACTCCATCACCGGCCTAATCTGCGTTTTGTACAGCAGGAATAGTTGTGCCGGTGAGAAGAACCGCCGATTGCGGAAAAGTATTCCCAATTTTCTGGATGCAGTTTTGGCCTTAGACTCGATTAGTTGCCGGAACGGAAACCCACGTCTTTGGAAATAGTGGTGCCCAGGAGGTCCAGGTGTTCCGAGACAGGTACGACGCTGCCTTGGAAACTAGCTTGGAAAGGAAAGGGATCGACTTAGCAGATAATGCGCAGCACTGAGTCTTGCTAACGTTAAAGGCGACAAGGTTCTCCTGGCCCCATATAGCTACTTTTCCGAGAACGTCATCGACCTTATCAACAACTGAACGTTGAGCCTCCCTGTGCCGCGAATCTCTACTCTTTCAGTCCTTAACATAACCCTCGTGCTCCGTGCTGTCGTCTGCATAGCTGTGTATCATGCCCAAGGACAGTAGTTGATATTGGCTGGTCGGAGCATGTGCTTTGGCTCCTCCGACTCAGCCACCCATAGGAATTACATTATAAGCACAAAAGGTTCCATCTACAGGTGTGCCTTTGTACTGCTTTCTACTCAAGGTCATTATTTAATACTTTTCAGGGTTTGAAGTTGGTTCACAGTTTTTTTATTTCACTCTTTTTTTAGTAATATCACATAATATTAAAATCGGTAGACATGATTACTTCATGTTTACTTTTTTAGATATTTAAATCGAAATATATCGATTTCCTAACCACGGTGTCGTATAAAATTCTGATAAACGAGAAGACTCATGCATGAGAAAAATTATAATAAGTACCTAACCATTTCAGTAGCTTATCTATCAGCTAAGGAATCGGTGGTAATCATATTATGCGATCGATGGGACAGTTCGACGTCGACCGCCCCCCCTCAGTAGCACACCGAGATGCGCCTCAGTATCTCCGTGGACACATCTCGCGACCTGCCTGCATGACAGGTATAACAATGAAGCGATTTGTGCCATTTGAATGTGATAGATAACTATTCAGCACACGTCGTCGTCGGGAGTCGTCCAGCTTTTGGAGCAGCAAGGACACGGCGCGGCGGCGGCGGCGGCGTCTCGGAGCGCTGTGCTGTGTCCATCTATTCCGCAGTCAAATCCTGCGCGCTTAGTCTGCAAGACGCCACGCACCGTCGCGTCGACTGAACTCGAGAGATATTGGCGAAAATTGTGAGGTGAGTACTAGGGCATGCAAAATCGGACCGAAATCGAAAATCGAAATTCTTTCGATTTTGGAACCACAAAATCGAATATTCGATTTTAAGGCACTTTTGAGCATTGCATGATTATATAAACAAAGAACTGTCAAAACATTTATTTTAGCAAACACGTAATCTAAACAACTAAACCTAATGTTTATGTGGTCGACATAACCTAACTAATTCATGCTTTTGTTCTAAAATAACACGCGGTATAAACTAATGTTTATTTGGTCGGCATAATACTATGCTAATAACTAATTGTTTATTGTTTATTGTATAATTTCATCCATAGGTAGGTAACCTACGCTTGGACATGTCGAAAATTCCGCCAGTTCTAAATTCAATGCGAAGAAGAACTGACAAACAAACTTCGCAAGTCACAATGTTTTGTTAGTACCTTATAAGTATTATATTATAGTAACTTACAAATAATTAACCCATACTACCGCTCACAAGAGCATTAATTTACAGCATAAACATGAATACTGAAGAATTTGACCACACTGCCTATTTAAATTACCTATATCTGGTGTATAGTGCCATCGTCAATTTTGATACTTCATATTATATCAAGTCAAAAAATTAATAAAAATTAGTTTACATTTATTACAAAGAGATGTAATAAGTCATATAAAAAAAAATTTATGATACAAAGTGTATCCAAATGTCAAATTGTCAAAGTTTGTTAGTGGAAAAAACAGTAGTCAAACTCTTAGATATAATTACGGTCAGTTAATGCATCCATATTAGTGTAATAACTCTTTTCAATTAACATTAATTTAATCCGTCGTTTGAAATTATTATCATCTAATTGTTTTATGTTAGAAGACAGTTTATTATAAAATCTAACACTATTACAAATAAAGCTTTTTGAGGTTTTAGCTAATCTATGTCTTATTAGTTGTACATTATTCTTACACCGTGTATCATGTACAACTAATAAGACATAGATTAGCTAAAACACAATTTAATAAACTAAAACTTTGCAAGTACTCTCTGACGGGTCGCTCCCTCTTCGTCTCGATTGATGGTAGGTACGAAGTCGGACGACTTTCCAATTAACGCTACCTACGTTATTTTTAATCTTCATTAACGACTTACTGTCCCTGGGCATGATTAACAGTTACGCAGATAACAGCGCAGGACATGAAGGTTATGTCAAGGACTGGAAGAGCAGAGACGCACAGCCCAGCAAGACGCAACGTTCTGTTGTAGAAAGGGTGGACAAGGTTCTTGAAAAAGTTGCCACTTGGGGCAACGAGAACCTTTTTGCCTTCAACGTTCGCAAGACGCAATGCTGTGTATTCTCTGCTAAGGTCAAACTCTTTCCTTTCCTTGCAAGTTTCCAAGGCACTGTCGTTCATTTCCAAGGACGTGGGCTTTAGGCAGTTTATTGAGCCCAAGGCCAATACCTCATCAAAAAAACTGGGGATTCCATACCGAAATAGGAGGTCCTTCTCACCGGCACAACTACTTATGTTGTTCAAATCACAGATTAGGCCGGTGATGGAATACTGTCTGTGGTTACTAGCCACATTTGGGAAAGCAGCCCACAGTATCTGTTGGCGTCCTTCTGGTGGGAGACCCGAAACTGACTGATGATCAAGAGTCTCTCAGTCAAATACAATTTGTAGGGTCACTTAGTTTGTTCTACAGGTACTATCATGGACGCTGCTCGGAGGAACTTGCTTCCCTTATTCCTTGCCATCCAACCTAACCTCGCAGCACTCGCCACAGAGAAACTGAGCACCCTTTTGTTGTTGACATTGGGCTTTTGAGAACCCATCGGTTCTCAAAATCGTTTCTTTGTCGCACCGCTAGAGTGTGGAACTGTCTCCCGGCGAGTGTGTTTCCCAAATCCTTTAACCTGGGTGTCTTCAAACGTCGTATCAAAGGGCTAGACAGCCTAGCAACAGTCCGCAAATCCGCTGGTATGGCGCCTCACTGAGCGTGGTTTCGCGAGGAGAGATGTTTTTTGCTCTGTCGACTGCACCATTGGTCTCTCGGCACAGCCACCAATGTTGGTTTACATAAAAAATATATATATATTATTTCGGGTTATACACTGTCACTACGAAAATTTTCGTCAAAATCTATTCAATATATTCAAAGTTTTTTGCATTTTTTGCATTTACGATTTTATTATAATTAAAATTATGTAGGTATACAGATAGATGAAAATGACAATTGGCGTGAAATTAAAAAAAACCGTTGCAAAGCTGTTGCTTTACAACGCATTGCGTCTTATTGCAACCTACTCTTCTGAAAAGTAGCAATGTTTTCATTTATCCATTATTTAGTGATGATTATTTTCTGTGGTAAGTGAAGAATATTTGTTTATTAAGCTTGAAATAAAAGTTAAATTAACAAATTTAAAAAACCGCTGACGCTATCCGTTTACTTTGCAAGTACTCTCGGACTCAAGGAGTCGGAGGACCGCTAATCTAAAAACTCAGATCAACGCGGGAATTTACTTAGCGGTCCCCCGACTCCTTTATGAAAACGGAAATTATTTTTTACTTTAAGGGTCCCCCGACCCTTAAAGTCGAAAATGTTTTTTTTACTTGTAATTTAACTTTTGTTTAATTATCATTCTTATGCCAATAAAACTGCGCTCGAACTTCTCACAATTCGTCCTATACGGTTCGATTACGGAGGAGAGGGGTTTTTGGGTCTGTCGACTGTACCATTGGTCCCTCGATACAGCCACCCATGTTGGTTAAAAAAAAGCTCTAAAATATACTAAATAAAAGTCCAGACAAAATAGAAAGCGGTTCTTTCTTATTGTAAACTATAACTAAGAGATCCTCTATAAGTACCTAAAGCATTCCCAGAATTAGGGATCTTATTGTTTGTTTCGCTTTCTCTGAAACAGCAAACATAATGCTTCCAAACTGTCATTCTATAGGGCACATCTTATTTGCTTCGTGAAGTATCCGGCCGATGAAAATGCCCTTTCGGCCTCTACACTGGTTGGTGGAACGCTAAAAATGTAAGAATAACATTTTCGAGATGTTTAACCTATGTACTGAACACTGACCGACGACAAACAGGCGAGGCGCATCGGGTCGGGGGGTTGCGTAGCGTCGGAGGATGCGGACGGGCGGCGGTGACGCGACCTTTGGTACTTACTTCTCGGTTACTTCTTTTTTACAAGTCAAGTTTTGAGAAACCTAAATATTAGGAGCGTAAGCTTGTATGTGTGTAGTAGTATTTGTGCGCAATAGGAATGTATTTAAAATAAAAAACCAAAAAAAAAAACAATTCAAAGAATCGAAATTTAGATTTTCAACGATAAAAAAATCGATATTCAACCATGCTAAAAAAGTCCCGATTTTAGATTTTTTCGATTTTCGATTATTCGATTTTGCATGCCCTAGTGAGTACATCATGTTCTAATCTTATTTGTTCAGCTACAGACGTGCATAAACCATCACGCTGTATCCCGACATGCGGGGTAAGCAGAGTAGTCGGTCAGCCGCTGTCAGCCTCGGTAGCTCAGTAGCGCGTTCAGTACTTGGATGGGTGACCGTTCGACCGTTGGAGGCTGACCGCGCTTCGGATTCCACGTAAAACTGTAGGTACCTTCCCTTCTTACCTTACTAGGTGGCAGGATTTAACCCGTTCGGGTTGGCACCACAGCACTGAATGAAACATCGGTCGAGGCGGCTATGTAAAATATTTCGTATTTTCCGGTTCAGTGGAGCCGACACGACACGTAAGGGAAGCACATGAAGCATTAAGCATTATATTAAATTAGCTGAGCCCGCGGCTCCGCTCGCGAGAAATTCGTATTTCAAAGAAGACAGTAAGTAACTATGGGCGAGGCCGAAGGCCGAGTTACGTTCAGGAAGACCATAAACCTTCTCGAAGAAAGTAAGTAACTGAGGGCGAGACCGAAGGCCGAGCTGCGTTCAGGAAGAATATAAACCTTCTCGAAGAAAGTAAGTAACTGAGGGCGAGGCCGAAGGCCGAGCTACCAGGCCTCACGCACTCTATGTACTTGCGCGCGCTAACTACTGAGCGAGCTGGAGATGAGAAGTCGACGCAAGATTCTCCTTTTCCATGGGGTCATCGAAACAAAAGAGGAGAAGGTAAACGACCGACTCACTCAGCTGTTCTGCAGTAAGCTGGAGCTGACTGATGTCTCTGTCAGTGCCATCAAAGTCTGCCACAGACTGGGCAGCTCACACAAGGAAGGAAGGGCGAGGCCAATACTTGTGCGCTTTCGGGACATCGCTGTCAAAGATGCTGTATGGTCCAAGAAAACTCTGTTCAAAGGCAAATCGTATTAACCGGGATCGTATTAAGCGGATTTTACTTTACTTATATCAATTTCATCGCAATTTCACGCGAGCGAAGCCGCGTGCAACAGCTAATAAATAGATATATCGGTAACGAACGACCGACAGACGCGCGCGATGGACACGACAGTCGTCGATTTTTGTTTATTGGGATCAATACCAAAAAAGTCAATAAAAAGTTACAGTTTTCAAATAAACTAAGTGATTAATATATCTATACATATAATAAAATCGTAGAGGTAAGAAAGTCTGTACATTGAATGTATTCGGAAAAAAACTAACCAGGGTGGCTTAAAATGAGATACTGAACATGTTAAAACAGTTTTTAAAATTTTTGTTTGTTTGTTTGTTTGTTTGTTTGTTTGTTTGTCTGTACGCGCATCACGCAAAAACCACTGAACGGAATTAGACGAAACTTTGTATAGTGGCAGTTTATATGCCGGGTTAACATAATACGTAAAAAAAAATAACAAAAATAAAAAAAAAAATTACAATTATAATCATTATTGCGCGTTTAAAATCACGTAGTCCAAAGTACATAATTATATCTTGAGAACTGGCAGCAAATACAATTTGAATAAAATATTCATTCGAAATTTAAAAATAAGTAGATACAACGAAAATGACAGTTCTTCTTTTTTTTTTATAACTTGAACACAATAGTCTATACATATCTATTCTTTCTATACATATCATAAAATCGTAAATGCAAAAATGTCTATTTGTACGCGCATCTCGCAAAAACCACTGAACGGAATTTGACGAAACTTTTTATAGTGACAGTGTATATCCCGGATGAACATAATAATTAAAAAATATAATAAAAATCACGTAATCCAAAGTAAAGGTAAAAAACAATTTTAAATGTCATGTTGACAACGGAGAACTGTCATTTCGACGTGAGCTGGCCGGTGACAAATTGTTTGATAAATAAAAATAATAATTGAAAGTCGAAGTTATGTCGCTGTCATTGGTGCAATAAAATTTATATATCTGTTGCCCGCGGCTTCGCTCGCGTGAAATTCGTATTTCAAAAAAATAAAGTAAGTAACTAAAGGCGGGCCCGAAGGCGGATCTGCGCTCACGTAAACGATATTCTTTCTCGATGAAAGTAACTAAGGGCGAGGCGGAAGGCGGAGCTGAGTTCAGGAAGAAGAAATTATTCGAGATGGTTTAGCTTCTTCCTGAACGCAGCTCGGCCTTCGGCCTCGCCCTTAGTTACTTGCTTCTTCGAGATGGTTTATCATTTGTCAGAACGTAGCTCGGCCTTCGGCCTCGCCTTAGTTACTTACTTTCTTCAAAAATGTTTACCTTCTTCCTGTACGCAGCTCGGCCTACGGCCTCGCCCTTAGTTACTTGCTTTCTTCGAGATGGTTTATGGTCTTCCCGAATAGAGCACGGCCTTCGGCCTCGCCCTTAGTTACTTACTTTCTTCAAGATGGTTTAGCTTCTTCCTGAACGCAGCTCGGCCTTCGGCATCGCCCTTAGTTACTTGCTTTCTTCGAGATGGTTTTTCAATTATCAGAACGTAGCTCGGCCTTCGGCCTCGCCTTAGTTACTTACTTTCTTCAAGATGGTTTAGCTTCTTCCTGAACGCAGCTCGGCCTGCGGCCTCGCCCATAGTTACTTACTTTCTTCGAGAAGGTTTATGGTCTTCCAGAATAGAGCTCGGCCTTCGGCCTCGCCCTTAGTTAGTTACTTTCTTTAAGAAGGTTTATCGATTACCTGAAGGCAGCTCGGCCTTCGGCCTCGCCCTTAGTTACTTACATTCTTCTTTGGAATACGAATTTCACGCGAGCGGAGCCGCGGGCTCAGCTAGTTGTAAAATAATGTTCCGCACGAACGTGGGAATGACAGGCGCGCGTTGAGTGAGCGAGCGAGCAGGGACGAGTGCGCGGAGAGAGGAGATGCGCGGCGTGAGTTATTCGACCCCAACCATAGCCGACTATCATTGGTCTCCCTGGAGACAATGATAGTCGGCTATGCCCCAACCGTTCCCGCGTCAGCGGACCCTCCCCCCGCGCGCGTCAAATAACACTTGACGAAAACATACATTTAAAAAAAATATATTTGGAAAACTAGACACTTTAGAGAAAAACTCGATTTACTTTTTTATCTCGGAAAAACATGAGGATTGCGCTGGTGAAATTAATGTACTGGCAGTTACAACAACGCTCCGCTGCCGCGAGAACAGCTAATATCAATAAAACAATTAAACAGTATTACGCGTTGGTTATACATTAGAAATCTTTGACCTCTGATCAACAAAGGTTACAGTCAATACAAATTGATCGAATGACGAATATTCCACTAACAAACAATGATAAGTGCGGTTCAAATGTATTCAATCATGTTTACTGACCTAATTATGATATGACACATTCTCATCTTCGACAACATTTATTAATTTATTAAAGTAAATACCTAAGGTATTTGCTAAAATATACTCGTACTTGAAAAAATTACATACCACACGTTATATCCCGACAATCGGGGTAAGCAGAGTAATCGGAGTTGTGCTGCAGGTCTTGTAAATTACAGCACAACACCGACCACCATGTTGAGCAATGTATTATGACAAGATAACTATCAAGCAGCAAGTAAGGCACGAAGACCCACCCGCTGCATGACTCGGTGGAAGGACCGTTCCAAGGTGAGAGGTGGCTATACTGTCGCCCTTTACCACGGCACGTTGTCCGTAAGAACATGTTCTTGGTTGTCCGTATCCTTTAGTCCCTTTTGCGACATGCATGGGGAGAGATGCAATAGGGCTATTCATTTTATATTATATTTTTTACACGGTAGGGTAAATTAAATTATAGTTACTAAAATTAATTTATTACTTATTATATTGTAGTGCGTATAATAAATAATAAATTGTTTGTTTATTTGGATAATTTTGTAGGGGAAATAAATGAATGTTAATTTGAAAAAGTTCTTCAACAGTGAAATGATGGCTGTCGTCCGTACATTTTATAAGTTGGTCGACTATTACTCGTCAACCTGTCAGCCTACTTAGCTGTGATAGTTTTCCTTTTAATTTCGATATAGTATATACTACTGCTGTGAATTTTTTCACATATCTAATAACAACCGTATAGCTGGCAGGGGGTGGGGAGTGGGGACACTTGACTCCAACAAAAATTAGCACTTAAAAGCTTAATAATTCGCAAACGGATCCCTAAATCAAAATATCTTTTTTACAAACCCACAATATTTTCCAAAGACCTATCCAACGACATCCCACATGTAGGGGTAGACGTGAAGAAAAAATGCATCCCCACTTCAGGTGTAGGTGGGGAGGTACCCTAAAAAAATTATTTAAAAATTTTTATTTTACCACTTTGTCGGCGTTATTAATACGTATACATACCCATACCAACTTACAACTTTCTAGAACTAAGGGTCTCTGAGCCAAGTCGCGGACAGACAGACGGACGGACATGGCGAAACTATAAGGGTTCCATGTTGACTATGGAACCCTAATAAAAAGTGGCATAATAAAATTGCGTATATTTGAAACTCCGCTGGGTTACCTCTCACCTCTCTTATCTATTCCTCTGAAATTCGGAGTACCTATCTATTTACGAGTACATACTCCTACGAACCTCTGGATAGCATTGTAGCATATCATATCACTGCTGGATAGTGACTTAGTGAGTCACGCGCTCTTTGCCTCTTTATCTAAGTTTTTACTTTAGGGTTAGCACTATAATCACAATCAACCAAAAGTTTGACGCTTGTGTGTATAACCGTTTTTTAACCCCCGACGAAAAAAACGGAGGGGTGTTATAGGTTTGACGTGTGTGTGTGTGTGTGTGTGAGTGTGTGTGTCTGTCTGTGGCATCGTAGCTCCCAAACGGATGGACCGATTTGGATGCGGTTTTTTTGATTAGGAAGCTTGTTTAATCGGGATGGTTCTTAGCTATGTTTGAAATCAAGTAATCAAGTAATTAAGTAATAAAATTAAAAATTAATTATGTTAAAAAGTGGACCGATTTTCATGCGGTTTTTTTAAAAAAGCTTGAAATAAAAGTTAAATTACAAATTTAAAAAACCCCCGACCCTTAAAAAGTCAAACATAATTTCAGTTTACTTACTTAAAGGAGTCTGGGAACCGCTAAGTAAATAAAATATAAAAACTCAGAGCTGCGCGGGAATTTACTTAGCGGTCTCCCGACTCCTTTAAGTAAGTAAACGGAAATTATTTTTGACTTTTTCAAGGTCGGGGGTTTTTTTACGATAGAGCAAAAACATAAAACCGTGAAAAAAACATGTTTCTTCAAAAGTAAAAAATTTAAATTAAACCCTTTAATTCTTTATTAGGGTTCCGTATCCGGTACGGGACCCTATTACTAAGCCTACGCCGTCTGTCTGTTTGTCCGTCCGTCCGTCTGTCCGAGGGCTGTATCTCTTGAACCGTAATATAAGTAGCGCCTTGAAATTTTCACAGAATATGTGTTTTTATTATCGCCGATATAACAACAAATAATAATAATAAGAAAAAGTAAAAAAATCACAGGGGTTCCCATAAAAGAAACTAAAAAGTGCATGCGCGCGCGCCATCTACCGAATAGAGTATGAAGCATTTTAACTAATCGTGAATTTTAACTATTAAGAAGCATTTCATAAACACGCCTTAGTTAGATGCAGTGAGTGGCGCTAACCATGACATGGCGATACGGAACCCTCGATGCGCGAGTTCGACTCGCACTTAGCTATTAACACTGAACCTGGACGGAAAACACGAACAATTTACATAGTTAGCCGTTTAGACCGACTTTTCTTTCAGTGCGGTGGTACCAACCCGGGCGGGTTAAACCCTACAACCTAGTAAGGTAAAAAGCGAAGGGAGCTACAGTTTTACTTGGAATTCGAACCACGGTCAGCCTCCAACGGTCGAGCGGTCATCCATCCATCCACTGACCGCGCCCAGGTGCGCTTATGGTCCGACATTCGACCGAGCGCACCACTACTTTATGCATGTACCTATTTACAACAAACACATCTTATAAATAAACTAGCTGTGCCCGCGGCTCCGCCCGCTCTCATATTTCACTTCACTGCTAACCTCATAAGCCATTTAGCGTGATAGTAAGTAGCCTATAGTTGATGGGAAGAATCAAGCTATTCGTAGATTTTTTTTTAATAAAATCGGTTCAGTGGTTCTCGAGTTATAAGCGGACAGACAGACATACACTCAGACACTCAGACAGAAAGCAGACGTTGGATTTTATTATAGGTAAGGATAAGGAAGGAAGGATAAAGATGTCCTCTATAGGGGCCAAATACATTGTCCCTAGGACGACGGATGCAGCATTCCCCCTCTGACTGAATGGCGATAGAAACACGCTGACGGAAAAATGCTGCAGCTCGCCGGTCACCTGAACATTCTAATAATTGTTTGCCAATTTTGCGGGCGAAGTTACACGCGTCATTGCTCCATGGGCCAAGCGTCTCCACGGCGAGGAACCACTATTACGGAATTTTGTGGGCCTCAGATTACCTACTTGTCTCACAATTTCTCCGCACATATCTCTGGACGTGGTCACTCCACACGGATGTGCAAACTGCTCTCGAGTGCGTAATGTAATGATAATGATTAGGTTTTATCGCATTGATAATAATTCTGGATCCGCTCTTCGTATTACTACAGACTATCGGCACAGCGGGCGCGGTCAAGCGGTCAGGGTTATCCTGAACCCAGCTCCGGGATAGATATTGCACTTGGCAGATATCAGTGCGTGACAGAGAAAAAAAAAACCGGCCAAGTGCGAGTCGAACTCCCGCATCGAGGGTTCCGTATCGCCATGTCATGGTTAGCGACACTCACGTCATCTATGTATTAGTGAAAATTTCAACCGGCAACCTTTTACGGTTCCAAAGATACAGCAGTAGGACAGACAGACAGACTGACAGACGGCGTAGGTTTAGTATAATAGGCTTCCGTACGGGATACGGAGATCTAAAAATGTGTCAGTACTTGCTGCAGAAATGAAGACTGCAGTCATAAAAAAAAGTATTTCTTTTTGAAACCTGACATCGCTGGCTACAACACGTACATACCTTGGTGACTAGGTGCCGTGTCAGTGCTTTTCTTTAGTAGCGCCGGCTACACTGCGGAAAACTTAAAACATGGACTTTTATACCAGTTTCGACTTTCACCGACCATAACTCAGTGCGGTGGTACAAATCCGAATGTTTGACTGCAGAAAAGAAGAGAGAGACTAAGTGCCACTTAAGTGTGTTCTAAAAAGCGGTCAAGTGCGAGTCGAACTCGCGTTTAGAGAAATAGGTTCCGTACCATTCCATTTTCTGTGAGAACTTTAAGACTCAAGATTTTCGTTTAGGTTTTCCTGTAAACTTTTTCTAAACCGATTTTCGTATATTTTCTTTAATATATTTTAAACTATGCATTCTAAAAATATTTATATGTTTTAGATATTCCTTATAACGAGTCCTTTCCGTCACACAATGCACTTGAAAAAAAAACTTAAGACAGACAGACACGATAAGGGTTCCGGTTTTTTTTCCTCTTTTGAGGTACGGAACCCTAAAAGCAATGAAAACATAACAACAGCAGCATATTCTTTGATCCTTTAAAAAAAATATTTCTGGAAATTCCCACAATTTTTTTTTTTTATGGAACCTGACACGTTTGGCTACATCACCTACAACATCCGTGATGTCAGCCCATAACTCGCCCATGCTTCCCTTCGGTCGTGCCGGCTACACTAAACTGGACGGAAAACTCATAGTCGTTTCGACCGACCTTTCATTTTGTGCGGTTGTACCAATCCGGGCGGGTTAAACCCTACCACCTAGTAACATAAGAAGTGAGTCATGTGTGCCATATCATAATGCAAGTAGACTTCTACCTGCGACCTTTTTCCTAGCTCATTGTTGTTTTGAGGTGTCTCATAGATATGCCACCCTGCCTCTATCTCATCCGTGAGGCTCAAGTTTCTATGTATTATCCAACGAGGTATTATGTTTTACTTGAGCTCTTAACTCGGGCAATTGGAATTGCTCCGCCGAGTTGAGGCACAATTTTACGAATTGGGGCACATCGAAACCTCGTCGGGGCTCGTCGCATGCGCCACCGCCTCCGCGCCTGCACGCATCGCGCCGCATCTCGCGCCAGTCATTATGCCCGGTTGTATTTCAATGCACATGTTGGGTTGGCCTTGGCTGGCGTTGTCGCTTACCGCCTACCGGTAGACCTGTAAAGCTAGGGTTTTTTTCTTTCAAAAATATTAAAGTTGTTAATTTTTCGCATATAGTTTCCGAACCATTTGCCCAACCTAATACATTAGTTTGTGTCATCCTAGAAATTAGCCGATCTCCCGCTCGCTTCCCGCCCCGCGCGAGCCCCTCTCGCCGCCCGCTTGCCCCACTCCCGGTCACTTCCCGCCCCGCGCGAGCCCCCCTCTGCCGCTCAGTTCTGCGCCCCGCCTCCGCGCTACCTTACCTTATACCTCAGCTGATGGGACGCCGTTTCTCTGTATCTGTCTTCGTAGCGATAGCTCTAGTAAAACATAATACCTCGTTGGTATTATCCGGACATTATTGTTTTGCTAACGTTACATAAAAAAAAAATCGGGACTGCTGAGATTAGGTTTTAAAAGATTACCTACACCAACTCGTGGTTTAAACAATAAAATATGAACAACGTTCGCCTTTTTACACATCCGCCCTTGTCGAAATAAATCTTGTATTTTGTGTTAATATATTTATGCACGCACATAGTCAAAATAAACAGATTTATAGTCACTGCCACTCAAGAGTGCCTACCATAAACTCATGGAAATAAAACAAACTTATGAATTTAAAAATTAATATTTAAATGGGATTTTTAATTACCGTGATTGTAAAATTTGTTATAATAATTATTATTATTTTAAATTAAGACTTAGATTTTCGCCCTTGCCACACTTTAAGTGGGGTTTAATGTGATATTATTATGTTTATTATGAATGTATGTAAGTATATTTCTTTATTTTTTTTTTCATACCAAGAGCCATTTATTTTCGTAAAATATAAAAATTAATACTAATAACTAAATAATTAAAAACCTACCTAACAAACATTAAAATAACTTTGAAAATAACTATACATTGAACACAAATTTATACAAATTAAGCACAATAGGCGAGCTTAATGCCATGAGGCATTGTATTCTAGCTAGCCTAATGTATTATGAATTTCCTCCAGTCAACCCTTATTTTTCCTTAAAATGAATTGTATGTCCAACGAAAATAAATATGTCCTGTTTTATGGTTGCATGTGTTTATATTTATAATTTTAACATATTTTCCTTAACCAAAGGTTTCTGTTCTATTAATAAAGGTAAACATTATATTTTTTCCATAGTAAATAATATGTTAATTATAGCTATATGAACAAACAAAGTTATCTAATCGAAGTGAAGTGCACGGTCGTGTTCTAATCTTCCTAATGGCCGAATTATCGACCTAAACCGCATCCACTAACTAAAATAAGGAAATTTCCAAAACTCCACAGCCTTCAAGGGAGGGAGGGCCTCCCTTTGCCCCAAAGTGCAATAGTAAGACGGAGTTGTGTCAATTACACCTATAAAAACCGGCCAAGTGCGAGTCGAACTCGCGCACCGAGGGTTCCGTATCGCCATGTCACGGTCAGCGCCACTCACGCCATCTATGTATTAGTTTAAATGCTTCATACTCTTTTCGGTAGATGGCGCGCATACACTTTTTAGTTTCTTGTATGGGGACACCGTGAATTTTTTACTTTTTCTTATTTTTATTAGGTATTTAGGCTAGGTGGCTAGCCTTACGCCCATCTTGTCCTTATCCCTTAGTCGCACTTTTATGACAGGCACGGGGAGAGATGCAGATGCAGAGATGCTCTACAGAAGACAGTTCCACACGCTATAGGAGCGCGCCCGACACTGTACTGTGGGCGAGACTATGAAACGATTTTCAGTTTCAGTTTATTGAGATAAAAAAGAAAACATGCACAATGTACATTCAATAAAAATAAACTAATAAAAAAACATTAAGATGTGAAAATAAACATATAGAAATATTACATTTTTCTTTTACGTTTTCTTCCATAGTTTGGTTTCTGCCCGCCAAACTTGTACTATGAAGGGCTGTACTTTTGAGAAACGATTTGTTCTCGAAAGTTCAATGTCTACAACAAAAGGGTGCTAACACTCTCTGCGACTAATGTTGCGGAGATAAGACGGAAGGATAAGATGAACATCCCCCCTATTTTTAGTTCCTCAAAGCAGCGCCCACAATATATCAGTTTCAGCTACTCTGTGATAGATCATCCTGAATTGTATTTGTAAGTTACTATAATATAATACTTATAAGGTACTAACAAGACATTGTGACTTGCGAAGTTTGTTTGTCAGTTCTTCTTCGCATTGAATTTAGAACTGGCGGAATTTTCGACATATCCAAGCGTAGGTTACCTACCTATGGATGAAATTATACAATAAACAATTCTTTCGGCGCTTAAGAAGTAACTATTTAGTAATCTGTGGCTTAAGTATGAAGAAATATTGTATATAATTTATAAGTACTTATATAATTTCAAATTCCTACATATTTTTTTGTATGAAACTGACACGGTTAGCTATACATCACCTACAACATCCGTGATGTCAGCCCATAACACCGGCTGAACTGGGTGCCATGTCAATGTTTCCCTTTATTTCATGTCGGCTACACTAAAATGGACAGAAAACACATAACTATGTATTTAAATAGCCGTTTCGACCGACGTTTCATTCAGTGCGGTGGTAGCAACCCGGGCGGGATAAACCCTACCACCTATGTTAGGTAAGAAGGAAAGGGACCTACAGTTTTACGTGAAATCCGAACCACGCTCACCCTCCAACGGTCGAGCGGTCAGCCATCCAAGTACTGACCGCGCCCAGGTGTGCTTAACAACAGTCGACTGACCGGACCACTGAGCTACCGTCCTGCTAACATCCAAAGGTTGACTGAAAAAAATATCTAGGGATAAGTCCGCCTTTGCATCGTGTGTTATTGCTTTACCTGTGCGCTATGTATAAAATATAGATATATGTATAATATAGTTTGTCTTTATTGATCAGATTTCTGTGATCAATAAAGACGAACTATAAATCTATCTTTATTAACTAACAATCTTCCCACCCCGACCATCTCCGCGCCCCCCGCGGAGGACGCGGCGTGGCGCGATAAGCCATCCTGACCTATACCCTCTGCGCAGACTCACCCGGCACACCCGACAGTATATAAGCCGGTACTCCAGAACGAACGCGTCAGTATACCCACTCAACTCGTCTCATCAACCACCCAGCCAGCACTCCGCACGATAATTTCCAAGATGGCCGCCAAGATCGCTATACTTTTCGCCGTCTGCTTCGCCATCGTGAGTACAAGTTGCTAGAATTCATTTAATCTAGCTAGACGATACAGATTCAGCTTCAGATATTTATTTCGCCATAAATGACACACAACATTAAAACAATATTTTATTGAAACATATGCATATTCAGTATGCTTCGTCATCATTTTTAGGTTTCCGTACCCCGTACGAAAGCCTATTATTAACTAACGCCGTCTGTCTGTCTGTGCGTCCGTCCAATGGCATGTTATGATAAAATAAGTTTCTTGTTTCACCCACCTACATTTTAAACTTTTTATTATTTGTTATTACATCGGCCATAATAAATAACACATATTCTGTGAAAATTTCAACGGGCTAACTATTACGGTTCAAGAGATACAGACCTCGGATGAACGGACAGACAGACAGATAGACAGACCGACGGCACCGGCGACGTAGGCTTCCGTACAGGGTACGGAAACTTAAGATCTAAAGTAAAAAATTAAGTGGGGTTCCCATCCAAGAAACGTGTTTTTTCTAGGTTTTTTGTTTTGCTCTATATCGTGAAAACTTTAATTTGTGTGATTTTAGTGCAGCTCAAAGTAAAAGATAAATAATAAAAACCGACGAATCACGTGGTGGTACGGAGCCCTCGGTGCGCGAGTCCGGCTCGCACTTGGCCGGTTTTGTGATTTGCGGTGGCAAACATTCAAATAAAAATGAAATTCAGAACTGAACTGCTTTTATGCTACGTGTATGGACACGTGTAAATTTTATGTAAAATTGCAATACCGAAGCGGAACACTGACAAGGCACCCAGTTTCAGCAAGAAGGCACCGGATGTGTAATTGGTTGATGTAACTAGTGAGACGGTGTAGTCAAAAATGTTGTTCAATAATAATAAAATTATTGGTGCCCTTGACTCTTTTGTTTGTCTTCCCATTTGCAAGCAAACATTAAGTTCTATTTAAACACTTAACTTTAAGTAACCTTTGAATACTCTAGCTGTATTGGACTACCTACCTACTCAGAGTCTACTGTTCTCACTCAGCTCACAAAAAATTCGCGACAAAGGGTCTAAATTTTAGATTAAAATATTATTCGAATCTACATTTTTAGGGCACCGCATAGGCTTCCGTACCCGTAAGCTCCGGTGTAACGTAGCGTACGCGTACGGAAGCCTATTTATTACTATACCTACTACAACACCTTGGTGAACTAGATGCCAATGTCAGTGCTTCCCTTTAGTCGTGCCGGCTACAATGAACTGGGCGCAAAACTCGAACTATTTTCATAGCTGTTTCGACCGACCTTCGTTCAGTGCGGGGTAGTACGAATCGGACGAACGGGTAAAGTATGGGAAAGAACCTACAGTTGTATGTTCAATCTGAACCACGGCCAGCCTCATCGGTCGAACGGTCGATTGTGTTCACTTCGTCGTAAAAAAATATTACTCTATAAAAAAACTGGTTATCATTTAAAATTTATATAAAAAAAGTATCTTTATAAAAAATATAAATTGCATAAAAAAATATTGATGAAAATTAAATTAAACATTTTGTTTTCCCTCCCCCAGGCGAACGGAGGCATGGTGCGCCGCGACGCACCCCAGACCAACCCTCTGGAAGAGATCTCCAAGCACGCAGACCAGTTCGCGAAGACATTCAACGAGCAGATCTCGAACCTCGCCTCCGCCAAGAACACCGAGGAGCTGAACAACGCACTCAAGACGAACACCGACGTGCTCCTCTCTAAGGCCTCAGAGTACTCCACGGCACTCACCAAGGCGGTACGTATAATTGTGCGTATCATCCATCCGCTTTTCATAACTCATTCACACTGAAAACCCTTTTTTTTTGTGGGGAAGCACTACATAAGGTTCTCGCCAGACTAGACTTACCTACCACAGAGGTGTATCCGACGGCGCGCACGGGCATTCGGATATTTACGGGGGCTGCGAATACCATGTCGGCCGGCTAGGTGCATCTTCACGTTATGTTTGAAGGACCCCAGACTGTAAGATCAGGACTCAGAAAAGGGTGCAGGTGGGAGTGCATTCCATCCACATGTTAGCAAAAGCAGCCCTTTAAATAAAGGATAGGTACCGAAAGGTTCTGACTGCATCACTCCTCGTGCATGTCCTAAAAGGCGACTAAGGGATAAGGACAAGAATACCTGCTAAAGAGCGACAGGGTAGCCACCTCTCATCTCGCCACGGTCCTTCCACCGAGTCACGCAGCAGGTGGGTCTGCGTGCCCTTAATTGCTGTTACTTGCTTAGTGCGATAGTTATCTTGTCCGAACTATTGAGAGATCACAATAGTTCTGTAAACAGAACTAACGACCTAAAGGTCGCAGTGATAATAGGGCCAGGTCAGGGGCCCTAACTCTCAACTTCAAATCATAAATCATACATAACACTGTAAATAAAGGATTTACAGGATCGATTTATCCTAAGTGGGGGGATATCGACAGTGTGTGGATGCATTAAGATCGTGTTGCGAATTGACATATTGCTTCTTCATAATTACATTTAATAGCATTTATCCTCTGACTGTATCGTGCACCGGCCCACTGCATCTCTCCCCGTGCATGTCCTAAAAGCCGGCTAAGGTATAAGAAGATGCAGCGCCAGGCTAGCCACCTCTCGCCTTGACACGGTTCTTTCACCGAGTCATGCAGCAGGTGGGTCTTCGTGCCTTACTTGACGCTTGATAGGTTATCTTGTCCGAATATTTTGTGAAACGTGGTGGTCGGTTTTGTGCTGTTACCATTTATTTACCAGAGTCCTTGCAGCACAATGCCGATTACTCTGCTTACCCTAATTATTGGCTGCTTGTAATCCGTTCTTGGCAGCATGGCTTTTACATTTCCAATTAAATCAATATTTCATTCAAACCATGCTCCAAAGAAGCATGTATCACACCAAACTTAAGGTATAGTCTTCGCTCTCTAAGCCCAGCGAAAACCCACAAAGCATAAACACATGTTTCCAGTAAGATCAGCCATCTTATATTTGTTGTTATGTCTACTTCATTAAAGTCTAGTTTAGAATAATTGAAAAACCACACTACAAATAAACAATACCAGAGAACAAACAATACAGCTTTTCATCCTTTTATGGTCTTTCGCTGGATATCGATGACGAAGACTATTCAGCTGCAGGGTTCTTTGATTTTCGAAGGCCAAGGAAAGAGTTGTTGTGATGAAAACATCACAAATTGTTTCATCTTCCGCAGTTCGAAGACACGAACGGCAAGACCAAGGCCGCCTTCACCGAAGCCGCCCAGAAGATTGAGCAGACCGTCGCTGACCTGAGGAAGAACTCCCACGTGGACCAGCAGGCCAAGGAGCTCGGTGACAAAATCAAGAGCGCTGTCCAGAACACAATCCAGGAGACCGACAAGCTCGCGAAGCAAATCTCCAGCAACGCGCAGGAAGTCGGAGACAAACTCTCGCCTGCTTTCAAGAAGGCCTACGACGACTTCGTCAAGCAGGCTGAGGAGGTCCAGAAGAAAATTCACGAGGCTGCAAATAAGGCGTAGAATGTCCGCCTGAAGGCATAAATAACTGTAGATTTATCTGTTAGTGTAACGTTTCGAGTAAAGATTGTGATACCTACTAAAATGTGTTGTCAATTGCCTCTGGTCAGTGGTCGCTATCTCTCGGCGGAGTTGAGGTCAGCGTGACCTTCTCCCGGGTCGGCCATCCTATCGCGCAGCTCTCCCTGCGATACGGGCTACGGAGAATTTGCGTGCATGTATGTAGGTACTCAAGAGTGAAAGGATATCTCTTCCTTTATTGAAATACAAACAATGGTGATTCTAATATCATTCTTGATATCTTAAAAGTCGCAGATTAGTATTACCGTGTGGGGCCGGTACTTTAAAGAATAGCCCCACTGCATCTCTCCCCGTGTATGTCGTAAAAGGCGATTAAGGGATATAATTCCCTTCTTATATTGCTAGGTGGTAGGGTTTAACCCGCCCGGGTTGGTACCACCGCACTGAATGAAAGGTCGGTCGAAACGGCTATGTAAATAGTTTGTGTTTTCCGTCCAGTTAAGTGTAGCCGGCACGACCGAAGGGAAGCACTGACGTGGCACCACGTTCACCCGGTGTTATGGGCTGACATCACGGATGTTGTATGTAGGTGATGTAGCCAGCGGTGTCAGTTTCCATAAACAAAAAAACCAATGTACCCTTCAAGTGAAAATTAAACGTTAAAAATTAAAATAAATTTTTTTTAAATCCCCGACTCTTAAAAAGTAAAAAATAATTGGACCGCTAAGGAAAATTCCCGCGCAGCGCAAATAAAATATAAAAAAACTCAGAGCAGCGCGGGAATTTACTTAGCGGTCCACCGACTCCTTTAAGTAAGTCAACGGAAATTATTTTTAATGGTCGGGGTTTTTTAAAATTTTGAATTTAACTTTTAATTCAAGCTTTTAAAAAAATGTACCTGAGAATGCGATTTACCAAATATAAACCTTCAGAACCGATTTAAAACTGTGTCCCTTCCCTTGTCCCTTATTAGGTGATAGTATGCTCTAATTGTAGCCGACTGGGTTAGTACCACCGTACTGGAAGGTGGTGGAAGTAAGATGGCCGCATAGCATCCTCGGCTGTGTCCACCTCTAGTCCAGTCTAGTCAGCAATCCAAGGGGAAGTCTTCGGTATGGCACCTTTTCGGGGGCGATATTGGCTGGTCGGAGCATGGGCTCTTGCCCCTCTGAGTCATCCACCCATATCAGTTAAAATAAAAATAAAAACTGAGCCTGGTTATGGTGGGGTCACCGACCAGACCAGTTATTACTATTAGCGTTTAGGACTTAGTTTCGGTTTAGCCACAGAGCAGTGAAGTTAGTGGGGCGCGCGCGCTATTCGATGCTCTGTGGGTTTAGCATTTACTTTGTAATTGGTTGGTTCGAATGTGACCACTGAATTAAGTTCGTTCGAACCACTTATGAACAAAAACATAAGTAGTTAATATTTTCCGTCCACGTCCAGTGCAGCCGTACGACCAAAAGGAAGTACTGGCTCAGCGGGATGGATAGATGTAATGTAATATATCAACAGTAGTAGAAGCATGACATGACGTTGTTGTCATGCTTCTGTTGACAACAACGTCAACAGTATGTTGGTAGAGTGTTTTCATTTTACGAAGGCACGCGGGGTACGAGGTAACAAGTGGTGCGAGAGGCGACCGCACGGACCTCAGTAGAGAGCGAACTCTGTGTCTGGGTCGGTACACACGTTCTAAACGTCTCCGCGTCGCTCCGTCGAACCGAGTCGTTCCCTACTGAGCTCCGCGCGGTCTCACACCACTTCCTACCTCATACCCCTCGTGCCTTCGTAAAATGAAAACACTATACCTTATCAAAAGCATACTTACTAAGTCAATGACTAAGTGCACATTGAAAAACTTTCCAGTGAAGTTTATTGTCAGTTCTTCTTCGCTGTGATAATCGAACTGGCGGAATGTTACTATGTAAATATGACAAATCTGAGCGCAGTGTACTGCTAAGAGACGATAAATCAATCAATCAATCAATACTAATAATAAATCTGTAAGGGATGGTCATGGAGTAAGTTACTTTGTTTTATGATATATTGCGTTTGTAGACTCTATGCAAACTCTATGTATGATACGAGTACTAAAACTAAATTGTCAACAACATGGATGTTCCGAGCGAGTCCGGCAGGTGTGATGGAGACAGATTGGGGGCAGGAGGGATGAGGGAAGCCAATTCATCAGAGCAACGTCCATGGTAGTACCTATTAAACAGGCCGAGCACCGATTGTTCGCCTGTGGCCCAATGATTCGAGTCCCTCCGTGAGCTTGGGATCACCAATTAGACGGATAGCGCGGCGCTGGATAGAGTCCAAGGACGCCAATAAGTAAAGAGGGCATCCGTCCCACAGATGACTACAGTACTCCATTACCGGACTCCATTTGTCGCAGACCGGTTAACCGCTGGGGTACACGGCGGTGCTCGAATGGAGGCCAAGTACAAGAAAACGTAGCGTGGGACGCCACCCGGCTAGGTGAACAGACGACACCTAAAAAACCGGCCAAGTGAAAATGCTTAATACTGTTTTCGGTAGATGGCGCGCATACACTTTTTAGTTTCTTGTATGGGGACCCCATGAATTTTTTACTTATTTTTATTATTGGTGGTTAAATCGGCCATAATAACACATATTCTGTGAAAATTTCAACGGGCCACCTATTACGGTTCAAGAGATACAGCCCTCGGATAGACAGAGGTACAGACAGACAGACAGACAGACGGCGTAGGCTTAGTAATACGGTCCCGTACGACGGATACGGAACCCTAAAAAGGTAGCTGGGAGCGGATGGATGAGAATAGTGGAAGACCGCGTATGGTGGCGTACCTTGGGCATACCTATGACGATGATCCCTCACTTTCCTTACCTTCCTTGCTATGTGGTAGTGTTTACTTAACCCGTCCGGACTAGCACCACCGCAGAGCTAGTCGAAATGGCGAAATGGCTATGAAAATGCCCGTTCTCTGTTCAATTCTGTGAAGCCGGGACGGCCAAATGGAAGCGCTGGCATAGCACCTAATTCCCACAGGAACAGAATGTAATGGCCTGACATCACGGACTTGCATAGTAGGTAGGTGAAGTCCACTGGGATGCAAATTTCCAGTAGTAAAATTACTGATAAGACTACTTGGTAAGACTACTGCGAACGGCCGAAAATTCCCAGTAGTACAACTGGTAAGACTACTCTTGGTAAGACTATACGGCCGGATATAGACAACCATGTCAGGTTACAAAAATAAATGTTGGTGGAGATTAAAACAGTTGGAAAGGATTTAAATACCAGTTGTTGGGGATTAAAATAACAATTGCTAGTGATTAAAATAAAATTTGTAGGGATTAAAATTACATTTGGTGTGGATTAAAATAACAGTTGAATACGACTCAATAATTTCCTCACTAAATTAGTGGTCAAAAATAATGTTTACAAAATCATTCATTCAAACTACTCTCTAATTAACAAATTTTCCAAATAAAAATAAACTAATAAATAATGTAATGTATGTGAAAGAGCTGCGCGACATCGCCGTGCAGTCTGGCGGATACGGAGCTCTCCGAGATGGGGGTGGTGGTGGCCTACGTGTCTAGTACCACCACCTATCGCTCGTAGCTTGCCTCGCGTCGTCGTCTCGGAGAGTTCCGTAGCCACGGCCTGCACCCGCTGGCGTGCTTGGAGGCTTGTCTCCCGCCGCCGGCGGTATTACCGTTTTTTATTTTTGTATTAATTTTGTGTGTTTTTATTACTTTTGTATGAATATGTAAAATTTATATGAACTTTTAAAATGTGAAATAAAGGATATATCAATGTAATAATGTAATTATTATTATAGTATATAATATTCAGTATCCAAATAGTATTTTATTTTTATTTTAGGCGATCTTATTCTCAGAAAAAGAAAGAGACATATTTTTCTTTGAGCTTTGTCTCCCTAGTTGACATTTATCGAGTTCATATGGGCCCGTCCTTACGCTAGTAATATGTAATTCTGTGAGTTGGCAGGAATTAAAATAACAGTTGTTAGAGATTCAAATAACAGCGGGGAATAAAATAACAGTTGGTAGGGACTAAAATAACAGTTGTTAGGGATTCCAATAACAGTTTTTTTTTTATGGAAACTGACACGGTTGGCTACATCACCTACACACACCTACATCTGTGATGTCAGCCCATAACACCGGGTGAACTTGGTGCCACGTCAGTGCTTCCCTTCGGTCGTGCCGGCTACACTGAACTGGACGGAAAACACAAACTATTTACATAGCCGTTTCAACCGAACTTTCATTCAGTGGGGTGATACCAACCCGGGCGGATTAAACCCTACCACCTAGTAATATAAGAAGGGAGTCATATCCCTTAGTCGCCTTTTACGACATACAGTGGGGCTATTCTTTTAAAGTACCGGCCCCACACGGTACAGTTGGCATGACATTTTTATTTTTTTATTTTATGTAATCCGGTATGGGTGGCAGTAGTATACATATAGGGCTCCGAGCACACACTCGTGATTTTTCTAAGTCCGAGAATCAGGGGGCGTGGCCTAATTTGGGGTGTACGTAGGGCTTCGAAGTCAGGGTTCAGCTCCAGGGTGTCAGGTCAGGGTGCTGCGCCCCATCAATTTGGATGGTGTACGTAGGCCTTCGGAGTCAGGGTTCAGACCTTCGGATTCAGGATTCAGGCCTTAGGATTCAGGATTCAGGGTTCCAGATTCAGGGTTCAGGTCCAGGGTGCTAGGTCAGGGTGCTGCGCCCCATCCAATTGAGGCGTACGTAGGCCTTCGGAGTCATGGTTCAGCTCCAGGGTGCTGCACCCCACCAGCATGGTTCCACATGCACCGAGGCTTCGCCCCTGCCCCCTACCCCGCCCCGCCCCTGCCACACCCTTCGCCCCAGCCTTCACCCCTCCACAGTACCCCTGCCGACCGAGCGCAGGTAAATAGAGGTAGATAAACTAAGAGTGGTGCGTATTGTCTACCTGATAAGGGGTAGTTGATTCACCTCTATTGTCGGGAGGCAGGTTTAAACCTGTAGCAACCTGTAGGAACGACTGACTCCGCTTACGCATTGAATAGAAATATAACATTAACAATTGTTCTGTGAAATGTATTCATACTCAGCATGACTAAGGCATCGTCAGTCAGGTAGGTTGGAGCCTAATGGTGTAGGAATGCAGACATGGCGCCGTCGCCGTCGGGCTTTGGCGGCGGGGAAGTTTGGCTGGTGCATTTAAAAATTCCGACACGCTCACTGTGACCGCAGTCGACAACGATGAACAGTCAGCCGCCAACATTACGCCGAGCTGCACGCCTGCGCCCACCGCTACAATGTCGCTAACGACTATCCACGTGCACACCTCGGGGCCGAGGCACGAGCGCTATTCGTCCGAGTCGGCACGTCTTCAAACATTCAACGATTAGCCACGCGCCCTCCGGCCGAAGCCTGAAGAAATGGTTAAGGCTGGGTTTTTCTACACTGGTTTTGGTGACAAAGTGGCGTGCTTTTACTGCGGAGGAACACTCAACCAGTGGCGACCGGAAGACACACCGTGGGAGGAGCACACGAGGCTAGACCGCTGCGCTTTCGTCTACATAATGAAGGGAGCTGACTTCGCCACAGTCAAAGCAAAAGGATTGGACGAGATCGACATTCCGAGCTATTCGCCATACTTGTATGCGCCATCAGACGATGGAGCCTTTAACTTGAAATGATTAATTTTCAATAAATATTTTTACATTTAAACAGTGAATACATTTATTTCAACCCACCCACACCCATAAATGAAACAAAAGTTAGCAGAAATGTTTATTTATTTTCACAAATCTTAATGCTAAAGTGTACATGATATATGTTTTAGAAAAGTCACTTAAACCCATTATTTACATAAATGGGGCAACCTAAGTTTCGTCAGCAAATATTTATTTCTTGGTCAGGTCTATGTTGTTTTAAAGATGATGATGATGGCGTGGTAGATAGGTTAGAAATCAGCTTGCTGTCGCGCTGGTTAATGGTGATATGTATGATGGCCCATTACCTCTGAGAAAAAATTGTATTGGATGTTGTCAGAATATTTAAATTTTTCATGACATATTTTATTATTTAATTTACGTACAAAGTGGAAATCTTATACTCTTAATCTATTTGTATAACATTTTGCTGCGCATCTAAAATTTGCGTAACGATATTGGCTATAGCGGAGATTATCCTTCGCTCATATTGGTTTAGCTCTGGGGTCTGCTGCACAATGCCTAACGTTGGCGATTGATGCTGCTGAGTGATCCAATCTGAAGATTGCAATGTGCACACGTTTGATGTTGGATCTTGCTTGTGCGATGTCAGCGGTGATGGCGGCTGCTGTTGATGTGTAGGCGAATAGTATGCAGATGAGTGTCGCGGTGGAGATGTCGCTGGTAGAGGTGGCGATGGTGAATAATTCATCAGGGTATACGTAGGTGAGCCGTAGGTGGGTGAGTATCGCGTTGGATATATCGTTGGTGGAGATGTAGGTGGTGAATTAAGCAGCGGTGAGTCTTGCGCAAGCGAACCCACCCAACTTATGAGTGGTGGTGCGGAAATGTATTAGGACAGTGTTTTTCAAACTGTGGATAGCGAAGCCAGTGCTAGGTCAGGGTGCAGCGCCCCACCAGCGTGGTTCCACTGGCACCGAGGCTTCGCCCCTTCCCCCTACCCCGCCCCGCCCCTGCCACCCCCCTCCGCCAGTCAGGTAGGTTGGAGCCTAATGGTGTAGGAATGCAGACATGGCTGACTCAATATCTTTGGAATTTTACCTGTAGAGACGTGACGTAATGAAGTACCACTCCAACCTATCGTCCTGTGAGTTACACCGAGTCGAGATCGAGGAGGTGAAAGCTCATGCCACTCGGAGTGCGAGTTGGACTCGCACTTGGTCGGGAAACTGGCTCGGTTGACTATATCAACTACAACCTACAGTTATACGTTTATCCTACAGTTGGTGAAAGCTGCAAGTTGAAATCAAACTTATTACAATGGCTCAAGGTACATTATTTATGTTTGATTCCTGCCTACGTGCCGGAGTACCTAGCGTGTTAATACTTGCTTACAGTGTGACTCATTTAGGGATGAACAATTAGAAATTGTGGTGTGAAGGGTGGTTGGTGAAAGCTGCAAGTTGAAATCAAACTTATTACATTGGCTCAAGGTACATTATTTATGTTTGATTCCTGCCTACGTGCCGGAGTACCTAGCGTGTTAATACTTGCTTACAGTGTGACTCATTTAGGGATGAACAATTAGAAATTGTGAACTGGGGTTGACAAAAGAGCTCATTAGTGGTAGATACCAAGGGATCGCTCACAGGCAACGCAGATTGAGACTTGTTGAAATATACCAATTGTTGTGGAGATATTTTTAAATGTAAAATTTTCTTAGTGCAACTATTGTGAAAGATAACTGATGTCTGGGGTTGAACAAAAGAGCTCATTACTGGAAGGTATCAGCGGGTCGCTCACAGGTGACGCAGCGCAGGTTGAGACTTGCAGAAACATGAAAATGTTTGGTGAAATTATTTAAAAGTAATATCGCGCTGTGATAAAGTGTAGGTAAGTCGACCCTTCCCACAACAGCCATTATTAAAGATAATAGACGTCTTTGGGGGTTGAACAAAAGAGCTCTGTACTGTAAAAACCAACGGGTCCATCTCGTTCGACGCAGATTGAGACTTGTAGAAACATGAAAATGTTTGACAAATTTTTAAAGTAAAATATTTTTTAGTATATACTTTTTCCACATCATCATGTGAGGGGGTGGGGGTTATTTATCTATATAGCTCATGTTTATAAGACTGAGCGCACAATTTTAGTAAAACAGTTCGATCGCAGCAGCACGCCGACTTGTATTTCTACACACCACGGTGAGCTGATTTCTAAATATCGACCACACCAGCATCATCTTCACACCAACCATCATGGACCTAACCAAGATCAACGAAGCGGGCAAGCGAGCCTTCCTGGAGACGCGGAAACTCGCCATCTTGGAGATTGGAAAACTCTACCGAGTGACCGACTTGCGCAAAGTTGCAACCAAATACGGAGATCGCATTGTAGCTGACATCGATGAGACTTTCTGCGTCTTCCTACCCAAGCGGATGATCGACGCCTTCAACAAGGATGGGAAGATGTTCGAAGATATGGTTGAAGCTAGCAGAGAAAACATGCTTGGGCTGAAATACCTTGGTGGGACGTATAATGCTATCGAGTTCGATAGTATGTAAGAAGAGGGCGTGGAAATGTATGTGGAATACCAACGTTTTAGCTGTACGATTTTACAGAAATAAATTTTTTTGTCTAATATATGTACTGTGTATTAAGGAAAATAACCTTATGTAATAAAGCTTATAATTGAACAATATTTTTTAATTTTCATACCCAACCGCACTAGATAATACCAAGGTATATAGTTATTAGTTTCTTAGTAAGAAACTCTAACAATTTTGTGAATCATCAAAATGTATTTCACTAAGGTTGGAAACAAAAGATTAAAAATTGTGTGAATTCTTTTCATAGCTTCAGCCCACAACTTTACCTGCGCACATGTAGGTACTTCTGGCATGAGGGGGCTGCTTCTAGATTAGGAAAGGTGGGTTGACGCTTGAGTTTAAATAATATTATTTCGAGGCATCATTTAAAATTGAAACGTCGTGCAAGCAAGTTCTCAAAGAAATCAACATCATGGGAGTGACCGCTAAATGGCGAATTAACAGCACCGCGCAAGTGCAGGGGGCCATCGTGCGGCACAACAGTGGAAAATTCAATGATGGCGAGCTGTATCGCTGTATTCAGCTAACCTATTCTTCAGGTGAGATATATTTGTCATTATAATATATATTTTATACATACCACTTTTTTTACAGAATCACAATGTTTACTCGATGTGAGCCTATTATACCTTATCACTATTTGATCATTGTCAGCCTCGGTAGCTCAGTGGTGTGTCAACAGCTGTAAAGCAACCCTGGGTGCGGATAGTGCTGAGATGGGTGATTGATCACTCATCCGTTGGAGGCTGACCGTGGTTCGGATCCTACGTTAAACTGTAGGATAAACGTATAACTGTAGGTTGTAGTTGATATAGTCAACCGAGCCAGTTTCCCGACCAAGTGCGAATCCAACTCGCACACCGAGGGTTCCGTATCACCATATCATGGTCAGCACCACTCACGCCATTAGTTATAATGCTTCATACACTACTATTTTGACACCTATATTTATTATTAAGACCTATACTCAGGGCATTGAGGTGTACCAATGGGTTAAAAAAAAAAGCTGAAATCGGCACTCTTGTTAGCACAAAAGGGCCATTGACGATTTAAAAAAAAAATTATGTTTTGTCGTTTTATGTATCTCTTTTCTAATTTTATTTATTGCTGCGTTGTATTTAGTTATATTATTTTATTGTGTTGTTACTTTTTGTATTATTTTGTTTTTGCTATCCTTTGTGTTATTATAAGGTATTATTTTAAAGTTGTTATTTATAGTGTTAGTCATTTGTTTGTTTATTGATAGAAAAAGGTTCTGTGCTTATGTTAGGTTAGCACCATTGTTACATTATCATATCTACCTAAGGGTAGACCGGGCAGGATCTACCTGAGATGGGGCCTGGCGGCGAAGCTTTACAAGCGCAATTGTTCAGCCGGAAGCCGGAGCCGGTGGGGTAGCACGTTAAATTTATTAACATTTTATTAGGTAATAATTACTCCAATTAACTACTCTATTAAACTGATATGAAACTTAGGCGGTAATATTTCTAAAAATTATTTTGATTGCTCCAATTAAAACAAGAATTACATTTATTGAAGTTTTATTAGGTACCTATTAATTATCCCCATTAACCTGATAAGACCCTTAGCCTACAGAAAACGTTCAACGAGCCAACATTTCCGAGAGTTGGTGGATGACTCAAGATTCGGGAAGCATGATACCGGATTCGGGAATCATGAATTGGAGCCCAGGAGGTGGCGAGGGTGGCGGAGCGGGGGTAGCGGGGGTGGGGTGGCACGCTAAATTAATAATTTTTTTTTATTAGGTATTAATTACCCCAATTAACTACTCTATTAAACTGATATGAAGCTTAGGCGGTAACATTTCTAAAAAATATTTTAATTACTCCAATTAAAACGATAATTACATTTATTGACGTTTTATTAGGTATTAATTACCCCAATTAACTGACAAATTGATGGGGCGCAGCACCTTGACCTGGCACCCTGGAGCTGAACCCTGACTCCGATCGGGCGGCAGGGATACTGCGGAGGGGTGAAGGCTGGGGCGGAGGGGGGGGGGGGGGGGGGGGGGGGGTGGCAGGGGCGGGGCGGGGTAGGGGGAAGGGGCGAAGCCTCGGTGCCAGTGGAACCACGCTGGTGGTGGGGCGCAGCACCCTGACCTAGCACCCTGGACCTGAACCCTGCGGAAATGTTGGCTCGTTGAACGTTTTCTGTAGGCTAAGGGTCTTATCAGGTTAATGGGGATAATTAATAGGTACCTAATAAAACTTCAATAAATGTAATTCTTGTTTTAATTGGAGCAATCAAAATAATTTTTAGAAATATTACCGCCTAAGTTTCATATCAGTTTAATAGAGTAGTTAATTGGAGTAATTATTACCTAATAAAATGTTATCAGGTGGAAGCGAAGAGGAACTTTAGAGGCCGCCGTGCAAGTCGGGAGCACAAATCCTCGATGGGGTTTTATGATAATGTACCTTGAGCCATTGTAATAAGTTTGATTTCAACTTGCAGCTTTCACCAACTGTAGGATAAACGTATAACTGTAGGTTGTAGTTGATATAGTCAACCGAGCCAGTTTCCCGACTAAGTGCGAGTCCAACTCGCACACCGAGTGGCATGAGCTTTCACCTCCTCGATCTCGACTCGGTGTAACTCACAGGACGATAGGTTGGAGTGGTACTTCATTACGTCACGTCTCTAAAGGTAAAATTCCAAAGATATTGAGTCAGCCATGTCTGCATTCCTACACCATTAGGCTCCAACCTACCTGACTGGCGGAGGGGGGTGGCAGGGGCGGGGCGGGGTAGGGGGAAGGGGCGAAGCCTCGGTGCCAGTGGAACCACGCTGGTGGAGCGCAGCACCCTGACCTAGCACTGGCTTCGCTATCCACAGTTTGAAAAACACTGTCCTAATACATTTCCGCACCACCACTCATAAGTTGGGTGGGTTCGCTTGCGCAAGACTCACCGCTGCTTAATTCACCACCTACATCTCCACCAACGATATATCCAACGCGATACTCACCCACCTACGGCTCACCTACGTATACCCTGATGAATTATTCACCATCGCCACCTCTACCAGCGACATCTCCACCGCGACACTCATCTGCATACTATTCGCCTACACATCAACAGCAGCTGCCATCACCGCTGACATCGCACAAGCAAGATCCAACATTAAACGTGTGCACATTGCAATCTTCAGATTGGATCACTCAGCAGCATCAATCGCCAGTTAATTGGGGTAATTAATACCTAATAAAACGTCAATAAATGTAATTATCGTTTTAATTGGAGTAATTAAAATATTTTTTAGAAATGTTACCGCCTAAGCTTCATATCAGTTTAATAGAGTAGTTAATTGGGGTAATTAATACCTAATAAAAAAAAAATTATTAATTTAGCGTGCCACCCCACCCCCGCTACCCCCGCTCCGCCACCCTCGCCACCTCCTGGGCTCCAATTCATGATTCCCGAATCCGGTATCATGCTTCCCGAATCTTGAGTCATCCACCAACTCTCGGAAATGTTGGCTCGTTGAACGTTTTCTGTAGGCTAAGGGTCTTATCAGGTTAATGGGGATAATTAATAGGTACCTAATAAAACTTCAATAAATGTAATTCTTGTTTTAATTGGAGCAATCAAAATAATTTTTAGAAATATTACCGCCTAAGTTTCATATCAGTTTAATAGAGTAGTTAATTGGAGTAATTATTACCTAATAAAATGTTAATAAATTTAACGTGCTACCCCACCGGCTCCGGCTTCCGGCTGAACAATTGCGCTTGTAAAGCTTCGCCGCCAGGCCCCATCTCAGGTAGATCCTGCCCGGTCTACCCTTAGGTAGATATGATAATGTAACAATGGTGCTAACCTAACATAAGCACAGAACCTTTTTCTATCAATAAACAAACAAATGACTAACACTATAAATAACAACTTTAAAATAATACCTTATAATAACACAAAGGATAGCAAAAACAAAATAATACAAAAAGTAACAACACAATAAAATAATATAACTAAATACAACGCAGCAATAAATAAAATTAGAAAAGAGATACATAAAACGACAAAACATAATTTTTTTTTTAAATCGTCAATGGCCCTTTTGTGCTAACAAGAGTGCCGATTTCAGCTTTTTTTTTTAACCCATTGGTACACCTCAATGCCCTGAGTATAGGTCTTAATAATAAATATAGGTGTCAAAATAGTAGTGTATGAAGCATTATAACTAATGGCGTGAGTGGTGCTGACCATGATATGGTGATACGGAACCCTCGGTGTGCGAGTTGGATTCGCACTTGGTCGGGAAACTGGCTCGGTTGACTATATCAACTACAACCTACAGTTATACGTTTATCCTACAGTTTAACGTAGGATCCGAACCACGGTCAGCCTCCAACGGATGAGTGATCAATCACCCATCTCAGCACTATCCGCACCCAGGGTTGCTTTACAGCTGTTGACACACCACTGAGCTACCGAGGCTGACAATGATCAAATAGTGATAAGGTATAATAGGCTCACATCGAGTAAACATTGTGATTCTGTAAAAAAAGTGGTATGTATAAAATATATATTATAATGACAAATATATCTCACCTGAAGAATAGGTTAGCTGAATACAGCGATACAGCTCGCCATCATTGAATTTTCCACTGTTGTGCCGCACGATGGCCCCCTGCACTTGCGCGGTGCTGTTAATTCGCCATTTAGCGGTCACTCCCATGATGTTGATTTCTTTGAGAACTTGCTTGCACGACGTTTCAATTTTAAATGATGCCTCGAAATAATATTATTTAAACTCAAGCGTCAACCCACCTTTCCTAATCTAGAAGCAGCCCCCTCATGCCAGAAGTACCTACATGTGCGCAGGTAAAGTTGTGGGCTGAAGCTATGAAAAAAATTCACACAATTTTTAATCTTTTGTTTCCAACCTTAGTGAAATACATTTTGATGATTCACAAAATTGTTAGAGTTTCTTACTAAGAAACTAATAACTATATACCTTGGTATTATCTAGTGCGGTTGGGTATGAAAATTAAAAAATATTGTTCAATTATAAGCTTTATTACATAAGGTTATTTTCCTTAATACACAGTACATATATTAGACAAAAAAATTTATTTCTGTAAAATCGTACAGCTAAAACGTTGGTATTCCACATACATTTCCACGCCCTCTTCTTACATACTATCGAACTCGATAGCATTATACGTCCCACCAAGGTATTTCAGCCCAAGCATGTTTTCTCTGCTAGCTTCAACCATATCTTCGAACATCTTCCCATCCTTGTTGAAGGCGTCGATCATCCGCTTGGGTAGGAAGTAGGGGTCGCAATACCGGACCCCTTTTCCAATACCGGTGTTTTCGGTATTACTTTTTTAATAATACCGAGATTCCGGTATTTTCGGTATTTTCGATATTGTGAGAAAAAATATTTAAAATATGTAATGAAATCGTCATTTTTGTAAGGCAATTGTCACCAGTCAAACAATAAAGTGTGTTAAGATAAGAAAATCACAATTTTATTAATTTTAGATTTTAAACTTCAATCTGCTATTACGAAAATATAATAACTTACTGCCGAGTTATTTTAAACAGACATAAATCTTACTTAAACTAGGATAATATTACTAATGTTTTTAAGTTTACACTGTTATTAATTATATTCATTTTTAAGTTTCCGGATTAACAGTAGGTTTAAAGACTTACATAAGTCGACGTTTCGCCCGCTACGTCACGGGCTTCATCAGGAACTGCGGGAGTTCCTGGAGCCGACGTCTGGTGTCCGTTGTACCAGACGTCAAACTTTCAAAAGTTGACGTCTGAGTTTGACGTCTGGTACAACGGACACCAGACGTCGGCTCCAGGAACTCCCGCAGTTCCTGATGAAGCCCGTGACGTAGCGGGCGAAACGTCGACTTATGTAAGTCTTTAAACCTACTGTTAATCCGGAAACTTAAAAATGAATATAGGATAATATTCTTTTAACAAAACTGTAATCAGCTTTAACAAAAACATCAAATACTCTCTGGCGAGTGGCGACTTATCCTAATATGAAATTAAAACGTAAATGTCTCACTCTTGAGTTACTTATTTATAGCTAAAAACAAATAAAAACCGAAACCCTAATATTTATTTATCTATAATCGCAGGAACAGCAGGCACGACAATGGCTTTCAGGTGTCGTACGCCGTCGGGAGTAGGTCTCACTCACTCCTGGCCGTGTGTGTGTAGTCGCGCGTCGCGCGCGACATGCGTCACATAGCTGAGCCGCGTTGCCATAGCAACCACCGCGCGACTACTCGCAGAAAGAATCGTGTGCGGCGGAATGTCGCGGGCTTTTTAATTTGTTATTAGTCTTGTTTATAATGAAATACCGAAAATACCGAAAATCTCGGTTTCTGTTAACTCAATCCCGGTAGTTTAAAGCTTTCGTTTCGGTCCGGTATCCCGGTATTTTCGGGATTCGGGATCCCGGTTTGCGACCCCTAGTAGGAAGACGCAGAAAGTCTCATCGATGTCAGCTACAATGCGATCTCCGTATTTGGTTGCAACTTTGCGCAAGTCGGTCACTCGGTAGAGTTTTCCAATCTCCAAGATGGCGAGTTTCCGCGTCTCCAGGAAGGCTCGCTTGCCCGCTTCGTTGATCTTGGTTAGGTCCATGATGGTTGGTGTGAAGATGATGCTGGTGTGGTCGATATTTAGAAATCAGCTCACCGTGGTGTGTAGAAATACAAGTCGGCGTGCTGCTGCGATCGAACTGTTTTACTAAAATTGTGCGCTCAGTCTTATAAACATGAGCTATATAGATAAATAACCCCCACCCCCTCACATGATGATGTGGAAAAAGTATATACTAAAAAATATTTTACTTTAAAAATTTGTCAAACATTTTCATGTTTCTACAAGTCTCAATCTGCGTCGAACGAGATGGACCCGTTGGTTTTTACAGTACAGAGCTCTTTTGTTCAACCCCCAAAGACGTCTATTATCTTTAATAATGGCTGTTGTGGGAAGGGTCGACTTACCTACACTTTATCACAGCGCGATATTACTTTTAAATAATTTCACCAAACATTTTCATGTTTCTGCAAGTCTCAACCTGCGCTGCGTCACCTGTGAGCGACCCGCTGATACCTTCCAGTAATGAGCTCTTTTGTTCAACCCCAGACATCAGTTATCTTTCACAATAGTTGCACTAAGAAAATTTTACATTTAAAAATATCTCCACAACAATTGGTATATTTCAACAAGTCTCAATCTGCGTTGCCTGTGAGCGATCCCTTGGTATCTACCACTAATGAGCTCTTTTGTCAACCCCAGTTCACAATTTCTAATTGTTCATCCCTAAATGAGTCACACTGTAAGCAAGTATTAACACGCTAGGTACTCCGGCACGTAGGCAGGAATCAAACATAAATAATGTACCTTGAGCCAATGTAATAAGTTTGATTTCAACTTGCAGCTTTCACCAACCACCCTTCACACCACAATTTCTAATTGTTCATCCCTAAATGAGTCACACTGTAAGCAAGTATTAACACGCTAGGTACTCCGGCACGTAGGCAGGAATCAAACATAAATAATGTACCTTGAGCCATTGTAATAAGTTTGATTTCAACTTGCAGCTTTCACCAACTGTAGGATAAACGTATAACTGTAGGTTGTAGTTGATATAGTCAACCGAGCCAGTTTCCCGACCAAGTGCGAGTCCAACTCGCACTCCGAGTGGCATGAGCTTTCACCTCCTCGATCTCGACTCGGTGTAACTCACAGGACGATAGGTTGGAGTGGTACTTCATTACGTCACGTCTCTACAGGTAAAATTCCAAAGATATTGAGTCAGCCATGTCTGCATTCCTACACCATTAGGCTCCAACCTACCTGACTGGCGGAGGGGGGTGGCAGGGGCGGGGCGGGGTAGGGGGAAGGGGCGAAGCCTCGGTGCCAGTGGAACCACGCTGGTGGGGCGCTGCACCCTGACCTAGCACTGGCTTCGCTATCCACAGTTTGAAAAACACTGTCCTAATACATTTCCGCACCACCACTCATAAGTTGGGTGGGTTCGCTTGCGCAAGACTCACCGCTGCTTAATTCACCACCTACATCTCCACCAACGATATATCCAACGCGATACTCACCCACCTACGGCTCACCTACGTATACCCTGATGAATTATTCACCATCGCCACCTCTACCAGCGACATCTCCACCGCGACACTCATCTGCATACTATTCGCCTACACATCAACAGCAGCCGCCATCACCGCTGACATCGCACAAGCAAGATCCAACATCAAACGTGTGCACATTGCAATCTTCAGATTGGATCACTCAGCAGCATCAATCGCCAACGTTAGGCATTGTGCAGCAGACCCCAGAGCTAAACCAATATGAGCGAAGGATAATCTCCGCTATAGCCAATATCGTTACGCAAATTTTAGATGCGCAGCAAAATGTTATACAAATAGATTAAGAGTATAAGATTTCCACTTTGTACGTAAATTAAATAATAAAATATGTCATGAAAAATTTAAATATTCTGACAACATCCAATACAATTTTTTCTCAGAGGTAATGGGCCATCATACATATCACCATTAACCAGCGCGACAGCAAGCTGATTTCTAACCTATCTACCACGCCATCATCATCATCTTTAAAACAACATAGACCTGACCAAGAAATAAATATTTGCTGACGAAACTTAGGTTGCCCCATTTATGTAAATAATGGGTTTAAGTGACTTTTCTAAAACATATATCATGTACACTTTAGCATTAAGATTTGTGAAAATAAATAAACATTTCTGCTAACTTTTGTTTCATTTATGGGTGTGGGTGGGTTGAAATAAATGTATTCACTGTTTAAATGTAAAAATATTTATTGAAAATTAATCATTTCAAGTTAAAGGCTCCATCGTCTGATGGCGCATACAAGTATGGCGAATAGCTCGGAATGTCGATCTCGTCCAATCCTTTTGCTTTGACTGTGGCGAAGTCAGCTCCCTTCATTATGTAGACGAAAGCGCAGCGGTCTAGCCTCGTGTGCTCCTCCCACGGTGTGTCTTCCGGTCGCCACTGGTTGAGTGTTCCTCCGCAGTAAAAGCACGCCACTTTGTCACCAAAACCAGTGTAGAAAAACCCAGCCTTAACCATTTCTTCAGGCTTCGGCCGGAGGGCGCGTGGCTAATCGTTGAATGTTTGAAGACGTGCCGACTCGGACGAATAGCGCTCGTGCCTCGGCCCCGAGGTGTGCACGTGGATAGTCGTTAGCGACATTGTAGCGGTGGGCGCAGGCGTGCAGCTCGGCGTAATGTTGGCGGCTGACTGTTCATCGTTGTCGACTGCGGTCACAGTGAGCGTGTCGGAATTTTTAAATGCACCAGCCAAACTTCCCCGCCGCCAAAGCCCGACGGCGACGGCGCCATGTCTGCATTCCTACACCATTAGGCTCCAACCTACCTGACTGACGATGCCTTAGTCATGCTGAGTATGAATACATTTCACAGAACAATTGTTAATGTTATATTTCTATTCAATGCGTAAGCGGAGTCAGTCGTTCCTACAGGTTGCTACAGGTTTAAACCTGCCTCCCGACAATAGAGGTGAATCAACTACCCCTTATCAGGTAGACAATACGCACCACTCTTAGTTTATCTACCTCTATTTACCTGCGCTCGGTCGGCAGGGGTACTGTGGAGGGGTGAAGGCTGGGGCGAAGGGTGTGGCAGGGGCGGGGCGGGGTAGGGGGCAGGGGCGAAGCCTCGGTGCATGTGGAACCATGCTGGTGGGGTGCAGCACCCTGGAGCTGAACCATGACTCCGAAGGCCTACGTACGCCTCAATTGGATGGGGCGCAGCACCCTGACCTAGCACCCTGGACCTGAACCCTGAATCTGGAACCCTGAATCCTGAATCCTAAGGCCTGAATCCTGAATCCGAAGGTCTGAACCCTGACTCCGAAGGCCTACGTACACCATCCAAATTGATGGGGCGCAGCACCCTGACCTGACACCCTGGAGCTGAACCCTGACTTCGAAGCCCTACGTACACCCCAAATTAGGCCACGCCCCCTGATTCTCGGACTTAGAAAAATCACGAGTGTGTGCTCGGAGCCCTATATGTATACTACTGGTGGCTGAGTCGGAGGGGCCAAAGCGCATGCTCCGACCAGCCAATATCACAATATCACCTCCGAGACGGTAGATGCCATACCGGAGACTTCCCTGGATTGCTGGCTATACTGGACTAGAGGAGAACACAACCGAGGCTGCTATGCGGCCATCTTACATCCAGTACGGTGATACCAACCCATCGGCCACAAGTTTAGCCTACCACCTAGCTAGATAATAAATTACACTGGGTAAGGATTAAAATAAATGTGACACACACTATAGTAAATACAATACTTTTATTAGGAACCAGTAAGTCATGAAAATGTGCGTATTAAATCAGGAGAAAATAGCTAAATCATGATACTTACAATTTTAAATTAATTTTAGACATACGGGTGTATAAAGACTTACAGTGGGCATCACACAATGTTACAGCATGTTCCGTATCTTTAGAGACAAAAGTGTTGATGCCTTTTTTTATAAACCTAATCATATTAATTGGTCTGATTCTTTATTATGTATGAAATTTTTTAACCGTTGCAATTGTTGCATGTCGTTTTGACTTTTGTAGAAAAAGTTATCTGAGAGACAAATTCTTCATAGATTGTTTACTCCAAATGGCCTTGGACTACCCCCCCTACCCCCTAATACCTCCGCCCCAGGGAATGACCTGGAAATAGGTCCACGGTGAGTGTTTATACACCCGGTATAAACCGGTATAAAATGACAGTGATTGTATGGGCAGCATTTTAATTTTGCTTTTTATTATTATTTCTAAGCACATCCGCTATAATAGCGCATATTCTGAGAAAATTTCAACCGGCTACCTATTACGGTTCAAAAGATACAGTCCTCGGACGGATAGACGGACAGGCAGACAGACGGTGTAGGTAATAAATAGGCTTCCACATTGATACGTTACCCCGGTAAAGTCTTACGACTTACGAAAACCACCTTATCTTCGCAGATTCCAAAGACTACTTCTACTGATTTTTAAGTTAAGTGCCTAACTAATCTTACATTAAGTAGTAAGCAGTACGAAATCTATAATAGAAGATCTTTTCGAAAAACCATTCTCAACGAGGACATTTTCTGAAAAAAACTTTTAATTGTTCAAAACGGTCTCCCTTGCCCAAGTTTGTCGAATTTGAAGTCTGTACATAAAGACAGCAAAAGGGAATATTATGGTCTTTCAGTTTTCGAACTCATTGTGGTAGAAATAAATTAACGCGTAAGTTATGAAATTATGAAAAAAAAAAATCATTAGCCAGAGCCAACCCAATACTCAGCACCAGGAGTCGCTACTGAAACTTAGGTATTACCATACCACCACGTACGTACAATATTAGAAAAATTACACCGCGTACGTTGTTTGTACTATAACAATGCATGAGGGTGCAAGGGTGAAGTTGATGTCATCGAGGGTGTGAGAGGGCGTGTGTGATGGATGATCACGTGGCCGCCTGCTTGTCCTGCCCGGTGAGTTTCTTGAAGTGCGTCGTCACATTGGCGAAGAATGACCCGATCTGGAAACACGAAGATATGATTATTTTTCTTCGTCACATAATAATATGTATTGGCAAGCTTTTTTAAGCCAGTTCAGCGTAGCCGACACGACCAAAAATAAGCACCCTCTGAAGCTCTTTGTGTTCGACAAAAGAGTTCTTCGAAAGGAACGATTCTCTAAATCGCCCTTGTGTCGCACTGCAAAGGTGTGGAATGACTTCCGGGGAATATATTTCTCTAGTTCTACAATTCACGAATATTGAAATCGCGGGGAAATTGCCTTTTCCCATAGACTCTAATTCGCCTACAGGCCGGACTGGCACGACTGCAGTCCGCCTACAAGCCGGACTGGCACGACTGCAGTCCGCCTACAAGCCGAACACAGCCGAGGCTGCTATGCGGATATCTTTCGTCCAGTACGGTAGTACCAACCCAGTCGGCTACAATTTGAGCCTACCACCTAGTCAGGGCCAGTTGATGTAGATAAATGTGTTTCATAAAAATCTTACCTTGGAGCTGTCCTCAAACAGTGTGTTGATGCCATTCTTGAAGTTGAGCAGTGTGTTGTCTATGACGTCCGCCGCTTGCGCAGCGAACCCGTCCGCCCCACCCGCCCCCGCCGCGGCACCCCCGCCGCCAGCACCCTGCCCCATTGACACCTCCACCGACATCTGCGGAACAGAGGCTCTCAATGAGATGGCTTCAACTGTAGTAACAATGTAATATGTCAGTCAGTCAGTCAGCGTGTAAGCGTCCACTGCTGGACATACGCCTCCTCTGTTTTTTTCTGAATTCTCTCCTCTGAATTTTCCTCCAGTCCTCCCGGCCTTCAGCGGTACGGAACCACTGCTTTCCGCCGACGTACTTGATGTCGTCGTCCCATCTGGCGGGTGGTCTTCCCACACTCCGTTTTCCAGTCCACGGCCGCCAGTGTAGGACACGGTTACTCCAACGGTCGTCGTCTCTTCGGCTAACGTGCCCAGCCCACTGCCACTTGAGCTTAGCCACCCGTTGGCCAATATCGACTACTTTGGTGCGTCGGCGGATTGCCTCGTTACGCACCATATCACGTAGCGATATTCCCAGCATGGCTCGCTCCATTGCTCGCTGGGCAACTTTCAACCTTTGGACAACAGCGACCGTCAGAGTCCACGTTTCACACCCGTACGTCAATGTAATATAAAATAAATAAATAAATAACTGATATTGCAATAATTGTGCAATAAATATATTTTTTCAATAACTGATCCCACGATCAGCCACCATGGATACCACCAACCGGCGCGGCGGCGCGGTGCCGGCGCGCACCGTTGTCGATTTAATGTTCGCTTAGAACACTCACAGAACATCAGTTCACACGAGATAAACACAAAGCAGAAAATTATAGTTAATAATAATTAGTCCCTCAGACATGTGATTTCCGGTTGTGCGCAGCTTGCCAACACCGAGTATTTGCATAGACACAACCTAGTAGCCATGATCATCCACCAGCAACTTGCCTTAAAGATCAACCTTGTTGTACACAACTTGTTGTATACAACTATAAGTACAATCCGCCGCCAGTTCTCGAGAACGATCATGTCACTCTACTGGGACCGGTCCATTATTTATTACAGATAGGACTATTCTCGCGAACTTATATTGTGATAGTGGACCGGGAGACAAGGCGTGCAACGCTCGTCGATATCGCCGTGCCGCACGATGGTAACCTCGTCAGTAAGGAAGCAGAGAAGATGTTGAGGTTACCAAAATGTGGCCCGTCGACTCGACGATCGGTGTGCCCATAGTCGTATCACCGCACGGGCTGATAGCGAAGAGCCTTGACGACCACCTTGAGAGGCTCTCGCTGAGTGGTTGGGTCAAGGGCCAGATCCAGAAGGCAGCCCAGCTCGACACTGCACGCATCGTCTGGAGGTTTCTCTTTTTGGGACTCGACCATCGGTAGCCTGGGCTCGCCCCGCCGCCGCCGGTGGTGGAAAATCCATTTAGTTTTAAATTTAATTTGTGTATGTTTTTATATTTTATATTCTAATGTATACAAAATAAATACGTTTAATTTTTTTTTAATAAATGTATGAAATAATACTAAATTATATTCGCGTTTAAATCGGATTTGCTATTAAACCGAGTCTACCGCGAGCGAAGCCTCGGGCAAAATCTAATCAATAATAAATACCAATAAACTGATATAAACAGTAGCTAAAGTGTGAGACGATGTCACGTGTCATTATCTCTTAGTTTCCGCTCAAATGACCTCTAGAGGCTTACGACCCTTCACCCTTATATAAATCGTACGGCTTCGACTACAGACATTTATACTGCTCTTTCCTTGTTTCCTAAATGTTTTAGTGTTCTGTACCTCAAAAGAGGAAAAACGGAACCCTTATAGGATCACTCTTGTGTCTGTCTGTTTGCCTGTCCGTCTATCACACCTTATTTTCTCCTAATCTACTGGACGATACAATTTGGTACATTTATATATAGAGCTTGATGCATCACCCAAACACGGACGTACTACATAAATGAACGAATTTTGATTTTAGGGGACAAATGAGATTTTTTTTTTTGTAATGCTTCGTGTGATAATTTTTTTTTATTGTGAGTTATTTTTTATTTTAAAATGCACAGTTTAAAAGATATTAAAGAAAATATACAAAAATCGATCATTCGTCCCACATATCTGCGAACCTACTGCGTTTAAAATTTCGAAAAACATAGGAAATCTCTCTTATAGTTACAAGCTGTGCCCGCGGCTCCGCCCGCTCTCATATTTCACTTCACTGCTAACCTCATAAGCCACTTAGCGTGATAGTAAGTAGCCTATAGTTGATGGGAAGAATCAAGCTATCCGTAGAATTTTGTTTTATTAAAATCGGTTTAGTGGTTCTCGAGTTATAAGCGGATAGACATACACTCAGACAGACAGAAAGCAGACGTTGGATTTTATTATAGGTAAGGAGAAGGAGAAGGAGATAGGAAAAACAAAAGCCCAAAGTCTTAATATTCTCACGGAAAATGGAATTCGACTCGCTTGTTTTTTTTTTTTATCATTTTCACTTAATAGAAAATCACAATAACAATGAAAAAAAAAACTAAAACTAAAATTAACACCTATTAAATAAAAAAAATTTCATCCATCTCCGCCGACTCCCCCACCGTGCCCAAAACACTAGCCGCGTTGCCCCTTTGAATCTCCAGCCCTATTCGCTGGAGAAAAAAAGTTTTATCAGTTGAGTTTTTAGAATTTTTTGTATAGTTTTATAATACAACAAAATATATGTTACAATACAATGTGTTGAAGAGGTCGCGTGCAAAGATATCGGTGTGGCGTGTTCGGGAGGCGCGTTGACCCCGCTCCGGCTCCCAGCCCAGCTGCGCTATCAACTTGTTGCTCTGCTATCAGCGCATGTGCTAAGTAGTCTGTTATCTATCTATCTATCGGGATGCTGCACGAGTCGCAGTCGCTTAGTTTATGGAAAAAAATAATTTCCGATTACTTACTTAAAAGGAGTCGGTGGACCGCTGAGTATATTCCCGCGCAGCTCTGAGTTTTTATAGTTTATTTCAAGCTTTTATAAAAAACCCTATCCAATTCGGTTAAACCAGCTTTCTAATAAAAAAGTCGCCAAGTGCGAGTTGGACTCGCGCACCGAGGGTTCCGTACCATCACACAATATATTTCCATTATGTATGTACAAAAATAATTGTGTTTTGGAAAATCACGAAACGCCTAAATAAAAAATACACCAATGGTGTGACTGTCAGAAAATATACCTATTTATTATATATGTATAACATAACTACAAAACAATTTTCGGATTTTTCCTTTACTTGTGATGTGACACCTTGCTTCTTGCCAAATTTCATTTCTCTAGTCATCGGTAAGACCCTATAGGTTTTCATTTCATTTGAGTGAGTTTGCAAGTATTAAAATTTGACATAAATAACCGTATCTTTTGATTATGTTGATTTAGAAGCTTTCATTTTCTATAACTCGAAGGGATCGCAGACCTTGGTTTGCGGTAAACTTGCTTTTTTGATATGTTGTTTGGGTCCACCTAGATAGTATTTACCCAGATTTGCAGCATTTTGAAATGTGAGCGTGATGAGTTATTGCTGCAAAACCGGTAATTTTTTTCACTTTTTTTAGTTTTATGCAAAAAAAAAACACATAGGAATGCTCTGATGAAAAAGGTCGCTATGACTTTTTTAAAGTAGATACAATTCCCAACAGTTTCAGCTCTAATTTTATTAATATTTTCTGGAAGGCTGGGAAGAAGTGATCTACACTCTGCAAATATTGTGAGGGGAGTGAGTGCACGAATGTCCCACCAATCGAGGATGTAGAAGAAGATAGAGACGACCCCGATGATGCTATTGAAGAAGTCTTTGATGTCTCTCCTGCTCTTCAAATGGGCATCAACCTCCCCATCGACATCTCCCCCCTCGTCGAAGTTAATATTGATACTCCTGAGCCCTCAAAGAAGACGCGTATGTTAACTTAAGCCCAACAGTGGTAGTGAGCCTAGTTATATGTAATTTTTTTTTTATTATAGTTTTTATAAATATTTTTGAATATTTTCTCTTTTTTTCACTGGAATTAAATTTAGATTAGCGTAATATAATATGTAACTCGATAATAAACACATAGAGACGAATTCTAGTAATTTTATTGGAACTTCCCCTTAAAACTCGATTTTAGGTTTGTTTGGTTTATGGTCATCCATCATAGAACAAACTATCACGCCTACAGACACACTTCTAGTCTCAAAATGAAGGTAATTGAATTTGCTACAACTTTATTCTCCATAACTTTCCCCAAAGATACCTCATTATACCTGATATTTTGGTCGAAAATTGACCATTTCTCATTTTTCAACTTTTTAGAAAAAAAATTGCAAGTTTTAGGAACCCTGTATCGTGGGAGATATTAGACCTAGAAAACTGAATTATAGCTCAAACTGTCGGGAATTTTATCTACTTCAAAAACGTTATAGTAACCTTTCTCGTTAGAGCCTTCCTATTTGTTTTTTTTTTTTTTGCATAAAACTAAAAAAAGTGAAAAAAATTAGCGGTTTTTCAGCAATAACTCAACGCGCTCACATTTCAGAGTGCTGCAAATCTGGATAAATGCTATCTAGGTGAACCCAAACAACATATCAAAAAAGCAAGTTTACCGCAATTAATGCAATTTCAGCAATTTTTTATGTGCGACATGACCGGCCTATTAATTTCAATTTGATATCTTGACTCGTTCCTGAGAAAAAGGGTCTTTACATACAAAACAAGCAATTTTTTTTTAATATCATATAACTAAAAGTTTAAAAATGTCGGATGTTTTCCTTCACTTGTGCTGTGGGACCTTGCTTCTTACCAAATTTCATGATTCTAGGTTAACGGGAAATTTGATTTGATTTGAGTGAGTTTGCGAGTATGAAAATTTCAAATTTATTTGACATAGATGGCCGTATCTTTTGATTTCGTTGATTTAGAAGCTTGTATTTACTACAACTTAAAGAGATCGTAGACCTGTATTTAATATTTACTTCAATTTGATATCTCCATCATCATCAGATTCAGATTCATATGAATCCGAATCTGAATCTGAATCCATCTGTGCCTGAGAAAAGGCTCTTGACATACAAAACAAACACAATATTTTTTTAATGTCATATAACTACAAGTTTACAATTTTCGGATCTTTTCCTTTACTTGTGCTATAAGGTCTTTTTTTATGGTAAGTGACACGGTTGGCTACATCTACATCACCTACAACATCCGTGATGTCGTCAGCCCATAACACCGGCACCGGCGGTTCATGTCGGCTACACTGAACTGTGGACGGAAAACACGAACTATTTGCATAGCCGTTTCGACCGACGTTTCGCTCAGTGCGGGCGGTGGTACCAACCCGGCCGGGATAAACCCTACCACCTAGTAGGATAAGAAGGGAAGGGGCCAAGAACATTTAATAGTTTCTTGGAAGGGACCTACAGACCGTGGAATCCGAACCACGCGCCACGGTCAGCCTCCAACGGTGGAGCGGTCACCCATCCAAGTACTGACCGCGCTCAGCGTAATAATAACAGTCGACCGACCGCACCACTGAGCTACCGAGGAGGCTGACAGATAATGCGCCGTGAGTATAGGTATAGGTATAGTAAGTAGGTACATCTTCGTAACGAATCGACTGAAGCATTGAACTGAAACGGCCGTGGCTCTTGTTGCAGAGCAGGAAACGCGGCGACAACGCGATCCGTGTCGGATTGCTTTCATCTGTTTCATGTTTCTGATGCGTCCGCGCAGTGGCGGGGCACGAACTTAATTTGATGTGGGCAAGATAAATTTTGCGAGGCCCTATCAATTATGCCAATACTCAATACATTCAACAACATAATCAATTCGCAATATTCCAGCCACTGTGTTATATTGCGATATTCACTGCCTCTGTCCTGCTTTCCCATCTTGTGTCGGATAAAGGCTTTATGGCAAGGTTTAGTTTGCCTTTTATTAAGTTCAAACATGTTTAATAGGGGTCTCTTTTAATAGATCTAGTTTAATGTTTTTCATGAATCAAAGCTGCATGAACTTTCGAGGCGCGAGGCCCCTCGGGCCGCGAGGCCGTGGGCGGTCGCCCACGTCGCCCACGCCTTGCGCCGCCTCTGTGTCCGCGAAACACGTGGCCGTTTCGAAGGTCTGCTTGCAGTTTGCAGACACCTTAGTTCTCTGACTGATTTTTTAATGTAATCCGGTATGGCTGAGTCGGAGGGGCCAAATCACATGCTCCGACCAGCCCAATATCACCTCCGTGAAGGTACGTGCCATACCGAAGACTTCCCTGAATTGCAGACTATACTGAACTAGAGGAGAACACAACCGAGGCTGCTATGCGGCCATCTTACATCCAGTACGGTGGTACCAACCCAGTCGGCTACAATTTGAGCCTACCACCTAGTAAGGGGCAAGGGAAGGCACCTACAGTTTTACACCAGTTCCGAACGGTGAAGCAGCAGGTGTAGGCATGCACGTAAATTTTTTCGTCAGAAAAAACTCATTGGTACATACACGGCAACCGGATTCGAACCTCGGACCTCCCGTATGAGAAGCCGATAAAACCACTCGGCCACCCGCCGCGGTGTTGTGCTGCAAGAACTCTGGTCAATTACAGTACAACACCGACCACCACGTTATTCGGGATTTCGGGAAACACACTCGCCGGGTGACAGTTCCACACTCTGGCGGTGCGACAAAGAAACTATTTTGAGAACCTATGGGTTATCAAAAGCCCAATATCAACAACAAAAGGATGCTCACAGTTTCTCTGTGGCGATTGCTGCGAAGATAGGTAGGATGGCAAGCACTGGCGGCTGGTCCTAAAGTGCGCTCGTGCGCCGCACTACCGTACCACGAGAAGTCTTCACTTCACTCAAAATAAATAATATCTTACAACATACCTACATTAAAACCATAAAGATCGTACTCCAAATAAATAAGAATGTGAATTCGACCTTATTTTATAGATCACAAGGCACTTTTTTGCGAGTAAACGCGCGCCCCGTGCGGAATCGAAACGCGCACGCGGGTCTCCCATACTGAATGTATGGGGATCGGCAAAACACCGCTGGCGCGTGAGACAAAAGATACTTCATAGAAATAGTATGGACCGAAATGGAGTTCTGCGTGCGGCGCACGAGCGCCAAACAAGGACGCTATATCGTGAATAGCCGCGCGTGCGACACGTCGCGAGCGATTAGTTTTGCACGAGTCCGTCTACAGATCTGTTAATCAAAGCTGGCACGTACTAACACTATCTCGTAGTGTCTGTGTGTAAGCGCACGGGTGGCGTCGCACTGCATACGCCCGATCTGTCTCACTCGCACTTGCACAATTGCATTGGTGTGAGTACTGTGCACGCGCCAGCAGCTAGCTAGAGTCAGCGTGCTGTCATGTGATGTCACATAGCCGTTAGCGCGCGAATATTTAAAATGGGATATGGTTAGATTTTATGCTTTCTGTCACGTGATACTGTGAATTAAATGGTGCCGATATTTGCCTAATAGTTGGTTAAAGGTAAGGCTTTACAATCAGGTGATCCCGGGTTCAATTCCTACTTTTCAAATGCTTTTATTTTTATATATTTTTTTTATATACTACTTTTGTTTTTGAAAGCTGCAGTAGTGTTGTGGTCTATGGGTGTATTCATAAAGGTACTAAAATTGAGTTAAAAACTTGTTTGGTTTATTTTTTTCTTGTTTTTTGCAGCTCATTGAGTGTCTTGAGAATATTCATACTAGGTACGTACATAATAAAACGCAGGCGTTTAAAAAATTCGAAAGTCCCGATCTTAAAATAACATTTTGAATGTATTGGGAAATTTGGTACCTATTTAAGTAGGTAGGTACTTAGCGCACTACCGGTCACTGAAGTCACCAGCCGCCACTGATGGCAAGGAATAAGGAATAACCAAATCGCAATACTACTTAAATAACTCCAACCCCGAAAAATCCCAGTCCAGTCCAGGTATAGATCCTTACATATTAAAAAAAATCGGTTCAGTAGGTCCCGAGATATCTGCGTGTGACCGACAGACAGACAGACAGACACCAGAGCGATCACCCTTTTTTCGCATATTGCGACGGGACCCTCAAAATGTAATAAATAATACTCACAACTAGAAGAAGCAGCAGGGCTGGCAAAAGCGCCAGGGTCATGGTGTAGGCTCTCGACATGGTGGTAGTAATTGTAGTGTGGGTGGTGTGGTGGTTGTGTGGATCGGCGCGCGCGCTCTGTGGAAGCCGGGAGCGAATGACGCGCGTTCACTCGTTGCGCGCGCGCATCGCTCGACGAGCGATAAAGGGGTGATGATATCTGAAATTGTTTTATTGTAGTTTAAAAATATCTCAAACAAACATTGTTTTCGAACTCTCGAGGCAACGAGGCTATTGTTCGCAGTGGGAACACAGAGGCATAGTAAAAGGAGACGAGTAGGGTAACTGGAGCCCATTTTTGAAATAACTACCTAAGCTGCGCCAAGCCACCAGGGCTGTCGCAACTCACAACACTAACACAAGAGAAACGAGAGAGAAATAGAGAGAGAGAGAGAGAAAGAGAGAGAGAGAGAGAAAGAAAGAAAGAGAGAGGGAGAGAGAGAAAGAAAGAGAGAGAGATAGAGAAAGAGAGAGGGAGAGAGAGAGTAGTCAATCGTGTCATTTCCATAAACAAAAAACAAAAAACCGAGTGCGAGGCGGCCATCACTGACTACAAGCGAGGAAAGTGAGAATGTAAGTAGTGGTTGTGTACGGACAGCGTGCGCTGGCGCGCGCTTGTGTGAGTGCGAAATCGGCGCGTTTGTATGAAGATAGTTAACTAGTCTATCTATACATATAATAAAATCGTAGAGGTAAGAAAGTCTGTACATTGAATGTATTCGGAAAAAAACTAACCAGGGTGGCTTAAAATTAGATACTGAACATGTTAGAACAGTTTTTAAAATTTTTGTTTGTTTGTTTGTTTGTTTGTTTGTCTGTACGCGCATCACGCAAAAACCACTGAACGGAATTAGACGAAACTTTGTATAGTGGCAGTTTATATGCCGGGTTAACATAATACGTAAAAAAAAATAACAAAAATAAAAAAAAATTTACAATTATAAACATTATTGCGCGTTTAAAATGACGTAGTCCAAAGTACATAATTATATCTTGAGAACTGGCAGCAAATACAATTTGAATAAAATATTCATTCGAAATTTAAAAATAAGTAGATACAACGAAAATGACAGTTCTTCTTTTTTATAACTTGAACACAATAGTCTATACATATCTATTCTTTCTATACATATCATAAAATCGTAAATGCAAAAATGTCTATTTGTACGCGCATCTCGCAAAAACCACTGAACGGAATTTGACGAAACTTTTTATAGTGACAGTGTATATCCCGGATGAACATAATAATTAAAAAATATAATAAAAATCACGTAATCCAAAGTAAAGGTAAAAAACAATTTTAAATGTCATGTTGACAACGGAGAACTGTCATCTCGACGTGAGCTGGCCGGTGACAAATGGTTTGATAAATAAAAATAATAATTGAAAGTCGAAGTTATGTCGCTGTCATTGGTGCAATCAAATTTATATATCTGTTGCCCGCGGATTCGCTCGCGTGAAATTCGTATTTAAAAAAAAGAAAGTAAGTAACTAAAGGCGGGCCCGAAGGCGGATCTGCGCTCACGTAAACGATATTCTTTCTCGATAAAAGTAACTAAGGGCGAGGCGGAAGGCGGAGCTGAGTTCAGGAAGAAGAAAAACATTCTTGAAGAAAGTAAGTAAGTAAGGGCGAGGCCGAAGGCCGAGCTCTATTCTGGAAGGCCATAAACCTTCTCGAAGAAAGTAAGTAACTATGGGCGAGGCCGCAGGCCGAGCTGCGTTCAGGAAGAAGCTAAACCATCTTGAAGAAAGTAAGTAACTAAGGTGAGGCCGAAGGCCGAGCTACGTTCGGATAATTGAAAAACCATCTTGAAGAAAGCAAGTAACTAAGGGCGAGGCCGAAGGCCGAGCTGCGTTCAGGAAGAAGCTAAACCATCTTGAAGAAAGTAAGCAACTAAGGCGAGGCCGAAGGCCGAGCTACGTTCTGACAAATGATAAACCATCTCGAAGAAAGCAAGTAACTAAGGGCGAGGCCGAAGGCCGAGCTGCGTTCAGGAAGAAGCTAAACCATCTCGAATAAAGTAAATTAATATTAAGATTGAGTTAATTTAATTTAAATTTTATTATAAAGTCCACGCTTCTAACGGCAAATATACCGTGCATCCTAGAACCTCGCGGTTATTCCCGGCTGGATGGAAAGAGGCCCGATGCTATCACCTTAGTGCCATGGACTAAGGGTAGTTCTTTGATGTGGGACGCCACTTTTGTTCTCACATTGGCTCCAAGTCACGTTAGGACATCTTCAAGAGCGGCTGGCGCGGCCGAGGCTGGGGCGGAGAGCCTCAAACGCAGCAAATATAGAAATATAATTCAAGATTTCGAATTTGTTGCGTTTGCGGTTGAAACCCTCGGTCCGTGGAGCAGTGAAGCCAAAAGAGGCTTGAGCTGGTTGACGCAACTGGTGTCCCGCCATCAAGGGCTTATGTACTTCATTCAAAGGGTAAGCCTTGCCATCCAGCGGGGTAATGCCGCAAGTGCTCTAAGAACATTTTAAAATGCCCGTTTTGATAGTTATTTTAATGTTTGTTAGGTAGGTTTAATTTTTTTTTTTTTTTTTTATGGAACCTGACACGGTTGGCTACATCACCTACAACATCCGTGATGTCAGCCCATAACACAGGGTGAACTAGGTGCCATGTCAGTGCTTCCCTTCATTTCATGTCGGCTACACTAAACTGGACGGAAAACACGAACTATTTACATAGCCGTTTCGACCGACGTTTCGTTCAGTGCGGTGGTACCAACCCGGCCGGGATAAACCCTACCACCTAGTAAGGTAAGAAGGGAAGGGACCTACAGTTTAACGTGGAATCCGAACCACGGTCAGCCTCCAACGGTCGAGCGGTCACCCATCCAATCACTGACCGCGCTCAGCGTTGCTTAATAACAGTTGACTAACCAACCGCGCCACTGAGCTACCGAGGCTGACGAATTTTCTTATCCCTTAGTCGACTTTTACGACATGCGACGGGGAGAGATGCAGTGGGGCTATTCTTTTTAAGTACCGACCCCACACGGTACGGTTAATTCTTTAGTTATTAATATTACTTTTTTATTTTTATGAAATAAATAGATTGAGTAAACGATATTATATTCTATCGAAGAAAGGAAGTCTTTAAGGGCGAGGCCCGAAGGCGGAAGAGGGTTTTTGGTTTTCCTTTCTTCCAGAAGGTTTATCGTCTTCCTGAACGCAGCTCGGCCTTCGTCCTCGCCCTTACTTACTTCCTTTATTTGAGAAAGGTTTATCGTTTACCTGAAAGCAGCTCGGCCTTCGGCCTCGCCCTTAGTTAGTTACTTTCTTCAAGAAGGTTTTTCGATTACCTGAACGCAGCTCGGCCTTCGGCCTCGCCCTTAGTTACTTACATTCTTCTTTGGAATACGAATTTCACGCGAGCGGAGCCGCGGGCTCAGCTAGTTTAAACTATGACAGAGGTTTTGCGATCAGCCGTGGTAGGCGGGAGGTGATCAACATTAAAATTTCATATTGATTATTTCATTGTTTCACCAAGTTTATTATCAGAATCAATCATAGATTTGTGTCAGTGCCAGTGTCATAGGCACGTAGACAGAAAAAATAGTAAATAAAATATAAAATATATATATAAATATAAAAATAAATAAATAAATAAATAAATAAATATATAAATATATATATAAATATAAAAATAGTAATAAAATATTTTTTATGATCGAAGCATAGGCACCTTTCCCACAGCGACTGCAACGAAGGAGACTTTTTACTTTTAGTTGCTGTCGGCGAGTTGCTAGTGTGGCGTCTTGATTTTGTTGATTTTGACTTGTTCATTTTAATTGTAGTTTTATATAAATGAATTTAATTTAATAAGTAGTTTTAGTTCCTATTTTTTATTTTGTAATTAGCTTTATGTATTGCACATACAATATGTTTAGTTTTTAATTTGAAATTTAATATTAAAAAAATATTTGTGAATTCGCTCTGAAAATTTAATAAAATCATAGTTGTTAGATTAAATATACCAATATACCCTTGCCTTTTGAGTAAGCACCGTTACACCAGTCAGCAACAACATAAATCATGTAAATAAATGTATTAAGTTAGACTAAGTATTACTGCTCTGTATGCAAATGTTTATCACACTCAATAAATGGTTTTTTATTATTATTATTTATTTATTAATAGAATTAAAAGTCCGACCTTTAACTGACATTTTGGTGGTCATCGTTCAATCACCAAAATTAAATGTCGTATGTCATATTTTAGCAACCTATAATTGGTTTAAGTTTTATTTTATATTAGTGGTTAATCTTACCTATGCAATCGAACTGTTGGATTCCCTCACCATTTCCCTAAATAAAATAAATAAATACCTAATTATGGTGTGGCTGCTGAACAAAAAGTGTGTATGTGTATGTACCTACTCACCGCGCGCGAGTCACTTTTACTAGCGTTACTGTTACCAAATCACAATTCACTCCAGCGCCGAAATCCTCGAAGTTCCGGTGTAGATAGAATAGAATAGAAACTCTTTATTGCACACAATTGAAAGGAGAACAGTACACGATAAAAAACAAGAAATAGAGAAAAGGCGGACTTGTCACTGCAAGTGATTTCTTCCAGTCAAACTTTTCAACATAAAATTAAAAATGCACAAAAGTCGCCGCTAGCCGATCCTGTACCTACTTTATCGATGACACTTCATCTGTCTGATACTGAGTTGTTTGTAACAAGAAGACCCAACTGTACTCTGTCGGGTGTGAAGGAAGCCCGTTCGTTCAATACACAGAATTATACAAAAATACGATGACAAATTGTTTTAATAATGGTCGACAACGTGACTCTTCAGTTTTATATTATTGTTAGAATGATTGTTGGGCAAATGGGCACATGGTACCTACATAATAATTACTACCTACTCCGTTGGTATTAATTTGGCGAAAAAAGGTTATTCAGAATGCATTTACCTACACCAGCGGTTCTCAAACTTTTTTGGTGACGGAACCCTTTTGGAAAGCGAAATATTTGACGGAGCCCTAAAATAAACAAAAATTAATTTTTGTGCATTCCATAATAATAATCAATCTTTACAATGTAACAGTTACTTACATAATATTATAATAAAAGAGAAAAACAATAATTAAATATCTAATGGGAGGTATGAAACTGTTACTTGTTTATTTTTCAGCAATTGGTTGATATCAGGTTTTTTAAATTTTAAATTTTTTTTTAGGGCTCTTAACAATAATTTGGATAGAAGAGAGAGAGAGAGTTGAAGTCTCATATCAGGTTCGGCGTATTGCGGTATTTTGTTTTTGTGGCTGCATAGGTCGAGCATCCTGTTTCGCACAAGTATGTGGTTGGGAACGGGAGAAGAAAATTCAGAGCCATCTTGGCAAGAAGTGGATATTCATCACGGATTGTTCACCAAAAATCATTGAGTGGCATCGTTTTGAACAGTGACTTCATACTGGTGTCTGATGACATTTCTAAAAACGATTCATATAATATAAGATATCTCGTTTGTTTGACTCGTATTCTCGCGGAACCCCCACAGAGGCGGAGCACACTTTGAGTATGGCTGACCTACACAATAAGCACCTATACATCCGGGCGAACGGAGGCATTTTTTTTTCAAAATAATTACTCTCTGATAGTTGATAATCAATACCAACCACGAATAATCGGGAGGCAGCATATTTCCGTGTTGCAATCTTGTTGCCAATCTTGAAGCGGCGGGTGGCCGAGTGGTTTGAGCATCGGATTCTCATGCGAGTGGTCCGAGGTTCGAATCCGGTCGGCGTGTACCAATGAGTTTTTTTCTGACGAAAAAATTTACGTGCATATCTACCTACACCTGCTGCTTCACCGTTCGCAACCGGTGTAAAACTGTAGGTCCCTTCCCTTGCCCCTTACTAGGTGGTAGGCTCAAATTGTAGCCGACTGGGTTGGTACCACCGTACTGGATGTAAGATGGCCGCATAGCAGCCTCGGTTGTGTTCTTCTCTAGTCCAGTATAGCCAGCAATCCAGGGAAGTCCGGTATGGCACCTACCTTCTCGGAGGCGATATTGGCTGGTCGGAGCATGCGCTTTGGCCCCTCCGACTCAGTCATCCATACCGGATTACATAAAAAAAAAGGCTGGTGGCGCGCCCATCAGACAGTTTGTGCCAGACCGGTGCATGATTATAATTTTTAAACCCCGACGCAAAAAGAGGGGTGTTATAAGGTCAACGTGTGTGTGTATGGGTGTCTGTCTGTGGCATCGTAGCTCCCAAACAGATGGTTTGGATGAGGTTTTTTTATTGGAAAGCTGGTTTAATCGGGATGTTTCTTAGCTATATTTGTAATGAAGTAATTAAGTAATCAAAAAAATTATTAAGTGGGTCCGATGTGCATGTACTTTTTTGTAAAAGCTTGAAATAAATATAATTTCCGTTTACTTAAAGGAGTCGGGGGACCGCTATGTAAATTGAATATAAAGCTGCGCAGGTATTTACTTAACGGTCGCCCGACTCCTTTAAGTAAACGGAAATTACATAATTTTGGCTTTTAAGGGTCGGGCGTTTTTTAAATTTGTAATTAAACTTTTACTAAATATCTACGCAATCAATCAGTAAAATTGTGCGAAACTATCGCATTTTACAATCTTTCTGACGTATGCTAAAATGAACCATTAAGATTGTGAATTTTTGCTTTGACTCTCAATAATACGAAGGATTATAATTTTACTAGTAAAATCGTAATTTTACTGATCTTACAATATTACTGCACTGACACGGCATCTAGTTCACCCGGTGTTATGGGCTGACATCACGGATGCTGTAGGTGATGTAGCAAACCGTGTCAGTTTTCATAGAAAAAAATTGTTTAATAAAGAATTACATAGGGACATTTTATTGTTCCTCGCCAAAATTTAACAAGTGCGAGTCGAACTCGCGCAACGAAGGTTCCGTTACCACCACACACGATATTTGTGCTATGTTTGAGTTCTTCTCGTAGGTAGGTATACCTACTTGCCGCTTTTTATAAATATTCTCTTCATTTTCATGTCGGCTACACTGTACTGGGTTTATATGGCACTCACTATACACCAGATATAGGCTAGGATATAGGTATGTACGAGTAATTAGGCAGAGTGGTCAGATTCTTCAGTATTCATGTTTATGCTGTAAATATTAATGTTCTTGTGAGCGGTATGGGTTAATTATTGTAAATTACTTTAATACTTATACTTATAAGGTACTAACAAAACATTGTGACTTGCGAAGTTTGTTTGTCAGTTTTTCTTCGCATTGAATTTAGAACTGGCGGAATTTTCGACATATTCAAGCGTAGGTTACCTACCTATGGATGAAATTATAGAATAAACAATACAAATTAAGGACAATATGCGAGCTTAATGCCGTGAGGCATTCTATTCCTATCGCCATCCCATCAAATACCTATCTATATTTGACTGTTTCATGATTGTTGTCGTTGAGAACGCGCGTCCGCCCGCGCACATCGCAAATGTTCGCTAATCGAGCGATAATCGATAGCAAACAACATCCCATATTTGCCTGGCTCCACGGATGCGTCCGATTGGCGTCTTGTTGATTGACCTAATGAACAAACCATTCACAAATTTGTTGACAGCGGGATGATGGCACAAAGTCCGAAATGCTCTGTGAACTCATCCATTGTCGTGAACAAAGTGTTCCATCGATTACATGGGTGAATAAACTGTTTCTTGTTTTTGGTATCTCTCTGAAAACAGGATATTTTGATAAATTTTAATAGTTACAGCAACTCTCAGATAAGTAATTGATTAATAAGAAAGAACCTGCACAAATAATGTTGAGTAATTTAAAAAAAAATATTGGTTACCCTGAGGACAACCCTTTTTTTTTTCATACAAAACTGGGGACAAAAATTGTTCCCTGGGTCACCCCTAAAAATTTGGTTAATGTCTTATTTTAAATAGTTCTCTACTTTTATTTCAATTACTTATTGATTTTCAACTAAGTAATAAATTGTAATCAACTTTTTTTTTTATTTGACTTTGCAGCTGGTTTTTACGTTACAAGAAAAAGTTGATCCACCCACTTACGAATTAAAACGATGCCTATTATCTATCACGGACTAAATTCATGCTATGAATATGCGTGAACTGACACGATTGGCTACATCACCTACCCTACAACATCCGTGATGTCAGCCCATAACACCGGGTGAACTAGGTGCCATGTCACTGCTTCCTTTCATTTCATGTCGGCTACACTGAACTGGACGGAAAACACAAACTATTTACATAGCCGTTTCGACCGACGGCGTTTCATTCAAGTGCGGTGGTATCAACCCGGGCGAGATAAACTCTACCACCTAGTAAGGTAAGAAGGGAAGGGACCTACAGTTTTACGAAGAATCCGAACCACGGTCGGCCTCCAACGGTCGAGCAGTGTCACCCATCCAAGTGCTGACCGGCCCAGCTTTGCATAGCAATCAATAGCGACAGTCGACTGTCTGCACCACTCAGCTATCGAGGATGATATAATATCTTATAAAAGAAGTCGCTAGTGTGATGCAGGAGCAGACACGTAATGAAATGCCTAGTGTCCTAAAGCAACTGAAATATATTTCATGGTAGACAACATAGGTATACAACGTGCGTGCGCTAGGCAGCGACGCAGGAGTATGTATATGACTATAGGACATCGCAGCTAGTAAGAAAGATTAACATCTGAGGTACCTATGTGGAAAGGTAGTGCTTGAAGCGAGCGGGGGAAAGCAGGGTTAGCGGTGGTAGGTTTTTTTTAGGGTTCCGTATCAGGTACGGGACCCTATTACTAAGCCTACGCCGTCTGTCTGCCTGTGTGTCTGTCCTTGGGCTGTAATGTGTTATTAATTATTATGGCCGATATAACAACAAATAATAAAAAAAGAAAAAGTAAAAAATTCACGGGGTTCCCATAGAAGAAACCAAAAGGTTTATGCGCGCGCGCCATCTACCGAAAAGAGTATGAAGCATTTTAACTAATCATGAAATTTAACGTCAAAACTCTCTATAACAAACCTCAAGGGACCGGGCAATTCCTTTCATTATACAGAGTTTTTGTTATAAAGAGTGAAGAACAAAATAACGTACATAATATGTTTTATTATACATCCCATATTTATACACATTACACAGTTGCATTTAACTTTTTATAACCACAATTAATTATTTAAAAAAGTCTGTCATGTTAGTTTGAAGGCATTTGCTCTTCAATTATTGCACTTTGTCCTGTTTATTTGGATATTTCTTCCGCCATCTTGGTATCCAGGAAATCCCCAACCCACTGAACCCTTATCTATTAGGGGCAATAGATAAGACAATGCCAACAAACAAAGGGGCTTATATAGCAATCCTCCTTCTAGGTAATGCCTATTCTATTGAATGGTTTCCAGCCCCCAAAAAGGCATGTGATGTGATGATTCACACTGAGTCTCAGTTCAACCATTGTAATATTATTACGCTATAGAGAATTGGGTATTACCTTACACAGAGTGAATAAATACATGGGATCTTATGACAAACCAAACAAGCCAGACTAATGATTACTTTATAGAGAGTTTTTCGTAATAGAGAATTTCGGAATAAAGAGTTTTCACGTAATATAAAGCATTTCATAACACGTCATCTAGATGGCGTGGGAGGCGCTAGCCATGACATGGCGATGCGGAACCCTCGGTGCGCGAGTTCGACTCGCACTTGGCAACTTGGCACTTTTTATGCAAACGACAAAAGTGACGCGAATCGTGAACGGTATGTTCGAATAGTACGAGAGCGCACCGTAAAAAACCAACGTCATCGAGTACCAAGATGGGACTAGTTTGTGGTGGTCTAGAATAGGATAGGCATCTAAAATATACAGGGTTGCCTGAGCAAATCCTGGCACGTTTTGTGTAAAAGGTAATTAAACATGTCATTTTTTTGGTGCAATTTACGTCATCGAGTACCAACTGGAGACCTGGCACATTCGATAAAGGTCATCAAGAAGAGCACAAAAATACTAGGTTGCCTCGTCCTACCTTGGCAGTTTTTGGAGTCGGGCAAATTTAAGAGTGGTGAAAAATGGTCAAATTTACGTCATCGAGTACCAAGATGACAGTCACACCATTCGATAGTTCTGATAACCTAATTCATAAAAAACCTTGGTTGCCTGCCCTCACCTTGGAGCATTTCCTAGTCGGCCAAGTTGAATACCGGATAGCCGCCTTGTTACTAAGTTCTAAAATCGTTCATGTGTAATCATAGGACCGTTTAAAGATATATTTATTACTAGCTGAGCCCGCGGCTCCGCTCGCGTGAAATTCGTATTCCAAAGAAGAATGTAAGTAACTAAGGGCGAGGCCGAAGGCAGAGCTGCGTTCAGGTAATCGATAAACCTTCTTAAAGAAAGTAACTAAGGGCGAGGCCGAAGGCCGAGCTGCTTTCAGGTAAACGATAAACCTTTCTCAAATAAAGGAAGTAAGTAAGGGCGAGGCCGAAGGCCGAGCTGCGTTCAGGAAGACGATAAACCTTCTGGAAGAAGGTTTATCGTCTTCCAATTAAACCTACCTAACAAACATTAAAATAACTATCAAAACGGGCATTTTCAAATGTTCTTAGAGCACTTGCGGCATTACCCCGCTGGATGGCAAGGCTTACCCTTTGAATGAAGTACATAACATAAGCCCTTGATGGCGGGACACCAGTTGCGTCAACCAGCTCAAGCCTCTTTTGGCTTCACTGCTCCACGGACCGAGGGTTTCAACCGCAAACGCAACAAATTCGAAATCTTGAATTATATTTCTATATTTGCTGCGTTTGAGGCTCTCCGCCCCAGCCTCGGCCGCGCCAGCCGCTCTTGAAGATGTCCTAACGTGACTTGGAGCCAATGTGAGAACAAAAGTGGCGTCCCACATCAAAGAACTACCCTTAGTCCATGGCACTAAGGTGATAGCATCGGGCCTCTTGCCATCCAGCCGGGAATAACCGCGAGGTTCTAGGATGCACGGTATATTTGCCGTTAGAAGCGTGGACTTTATAATAAAATTAAAATTAAATTAACTCAATCTTAATATTAATTAACTTTATTCGAGATGGTTTAGCTTCTTCCTGAACGCAGCTCGGCCTTCGGCCTCGCCCTTAGTTACTTGCTTTCTTCGAGATGGTTTATCATTTGTCAGAACGTAGCTCGGCCTTCGGCCTCGCCTTAGTTACTTACTTTCTTCAAGATGGTTTAGCTTCTTCCTGAACGCAGCTCGGCCTTCGGCCTCGCCCTTTGTTACTTACTTTCTTCGAGAAGGTTTATGGTCTTCCAGAATAGAGCTCGGCCTTCGGCCTCGCCCTTAGTTACTTACTTTCTTCAAGAATGTTTTTCTTCTTCCTGAACTCAGCTCCGCCTTCCGCCTCGCCCTTAGTTACTTTCATCGAAAAAGATTATCGTTTACGTGAGCACAGATCCGCCTTCGGGCCCGCCTTTAGTTACTTACTTTCTTTTTTTTAAATACGAATTTCACGCGAGCGAAGCCGCGGGCAACAGATATATAAATTTTATTGCACCAATGACAGCGACATAACTTCGACTTCAATTATTATTTTTATTTATCAAACAATTTGTCACCGGCCAGCTCACGTCGAGATGACAGTTCTCCGTTGTCAACATGACATTTAAAATTGTTTTTTACCTTTACTTTGGATTACGTGATTTTTATTATATTTTTTAATTATTATGTTCATCCGGGATATACACTGTCACTATAAAAAGTTTCGTCAAATTCCGTTCAGTGGTTTTTGCGAGATGCGCGTACAAATAGACATTTTTGCATTTACGATTTTATGATATGTATAGAAAGAATAGATATGTATAGACTATTCTGTTCAAGTTATAAAAAAGAAGAACTGTCATTTTCGTTGTATCTACTTATTTTTAAATTTCGAATGAATATTTTATTTCAATTGTATTTGCTGCCAGTTCTCAAGATATAATTATGTACTTTGGACTACGTGATTTTAAACGCGCAATAATGTTTATAATTGTTAATTTTTTTTATTTTTGTTATTTTTTTTTACGTATTATGTTAACCCGGCATATAAACTGCCACTATACAAAGTTTCGTCTAATTCCGTTCAGTGGTTTTTGCGTGATGCGCGTACAGACAAACAAACAAACAAACAAAAATTTTAAAAACTGTTCTAACATGTTCAGTATCTCATTTTAAGCCACCCTGGTTAGTTTTTTTCCGAATACATTCAATGTACAGACTTTCTTACCTCTACGATTTTATTATATGTATAGATAAAACTGTGAACACTTTATTAATCCAGCTATACCAGTGGTAGTCAAACCGCGGCCCGCGGGCCGCATGCGGTCCGCGGGCGGTATTTGTACGCATTGTCACAAACAGCGCAGATAATAATATATATTTTAGCTTTTACTCAGTATGAAAATATTATCTGCGCTGTGAGTGTGTGTGCGCACTTGACGACAAAAACTGATGCGGAAATATGCAGAGCAAGTGAGCGGGTGACGGGACTGGCGGGAAAAGAGTTTCGGCAAAATTTCCAACTGTTGCTGCCCTGCGATACCTACGACATATCTAATATCTATCAAGATATGGTGTCATATTTGAAGGAATATTTGACATAAATTAAAAAAAGAATTAACGATGTGAAAAGTATTAATAATTGCTTTATTTCTACAAAAAAAGCCCGTAACATTTTGAAAATGATGACATGAAATTATTCAGCCAGTTGATGAACGAAATCATCGAACTTCATCGAACATCGTGAAAAGCAGGAGGACATAAAATTTTTGATAAAGCCTAGCACCCTTAAATGTTTTCAAGACTCCACACTATTTTAATAAAGTTTCTTTCGACGTACCTCTGAGAAGTTTCATTTTCAAAAATGAACATCTTAAAAAAACAAATATTGCAATAGCCTTTTCAGCCGGAAGACGCATTGAGGATTGCATGTAGTCCCAAAGACGCCAACATAGAAGAAATAAGTAACGTAGTACACCTTTACTTTAAATTACACAGTACACCTCAATACTTTAAATTATGTCACATATAAATTAACTAAAACATGTTTGTCGATGTATTAAACATCTCGAAGACACACATTTTTTGTTTACTGTACAGTACGTGGCAGTAAATCCGGATTTAAAAAGAGACAATCCGGTTGTTGAGCATCTCTCTGTCGTTCTAACTCGCACGTCTCTGTACCCCTATAAGCTTTTCGAGACAATAGTTTCGCCTTCAACTCTATGAACGATCAAAATCCAACGTCTCTGGACACATTCCCCACCCAGGAAGTCCAGACTACCGTCGTTGGGGACTTGGTTGGAGACATCCTGGAAAGTAGCTTGAAGATGAGATGGATCAGCCTTAGTAGAGAAGGCGCAAGCTTTCGTTTTGGCTACCTTGACGTTGACCAAGTTCTCCTTTCCCAAGAGGATACTTTTTCGAAAACGAGTCAACCTGAGCAACAGTTTCGCGCCTCGCATTTGCTGCTGAGGCCCCTCTACCCTTCCAGTCGTTGGTGAACCCTTGTTGATAAATAAAAGAAACAGCATTGGCGACAGCACGGACCCTTGTGAAACACAAGCTGATTGATTAATCGACCAGACAGGCACCATCTAGGGCAACAAAGATCAACCGACCACTCAAACACTGGAAATCCAAGTGCACAGTTTTGTTGGGACACCGTAGGCTGGAAGCTTGCTTAGTATTTCCCGGTGCCCGGCGGCGCGATAATGCTTTGGAAATATCCAGAGCGGCCGCCAGCGATTCCCTAAAACTATCGAGCCTTTCAGCCTACAAATGTGTGACGTACGTAAGATCTCCAGTCGACCTTTACTTGAGTAAGCCGTACTACTTGTCGTCGAGGAGTTTAAAGTCTTCTAGGTACGTCGGTAGCGCTGAGTTGACCATACGCTCCATAACATTAGTGAAGAGTGAGGTTATCGAAATAGGGCGATGTTTTGATGGGTTCGCTGGGTCCGAAACCGACCGGACCGAAGCTCTCTTCCAGCAAGAAGGCATTGAACCGGAGGAATAGGGGCATTTGAATAGGCTGGTGAGGAATGGCGCAAATTCTAGTGCACAACTTCTCAAGACGATCACTGGAACGCCTTCAGGCTAGCTCCTAGCTCCTCTTCGAAATATTCAACCCACGTGCGTTTTATAGACGACTCTGCGGTGGAACGTAATATTTGCCATCATACTGCCGCAATGGGGTAATGGCGGTGGTTGGCGCCCAGGTCATCCATGTTGGAGTTGGATGCGAAAAGGCGTGCAAAGAAATTTACCTTTTCCTTCGCGAGTATTACGAAGTCGATACCGGTTATTTACTTTTTAAAAAGTATTTAATTAATTAGTAGTAATTTTACAGAGTTCTTTTCAGGTCGGCGATAGCTTGCAGACTAACTAAAATATATCGGAGTCTTCAGTGAAGAGAACAATGCAGGCGGCCGGCCGAGGTGCTGTCCTCAGAAGTCGTCTGCATCGTCAGCGGGAATCGCCTGCTGCTGGGTACATAACTTGAGCAAACCATCCGACCGAACGCTCCAGCGGAGGTAGCAAGACGGCATAAATTCCGATCAAAGGACGAGAGACCAGAAGGCGCGGCTACCCGAAGAGGTAGGTGCGAGTTTCGCGCCAATTCCACGGCCGCGCCTGAACTTGGCCAAGTTTTGCGTTCCTTTGTAGAACCTAGCAGCGACGTTGAGCTCTCGTCTATTCTCGACTTTTTAAAATGGAAACGGACACGTTTGGTTACATCACCTGCAACATCTGTGATGTCAGCCCATAACACCGGGTGAACTAGGTGTCATGTCAATGCTGCCCTTCATTTCATGTCGGCTACACTGAACTGGACGTGAAACACGAACTATTTACATAGCCATTTGGACCGACGTATCGTTCAGTGCGGTGGTACCAACCCGGCCCGGATAAACCCTACCACCTAGTAAGGCAAGAAGGGAAGGGACCTACAGCTTAACTTAGAATCCGAACCTTGGTCAGCATCCAATGGTCGAGCGGTCACCCATCCAAGTAAGCGCCCAGGGTTGCTTAATAACAGTTGACCGACCGCACCACTGAGCTACCGAGGCTGAAAGACCTATTTTGCAGCTATTTCCTATAGGCCTAGTTCTTAGCGTCAATAACCAGCCTGGAATGACGATCGAACCAAGGGTTAAGGCGTCCGCCGATGGGAACGATGGATGGAGAAATTCATACCCTGTGCAATCACATCGACGACCGATTGGGCACACAGGGGTAGGTCTGAAAAAGAGAAACAAACGTCGCGCCAAGGGTATACACCCAGGAAGGAACGGAAGTCATCCCATTGTGCTAACCGGTAGTACCAAACTGTCCGCGTACTACATTCACGTGCTTCTGCGAAGTGTACAGTTGGCAGAGTTGAGCGTATAAGGCGACATAGGATTTACCGAGGGGAGCCTCAATCCTCACCCTGTAGCCATTTGGCTCAGTAGTCAGGACAAGGTCCAATAAACTAGGTCGATGGGCAGGGTTATCCGATATCCTAGTAGTTCCGGACACCAACTGCGTCAATCCGTGTGCAATGGCTAAGTGACCAGCTAGTTACAGGCTGACCTCCAAGTGCAGGAAAGTGACATCAGGAGTTTTTCGCCTGCGACCTGTGGTACCGAACCGGGCGACATGGTGGAGAACCTGTCTACAACATATTGAAGGTGAAAATATATCCCGTTTAGGCGCAGGGTGATTGCCTGTCGCCTTACATTTCTCGGCTGTGCGAGGTTTAGGACGGTGGCAAAGCCTACAGACATCGTCGCAATGAATGTCGGACTTGCTGAGCTCTACTTGAGTGTAAACCGCCACTGGCATAGTAGATTGCTAGATTCCTAATTTGGTGAACTCCATTCAGCTCCAGAGAACACTACCACAGCGACCCTTCGGCCAAAGGACTCATCAACAAGACGAGGGTCAGGCAACATAAATTCTTGTGCATCACCACAGGTGCGCCCTGGTCTACAGAAACGCCAACCTATACAGAGACCGCACCGTACACCGTACGTACAGGGATAGCACCGCTGGAGGAGTATTTCCAGACGCTGTCCACGGGCTTCTTCAAGGGGCGTACTGACACGACAGCCCGCTGATCGCTAGCGCTTGCGACTACCGACTGTGGGATCCATCAACACGGCGCTCTCTGTCGATACTATACTAACATATCCGTTTAACTTCGCAGGTCCGGAACCACCTCGCCGTCCTACCGTCGACGACCAGGGTACGACCCAGCGAAGTTTCTTGCCAGTTCTTCTTCGCTGTGGTAATCGAACTGGCGGAACTTCTTCTAGCACCATCGTCCCGGCGGGCGCCGGGGTCGATTTCGAGCAAGCAGGCGGTTTGACTGACATTCGCTTCTCATTGGCAGTTCTCTTCACCACTCGCAGCTGCAGCGGCTTCGATGCCGCTCGCCCTTAGCCAGTAGTCAGTCACTGCGGCCGCCCTAACTTATGGCGGACAAAGTGACCACTCCTACCCATGGCTCCTACTCACCAACCAGCCGACCACGGCGACTGTGCTATTTTATATAGGGCGGACAAAGTGACGGCAGGCCTCACGGGGTTACCGGGCAAAAAAGACTGGTTACGGTGTGAGAGTTTTACGACTAATACCTTGTTTTCCTTCGCAGATTCCAAATTCCAGCGACCCTTTAATTTTTTTATATTATTCTTTAAATATTTCTTCAAGTATAACCATATTGATAGATACTATCGGCAATAGATACGTCGAATCGCAGAGCAGCAACATTTGGAAAATTTACCGAAACTCTTCTCCCGCCAGTCCCGCCACCCGCTCACTTGCTCTGAATATTCACGCATCAGTTTTTGTCGTCAAGCGCGCACACACACTCACAGCGCAGATAATATTTTCATACTGAGTAAAAGCTAAAATATATATTATTATCTGCGCTGTTTGTGACAATGCGTACAAATACCGCCCGCGGACCGGATGCGGCCCGCGGGCCGCGGTTTGACTACCACTGGTATAGCTGGATTAATAAAGTGTTCACAGTTTTATGATAAATATATCTTTAAACGGTCCTATTATTACACATGAACGATTTTAGAACTTAGTAACAAGGCGGCTATCCGATATTCAACTTGGCCGACTAGGAAATGCTCCAAGGTGAGGGCAGGCAACCAAGGTTTTTTATGAATTAGGTTATCAGAACTATCGAATGGTGTGACTGTCATCTTGGTACTCGATGACGTAAATTTGACCATTTTTCACCACTCTTAAATTTGCCCGACTCCAAAAACTGCCAAGGTAGGACGAGGCAACCTAGTATTTTTGTGCTCTTCTTGATGACCTTTATCGAATGTGCCAGGTCTCCAGTTGGTACTCGATGACGTAAATTGCACCAAAAAAATGACATGTTTAATTACCTTTTACACAACACGTGCCAGGATTTGCTCAGGCAACCCTGTATATTTTAGATGCCTATCCTATTCTAGACCACCACAAACTAGTCCCATCTTGGTACTCGATGACGTTGGTTTTTTACGGTGCGCTCTCGTACTAGAATGACCGCGGGCCGGGCCAACACCTCGCTATTATCATGATAATATTCTTTTAGTGGTTTGTGTGAGGTAGTCTATTGTTTGCTAGCTTTTTCCCGCGGCTTCGCTCGCGTAAAATTCGTATTTAAAAAGAAAAAAGTAAGTAAGCCCGCTACCGTAACTTTATTTCGGCGCGCGGAACAATCCGGTTTGTATGAGATGAGAGCCACATCTTAGTGTAACCGGAACTGAATTTTATTTAGCCTATCCTGTGTCCTGTTTAGTAAAATGTGCTTGAACTAAGTTTCATATAATTCGGATGATCGGTTTAAGAGTTATGGAGGAACATACGTAAATGCATAGTTACATACATACAGAAACGATTTCTAAAAATCTGTCAAGTGCGAGGTTTCCTCGCGCGCGGAGGTTTCTGTATCTATCCGCTATCAATAATATCCGCCTATAACAATGCAATGTATAAAAGCCTGTGGCTCCATATATTAATCAATAGTGTGACTAATCGATTTTATTATACGTTTGTTGTTTTATTTTCCCCTTTAATTTTTAACATTTTCTTATCTTTATTATTTGTTGGTATCCGCCATAGTCGCACATATTCTGTGAAAGTTTCAACGGCTACCTACGGGACGGACGGACGGACGGACGGACAGACAGACGGCGGAGGCTTAGTAATAGACTTCCGTACGGGATACGGAAACCTAAAAATCATCAATTTTAGTTTTAGTACCTATCATACTAGAGTCTACAAACGCAGTATCTCATAAAACAAAGTAACTTACTTCATGACCGTCCCTTACAGATTTATTATTAGTATTGATTGTATATTTTCATTCATATGTACTTAACCTACTCTTCGATACGTCGAAAATTTCGCTAGTTCTATTTCAATGCGAAGAAGGAGTGACAAAATATAAACATCGCAAGTCACAATGTTTTGTTAGCTCCTGGATAGTTTAGGCTTTCACCGCTGCTGTTTGTTACAGTTAGGTAAGTTACAGGAAGTAATACTTTCGGTTACGCAGTATATGACTGAAACCGACTTACAGATTGTCGACGTCTGATGAGAGCGGTCAGTACTTGGATGGGTGACCGCACGACCGTTGGAGGCTGACCGTGGTTCGGATTCCAATTAAAACTGTAGGTCCCTTCCATTCTTTCCTTACTAGGTGGTAGGGTTTATCCCGCCCGGGTTGGTACTGCCGCACTGAATGATACGTCGTCGGTATCGGAACGGCTGTGTGTAGCCGACATGAAATGAAGGGAAGCACTGACATGGCACCTAGTTCATCCGGTGTTATCATACCCAGTTAGGTATAAGAAGGTAAGGGACCTACAGTTTAACGTTTTATTTCATTATTGAAATCATCATTTCAAGCTGCTGCCCCGGTCCGGTACCGTCCTCACGCGGTTAAATTATTTCGATGCTCTATTGCCTATCTATACAGGATGTTTCAGGATAGGGTTTCGTAACTTCACGGTTCGAAAGGGGTCCATATTTGAAGACGAAAAGCTCTGAAACTTTTTCCCAAATTCGGTCATTTTAAACCTATTACTTTTTGGTGAAAATCGTTACAACGAGCTCTGGGGAACCTTTATTAAATAAAAATAAAATGACTAACTTACACGCTTAACTAGTAGAATTAAACTTTATGTAGGTAAATTCCAAATAATAAAATTTTAATGACATCAAAAGAAAAAGGGGACTGGACTAGGTCGCTGCACTCCCTAGACCTAGACAGCACTGTTGCCAAATCTCACTGTCCATCGAGTTTTTATTGCAGTTTTCAATTTTTGTATGAAAAAAAAAATACGGAATTTCGATTTGAGTGAGAAGGATTTTTTTTCTTCTAATAATGAGTACTTTCTATTCCTGAAGTTTCTCAAGCCTATCCTGAAACACCCTTTATAGATAGAGAATGTCTTTACATACACAACTCACGCTTTTGTATCCCGACAATCAGGGTAAGCAGAGTAATCGGTGTTGTGCTATAAGTTCATACATACATACACATACATAATGTCACGCCTGCCTGCCTCCCAGTGGGGCAGGCAAAGACAACGGACCCAACCCACGCAAACAACCCAACCCCCACGCGCCACGATCCTGAGTCCTTCCTGACACACTTTTGCCGCCTCTTCCACTCTCATAATGTTCTTCATACATGCTCGTCGGTTACGGGTACTACGCACCTGACCCTTTTCGAGCACATGCCCGATCTGGTCCAGGTACGTGCGTCTAGGGCGACTCTTCCACTAACATTCGCTCCATAGATTTCTTTCATTAGTCTCCTATCATCCATTCTACAGACACACATACTCCTCTCAACGCGCGCATTTCGACATAATTTATCCTGCTCTCATGTCTTTTCATATTGAAAAAGTTAAATTACAAATTTAAAAAACCCCCGACTCTTAAAAAGTCAAAAATAATTTCCGTTTACTTACTTAAAGGAGTCGGTAGACCGCTAAGTAAATTCCCGCGCAACTTTTGAGTCTTTATATTTAATTTACTTAGCGGTCCCCCGACTCCTTTAAGTAAGTAAACGGAAATTATTTTTGACTTTTTAAGAGTCGGGGGTTTTTTAAATTTGTAATTTAACTTTTATTTCAAGCTTTTTAAAAAAAACCGCATGCAAATCGGTCCACTTTTGAAGATAATAATTTTTTTTATTACTTAATTACTTAATTACTTGATTACAAACATAGCTAAGAACCATCCCGATTAAACAGGCTTCCTAATAAAAAAAACCGCATCCAAATCGGTCCATCCGTTTGGGAGCTACGATGCCACAGACAGACACACACACACACACACACACACACACACACACACGTCAAACTTATAACACCCCTCCGTTTTTTTCGTCGGGGGTTAAAAACAGAGACGAGTGTTCGCCAGCGCGCATGAGTCATCACATCACATCACATAACATCACATCACTCATCATAATGTTAAAATATAAAATCCTGCCTAATGTAAGCGCCATAACTGGAGCAACCTGTGCGACAATGAATTTAGATACAGAGGATGATTAGTTTACTAGGCTTCGGTTAGTTTATTAGGGCAGCGGGTGGGATGGTAATGATGGGTATGCTGAAACAGATAAGCTACATGCAGGTTATAAATGCGTACACCACCACTTTATTTAAATACTAGCTTTTGCCGGCGGCTTCGCTCGCGTTAAATTCGTATTTAAAAAGAAGAAAGTAAGTAAACCCACTACCGCACCTTTATTTCGGCGCGCGGAACAATTCGGTTCGTATGAGAGCCATATCCTCCTCGGCCATATCTTAGCGTAACCGGAAATGAATTTTATTTAACCTATCCTGTCCTGTGTCATGTATAGTTGAATGTGCTTGTACTAAGTTTCATCGAATTTGGATGATTGGTTTAAGAGTTATGGAGAAACATACATACACACATACATACGTACAGAAAAGATTTCTAAAAATCATCAATTTAGTTTTAGTATCACACATAGAGTCAAACGCAATATCTCGTAAAACAAAGTGACATACTCCATTACCATCCCTTACAGATTTATTATTAGTATTGATTGATAAAACGTCACGCACGCAACGGACATCGAGATATATTATGTACTTCTGACTAGAGAGTGCATTGGGACAGCCCACCGTGTTCCACCGAGTTGAAGCAATCTAGCCTCAACTGTGTTACAAGATCGCCGACTTCGTCGCTCGTGCGCAGTTCGCTGACCGGGGTTCGGATTCCACGTAAAACGGTAGGTCCCTTCCCTTCTTTCCTTATTAGGTGGTAGGGTTTATCCCGTCCGGGTTGGTACCACCGCACTGAATGAAACGTCGGCCGAAACGGCTATGTAAATAGTTAGGCTAGTAAATAGTAGAAACTTATTTTTTATGGAAACTGACACGGTTGGCTACATCGCCTACAACATCCATGATGTCAGCCCTACCTAACACCGGGTGAACTAGGTGCCATGTCAGTGCTTCCCTTCATTTCATGTTGGCTACACTGAATTGAAAGGAAAATACGAACTCTACCTGTATTAAATCAGTAGTGCTACGGTACATGAATTTTAACAGTAAATAATTTGGAGCAATAAAGTATTTCTATCTATTTCTACCTAACCACTACTATTAGTGCTACCGGTAGTGCCACGGTCAACGCGCGGACGTTTCATTCAGTGCGGTGGTATCAACGCGGCCGGGATAAACCCTACCGCCTAGTAAAAGGCTTTGTGGTCAGCGCTCGTAGCAGATGCAAGACAGAATAACTTTGCAAAACATTAACGTATGAAAAAGAAAATGAAAAAAAGTAAATAAAATTCAAGTTTACACTTTTTATTTCACCGATCAGCTTTATCGAAACTGGTTTAGTTTCGCCGGCCACCGCCGCCGCCGCCCGCCTCTCCACTCTGTATGCCCAAACCATGAGGGTTCTCAGTTCGTACATAATGAACAAACTCTCTCTGTCTGGCCCCCTTCCACTGCGTCAGTCCGTTTTAAGCACACTGTTCGCATTTGCGCCGGTCGGTCTTGGTTTAAATAGTATTTCAATATTTATTATTTTCGAATAAAAAGTAGATCATAAAAATGTGTAAAAATTGAGATTTCATAGAGCGCATTATTTTCAATAACTTTCTTTAAAAAGTGGACTTTAAAACTTTGTCATTCATATCATAATTGAGGTTTAACTGAGTGCACTATTCGATTGGATTTCTCAAAAAAGAAAACCATATTAAGCGTGTTTAAACTTTAGTTTTTTTTTAATAACATTTTTGCCTCGTCAATATTCGCTTCAAAACAAACAAAAAAACTTGGAAATGTTCTCGCCAGTTTAGCATTTGGACAAAGTGAAGACGAGTGATGGCCCAACTTAGTGGACCAACGACACAACTACTGAACTCGGCGTGAAAACGCTGCTGTGGGTTTTGGTGCGAAGTGTGGTGTGAAGGGGTTGGTAAAATGGGGCAATTAGTTTTGGTTCTAACTTGGTGTGCGGTGCTGTGTGGTGTTTGGGCGTCATTCTTTGGTAAGTAAATACCTAGTAAATACCTACCTAGAGTCAGCCTCGGTAGCGTCGACTGTCGCTCGTGATAATAAGCACACCGGGGCGCGGTCAGAACCTGGAGGGATGACCGTTGGACCGTTGAAGGCTGACCGTGGTTCGGATTGCACGTACAGTTCCCGGCAGAAAATAATGCGTGTAGAGCTTTAGAAAGAGACAATGCGGTTGTAGAGCGTCGTCGTCCCTGTCGCACAGAGACGTGTGAGTTCGTGCGACAGGGACGACGCTCTACTGTACAACCGGATGGTCTCTTTCTAAAGCTCGACACGTTTTATTTTCTGCCGGGAACTGTACAATTGTAGGTCCCTTCCCCCTTAACTTATTAGGTGGTAGGGTTTAACCCGCCCGGGGACAAAATACCGTGCTAAAGGATGACAGGTTTGCCATCTCTCACCAGTGGGCCTTCGTGCCTTACCACCTGCCGCTTGAAAGTTATCTTGTCCGAATACTTTGCGAAACGTGGTGTCCGGACTCGGGTGTTGTACTGTTGTACCAGAGTCCTTGCAGCACAACAGCGATTACTCTGCTTACTTCCATTTTTTTATGGAAACTGACACGGTTGGCTACATCACCTACAACGTCCGTGATGTCAGCCCACAACACTGGGTGAACTAGGTGCCGTGTCAGTGCATCCCCCTTTGATCGTGCCGGCTACACTGAAGTGGTCGGAAAACACAAACTATTTACATAGCCGTTTCGACCGACGTTTCATTCAGTGCGGTGGTACCAACCCGGGCGGGTTAAACCCTACCACCAAGTAAGATTAGGAGGGAACGGACCGACAGTTTTACGTGGAATCCGCACTTCGGTCAGCCTCCAACGGTCAGCGGTCACACATCCAAGTACTGACCGCGCCCAGCGTTGCTTAACAATCAATAGCGACGCAGTTGACTGTCTGCACTGAGCTATCGAGGCTGAGGTTGTCGGGATACAGCGTGTGGTATGTTTGTATGTTTTCGTTTGGTTGTGCAGAGGAGCAGGCGCGGGTGATCAACGGCAAGATGGCGCCCATAGAGAAGTACCCCTACACCGTGGACTACAGCGGCTGCGCGGGAGCAGTCATCAGCGAGCGCTGGATCCTCAGCGCCGCTCACTGGTGAGTACAATCACAGACATACCTACCAGACATACAACGGCAAGATGGCGCCTATAGAGAAGTATCCCTACACCGTGGACTACAACGGCTGCGCGGGAGCAGTCATCAGCGAGCGCTGGATCCTCAGCGCCGCTCACTGGTGAGTACAATCACAGACATACCTACCAGACATACAACGGCAAGATGGCGCCTATAGAGAAGTACCCCTACACCGTGGACTACAGCGGCTGCGCGGGAGCAGTCATCATCAGCGAGCGCTGGATCCTCAGCGCCGCTCACTGGTGAGTACAATCACAGACATACCTACCAGACATACAACGGCAAGATGGCGCCTATAGAGAAGTATCCCTACACCGTGGACTACAACGGCTGCGCGGGAGCAGTCATCAGCGAGCGCTGGATCCTCAGCGCCGCTCACTGGTGAGTACAATCACAGACATACCTACCAGACATACAACGGCAAGATGGCGCCTATAGAGAAGTATCCCTACACCGTGGACTACAGCGGCTGCGCGGGAGCAGTCATCAGCGAGCGCTGGATCCTCAGCGCCGCTCAATGGTGAGTACAATCACAGACATACCTACCAGACATACAACGGCAAGATGGCGCCTATAGAGAAGTACCCCTACACCGTGGACTACAGCGGCTGCGCGGGAGCAGTCATCAGCGAGCGCTGGATCCTCAGCGCCGCTCACTGGTGAGTACAATCACAGACATACCTACCAGACATACAACGGCAAGATGGCGCCCATAGAGAAGTATCCCTACACCGTGGACTACAGCGGCTGCGCGGGAGCAGTCATCAGCGAGCGCTGGATCCTCAGCGCCGCTCACTGGTGAGTACAATCACAGACATACCTACCAGACATACAACGGCAAGATGGCGCCTATAGAGAAGTACCCCTACACCGTGGACTACAGCGGCTGCGCGGGAGCAGTCATCAGCGAGCGCTGGATCCTCAGCGCCGCTCACTGGTGAGTACAATCACAGACATACCTACCAGACATACAACGGCAAGATGGCGCCCATAGAGAAGTATCCCTACACCGTGGACTACAGCGGCTGCGCGGGAGCAGTCATCAGCGAGCGCTGGATCCTCAGCGCCGCTCACTGGTGAGTACAATCACAGACATACCTACCAGACATACAACGGCAAGATGGCGCCTATAGAGAAGTATCCCTACACAGTGGACTACAGCGGCTGCGCGGGAGCAGTCATCAGCGAGCGCTGGATCCTCAGCGCCGCTCACTGGTGAGTACAATCACAGACATACCTACCAGACATACAACGGCAAGATGGCGCCCATAGAGAAGTATCCCTACACCGTGGAATACAGCGGCTGCGCGGGAGCAGTCATCAGCGAGCGCTGGATCCTCAGCGCCGCTCACTGGTGAGTACAATCACAGACATACCTACCAGACATACAACGGCAAGATGGCGCCTATAGAGAAGTATCCCTACACCGTGGACTACAGCGGCTGCGCGGGAGCAGTCATCAGCGAGCGCTGGATCCTCAGCGCCGCTCACTGGTGAGTACAATCACAGACATATCTACCAGACATACAACGGCAAGATGGCGCCTATAGAGAAGTATCCCTACACCGTGGACTACAGCGGCTGCGCGGGAGCAGTCATCAGCGAGCGCTGGATCCTCAGCGCCGCGCACTGGTGAGTACAATCACAGACATACCTACCTATGATACTCATACTCTACAGTTCGTGCCGCTCCTTTAGCCTTTCGGCCAAAGCGGTGCCCATATATTGACAGACAAATGTAATGCCTTGGTCAAGCGGTGCCCATATATTGACAGACAAATGTAATGCCTCGGTCAAGCGGTGCCCATATATTGACAGACAAATGTAATGCCTTGGTCAAGCGGTGTCAATATATTGACAGACAAATGTAATGTGTTGGCCAAGCGGTGCCCATATATTGACAGACAAATGTAATGCCTTGGTCAAGGGCGGTGTAAATATATTGGCAGACCAATGTAATGCCTTGTCAAGCGGTGCCGATATATTGACAGACAAATGTATTTCTCGCCTTATGTGAAGCGGTATCGATCTCGGCATCGATATATTGACAGACAAATGTAATGCCGTCTCTGCGAAGAACCTAACACCAATCACTGTATTTCAGCTTCGACCCAACGCTGCGTCGCGCTTTGCGCGTGGGAAGCGCGCGTGCCCGGCGCGGCACAGCGGTCCCCGTCGCCCGCGGCGTGCCCCATCCGCAGTTCAAGCCGCGGGGCTACTGGGGTCGCTACGACTTCCTGCTGCTGGAGCTAGCCGTCCCCCTCGTCTTCAACAGCAGCGTCAGAGCGGCGCCGCTCTATGACGACGGGGAAACAGTGGCTGATGGAACGACAGCGCAAGTCGCGGCGTTTGGACGCACGGCGCACAATGTATGTTTTTTTATAGTGAAAACTTCTTTAGCGGCGCTTGGCACTTTTTTAGGTGGGTAAAAAATGTTAGACTCGCGACAGACAGATCTCGAAAAGCGACAGCTTTATTTTTATTATTTAAAATGCAACCTTATTGCATTAAGGGTTAAGTTACGAGTGGCTCGGGATCAATTCTGTTCGTCTCTCAGTGACAGTGACGCCGAAAGCGAATCAAGGGAATCCGATATTCGTTTGGTCGTTTATGTGATTTCGTGGCTCAATGGTAAGAATGTAGGATTTGTATTTTTTGACCATGGGTTCGAATCCCTAAAATTTTTTTTTCTTTTGTTTTCTTTTCTAAGCAATGTTACGGCGTTTAAATTTTTTTAGGGTGTTTAGTTTTTTTTATAACCACCTAAGAATTATTTTCGGAAATACAAAAAGTTTTCACTTCTGCCGGCACTCCCGGAGTGCAACTGTTATGGAAAGTGACACGGTTGGCTATATCACCTACAACATCCGTGATGTCAGCCCATAACATCGGGTGAACTACCTATATGTGCCATGTCAGTGCTTACCTTCATTACACTGAACTGGACGGAAAACACCAACTATTTACATAGCCGTTTTGACAGACGTTTCATTCAGTGCGGTGGTATCAACCCGGGCGGGATGAACCCTACCACCTAGTAAGGTAAGAAGGGAAGGGACCTATAGTTTTACGTGGAATCCGAACCACGGTCGAGCGGTCACCCATCCAAGTACTGAACGCGCCCAGGTGTGCTTAACAACAATTGACCGACCGCACCACTGGGCTACCGAGGCTGACAATATATTAGTTGAATGGAGCCATACTTTACGGATTTTTTTTTAGAAAGCGCGACATGTTGCGCCGAGCCAACCATAAGGTGTCTAACGACGCCCATAGACATTCGGTCGTACGCGGGGGTTGCGAATGCTACGCCGGTCTGACGGGTGCCTATTCACGCCTCTCTTGAAGGACCTGAGACTGTACTTGGGGGGAAATATGTGGGCAGGGAGAGCGATCCAGAGTTTACCCGTTCTGTGGAGGAAAGATCTGCAGAACCGATTGGTACGCATCCGTGGTAAGTCCAGCGTATAGGGATACAATCCCTGCCCAATGCGCGTTGGAAAGCGTGCGGAGGTGGAAAGGGGACGGCGGCGGGATGGCTTTAAACAGCTCATCCGAGCATTCCCCATGGAATAAGCGATAGAACACACGACTTAGGGCGCCGACATCCCTACGGAGTTGCAGTGGTTCTAGATCGCGGGACACGTCGGGGTCACCCAATAGTCGCACGGCTCGACGCTGGATCGAATCCAAAGGCGCAAGCTGGTATTTAGCTGAGCCATCCCACAAGTGCAAAGTATGTTCAGTAATCCAGTTGTCATCACTGGGCTGTTTTAACGCCCAGTAAATTAATTTCGTCAGCGCAATCCTCATGTTTTTCCGAGACGAAAAAGTTTTTTTTTTTTTTTTATGGAACCTGACACGGTTGGCTACATCACCTACAACATCCGTGATGTCAGCCCATAACACAGGGTGAACTAGGTGCCATGTCAGTGCTTCCCTTCATTTCATGTCGGCTACACTAAACTGGACGGAAAACACGAACTATTTACATTTTCGACCGACATTTCGTTCAGTGCGGTGGTACCAACCCGGCCGGGATAAACCCTACCACCTAGTAAGGTAAGAAGGGAAGGGACCTACAGTTTAACGTGGAATCCGAACCACGGTCAGCCTCCAACGGTCGAGCGGTCACCCATCCAAACACTGACCGCGCTCAGCGTTGCTTAATAACAGTTGACTAACCAACCGCGCCACTGAGCTACCGAGGCTGACGAATTTTCTTATCCCTCAGTCGACTTTTACGACATGCGACGGCGAGAGATGCAGTGGGGCTATTCTTTTTAAGTACCGACCCCACACGGCACGGTAAAGTAAATAAAGTTTTTCTCTTTCGCCAGTGCTTTTGTTACAAGGCATAGAATAGCCTCCTTAAAGGAACTACACCAGTCCGGGGACACCCTGTATAGAAGATACATATTATCATTAGCTTCTTGTAGGTAAAGGTGGTACGCCGCAAAACACATTGGTTTTAGCGGTAGGGACCTGAAAAAAAATGTTTGAGAACCCATGTCCTAGACATAGAATAGTGTTCAGAAAACAATATGGCGGTGTTTTCTCCAAACGCTTTCTGTGTGTGTGCGTGCAGTCGACACGGTCGCGCGCGCTGCTGGAGGGCGAGCTGGTGGTGCTGAGCGCGGAGGAGTGCGCGCGCCAGGTGCGACACTTCGACCCCGAGGTGATGCTGTGCGCCCGCGGAGCCGACCCCGCCGGCAGCAACGTCTGCAGGGTGAGCATCTGGGGCAAGAACATTTAGAAGAGTTTGGACGTCGGACTTGGACACAAGTGTCCAATGCTTATATCGTCCCTCCCATGCCAAAACGACGAATGTGCAATTGTGACGAAAATGACCTTTTGATGTAGTTTCATTAATTTTTATCAAATCTTTGCAATGCCAAAGTCACGAATCTCTAAATTATCGATACTCATAGATATTTTGTTGTGAACGAATGTGACTTTTTTAACCGACTTCAAAAAAAGGAGGAGGTTCTCAATTCGACTCTATTTTTTTTTTTTGTCCCCTCAGAACTTTCGACTACCCAGTCGAAACCGATTTTGATGATTCTTTTTTTATTCGATGTTACTGTGCCAAACACACTAATGCGTTTATTATTCGTGAAATTATTTCTAAGATAATTTAGAAGTCCCTGAATTTTAGCCATGGCATATATGGCTAAAAGTCACGAATTTGTAACATTGGTTAATTTAGCACTGACAATAAAAGGCAAATATCTCAGAATTACCTTTTTGCACATTCGTCGTTTTGGCATGGGAGGGACGGCGCGCGCTCTGATTGGCTGGTACCGGACGGTATCGCGCTCTGATTGGTTGGTAACGAATGTATAATCTGTACGTTTTTACAAATATCGTGTTACGCTGGCGCGGGGAAGGAAGGTCCGACGTCCTTACATCTAACGTTCCTGATCTGTGGGTACACTACACTCCTAGGGAAGCTAGTCACTAGCGAAAGGTGAACTCGCGCGATACAGGTGAGAGCGAGAAAGCGAGCGTTGGAGTAAAGCGAAAGAGAACAAGAGATAAATGGATTTTTTATCACAATTTTTTTTTAACTGACAAGGTTGGCTACATCACCTACAACACCCGTGATGTCAGCCCCCAACACCTTGGTGAACTAGGTGCCATGTCTGTGCTTCCCTTCGGTCGTTCCGGCTACACTGAACTGAACCGAAAACATGACCTATTTACATAGCCGTTTCGACTGACTTTTCATTCAGTGCGATTGGATCAAGCTGGACGGGTTCAACCCTACCACCTAGTAAAGTACGGAGGGACCTACAATTTTACGTGGAAGGAATCCGAACATCCGACCGGTCAGCCTCCAAGGGTCGAGTGGTCACCCATCCAAGTACTGTCCGCTCCTAGATGCGCTATCTATACTATAGATAGAATACGATCGACAGTCGAGCGACCGCAACACTGAACTAATGAGGGTGAGTAGGGTTCCCACTGTCCACTTGGCTCCCTTGGCAGGAATGAACCCGCCCGGGTTGATACAACCCACAGAGCATGAAATGCGCGCCCGCGGGCGGTAGGTATTTGATGCTTTGTGATACAACCGCACAACCCTCTTTTGCCAGTGTGCTGGGTACTGCTGGGACGACGACGACGGTCGAAATGGAGGATTTTTTTACTGTAAAATTATGTTTCTTTTTAGTTTTAATTTATATTACTTTACAAAATGATATATCATACTTGTTTCTGTAAAATATTTTTAGAGCATTTTCTGAATTATTTGCCAAGCATCCTACATATGTTGCTCCTAAATGAATATCCGAGTGTAATGAAATGATGCGTGTCAACCAACAGGGTGACAGCGGCGGTGCGCTGGCGGTTTCGGGTCGGCTGGCGGGCGTCGTGTCCTGGGGAGACGACGCGTGTCCCGTGGAGGCCCCGGCGGTGTTCGCTCGCGTCGCAGCTGTACGGCACTGGATACGCAACGTCACTCATATTTAGCGTAGCGAGAAATTCACTACCACCCAAGTAGCATACATGCCAAAGATTATGGAAGGAGAAAGATATGCCATGAACGCCTCCTCGTATCGGAACCGCTTTCAACAATTTCCGATCGCACCAGCGAGCAGATCTTGAATCATAGATAAAATAAATAATATTACGTGACCAGTCCAGACCAAGTAATAACTAATAATAAGCCAGTAATTATAAATTCTACTTGGAATTTACATGTACTGAATCCATAAGGGAACCGAATCTGACGGGCGTGTTCTGAATCAAGAGGTTTAATTCCAAGGAGGTTTAATTCAGACCAATTCGAAAAAAAGATCTGACGAACGTCGGACCTTCCCCGCGAGCGTAACACGACGTTTGTATAAACGTACAAATGCCATTCGTTACCAACCAATCAGAGCGCGATACCGCCCGATACCACCCAATCAGAGCGCGCGCCGTCCCCTCCGCTACCCGCGGAGTTCGGCGACGCTGTTTCTCATATAATGCATTGGACAGTCCGTCCATACCTATTTAAATGTTCTTACACGATAATTACGGTTTCGTCACCAGTTTCACAATAAAATTCTGACCTACATATGCAGAAAAAAGGAAACGACGAAAGTGGAATCTGACGGACGTGTACTGAATCGCGATTTTTGGCCATTCCAAAGCACTCGCATCCACGTGCGCCCACGCACACATCGATAGTTAGTTAATATGGGCAAAATCTCACCATATTGTGGTGTCACAGACACCTCCTTCGCATAGCTACTCTCCTTCCAAAATCTTTTATACATACATAGCGTCGCGTCTGTTTCCCAGTGGGCTAGGCAGAGACAACGGATCTCCGCGTGCCACGGTTCTGACGCACCTCTGCCGCCTCTTCCGCTCTCATAATGTTCTGGTCGGTTACGAGTAGGTGCTACGCACTTGACCATTCTGATCACATGCCCGATTTGGTCTAGGTACGTGCGTCTAGGTCCTAGGCGACCCTTCCCGAGTCCCGGTTCTTCCACTCACATTCGCTCCGTAAATCTTTTTCGTTAGTCTCCTATCCATTGACTTATAACTGCTCCTATCTTTCACCGAACCACCGAAGCATTCCTTTCTCAATCCTTGTCACTATAAATTTTCTTTCAAACTACTACTCCCAAGTAGCATATGGCTTATAGAACTCAAAATGTTCAGAAAAATGGCTTTTATTGAAGACCTTTAAGAATTGTATAACTTACCTATTAATTTGACATTTGGAGCTGACTGGTTTGATACTAGGTTATAATATATAATTATTATACATTATATTATAATGGATGTAAGCTTTCTCAATCCTTGTCACTATAAATCTTCTTTCAAACTACTACTCCCAAGTAGCATATGGCTTATAGAACTCAAAATGTTCAGAAAAATGGTTTTTGTTGAAGACCTATAGGAATTAACTTATTAATTTGACATTTGGAGCCGACTGGTTTGATACTAGGTCATAATGGACGTAAGATGGCCTAACAGCAGTCACTAGTTCCAATATGTTCAAAACCTCGTAAAACTGTAGGTCCCTTCCCTCCTAATCTTACTTGGTGGTAGGGTTTAACCCGCCCGGGTTGATACCACCGCACTGAATGAAACGTCGGTCAAAAACGGCTATGTAAATAGTTTGTGTTTTCCGACCAGTTCAGTGTAGCCGGCACGATCAAAGGGGGAAGCACTGACATGGCACCTAGTTCACCCGGTTTTATGGGCTGACATCACGGACGTTGCAGGTGATGTAGCCAACCGTGTCAGATTCCATAAAAAAAAAAACAAAACAAAAAAAAAACTATTCTAATTTGTTCAACTTTCAAAATAGTTGGAACAAACTGGACAACTTTCGTCCAATTTGTTCAATCCTCGGCTGTGTTCTCCTCTAGTTCAGTGTTGGGAACAACCGAGTCTCCAGTGTGCCACCCTCTCGGAGGTGATACTGCCTGGTCGGAGCATTCGCTCGGGCCCCTCTGACTCAGCCACGCATATGCCATTTCTGCTCTCAATTTATCTTCGGCGAGTGAGTGAGAGCGACAACCCCGAACCCACCTTTAGCATCCCTTCAGCGCCACCACCCCCGCCGCGGAGGGTGTCCTGTGGTCACGGAGAGACCGCCGATGTCTATTTCTACAGGGTGTTTCAGGATAGGCTTGAGAAACTTCAGGATAAGAAAGTACTCATTATTAGAAGAAAAAAATTCTCACCCATCAAATCTAAATTCGGTATTTTATTTTTTCAAAAAAAAATCGAAAACTTTTATAAAAACTCGATGGACAGTGAGTCTGGGGAAATTTAGCAACAATGCTGTCTATATTCTCGTTGGCTGTTTAGGACTAGGGAGTGCAATGAACTAGTCCAGTCCCCTTTTTCCCTTCGTGTCATAAAATTGTGTTTGGAATTTACCTGCAGTTCAATTCTAAGCATGCTAGTTAGTATGTTTATTTAATAAAGACGGACGTTAACTGTCCAACAAATCTCGATTTTATTTATTTATTTACTTTATTCGGGAAATAGACAGCCTAGCCGAAACAACATTACAAAAAACACAGGTCAAGTTTTACGCCTATAAACATATTTCCACTAAAATATCTAAGATTATATATAACGTAGAATAATTTACAGAATATTAAGGCGCGTACAGACATCGCGAGGCATGCGGCGCGAACGGTTCGTCACGCATGCTTCAACCTGAGGCATGCGCGCAACATTTGTGAATAACTCCTGAACGACACATGCTCAAGCTGAGCACGCGAATCACCACGCACGCACATGCTCAAGCTGACGCAGCCATGCGGCGCGAATGGTTCGTCACGCATGCCTCGGGCTGTGTGGACGTGAGTGCTCACTGTGAGCATTCGCCGCATACGCTCGTTGCGAAGCAATTAACGCGCTGCCTCAGTGCGAGCCGTGCGTTCCGTGTGGACGGCTGTTATTGTGTTGCGTGCGCCGTCCACACGGAACGCAGGGCTCGCACTGAGGCAGCCTCGCAACGAGCGTACGCGGCGATTGCTCACAGTGAGCACTCACGTCCACACAGCCCGAGGCATGCGTGACGAACCGTTCGCGCCGCATGCCTCGCGATGTCTGTACGCGCCTTTAGGTATTTAGGTTGCATAAAAGTGGTGAGGGCGGAGTGGGGGAAGGGGGAGGGAGATTATGTGGTTTGTTATGTATATGTGAGGGTGTGTGTGTGTAAAGTGTGTGTGAGACAGTGGCGGTTCCCCAGGTGAAGCAAGTGAAGCACCGCCTCACTTAATTATCTTGAAAGTAAAGAAAAAAAAAACATTTCAAAATATCAAGAAGGAAAACTTAAAAAAGTCAAGTATATCCGATCCGAACTGATCACAATATTAGAGCCGCGGCGCGGAGGAGGCGGAGGCGGCTGGTGCGACGCGCGCGACGAAATACGTTAAAGATGTGTTAGTGCATCAACACCACCAACACAGCACGCACACACACACAGACGTGACGTGTGACGTGTCACGTACGGCATGGCATATGGTGACTCACCCCGGTCCGGTGCGGCGACGAATCGCTTATTTTGATATCGCTTCACCAAGCGTAAAGACAACAGGTTGACCTTGGAGGCTTTGGATGTAGGGAGCAGCTGAGGCTCTGATAAATGGCGCCGGACGAGACATCTTTACGCAATTAAAAGAATGCAGAGCGAGATGGGGCTATTCACGTTTTCTATAAGTCGGTTTGTTTTACCTCCGTGACATAATGGCGAAATTCGCACTAGTTACGGTAAGTTTCATAGCTCAATGCTCAGGCCAGACTACTCAAACACATGTGTACCAACGACTACTTACCGAAGAAGTACCAGAAAGGTTTTCTCCCAAGAGTTGCAGGGTGCCTCGAACATAATTCTTTGCTGACTGAATGTCTTAGAGATGCAAGGAAGAATGAGAGACAATTAACTGCCACGTGGTTAGACTTTGAAAACGCCTTCGGTTCGGTGCGCCATGAGTTACTATTAAAGGCGCTAGAGTGGTATAATGTGCCACCTCTGATCTGTAATATAATAGCCTCCTACTACAAAAAACTTTCCTTTGTAATACAAGTAAAAGGCGAAACGGAGAAGACACCGGAAATTCGTTACGGCATACAGGGGCGTGCATCCCATAAAGGCAGAAAAGCACTGCCTACCCTGAGTTAAAGTCCCAATTCCACCTATCCAAACAATCAAATTAAAACATATAGAACTACTCAAGTTCACGACAAAACGTATGATTTAAAATTGGCGCGCGCTCCTCCCTCTTGGCGCGGGCGCTCGCGCGGACGCAACGCCACCGCGCGGCAAAGGCAGACAACACGACTACCTGGTGGTCACTCACACTATTACTCAAATCCTGCGTCATTATATGCTGGAATTTTGCGTGTGTATGCGTGTTTCGATGCGCGATTTAGTACGCCAGGGCAGGACTGCCTTTCACTAACACCACAACAATGCCTCGTACGTAACGTAGGTGTAGCTGGTCTAGCATCGTTCCCGCGCACGCGCGCCGGCGGCGGCGCGGCGGTGCAATTGTCTGGTACAGTTTTTAAAGAAGTTTTATAATTTATAATCTTTTGTTTATGTTTTTACAAATAAGAAAAGTACCGCCCCTCTTCTCTACTTATTTCTATTTCATCTTTTTGTAGTCAATATACGGCACTGCACTGCATACTCTTTATTGAGATTGGTTCTGTTTAAATAACTCAAAAGGCGTTTTTAAAAGTCACAGTATCTGTATTTATGACATTGTGTAGTTAATTAAAATTTATTCATTTTATGGATATCTGAGGTGCATTGAAAAAAAAATAATCTGCTGGACAGAACATCTTCATGTGGACATGAAGAAGATGTAAGAGATGAAAACCGGGCTGAGGTAAAAATTAAAATGAATTCAACTTGTTTCTAAATTAAGTACTTATTTTGAATCTTAATTGTTGCCTGCCTACCCGGTCTTAAATGTCTGTGCACGCCACTGACGGCATAGGACTTTTCCAGGGTTGCTGCCTCTCTCCTGTCACATTTAACATTGTTATCAACATTCTAATTGATACGCTTGTCGTAAAAGAAAAGAAATGGGGATACAGGTTCAAATATGGAGACACATATATGGCGGCCATCCTGGCATTTGCGGATGATATTACGCTGTTAACCCGCAATCCAAAACAAAATCAGTCGCTTCTTAAGGTGGTGGATGACTATTGTGAATGGACCAAAGGGATGAAGATAAAACCAGCGAAGTGCTACTGTTTGAGCTTAACCAGGAAAGGTTCAAAGTTTACCTCGAGCAATCCAGGTTTGACAGTAGCCGGAAAACCAATCGCAACCGTGGCTGATGAAGCTCCTTTTAAATTCTTGGGCAAAAGGATCACCAGCAGAGGAAAGGAGCATCCTACTGATGATATTGTCCAACTTTTCGAAGAGAGCCTCCGCCAAACTGACAATCTTCCCCTCCTGGGTACACAAAAGGCATGGATTTACGATAATTACCTGACATCATAACTTTCATGGCCATTTCTCGTCTACGACTTCACAAAGCAAAACCTGACTAAATTAGACTCGTATGTGACCAGATTCCTGAAATCATGGTTTGGACTGGCTCACCCGGCTGACTCGTCAACGCTATACAGATCTCACAATAACTTTGGACTGAACATTAAGAAACCGTCGATATTTTATCAAAAGGCGAGAATAGCCAAACGATGTATACTCAAAGACTCCAATGATAGCGCTATTCAAGCCTTACCCAACACATCACTATCAGATGAACTGGAATCGAGACTCGACTTCTACAAATCATTCCAAGTTGGTACACGCACCAATAGATCTGGATTAGGCATAGAAACAGCAAAGTCTGATAAAGAAATACTGAAAGGTTTTGCTCAGGAGGACATGGAACAAGGCTTCAAACTTCACGCCTTAAACCTAGAAATGCAGAATGATTGGCTAACAGTGGGTGACTTCTGCATCCCTCCTGCATTGAAGTGGAAATCCATAATATACAACTGGTCCCCTGAGCTGCTTAAGTTCTACTTAAATGCATTCCAGCTTACTCTCCCCGACCCGAGTAACCTAGTTAGATGGGGGAAATCTACAAATAAACTATGCCCGTCATGTAAGGAGTTCGTAGGCACGGCCAAACATTTGTTATGCGGATGCAAAATACTACTTGAGCGAGGCCAGTATTCCTACCGTCATGATAAAGTCCTCCAAATCATCAGAGAGGCCATCAACCTGTCAATTGCACGGACCAGGAAAGGGCAAACCAGTAGCGGCTTCCAGAAGGTCAACTTTGTGAAACCTGGAGCCAATAAGCTGCCCAAAGATAGGACTAAACCTTCTTCAATTTTGGGAGCAGCAAAGGATTGGGAATTGTTGATGGACACACATGAGAAGCATTACCAAATGCCTTCAGAAATCTGTACCACAGCATTAAGACCGGATATACTCATATTCTCAAAAGCGACAAAGCATGTAGTACTTGTTGAACTTACAGTTCCATGGGAAAGTAACATACCGAAGGACCACAACATCAAACTTAACAAGTACTGCAACTTAGTAGACCGGATTGTGAGAAACGGATTCAAGACTGATCTCTTCGCTGTGGAAGTCGGAGCAAGAGGACTACCAGCGAAGTCGCTCTACAGTCTCTTCAAGAATCTAGGGCTCCCAAGATCGACGCTAAGCTCATATATGGAGAGAGCTTCGAAAACGTCACTGGAAGCATCCTACAGAATATGGATAGGTAGAGAGAGGGAGGTCGAGAGCGGGACTGGTGGTTTCCCCGCGTCCTAGTCAACGCAGACTAGCTGACGAGGGCTTGAAGCGAGCCGAAACGTGAAGCATGCGCGGGAAATTTAGAGTGGCTACTCGCTAGTCCCGGCCTCGATTAATACCCTCCTCTACTGCCGATGGGCCCGGATATGTTCGGTGAAGCCATCGTAAGCTTAGATCCACACCTTCCTTTGCTTCGCTTTTCAATCTAGTGACGTTGGTTCGAATCTCACTTTTGCGAATTCTTTTTTTTTTTTTTTAGGGTTCCGTATCCGGTACGGGACCCTATTACTAAGCCTACGCCGTCTGTCTGTCTGTCTGTCTGTCCGTCCGTCCGTCCGTCTGTCTTTTTTTTTTATGTAATCCGGTATGGGTGGCTGAGCCGGAGGGGCCAAAGCGCATGCTCCGACCAGCCAATATCACCTCCGAGAAGGTAGGTGCCATACCGGAGACTTCCCTGGATTGCTGGCTATACCTAGACTAGAGGAGAACACAGCCGAGGCTGCTATGCGGCAGCAGCAGGTGTAGGTATGCATACACGTAAATTTTTTCGTCAGAAAAAACTCATTGTTACACGCCGACCGGATTCGAACCTCGCACCTCTCGCATTTGAAGCCAATGCCCAAACCACTCGGCCACCCGCCCCTTGTCTGTCCGTCCGTCTGTCCGAGGCCTGTATCTCTTGAACCGTAATTTGGTAGCCCGTTGAAATGTTCACAGAAAATGTGTTATTATGGCCGATATAACAAAAAATAATGAAAATAAGAAAAAGTAAAAAACTCACGGGGGTTCCCATAGATGGCGCGCGCGCATACACTTTTTGGTTTCAAAAAGTGTATGCGCGCGCGCCATCTACCAAATAGATGATGAATCATTTTCTAATCGTGACTAACTAATATGAAGTATTTCATAACACGCCATCTAGATGGCGTGGCGTGTTATGAAATTCATTTAGTGGCGCTAGCCGTGACATGGCGATACGGTACCCTCGGTGCGCGATTCGATAGTAGTTTTTGGTTAAGTATTGTTAGGGCCAAAAAAAATTAGGTTTAGGTTTTTCAATTTATCATAAAGTAATAGCAATGTAGGTGGATTTTTTAGTCGCCTCACTAAGATTTATAGGTCAAAGCCGCCACTGGTGTGAGATTGTGTGTGTGCTCGATGAAGCGATTTTCACCAAAAAGTACTATAAAAATGACCGAATCTGGGAAAAAGTTTCAGAGCTTTTCGTCTTCAAATATGGACCGCTTTCGAACCCTAAAGATATGAAACCCTATCCTGAAACACCCTGTATAATAAATTGTCTATTCCCATTTGTTATTTATTATGCTAGCGTATTTTTAAAAAGTAAGTACTGAAATGTGGCGATATAAATAAAAGAAAAATGAAAATTTCTCATAAACAATTTTATTTCATAACCCTAAAATCACTATAACTAATTCTGATACAATTCCCCACGCCTTCCACGCGCAGGTGGGCTTCTCTAGTATGGTGTAGATACACAAATATACATTAAAAGTACTTCTGATAATTGTTAACGCTGATATTTTAATTATAAGCGAATACAACCGAATATTTACAAATGATGACTTTATACAGGCCACACAAGTACAATCATCTCACTTTATTGCTTTACCCTGCTGCAAATAGGGTTGCCACATTATGTTATTCTTGAAAGGAGGACCAGTTGACTAAAACTCCCAGATTTTTAGGGAAAACCCCCTGCCACAAGTGAAAATGTAAAGTTTAATATTTAAACATTTATTGAAAGGACAAGATTAATATATTTTTTAAATTAGGGTAACAAATGTGTCCGCCCTGACCTTCACACTAGAAAACTCTGCCCGTGCTGCCCGTCTGGGATAAACTGGACGAATGGCAACCCTATTTGCAAACAACTTTTTACCAGTGTAATTTATATCAAAATGGTCTGATGATAATTTTGTCACTTGATTGTGTTTCATGGTTTCTTCGAAAGCTTTTTTAGAAAATTATATTTTTCTTCAAGAAACCAGCATGGGTCGCTGTGCCGAGGGACCAGTGGTGCAGGCGACAGAGCCAAATTCACCTCTCCTCGCGCGACACTGCGCTCAGTGAGATGTCATGCCAGCAGATTTTTATCCTGTCGTCGGGGTGTCTAACCTATTGATACAACGTTTGAAGACACCCAGGTTAAAGGATTTGGGAATTGCACTCGCTGAAGACAGTTCCACACCGTAGCTGCGGCACAGAGGAATTTTGAGAAACACTGTGTTCTCAAGAGCCAAATGTCAACAACAAAAAGAGTGCTTGAGCCTCTCTGCGACGAGTGTTGCGGACAAGAACGTTAGAAGAGTTTGGACGTCGGACTGTCCAATGCTTATATGAGAACCAGCGTCGCCGAGCTCCGCGGGTAGCGGAAGGGACGGCGCGCGCTCTCATTGGGTGGTATCGGGTGGGGGAAGGTTGACGCTATGTGGCCAGCGGGCGACCGACGAATGTTATTGGTACGTTTTTACTAATATCGTGTTACGCTGGCGCGGGGAAGGTCCGACGTCCCTACCTCTTCTAACGTTCTTGGTTGCGGATATAGGATGGATGGGTGGCAGGGAATAGGGGAGGGATGCCATTTCCCCAGAGCAGCGCCCATGATAGTACCTGCAAAACTAACTAAGCGAACTTACAAAACATTTTGTGACTAAGAGACTCTTTTAGTCTAGAGTCTCTTAGTCACAGTCTAGACTCTTAGAGTCTAGAACATCTGTAATTTTCAGGTTAACCAACATGACATATTACTTGAATATTTACATAAAAATAACATACGACTTAGGCCCTAGCTAGGGTTTTCTACCCGGGTACCCGGGACCGGGTATACCCGGGTTTACAGGCGATTTTGTACCCGGGTAAAAATTCTCAGAATACCCGGGGCCCCGGGTATCATTTTTTGCCACTTCGAAAATAAAGTTAGCGTTTTTTATCAGCATTTTTTAACACCACAGTACCATATTTTGTAGTAGCCGAGTTGACAACACTGGTTGCCTGTGTCAGCCATAGATAAACTTAGTGATTATTTATTCTGTGGGCATAGACGGCCGGTGAATTGAGTGAGGTAATGTTGTTTGTATTATTTTTTGCCTTCTGCAGATAAATTACTACATGCCCCTCATATCATAATTGATATTAAACAAAAACAATTAAATCTATACATACAAAATTTAAAAAAAAATTATTGCAGCAGTTTCATTCACATTCAGATGTCTTTGGTTATATAGCTGACTTATCTCCGTTTCCGTGTTTTGTATTTTGCTTAAAATTGGTTGTCTTTAACAGTCGAAGAAGGAAAGGAATATCTCCACACTTTTTTGCAATTTTCATAGCCTTTTCCAGCGTTAGATCCTCTTCTTGCAACAGTTTTTCTCGTATATAGCTATACATAATGTAATACCCGGGTACCCGGGTATATATAAAAAAAAAATACCCAATACCCGGGTATTAAAAAACACTGGGTACGCGAAAACCCTAGCCCTAGCCCAAACTATAAATTATGTGATTGCATTTATTTTGACACTAGCTTACAAAGTAATAGTATTCAGAAAATAAAAATAAATAACGGGTTATTATAACCTAATTCTTCATACTGCATGTATTTTAACTTATACAGGTTGCCCCAGATCGACCACAAAAAAAGTACCGCACGATTTCTTAGCTCGTAAATTAAATAAAAAATGGTTTTTTTTTTGTTTATCCAGGGTGTAGTTTCAAGTTTTACAGGATTTTATGCGGCAACGCGGGACGACAACATTCTGTGATAAATTTTTTTCTCAAATACTAGAATAGAATAGAAATAAATGCTTTATTGCTCTAAAAAGAATTCAACAGTAACAGGCACATTAGAACATTTACATATAGGTGCAATGGCAAACTTATCCCTTACAGATATTTCTTACAGCCAACCTTTGGATGCTGAGATTCGATTCATATAGTGAAATTTAAGTAGGTAAATATCTTTAATCTCCGTGGGCGTCTTTAGACACCTTATGGGTGGCTCGGAGTCATATCTTCGCTTTCAATAAAAAAAAATCTTTCGAAAGCTGAAATCGTTTAGACTATTATCCAATTTACTGTTTGAGTACCGTACGACAATATTTGAGAAAAAAAAAAGATTATTGTATTACAGAATACAATAAATCCTCAAAAACTTTGAAACAATAATGAGATATTATTATTTTTTTATTAAATTTTTTTGTGCTTGCAACATCTGCAATCGGAATGTGACCATAAGCAGATTTTCTGTGTGAGGTCGGTCGTATGAGTCGAGTCACCCATTGATGACCCTACTCTTATGTCGGTCCTCTACGTGCTTATTTATGTCCTATCCTCCAGCGCAAGGATGTGATAGCGTTTTAGCCTATTGGTCTATAGTCGGTTTTTTTTTGGTCATGGAGGAAACGAAAGTGACGTTTGGAGTGTTGCCAGTTTCTGGCAAATTTTAAATAGGCATGTAGTTGCTATTGATACTTTTATTGATTGATTAACTAATGAAATGCAGTAAATTAATATTTACCTAATTGTGGATTTAATTGACAACATATTCAGCTAAATCTAGCGAGAAAAATGTTAAGTTTAAGGCAGCGCCACAGGTAGCGCATAATATGTGTGAAGGTGTGTCGTGTTGTGTTCGTGTCGTGTAAAAGTCGATACTATTTTCATCGACTACAATCACTAGTGGTGCAAAGCGTGCAACACTCTAATGTCAGTCAAAAGTCAATTTACTCCGTCTTTAAAAAAAATAGACTATTATAGTGATAAATTTTTTTTATAATAACTATTTTAAAGCTTACGAGTTGATGAATCACGCGGTGGTAATATTGTTAAGCGGTCGATCTGGGACATACTGTACGTGAAAAAATTAAGATCAAATTTGAAACAATACTAGCATAATAAATTGTCAAAACATTCCCACATTCAGCGGCTCTATTCGCGGAGATCCGCACTGACTCAATCGAGATCGCTGAGATCAGTATTTATCTACGTGTCAGACTAGTACATACATACATACATACATATCACACGCTGTATCCCGACAATCGGGGTGAGCAGAGTAATCGGTGTTGTGCTGCAAGGACTCTGGTAAATTACAGCACAACACCGACCAGCACGTTTAGCAAAGTATTCAGACAAGATAACTATCAAGCTGCAAGTAAGGCACGAAGACCTACCCGCTGCGTGACTCGGCGGAAGGACCGCGCCAAGGTGAGAGGTGGCTAGTCTGTCGCCCTTTAGCATGACTCTTGTTCTTACCCCTTAGTCGCCTTTTACGACATGCATAAGGAGAGATGCAGTCTTCTAGTCTCGATGACCGAAACTAACAAGAATCATCATTGCGGATATCCGCGAATACGGGCCCAGTACAGTGTCTATTTGCGACCTCATAGAAATTTCTCTGCGTAATGAGCGCAGTTTTCCGAGAAAAACCGAAAACAATAAAAATTCCCAAAACTAACCCCCCCCACCCCCTGTGCAAAATCGTGGACATTTCCGTTACCCCCCATCTCGTCTTTGTCCACGTGGAAAATGCTGTTTTTTTTTCCTGTAACCTGTAACCAAATTTTACACAAAATTCACAAATTTACTTTTTATGAAAACAGTACTTTCGCTAAGAAGAATGGTTTTCACTTCTTTGCTTCTTATTAGTCTAAAGAGCGATTCCCCATAACATGATGTTTAGGTCGTAAATAAACCCTGCATACAAAACCTAACTACTTCAATCGTAAGGATACTAACGTGCATATTATCACAATTTTGTCGAAAACTCATACGTCTAAAACCTATTTTGACTTAGAATAAACATCTTCATTTCTCAAATTGCTCACTGAGACAATATTATAATTCAACGACCAAAGTGAAGCACCGACATGGCACCTAGTTCACCGAGGTGTTATGGGCTGATAACAATGATGTTGTAGATAATTTAGCCAACCAGGTCAGTTTAAAAAGAAATTGTCAAAGAATTATGCCACCCATAAGATGTCTAACGACGCCCTTGGACATTCGGTTGTCTAGGTACTTGCGTCTAGGGCGACCCTTCCCGACTCCACTTCCACTCACATTCGCTCCACAAATTTCTTTCTTTAGTCTCCTATCATCCATTTTTATCAATACAATAATTAACCGGTACGCAGAGCACGGTAGACATTTTGTCAGGCCTATTTGTCAGGTTTATTATTATTTGTTAATGAATTAGCAGCTTAATATGATGATGTCTTCATGTCTATGATGATCACTGCTGTTGCTATTTGTTATATTTCTTCGATCTGCACATACTTGTCAAGCCCATTTTTGAATGCGTTTATTGTGAGCGCTTCAATAACTTCCTCGGGCAGTTTATTCCAGCTGCTTACGATTCTGTTAAGTCAGGAAGTGTTTTCTTGCTTCGTATTGAGAAGCTTGTTACATTGAGCTTCAAGCTGTGACCTCTTAGGTGATTGTTTGAATTTAACACAAACATGCCTTCCGGCTCTGCATGGTTATCGTCGAAGAGACCGAACATGCGTGAGCGCGGACTATGCGGGCGAATGAGCGCGGGCGACGCGCGCGTTGAAAACATAGTCCGAATGTCCAGTATAGGTGGATCCGAAGTCCAGTATGTCCTCCCGGATACGCTTCCGCCTGGGTACGTTCGGTGCTGGCGTCGCGACGTGACCACAGATTACTTAAAGTTACTTCGTAACAGATAAATCACTCCATAGAAAATAATTCCATAACTTCGGCTTTAATAGCCTACTGTTTCACGTCGCCAATCGTTGCGTGCGAAAATGTACCTAAACGATCGAGTGTAAAGTGCATTATTGCTTTGCAGCTGCGCGCAGTTGCGTGGGCGAGCGTGTAGGTATGCTCCGCGCGGCTGACGAATTTCCACTGAATTAGACCGCCGGCGGTCCACCGGGCGGTAGGTAGTTAGCGCGCGCAAGTACATAGAGTGCGTGAGGCCTGGCGTGACGACAGGGGGCGGCGGAGCGCTCAGTAGTGCCGCTGGAAGCCGAGGCCGACGCCGCGCATCGTGTGCGTGGTGACGCGCGCCACGTCGTACTGCGCCTGCATCGCCTGGAACATCTCCTCCTGCTTCTTGTTCAGGTCGGGCACTTCGACGTTGGCGTTCGCGGGCGGCTGCACGGCGGCTGTCGATAGAGAGAGAGAGAGCTAGAGACTGGCGCTGGAGCAGGGCGCATAAATAGACAGATGAGGCCTCTAGATCAATAGATGGCGCCACAAGTCAAAATTACACATACACGTGAAGAGATGGCACCACAAGTCAAAATTACACCTACACGTCAAGAGATGGCGCCACATGTCAAAATTACACCTACATGTCAAGAGATGGCGCCACAAGTCAAAATTACACCTTGTTTGTTTGCTGCCCAGCCTTTTGGGAAGGCGGGTGTGCCATTCTCCGCACTGAGACCTCAAGACGGTCCGTTGTACGTTGGCGCCCGGGTAGTGCTACTCCAGCCACCCGAGCTCTTTCATGAAGTGGAGCATCTTCTCGGTCGCTTCCACACTCCATCCAAAATTACACCTTATCGCAAATACAAACTACAAGTCAAAACTGCGCTAATATGTCAAGAGATGGCGCAAGTATTTACAGAACACTTCTAATGCACACATACAGACAGGCATAAAGATATCATACTTTATCCTTTATAATAGATAGAAGATGGAAATGAGAGCTCACCGGGATCCTTTATGCCCATCAGCCGCATGAACTTGGATGCGACCTTGCCGTCCGTGTCCTGCGCGAACTTCGTACCGGTCCACTTGACGGCGGCGGCGGGCACCACCTCGGCCGCGGGCGCCGCAGCGCCCTCCGCCCCCGCGCTGCCGCCCTCCTTGCCCTTGTGTCCCCAGAGCAGCTTGCGCTTTTGCAGCTGCGAGCAAACCGACACTCTTATTTAATTTCCTCAGATACAAATTACGTTTTTTTTTTATGGAAACTGACACGGTTGGCTACATCACCTACAACATCGAAGGTGTGGATCTAAGCTTACGATGGCTTCACCGAACATATCCGGGCCCATCGGCAGTAGAGGAGGGTATTAATCGAGGCCGGGACTAGCGAGTGGCCACTCTAAATTTCCCGCGCATGCTTCACGTTTCGGCTCGCTTCAAGCCCTCGTCAGCTAGTCTGCGTTGACTAGGACGCGGGGAAACCACCAGTCCCGCTCTCGACCTCCCTCTCTCTACCTATCCATATTCTGTAGGATGCTTCCAGTGACGTTTTCGAAGCTCTCTCCATATATGAGCTTAGCGTCGATCTTGGGAGCCCTAAATTCTTGAAGAGACTGTAGAGCGACTTCGCTGGTAGTCCCCTTGCTCCGACTTCCACAGCGAAGAGATCAGTCTTGAATCCGTTTCTCACAATCCGGTCTACTAAGTTGCAGTACTTGTTAAGTTTGATGTTGTGGTCCTTCGGTATGTTACTTTCCCATGGAACTCTAAGTTCAACAAGTACTACATGCTTTGTCGCTTTTGAGAATATGAGTATATCCGGTCTTAATGCTGTGGTACAGATTTCCGAAGGCATTTGGTAATGCTTCTCATGTGTGTCCATCAACAATTCCCAATCCTTTGCTGCTCCCAAAATTGAAGAAGGTTTAGTCCTATCTTTGGGCAGCTTATTGGCTCCAGGTTTCACAAAGTTGACCTTCTGGAAGCCGCTACTGGTTTGCCCTTAACACCATCCCATAACACCTGATAAACTTGGTGCCACATCAGTGCTTCCCTTCGGTCGTGCCGGCTACACTGAACTGGACGGAAAACACAAACTATTTACATAGCCGTTTCAACCGACCTTTCATTCAGTGCGGTGGTACCAACCTGGGCGGGTTAAACCCTACCACCTAGTAATATAAGAAGGGAGTCATATCCCTTAGTCGCCTTTTACGAAAAACGCTTGCTGCTCGATAACTACCTGTAGACTGCTCGATAACTCGCTGTGGAAGTCGGAGCAAGAGGACTACCAGCGAAGTCGCTCTACAGTCTCTTCAAGAATCTAGGGCTGCCAAGATCGACGCTAAGCTCATATATGGAGAGAGCTTCGAAAACGTCACTGGAAGCATCCTACAGAATATGGATAGGTAGAGAGCGGGACTGGTGGTTTCCCCGCGTCCTAGTCAACGCAGACTAGCTGACGAGGGCTTGATGCGAGCCGAAACGTGAAGCATGCGCGGGAAATTTAGAGTGGCCACTCGCTAGTCCCGGCCTCGATTAAAACCCTCCTCTACTGCCGATGGGCCCGGATATGTTCAGTGAAGCCATTCCACACCTTCTACCTGAAGGTGGTGGTTGGTGTTGTGCTGTAATTTAACCGAGTTCCCGCAGCACAGCACCGATTTCTCCGCTCACCGCGACTGCTGGGATACAGCGCGTCGGGTACGTACGCGTAGACGTCCGGAGTAGTACCTGGGTGATCTTGGTGGTGTCGACCGCGCCGGGCTGGTAGTAGGAGGGGAGCCGCGCCGGCGGCCCGGCGGCCGCGCCCTGCTGCTCCTGCACCGTGCGCTGCATCAGTTGCTGCGCCGTCCGGAGTAGTACCTGGGTGATTATGGAGGCGTCGACCGCGCCGGGCTGGTAGTAGGAGGGGAGCCGCGCCGGCGGCCCGGCGGCCGCGCCCTGCTGCTCCTACACCGTGCGCTGCATCAGCTGCTGCGCCGTCGCCATCGAGCCGTCCGGAGTAGTACCTGGGTGATCTTGGATGCGTCGACCGCGCCGGGCTGGTAGTAGGAGGGGAGCCGCGCCGGCGGCCCGGCGGCCGCGCCCTGCTGCTCCTGCACCGTGCGCTGCATCAGCTGCTGCGCCGTCGCCATCGAACCGTCTGGTGTCTTGATCTGCAGACCTGCAGCGACAAGCGACAACACGGTTGAGACGGACGGCGGACTGATTATCAGTCCGGCACTGAAATGCAGCCGCTGTCAGTCAGTCAGCGTGCATGCGTTCACTGCCGTAGAAGTACCGTGCCAAGGTGAGAGGGCTGTCGCCCTATAACACGGCACATATTTCCCCCCAAGTAGTCTCAGATTCTTCAAGAGAGGCGTGAATAGGCACCTGTCTGCCCGGCATGGCATTCGCAACCCCCACGTACGACCGAATGTCCATGGGCGTCGTTAGACACCTTATGGGTGGCTCGGCGCCACATGTCGCGCTTTCTATAATAAAAAAAATAAAAAATCTTGTCCTTTTCCCTTAGTCGCCTTTTACAAAATGCACTGGGAGAGATGCAATTGGGATATTCTTTTTAGTTTCTGGCTCTACGTGGTCAAACCTTTTCATAAACTTGCAAAGCGCTCACCCATCTTCTCCATGACCTGTAGCTTCTTGGAGACCTTGTATGAGGGGCGGTACTCGCCGGGCATCGGCGCGAGCGGCGACGACGCCACCGGCCCCACCGCCGCCGCCCCCGCGCCGCGACCGTCCAGCACGGCACCCCTGACACACACACACAACATTACTTTTATGTATTTATTTATTTATATTTTAATGAACAAGCAGCTCTAGCTGATGTGTTCATATCAGTTTTTTGTTTTTCAGATAATGAATGATTATAATGATTTTTTTTTGGTTTTTTTTTTTAGTTTTCGTACTTGGGCACTGTTGCTATTTGTTTGTTGATGTACTTTTTATGTATTTATCTAATTGGTTTTTGAACATTACTTTTATTTATCAACTAGATTTTATCCCGCGGCTTCGCTCGCATAGTCTATGTCCATCCTGAAGGTCCATTCTAAATATTGGTCAAAGAATTTTTAAAATCGGATAAGTATTTTCAGAGATTATCTCCTACATCCAAACTTGCAAACTTCCCCTCTTTACAATATTAGTGTAGATTACTGTAGATGCTAAACCACTACATTTGACAATGTAGTGGTTTAGCATGTATCTCAAAAACTGCCTTTATTGTAGCAGATGTACGGACTCTATTATACCACAGAGGAGACAGTAGGGAAGTCGGCTCCCTAAGTGTGTTCTATCGTCTATTTCACGGGGATTATTCGGAGGAGCTGTTTAACGCGATTCCGCCGTCCCCATTTCACCTCCGCACTACGCGTGCTGGGCAGAGGATGCACCCCTACACAATCGACCAACCGTTTCTGTAGGTATTTTATTCAAGTTAAGTTATAGTGAAAATAAATCTTATTCTGATTCTTATTCACAGAACCGGGAAAATGTGGTACACTCCCTGCTGATCTATTTCCTCCCAAGTACACAGAGGCGCCGCAAGGTACCTTGGCGTATAAAATCGTGAAAAAAATGGAAACTATAAAAAAAATATAGTAATAATTTGTGTAGCTTATGAGCTGAGGAATCGCACTGTGGTACTCTTATGCGGTCGTTCTGGGACATCCTGCATAATATATATTTTTATTTGAAGCATATTTTTGTAAAATAAATCTCTTTTGGAAATTAGTTGACATTTGACAAGTGAGCCATCTGTCACGGAGAGGTTGACACTACGAACGTAAATACTCAACATGCTTGACAGCACAACCAAACCCACTAGCTAGACTAACAACTGGCTATTGGACTCAACAGACGGTTAAAACGAGCAAGCGTACTCGCCGACTGAAATGAAATGGATCAAATTCATTAAACGTTAAAATCACTAAACAAGCCTGCTTATAGTCTTACAGACTGATAGGCGATAGCAGATGTCCAACAAAAAAAATAAACAAAAACAAAATTTTTTTTTTTCGAACACATCTCTTTTGACTTTAGCTGACATTTGACAAGTGAGCGCAACACGGGTCTGATGCCAAGTGATTATACATCGAACTGCTTACAGTACCACTGACTGTGGAGGAGTCCCAAAGAACAAGAGAACGCAACACACCTGGGTACGTAAGGCGGGTGTAGCTCCAGCGGCGGATGCGCCGCGGCCGGCGCTCGGTCGCCGCGCGAGCGCGAACGCTCGCCGCGTGAACGCGAACGCTCGCTGCGCGCGCCGCGCTCCCGCGACGAGCGACGCTCGCGCGACCGAGACCGCGATCGACGCTTCGATCTGCGAGCAAACGTAGAATAGGATAGATAGAAATTCTTACAACAAAAAACACTCATAAGACCACAGAACATAAGTTAAGGTAGAGAACATCTCACTACCGTTTTTTTTATGTAATCCGGTATGGATGGCTGAGTCGGAGGGGCCAAAGCGCATGCTCCGACCAGCCAATATCACTTCCGAGACTTCCCTGGATTTGACCGTTGGCTTCCTTTCCTTCTTTTTCTTAGTAAAACTCGTTAGAATCCGAATTTATGGTTAAAAAATAAAAATGCAACTGATTTTCATCAAACGCACTGCGCAACGCTTCGCCCTCACACAGAATTAAACAATCTGACGGCTGTCAATTTCATCCTACGTCATTTCCAGCAGATGGTAAACTAGTGGCGGTCTTCCCATGCTTATTTTCCCTGTCCACGTTCGCAGGTGTAGGATCCGTTTCCTCCAACGGCCGTCGTCCCAAAGGCTGACATGCCCAGTCCACTGACGCAAGTTGAGCTTATTCGCCCGGCGTCCGCTACACCGCCACCACACCACACCAAGCGGCCAGTGTAGGTATACAAAATAAATAATGGTACGCTCACTTCTTCTCCTGCGACTTCCGGCTGTGCCTCTCCTTGTCGCGGTGTCCGTCCCGCTCCCTGTCCTTGTCGCGGTGTCCGTCCCGCTCCCTGTCCTTGTCCCGCGGGAGGTCTCGCTCGCGCTCGCGACGCTCACGGTCGCGGTCGCGATCGTTGCCGCTGTCAAGAAGACAACAGTAATAATAACATGCGTGTATAAATACAGGAGACCAGTGGCGGCTGGTGACCTATGGGACTGGGTGTGCGCTAGCTACTTAGTACTATACCCAAACGTGAATCTAATGGATACCGCGGTCTTGACTTATTTGCAAAAATTATGTACCCACCCAGCGTCCTAATTGCTCGAAGAACCAAAGCGACACTTCACTGCGCGCGCAGTGGCCACGAGCGAGCCGCGCCTCCCGCGCACCCGCGCGCGAGGCGTCGTCGCCCGCGCCCGCCCGGCCAGACAGCGTGCGGTACTGATATTAATGTTTGTGTCGCGTCGGTGTCGCGTCCTTGCCGCGCCGGGCAATGAAGAAAACTTCACAATGTACATGTTAACTGACGAAAAGTCGTTCAAACTGCTAAAAAACGGATTTGCAAAACATCCCCGCGCGGCGGCGCGGCGATTGTCGGTCGACCGACGCGTCACGCGACGACGGGTCTCGCCCCGAACTGAGAGGCGCGGCGCGCCAAACAACGCCTGCCTAGCTCTTTGGGTGATTCCATTTTTTGACTTTAACTAAAATAGCGAAATATTTTCGTAACGCATTAATGTTTGTCGTAACATTCGAATATTTTATAAATTACCATTCGAATATGTATCAAATCGATATTCGAATAATTCAAATATTCAATTGCAAACTCGATCTGTTATATATAAGAAACAACCCATATTCCAAAAATGGACTCGCCTGTCGAGTCGTGCAACAGCGTATAGTGCACGGGACGGATCTCGGCGTGTCGTCGCCGCAGCGGGCGACCCGCCACGCGAATACACTATACAAGTACGGTGCGGGTGCGAGGGAGAACACTGACGAACCGCTGCGGAGGCGACACGCCGAGATCCGCCCCGCGCATTATACATACATGTAGGTACTTAGCGCTTGTGTGTATCTTCGACCCAGAGTTTGGATCGCCCCCGCCGCGCCCGCGCGCTCCCGTCCGCACGTGCCCGCGGTCGGGTTCACGATCTCGGCTTACTTCGGCTCATCGTCGGCTGGCTCGGTCGCGACGTGTCGCACGCGCGTCTATCCACAATATACTGTCCTTCTTTTTCCGTCGTGTGTCACACGCAGAACGCAACCTTGTTCCACACATAATCGTATGAAGAGTGTTTTGTTTCACGCGGCGGGGCAGCGGCGTTAGACATTTTCTCATAGTATCAATACAAGAGACGTTCGCGGTGTTTTCTAATGCACTCGGCGGCGGCGAGCTCGGCGGCGCGGCGATGCGTAGTATGTAGTACGTATTACGTACAGCAAAATCGTGCCTTGTTGTCTAGGAAATAGGAACGAATTCAGTTTGATATTTTTACTTCGATCGGTGATATTCATGGAAATGTTTAATATTTTAATTTGTTTATTTCTTTCGGGTGAAGGCGCTGTTTTGTGGTAGTGCGGCGCACGAGTGCACTTAAGGGCCAGCCGCCACTGCAGGAGACAAATGCACACCTTATGTATGCCTAAGCGCGGATCCGGGCACACCCCTCTAACTGCCTAAGCACAGATCTGCGCTAACATGAGTAAGTGACTTTCGGCATTTAGATACGCACTCTTTCAATATAGGGATATGGTTCAATTATATTTAAAAAAAAAGGTGAAGTTATTCTCGATATCGTCGGTGTTTAGTAGAAACGGCGAATAGACCAAATTACAATTTTACAGGAGAAGCATTTTTAACTTTTGACATTGTTTTTTGAGCGGGAAATGTAAAGTGTGTAAAATTTTTACATGAAAGTATAGGTAAATTACTTGTCATTTAACATAAAAAAAAATATTATACTAATCTATGGCAGGAGAAAATAAATGTTATATGGATAATCGCCGTTAATCCGTATAATAAATTGCGCAATGAATCGATCCCCCGAAAAGGTTGCAATGACTTACGCAAGGCAGTTCTCGCGCGGCGCAGGTATACGAAGGGTTAAAAATAAATGTGGGAAATATATTTAAGCGATCGTGAACAGTTCTTTATGTAGAAGAAGAAGTGCCAGCATGGCATTCGTAGCCCCCGTTCGAAAGCGAATGCTTGTGGGCGTCGTTGGCTCAACAATCTACGCTGACAGAGCAGAGTGCCTCGCGTATCCATAAAAAAAAAAGTTATGGCCCGGCACATGTCAGTGGATAAGTCAGCTGGAGCTTCGAAAACGTCACTGGAAGCATCCTACAGAATATGGATAGGTAGAGAGAGGGAGGTCGAGAGCGGGACTGGTGGTTTCCCCACGTCCTAGTCAACGCAGACTAGCTGACGAGGGCTTGAAGCGAGCCGAAACGTGAAGCATGCGCGGGAAATTTAGAGTGGCCACTCGCTAGTCCCGGCCTCGATTAATACCCTCCTCTACTGCCGATGGGCCCGGATATGTTCGGTGAAGCCATCGCAAGCTTAGATCCACACCTTCCTACACGGGGGTGTTAACTAAGTCATACCGTGTGTCCTTATTGTCGCGCGGGTCGGCGTGGCGCGCGTGCGCCGCGGCCGGCGGCGGCACTCCCCCGAACGGCTTCAGGTCCATCAGCGCCGGCACCTACAAAAGTTAATTTATATTTACTTTTGTATATGTCCCGCTGTACTCTCAAGTAACACACATTTGTAGTCGACAGAAGAGTTCTTCCAACTGCACGATTCTACAAATCGTTCTTGTGTCGCGCTGCAAAGGTGTGGATGGGCTTCCGGGGAATATATTTTCCTACTCCGAAAAAGTTGTTGTTTGCTGCCCCTGCCCCACTTGTGTTGTGGAGGGGAAGACCATTCTCCGCGCGGAGACTTCAAACAGTCCGTTGACGCTCGGGTGGTGCTACTCCAGACACCGGAGCTCTTCCATGAAGCGGAGCACCCTACTCGGTCGCTTCCACGCTTCAGGGCTAGTTCTACAGATATGCATTATACTCAGAAATACAGATCTACAAATCATTTTATTAATCTAATTTTAAATCTATCAAATTATTTAAAAAAAAAAAAAATTTATGGAAACTGACACGGTTGGCTACAGCACCTACAACATTCGTAATGTCAGCCCATAGCACCGGGTGAGCTTGGTGCCACGTCAGTGCCTCGCTTCGGTCGTGCCGTCTACACTGAACTGGACGGAAAACACAAACTATTTACATAGCCGTTTCGACCGACCTTTCATTCAGTGCGGTGGTACCAACCCGGTCGGGTTAAACCCTACCACCTAGTGATATAAGAAGGGAGTCATATCCCTTAGTCACCTTTTATTAACTGTAAACTTCCCTGATTTTCTGCTTCGGTAGCCTTTCCTGGTATCCGCGCGAGTTTATTGACCTAAGTTCACTAGTTTACGAAATATTTAAGTTTATGTCAAGTTCGGCGCGCGGAAAACACATGGAAGTCAAAGAAGGTAAGCATTTTAGTAGGTGGGAAGCCAAAGGATTAATGGCCTCTCACTATCGACTTTAGTCCACCTTCAAGACAGACTGGCATCTCTTTGGGGGTGAAATTGGCTGTGCATGAGGCTCCGTCTTGGAGGGTGCAATACTCATCCTGTCAATACTTCAATACCGACTTGTCAGCCTCGATAGCTCAGTGGTGCAGACAGTCGACTGTTGCTATTGATTGTTAGGCAATGTTGGGCGCGGTCAGTACTTGGATGGGTGACCGCTCGACCGTTGGAGGCTGACCGCGGTTCGGATTCCACGTTAAACTGTAGATCCCTTCCCTTCTTACCTTACTCGGTGGTAGGGTTCAACCCGCCATCATCAAATCCTGACCGCGGGTGTGCTTAAGTACACAATCGCACCTAAATCCATAGCGCCACTGAGCTACTGAAGTTCTTAAAGCTATGAAAACAGAAGTGTGTCTAACAGAACATGAGCGCACACCTTGTGAGCTTCGGCCGCCTTGTCGTCCGGTCGCTCGCCGAGCAGACCGCGCCGCGCGCACGACGGCGACGACGACGACGACGACGAGCCCTCCCCGCGGCGACCGCGCTCCGACCTGCCACACATCGCAACATATTGCATTTTATGCACACAGTTTTCTTTTTTTTTATGTAATCCGGTATGGGTGGCTGAGTCGGAGGGGCCAAAGTGCATGCTCCGACCAGCCAATATCACCTCCGAGAAGGTAGGTGCCACATCGGAGACTTCCCTGGATTGCTGGCTATACTGGACTAGAGAACACAACCGAGGCTGCTATGCGGCCATCTTACATCCAGTACGGTGGTACCAACCCAGTCGGCTACAATTTGAGCCTACCACCTAGTAAGGGGCAAGGGAAGGGGCCTACAGTTTTACACCGGTTCCGAACGGTGAAACAGCAGGTGTAGGTATGCACGTAAATTTTTTCGTCAGAAAGAACTCATTGGTACACGCCGACCGGATTCGAACCTCGGACGTCACGCATGAGAAGCCGATGCCCAAACCACTCGGCCACCCGCCGCTTAGTATGCATAAATATGTGAGCGTGCCTGGAGTTCCTGTCGTCGCGTCGCGGCGAGCGATCGCGTTCGTGCCGGCCGCGCGCATCCTTGCTGTCGCGGCGGTGCGCGCGATCCGGCGAGTCGCGACGTCGCTCGCGCCGCGGCGAGCCGTGCTCTTTGCCTGTAACATGCGTCACTTTCCGTTAGATAGATATTGTATCAAAAACACTTTGTTGCATGCAAAAACATTTTACAGAAAAATGCACAATAAAACAATTTGCATAGGATTCAAAGACAGGCTTATCTCTCATCTTCCAGCCAACTTTTGAATGTTTGAGAGTCGAGTCAAATATTTTGTTAAATAATGAAATCAGATCAATAAACTCTATTTAAAATTCTCTAAAACTCAAGTGAGGATTCACTTATTGAGAAGCACAGGCGGGTTTCTTGAAGCCCAAGAAAAACAAAACACGCCCGACATTTTTTCCGAATTTTTTTCTAATCAAAAATTGACAATTCCCTTTACATATCACATACCAAATTTTAGATGAAGAACGGTGCCACTAAGACGCCGAACAACATACGTACGAGGTCATTAAATCTTATCCACAAAAAATAAAGAAAAACAAGGAACCTTCAGTCAAAAAGACATCAGAATACTTTTTTTCTGTTTCGAGTGCCGAATTCTTTGTAGGTGTGTTTCATGTCAATTGAAAGGCCTTTTAATCGCCTGTTGTTGTTGTTGTTTTGGTTTGGGGTTAGCTCTAGGCCTGCAAACTAATCCCGCTTGGTTGGGGACATTCGTACAAAACCCCGCAATCTCCAGCTACCACAGCCAGTCTATGTCTTCCATGAAAGCCACAAGTCGACCGGGGTGTCTGCAGACCTTTTAATCGCCTATCTGCTCACTCGTTCTAATTATGGACCGTTCACATACCATATGGACAGAAAATAGGGGGGAGGGAGTGGTCAAAAAGTGCCAATTCAATCTGAACAATTCATTGAAATAGCAATAGACATAAACTTCAGCTGTTACGGCGCGGACCAGGTATAGTGCCACCAGGAAGTTATGATGCGTGGGAAATATGCGAAACTGTCTGCATTCCTAAGAAGGGACGTGAACTTTCAACCGAAAGTTTGTCGATAATTTATTCATTTATTTGATGAACGAACAGCCTAAGCTGATGTGTTCATGTCTAAATTCACTGGTGCTTTGTTATTTTGATGTTAGTTTAGTTTGGTGGTTTTTTTTAGGTGTTTGTCGAGCCTGTTTTTAAAGGAATTGGTGGTGGGTGCTTGTACGACATCTTCAGGCAGTTTGTTCCACATTTCCACTGCTCTATTTGACAGGAAGTTTCGTCTCGGATTTGTTGAGCTGACAGTGACATTCAGCTTCAAGCTATGGCCTCGGAGATTAATAATAATTTAGGTTATTAAGTCATACAATTTGTCGACAAACTTTCGACCGATTGCCTTCTTAGGAATGCAGACAGTTTCGCATATTTCCCACGCATCATAACTTCCTGGTGGCACTATAACGTCAAGTTTTTTTTTTTATGGAAATCGCGACAATGTTGCATCGTTTCACTTACTAATAGGTGACTTACGATGCCCATGAACATTCTGTGATGCACGGAGATTGTGAATGCCATGCCAGCCTGACAGGAGCCTTTTCACGCCCCTTTTGAAAAATTGAGTTTGCAACAACGCACCCGAGTGTCCCGGCTGCGCGGTGGAATTGGCCGTGCGGCGGGAACCGCTGCTGGCCGGGGGCTCCGGCTCCGCCTGCGGCAGCTCCCGGTCCGACTCGTTGTTGTTGGAGTCCTGCGCCAAGAGACAACGGCCGCGTTCATCAACGCTGTTAGTAACCGTATTACAACTCTTCACTTGGCATACTGTTGTATTACTTAGTAGAAGTATGGACTATACAGGTATTAGCAGATAAATATTACCTATTAAGCGTGTTTCAGGATAGGGTTTCGTAACTTCAGGTTTCGAAAGGGGTCCATATTTGAAGGCGAAAAGCTTTGAAACTTTTCCCAGATTTGGTCGTTTTATAGTACTTTTTAGTGAAAATTGTTACATAGAGATTTGGTGGACAGTTAACATCCACCTTTATTAAATAAAAATAAAATTATTAACTCACATGCTTAACTAGTAGAATTAAACTGAATATAGGTAATTTCCAAACACTTAAATTTAAATGACATCAAAAGAAAAAGGGGACTGGATAGGTCATTGCACTCCCTAGACCTAGACAGCACTGTTGCCAAATCTCCCCATACTCACTGTCCATCGAGTTTTTATAACAATTTTAAATTTTTATATTTTGAGTGATAAGGATTTTTTTCTTGTTCTAATAATGAGTACTTTCTATTCATGAAGTTTCTCAAACCTATCCTGAAACACTGTATAGATTTTTTTATATTATCGAAGTCAAAACACATGGCTAAAAATTAAACCGCTTTACTTGAGGTAGTTCTTTTTAGCTATGTGGCTTACGTTTCAGGCCAAATATATCACCCATTGCCATGAGTCATATGGGAGGGACTGGTGCGCAGAGAACCACCCCTATGAATAAAAACCACATAAGTCAAACGTTTGGCCTGAACTAAAAAATTCATTACAGCTAGTAAAGTTGTTTCATTTTTAACATTATAAATATAAGATTGCGACAAGCACTGGCTTGCATAGCGTCCTAGAATCCGGCAAAAGCAAGTCTGCAGAACGATTTTGTGGTGCACACAACAAAAATCTGTCAAGTGCGAGTTTTACTCGTGCGCAGAGGTTTCCGTATCAATCCGCTATCAATAATATCCGCCTATCCGCTCAGGTGGCATGGTCTTCGAATTTGAATTTATCAGATAATATATTATGTTTATGTTATGACAGGTCTCCATGTTTGCCCACTGATAGCTGTTACCATAGTAACGTCACTTTATTTAAAAGTGATCTGTCAAACATCAAACTTCTGAAAATTCTTTTTTTGGAACAACCAAAGATTAAGAAGCGGCTATCTTTTAGAGACGCCTCAATGAGGTGGATAGCACCTTACGGTGGGAAAATGACAGCACCTAACAATGCATGCAATGTATAAAAGTCGTTTGCGCCATCTGTTATTAAATAGTGTGACTAATATATTTTAATAAAATGTTTCTTGTATGGGGGCCCCCCTTAATTTTTAACTTTTTCTTATTTTTCGTATTTGTTGTTTCATCCGCCATAGTAACGCATATTCTGTTAAAGTTTCAACGGGCTACCTATTACGCTTCAAGAGATACAGCCCTCGGATAGACAGACAGACGGACGGCGGAGTCTTAGTAATAGGCTTCCGTACGTGATACGGAAACCTAAAAATGCAGGATGTGGCCATGTTAGATAGGGTAACAGTTGTGACGTTGTGTGCGTATGTATGCACCACAGTCTAATCCAGCTAACCCATTCTGCAGACTTAGTGTTGCCAGATTCTACCTTAGGCACTAAATATTTTCTCAAGGCGTGCATATCCATCGAGACCAGGACGGTGTCCATTTTTTAAATCAGTGAAGACACTTAAGACGATACGGAAGTTAACTTTCTCCATACAAAATCGTCTTTCGGCATTTATGTTTTCTAGCCCCCTAAACCTTATCCGATTTTTATTTACAATTATTTTTTCTTGTCTTAAGTACAGTTCAATCTACGTTCCTGTATTTGCCGTTTTTTTTTTAGATTAAATATACAACACCGGAGCTAAAAATTAGTATTTCGACCGAGACAATGTTAATTTTTTATTTTTTAATGTCACGAAGTTCATTCAAGTTCAGCTTTATTGAGTCATCATCACTTTAGATATTAAAAAAAATTAAACGTAGAAGAGACAGAAACGTAGATTCGACTGTCCTTATAACAACATACAACAAAAAAAGAATTGTAAAAATCTAATAAGGTTTAGGGGGGTAAAAAAAGATAAACCCTGAAAGACTTTTGTATGGAGAGAAGGAACGAAGAATTCTGTATGGAGAAAGTTAACTTCAGTCTCTTCTTAAGCCATGATTCATGGTTAACATTTCAGATTTATTTTTACTCAAGAAACAAAGTTGCACAAAGGTCTGACAAAAAAAAAACCAATTAGTTCGGCGGCCGGCAGTGACGTAAGTTCAAGGCAACAACTGAACAAATTAGGAATCGTCTCGTTTCACTCTGAGGTCACCTTAATATTTTCAAGGTCGCATATGAACGGTGTGCAAATATTTTTAGTATTGTTGTACTAATAAAAACAATTTTGTATTATGAGTTTACTTTGGTTTTGCAAATTTTTCATTAACTGAGTTTTTTTTTTAACAATGTTTTCATTGTGTTTAATTGTTGTTACATTTCACACTACCATTCCAAAGATAACAAATTAAGGCGGAAATAAGACTCAAAGGGTCAACTTTAAACGAAATTATTGAGCTATTGGTAAAGATAAAAAATCTGTAAAAAATATGTGTTATGTATTGATCTTAAATGAACAAACCTAGCGAAAAAGAATATATTTTACTACTTTGGAAAGGTGTTAAATAAATCTCCAAAAAATTACGAAAAGTACGAAAATTGTACTTTCAAGTTAAATTATTTTGAGAAACATCCATTGTTTCAATACAAGACCCTCATAGAAATATAGATAAAATTATTCCCTATAATCGTAGCGAAAAAAATATTGTTTTCCATCTTTCCAAGGCGTGATATTTAATATAAAGTGTGATTTTCGCGCAAACGTTCTTCGTCGGCGCGACGTATCAGCCACCGCACGAGTGGAACGAATCTCGCACCTATTACATCTGCATACGGTTCGTGTTTCAATTATCAGTGCTCGGGTAGCACGGTTTGAGTCTTATTTCCGCCTTAAAGTGCATAATTTATTTGCCTACGAATGATAATAATAAAACCTAACCTAAGCCACCGATAAGGTGTGTAACGACGCCCATGTACATTCGGGCGAATGCCATGCCGGCCTGACAGGTGCCCATTCACACTCCTCTCTTGAACTGAGACTGTACTTGGGGGGAAATATGTCGAAAAATTATGGAGACAAGCAGCAATATAGTTTTATTAAATACTAATGAACAAATTGTCTGTGTGCAGTGTTACTACAGAAAGCAGTTTGAACCAGTTAGAACTGGTCGATTGCTTGATGCACACTAAACACAAACATTCGTTTAATAAAAATCTGAAAATACCCATCAATATTGTCGTCAAATAAAAATTAAATTCAATCCATATTTTAAATGATCTTACTCTTGCAATACTCACGTTTATTCGGCGCGAGGAAGACGCGTCAGCGCGGGGGGCGTGGGCCGACTCGACGAGGGGGGCTCCGAGTTTACCACATGGGGGGCCGACTCAGGGGGGGGACTTTGATTTGTTTGTCAATTTACAAATGTGTGACATATAAAATAATAAGAGTGTTAATATCATCGATGATAAATACAGTGGGCTAATAGCTATTTTTATTACATTTATTTACTGTTTTTTTTTTGTTTTTCAATAAGAGGCAATAGATTTTTTCAAATAATAGATTTTTTTTTTTTTGGAAACTTGACACGGTTCGCTACATCACCTACTACATCCGTGATGTGAACTCATAGCACCTTGGTGAACAAGGTGTCATGTCAGTGCTTCCCTTCGGTCGTGCCGATGTATAGATGTAAGAGATACGTAATGCACAAAATGTGCAGCCATCAATATACATTTGCAATACTCATTTATTATAAGTTGTTTACTGTGGAATTCTGATAATTTTTTCATGGATATCACCCACAGAACATAAAACACTATTGGAAGTAGAGCGATGACTTATCAGTATGAAGAAAAGTGTAACCAAATTCCCGTACCAAAATAGTTGTGAGTTGTTAATGCATTGCGCTACATATAGCATTAGTTTTTTTTATGTTCTGTAGGTATACTTCATACACTGGTAACTACCTACTTGAATACTGAAAAAAATATATAAAAACCGCCTTCAAAAATGTATGAAATAAAAAAATAAAAATCGAACCCTAGAGTTGAAGGCGGTCGGTTATTTTTGCTTGCTTTAGCACCACCGCCTTCAACTCTAGGGTTCGATTTTATTTTTTTATTTCATACATTTTTGAAGGCGGTTTTTATATTTTTTTAAATAGTTTTTTATTTCACAGTTTTTTTAGTAATTTTTATTTGCTATTAATGTACTCGGCGGAATCGCTCGGCCTTCGGCCTCGCGATTCCGCCTCGCTTTCCAATCCGATCTTGACCAAAAAAAAATGAGACCACCTTGGAGCTAGACTGAACCGAACACAAAATAAATCATCGAAATCGGTTCACAATTGGGGAAGATATTGCTGAACATACATAAAAAAAAAAATACCTACAGCCGAACATAGAACCTCCTCCTTTTTTGAAGTCGATTAAAAATAGGCTGACCACTATACATTTCTGTAGTAAATCATGTACAGCACCCGGTAGCAAGTATTGCATGTCGAGCTTTAGAAAAAGACCATCGTCCAGACCAGGTTATAGAGTGCCGTCCCTGTCGCACTAACTCGCAGGTTTCCGTGCGACAGGGACGACAATCTACAACCGGATTGTATCACACACCACACGCCGTATCCCGACAATCAGGGTAAGCAGAGTAATCGGTGTTGTGCTGCAAGTACTCTGGTAAATTACAGCACAACACCGACAGCCACGTTTAGCAAAGTACTCGGACAAGATAACTATCAGGCAGCAAGTAAGGCACGAAGGCCCACCTGCTGCATGACTCGGTGGAAAGACCGTGCCAAGGTATCTCGTCCTTATCCCTTAGTCGCCTGTTACGACATGCACGGGGAGAGATGCAGTGGGACTATTATTAATTAAGTACGGGCCCCACACAGTACCGTCTTCCTAAAGCTCGATCCGCATTATTTGCTGCCGCGAACTGTACAAGAGCTTTCCAGATATTTAAATTCAATTTCTAAATGTAAACAATGTACACAATAATTGCACAAAGGGTAGAAAGATTGGTAGTAACTACCTCACTCATGTCCATGGTGACGTCGTCATAGTTTGTGTCGTCCTCACGGCGCGCCGAGGTCGCGCCGCCGCCGCCGCCGCCGCCCGGGGGCCCCTAAAATGTTATTCTATGTTCACAAAGAGAAAACGTATTATTTACCATACTCACAAAATTCTGGAAAATACATATTATACAGTTAACCTAAGGTAGCTCTCACCACCTCCGGTTAAAGTTACAATTCTCATAGATTTGACAGGGTTCGTTAGGAGCTATATTTAGCCAAAGGTGTTAAGGTGTGTGTAAGTATAAGTTAAGGTGAGGTAAGTGTAAGTTAAGGTGTGTTCCAGATAATTAACATATTTCGATTGAGAATTTGGCCGCGGACAAGAAAACGGAGTGTGGGAAGACCACCCGGCAGATGGAACAACCTCAAGTACCCACGTTGGCGGGAAGCAGTGGTTCCATACAGCTGAAGGCCGGGATGATATCCTATAGAACACACTTTAAAAATATTTATATGTTTGTGGTCTTTCGGAGGTTGTGTACTTCTACACAATGATATATAAAAAGTGAATTCGAATTGTCAATTTTAGATTAGAAATTTTTTGTTTTTTAATTTCTGGAATGTTTTGTTTTCCTGTAACCCTGTATAAAAATATAAACCTGTCTGTGCTTCTAAATAAATTAATCTTCACTTCTTTTACATAGTTTCGTGGATAATTTAATTGGCAATAAGTGTAAATAGAGTACCTATATTGATCTGACTTCATTATTTTACGAAATATTTGAGTTTAAGTGCGCGAAATTTCGCAAATTTTCGCACGGCGCAAATAGCATGGAAGCCAAGTAGCCAAATAAACATATTTCATAAGTGGGAAGGGGGGGATAAGCTTTCGCCCTCGTCATGTATAGTTCATTTATTCCCCACCTGCCGGAGGGGGCCGTTTATAAAAATAAGCCTAACAAATTTTCAACGCATATATTATTAAAAAAAATTACCAATGCTAATTTCTAGAAGTCTTCTAGAAATTAACCTTAACCAATTTTATCTAGAAATAAAATTGGGGGGCCTCCATGTCGTACTTCGCCCCTAAGTCTTTCAAATGCAAGAAGGTGTGGAACTAAGCTTGTGATGGCTTCACCGAACATATCCGGGCCCATCGGCAGTAGAGGAGGGTGTTAATCGAGGTCGGGACTAGCGAGTGGCCACTCTAAATTTCCCGCGCATGCTTCACGTTTCGGCTCGCATCAAGCCCTCGTCAGCTAGTCTGCGTTGACTAGGACGCGGGGAAACCACCAGTCCCGCTCTCGACCTCCCTCTCTCTACCTATCCATATTCTGTAGGATGCTTCCAGTGACGTTTTCGAAGCTCTCTCCATATATGAGCTTAAAAAAATTCATATTAAAAACAAAAATTCACAGAAAGTACACGTCTCAGGCAAGAAATTTTTCAGTAATATTTGTCTAATATCGTAAACTACAGGATAGAACAACCAGCAACATTCGATCCAGGGCGAAAGCTACTAAGGCACACCTAGCGGGAACTAAACAGGTGAAACGGAGCGGCGGAAGGAGATTCGAACTACACGATCAGTTTGGTCCATAATGAAATAACGTATTGCTCCATAATTGGTGTGTAAATGGTCTTGGCCCAGTGCGCGGACCACAAAGAGTCCTCTATCTATTCCCTTGTCCACATTCAAGTGTTTAGTTGGTCTGCGGTTGTACAATGTCGAGACTCGCGCACCTGGTGGGGTGGTACACTGCAGCATCAGATACGAGTAAAAGCATTATTTACATGCGGGAAAGTGAAAAAGCGGAGCGCCACTCACCGCCTCGTAACGCTCGTCGTTCTCCTCATCGCTGCCGTAGCCGACCAGAGACTCCATTTTGCACCCTACCAACCACTAGCCTGGATTTTGCGACGACGCAACGACTCAAGCCTAACCGGGCGCAATGATTCTTCGAAAATTCGTTTAGATCAGTATTGATAAATAATCATACCCAAAACTATCCCAAAAATCTAGGCACAGATGGTAGCGACTCAAGCAAAGATAATAGTAAATAACCAAATGGTTGGACTCATTATCTCCTTGCTTGATCGAATCGAATGAATAGAAAGAAATATTGAAGAAATGAAAAAAATGGCGATCGTCGTTGGCAAAGAGAATATAACCAGTCGTTGGTCCGGTCACCTGAAAGCCTTTTTAGTTCCTGCGGTGCCTCGAACCTGCGCAAACTGCGCATCCTACGCATAGAGGTTACGCCTTTCGTGCATTTTGGTAGTTTAAAAAAAAATAACCAGCGTTAATATAATCCTAACCTAATGTTGAGGCGGTGCATGTCGTTTTTGTTACGTTTGTATTTCCGAAAATAAAGCTTTCTTAGGTGGTAACATATATACAGGACGTTCGGCACATCGGCCGAAAAAATTTTTTTTAGGTAAGTGGGCTCATTTACAACGTTTTGTTTGACCCATGCATGATACATTTTGTCAGATGTCACGTGGTATCGAGGGACGATTTTTTTTCTTTATTTTTGAAAATTATTAAAATCCCAGCTTCAAACCCTTGTAACTTTTTTGTTTATGATTTTATCAGCACGAAATAAAATTTATTGAATTTTACGATGTATCCTTGTTCTAGAAAAAATGTTGTTTGATGAAGTTAATACAATGAAAAGGTCTTATGACCTCCCAAAGTCCCGAGAACGAGTAAAAATATGACATAATCTTAATTTCTTAATTCATTTAAAAAAAAACTGACAGCAATTGATAGCTTCATTTTCTTTTAAAAAGTTTGCTAGTTTATGCCCTTTCCAACGATATACCACATGTCATACAAATAATTCACTATGTGGTCAAAATTAGGCACAGAGACAGAACAAAACGTCAAAATTAGCGATAATTTGCAAGAGTGCCCGCGCGACCGGTACATATTCTAACCTAATGTAATGTAATGCGGTAATGCTCCCGAAAAAGCTCTCAATACGGGAAGCGAGTGCCCGCGCTGTCGTTCTGTTCTATCTCTGTGCCTAATTTTAACCACATAGTGAATTATTTACACATAGTGAAAATGAAACACTCAATTGCTGTTAGTTTTTTTTATAAATGAATTAAGAAATTAAGATTCTGTCACATTTTTACTCGTTCTCGGGACTTTGGGAGGTCATAAAACCTTTTCATGGTATTAACTTCATCAAAAAAAAAAATTTTTCTAGAACAAGGATACATCCTAAATTTCGTGCTGATACAATCATAAACAAAAAAGTTACAAGGGTTTAAAGCAGAAGATTTTGGTAAGTTTCAAAATTAAAGAAAAATAATCGTATCTTTATACCACGTGACATCTGACAAAAGGTATCATGGGTCAAAACGTTGCAAGTGACCCCACTTACCTACAAAAAAAATTGTCGGTCGATGTGCCAAACACCCTGTATAACATTGCTTAAAAAAAAAACAAAACAAAAACAATTTTGAGGTTCGAACCCATGGTCGATATCGAAAAAGTAAACCAACCCTGCAGTCAATTCCAAACTATACTCGATAAATCTCATACCCTTGCGTAATGGGCTTGTACAGAACGTAAATACGCGGTCTTGCCACTGAGCCATCAAATCACATAAACGACCAGACGAATATCGGCTTCACTTGGTTCGCTTCCGAGCCGAGTCAACCCGAGTGTTTCCGAAAGGAGCCAGGTTCGCAGGTTCGAAGGAACCGCAGGCACGAAAAAGGCTTTCAGGTGCCGTACCGGCTCTTTGGTGGGTGATTGCTGTCAGTCTGTGGTCTCACTCAGTCAAAGAATATAACTACGCGCAGTGTTGCCGTTTTAGTGACTTTGTCACTAGATCTAGTGAGTTTTTGACGTCTTTGGTGACATTTTTTAAAAACCTAGTCACTAGAAAAAATCTAGTGGCTTTTAGTGACTTTTAATAGTGATAAAATTTGAAGCACGGAGATTGACTTGGCTGTATACCCTCATAGATTTTACCTGTTCTTCATCACATCATCACATCATAGATCATCGATGATCTATGAACTTGAACGAATTAATCAAAATAATCGCTTTGGCTGTATATACCTTTGCCTTTTCAAGCAAATTTTCAGTACAATGAACATTGTAAAAACTAAACAACGAAATAGACGAGCCACCAAAACTCTATTCAATACTTTTGATAAGGAACGAACTAAAAATTTTGAAAGAAAGCGGCCACACTTACTTTATACCTCCAGAAGTCCTGTCAAAAATTACGAAAACTACGAGAACCGTAAATGGGTCGTTCCGCCATTTCGTTCAAATTTGCATGTTTCGGCGGAATTTTTATTTTTTTATTTTCTGAAATATATTTATATATATATGAGTTCCTGTACTTATTAGATGTAGTAACATAAGAGAGGCATCTATGTACAACTTTTAGTTTTGGAGAAAATTGATGGAAGGTAATGAAGGTGTGGATGGTAATGAAAAACATCTGGATGGTAATTTATGCGGTTGGATGGTAATGAAGCATGCTAGTATGTCTTAATGAAATTTGCTTTATTATATTATTATTATTATGATAATGATAAAGATATAATTATTTAGCTGATGGTAGTAATAATGTTAACGATTATCAAAAGTTCGACACTATTAACATCAAAATTTTAGCTAAGTAATTTATAATTCATAGTGTAAAAAGTTTTAACTGAAATAACAAATCCCCTTTCCACCTTCGCACCACGCGCACTGGGCAGGGATTGCATCCCTACACGCTGGACTTACCGCGGATGCGTACCAATCGATTCTGCAGATCATTCCTCTACAGAACCGGTAAACTCTGGAACGCTCTCCCTGCCCCCAAGTACAGTTTCGGGTCCTTCAAGAGGGTTCCGGTTCCTTCATTACAACCAGCAACAAAACAAAAATACATTGTAAAAAACTTTTTAACAAAAAATTCAACCGACAAAAAACTGAAAAACGAAAAATATAATTTCGGCGGGTAATAAACCCTTATAGTCTTAATAGCTACTCAAGTGACTAATTTTGAGACTGTTAGTAAGACTTCCTAGTCTTACTAACGGTTTATTACCCGCCAAAATTGGATTTTTCGCTTTTCAGTTTTTCGTCGGTAAAATTTTTTGTTAAAGCTTTTATTTTTTTTTTTTTTTCAAATAAAAATGGGACTAACTCTGACGTATACCCTATCCAATAAAAAAATTATTGGTCATATACATATAAAAAAATATATGAGCTTCGAATTGAGAACCTACTCCTTTTTGCTTTCGTCAGTTAATAAGAGAAGAAGAAAAAAATAGGACTGGCCACAACCTATGCTGAATCTAGTGAATATTTCACTAGACTCGGCGCTGTATTGAAGTCCAACCGTTGCTACGCAATTAAAATACAGTAACTTAGTGAACACACACACTATGCACTGAGTGGAAACAACTATACTCTTAAATATCACTGAATTGAACCGGCTACACTTAACTGGTCAAAAACATGAACAATTTTTATAGCATTTCGACCGAACTTCAGGCAGTGCGTTGGTGCCGACCCGGTCGGGTTAAACCCCGTACTCCAGTATACGTTATGTAGATACTTTACGTGCCAAATAGAATTAAAAGTCCAGTTTTATTGGATTTTTATTATTTATGTACTACTTACTACGTGCACACAATTTTTTTTGTGAACACTGACATGTTTACATCACCTACAACATCCATGATGTCAGCCCATAACACCTTGGTGAACTAGGTGCCCTGATAGTACTTTCCTTTCATCGTGTCGGCTACACTGAACTCAAGTGAAAACACGAAATATTTTGCTTTATTTAAAGCCCGACATATGGCGCCAAGCCATCCATAAGGTGTCCAACGATGACCATGGACATTCGGACGTTTACATAGCCGTTTGGACCAACGTTTCATTCAGTGCTGCGGTGGTACCAACACGGGCGGGATATAACCTACCGCCCAGTTAGGTAGGAGGGAAGGAAAATCAAGTAAACATTTCAATACCATCCGAACCCCTTCATTACCGTCCGGCAAACATTTTGAGGGTAAAGGAGGGTAATGAAAAGGAGGGTAATGAAATTTTGATGTATTTCTACAATTGCTCCCTTATTACTGATATTACAAATTTATTATATTAATTAACGAATATTCTGACTAAAATCTGATTCATTAAGATTTAAATGAAATTTTTATATCGTGTACTTATGTTAAAAAAAGCCGGAAGGTAATGATGCCTGGACGGTGACAAAGTAGTTGATGAGCACGAAGATCGTGAGTATTTTCTTCCCCAGCGATGCTCGTCCTCTCCTGTATAGATCCAGGGACACAATGAGGGGCGTTCGACGCGCGGAGCGTAGAGCGAAGGCTAAAGTCGGGTCACACTCTGTCTAATTTGTAATACCACTTCTGCGGAAGGTAATGACGTTTTTCCACGGACAAAATGAAATATTAATTCTTTTTATGATATAATGGCTCTAAAAATAAATGAATCCCAAAGAAACATGCGTTATTAGTTACACTATAGGGTGTTTGTTTATAACCGGTTGGTAAGTAAACTTTTGTAACAAAAACTAATAAATTTGCAGTAAATATGATGTAACTGTCACAGGAAAGGTATACCTAGCACCACGATGTAGGAAACCTAGCACAAAAAGTTAACTGCCCTCGGGTATGAAAGTAGGTATCCTTTTGCGACATCTCTACAAAAGCCGTTCCCAAAACAAGTTCCTATAAAGTAAACTTGCAGCTGTCCGTAGATTTGTCAAACGGTTTTAGAAATGTATAATAATAAATAATCAAGGAACAATGTGTACACATCATAAATCTAGATCATGTACAAACTAAGACCCGCCGCGATGTCAGAAGTTAGGTTATCTTACAATTTACAGCGACATAACGATGCCCCTTTTACCTAACTCGCCAAGACGCGTCGTTTTCTTGTTATTATCTGATATTTAGTTTTTGGGGGGGGGGGGGGGGGGGGGGGGGGGAATTATTTGCCGGAAACGCGTAGTTTCGGAGAAAAAAATTTTTTTCCCATACGAAATTAATTTTTTTTTTTAAAGCACCAACATATTGGTTTTGAATATAAATGTATGTAAAAACAAGGAAAGTGGTATGGGTGAATGTTTTGGTAGTTTAAAAAAAAAAAACCAGGGTTAATTTATAGAAGATGTGTCGCTCCGCTATGCATCTTCTGTAAATTAACCCTAACCTAATGTTGAGGCGACGCATGTCGTTTTTGCATAAATTCCTATTCAAAATAAATGGTTCGATGCATAAAAAAAAATAAAAAAATTGAAAATTTTTTTTTTCTCCGAAACTACGCATTTCCGGCAAACAATTTTATTCTTTCACTATAATTCATCTTTTATCTAGGCCTACACAATAAGCATACCAGCAATATTCGATCTTACCGGCGCTAATCTAATACTCACCCTTTTTTTTGTTTGTTTATTGCTTTCAAATCATATTTCAGCTCAAGATTTATCTAGACTAGATCTGCATCACGAAACCTACATCAAACATGACATGACGCGGCCAACGCAGCAGCAACAGATGGCGCTACTGGAGCAGCTGGAGGCGACACCATCCCTTGCCAGAGGGTACCTCCGGTCCAGCCTAGGGCGGCTACACACAAAGGACAGCTGGGAGCGTATCGCCCATGTGCTGGATGCGATGGATGGGGCAACCAAAGGAGGCAAGGGGTGGTCGAAGGTAAAAATACAAATTATAAATCCTAGGTAATATTGTTTCTTTCAACGAGTAGGCAGTAACATACAAGTGAAGGCCGCTAGTATGATTAACCCGCCACTGGTGACGTCAATTTTACTTACATCATTGGTGACGCCGGTCCCACGCACCGGGATTTCAACCTAAGATTTTTTCAATAATTGCCTATACATGCTACTTCTTAGTTGCTTTAGTTTTAAAAATACATCTTTTGTTGACAGTAAAACATCAGTATTTCATTAATCAAAGCTTGTTTATTAGTCGTTATACAATTGTACTTGGAACACAATAAATTACCATGTTTTTTCATATAAATTTTTAAAATTTAAAGTCTAAAAACAATCTTATAATTTTATAAGGAAATTAGCCTTTGTCGGGCTTAAGACACTAGGAACTATTATAAAATAAACAAAAACGTTATCCTTCACTATAATAATAAACCTCGAAAATCAGTGTTATTCAACATCCACACAGCTTCTGCAAGTAGACACTGCGTGCTCAAGACACAAATATTTCTTGCACTTGTTGCACTCGCCATTAGTTCCAGCTTCACTGTCCGATGAGGTTAGTAATCTATCTCTTCAGATATGAATGATTCTTGTAGAAGAGCTTTGAGACGACGCTGTTCGCTTTCGTAAGACATGCTGAAACAATAACAAGAAAAACGAATGTGTAGATTTTTTTTTAATCGGTAATATAATTCTAAAAGCTTGCTGATCACAGGATAAAAAAAACATAATTAAAATAACAGCAGAAGTATGTATATAACCTTATCAAAATGCGAAAAATAAAAAAATCTACTATGACCATTTCACTTACGTAGTCGGTGACGCCGGTCTCACGGACCGGGTTGGCGCTAAAACTCCGGAACGTGCGCCCGCGTTGCATCGCGGAATGGACTGACGGTGAGGGGGCGTGCAACGAGGCAGCTACTCGAAATCACAACACAAATCGATGGTGGGTGAAAAAGTTGTTCGACTTTTTCGAATCACCGGTCTCACAGACATATACGTCACCAATGGCGGGTTAATAAAATTTCACTTTCGATTCAAGCGGCGGGTGGCCGCGTGGTTTGGGCATCGGCTTCTGTTGCGAGAGGTCCGAGGTTCGAATCCACACGCGGTGTGTACCAATGAGTTTTTTTCAGACAGAAAAGTGTATGTGTATACCTACACCTGTTGCTTCACCATTCGGAATCGGTGTAAAACTGTAGGTCCCTTCCCTTGCCCCTTACTAGGTGGTAGGCTCAAATTGTAGCCGACTGGGTTGATACCACCATACTGGATGCAAGATGGCCGCATAGAAGCCTCGGCTGTGTTCTCCTCTAGTCCAGTATAGCCAGCAATTCAAAGGGAAGTCTCCGATATGGCACCTACCTTCTCGGAGGTGATATTGGCTGGTCGGAGCATGCGCTTAGGCCCCTCCGACTCAACCACCCATATCGGATTACATAAAAAAATAATTACAGCTCATTTATCAAGTTTCCATAAATTTTTTTGTTTCCGCAGTAGACGTGATGCGGACGTGTCGTTATTGTGTGTCCAGAAAGCCGCAAATATATGTCATTTATATCATCTGTTACTTTTTCATTCAAATAGTTCTGGGTGGACAAGAAGTGCGCGCTGAAGAAGGCGGTGAGCGAGCGGCGTAGAGCTGCAGCGGCTACTGGGGGGGGTGAAAACCCCTGCCAAGCGTTTACAGCAATTGAGACGCGGATGATAGAGCTGATGGGGCTAAATTCTGGAGTGGGTGATGATGAGGTCACCTTCTCGCCCGTTCCGGTAAGAATAAAACCTTCTCTATTTTTTTTATTGTAACTATAACATTTACAAAATCTAAAAGGATGTATGGAAAAATTTTTTTTATACATATTTCAGCGTGGAATATTTTGATAAGTTATTTATACTAGGGATGGAACGATTATTGATTTCGCGATTAAGATAATTCGAATTGATAATCGCGATTACAATTGCGATTACGATTATCTCCGAAAATTTAATGCTTTTATGTTTTAATTTTATGCAGTTTATACATCTGTTCCATGGCGTTGTATTGTATATTGTACAGGCATAGGTAAGGTATTTACTCCCAACTTTCAATATTTGAAATAAAACCAACGATAACAATGGTATTGTTTTTTTTTTAAATGTAATCTAACCAAAGTTCTTAACCTTAAACATTACATCTTACCTAATAGTTAAAGTTAACAACAGGGATATTCTTGTTTAATGCGAGGTTTACACTCAGCCCTTGTTACTGCTCCTTCCGCTGCCGCGATTATTGCCCAAAATACTTCTGCGGCAGCACCGACGCGAGTATCGTGTTTACACTCAGCCCATGATACTGCTCCTGCCGCTGCCGCGATTATTGCCCATCATGGCGGACGAAGTTCTTGCGGCGAACTTCTTGCATAAGTAAAAATGTTTTGTAGCAATAAATAATTTCTATCAATCTAATAAAATAAATATAATTAAATACAATAATAATGAGTGTTTTTCGAACGCAGACAATACAAGCTCGACGAACGGCGGTGCGGGGGCAAGTGAGCGAGAGGGCTGAATGTGAACACGATACTCGCGCCGATGCTGCCAGTCCTTTGACTCCCGCACGAAAAACCGACAATTTCGGGAGCATCGGCAGCGCGAGCGGCATGACGAGTATCAGCGCGAGTATCGTGTTTACATTCTCGCGCTGCATACTGCCCTGCTCACTTCCCTGCCCTGTAGGGCTGAGTGTAAACCTCGCATATGAAACAGAGCATTTATGCTCCTGTGTTTTTACCAGTATGGTAAAAATTATCGTATTTCTGCCAAAAATATCGTACATATATTTTATTTGATACAAAGTTCCGTTTTATGATAGCAAAGAAAGACTTTACCTAAAACTTAGCATAAAATTCGTATGGTGTGCCGTCGCGGCGAATAGACGATTTTTAGACAGTACAATGCACTGGAAAGATAGAAAGAAAGAAAGAAATCGTTTATTGTATAAATAAAGAGTTTTCACATACAATGCATAGGATAGGAACAACTTAAACTAGAGTTAATTACTATTGCTTATAATTGTACGTAATTTCTAGTGGTGCCCTGTTTCCCATTTTAGGATTCCCTGTGCTATGGGAAACAGGTCACTAATCGTTAATCGTTAAATAATCGTACTAATAATCGACAATTTCGATTAGTCGTTAAATGGATGATAATCGATGATTAATGTAATCGTAATCGTAATCGTTGCATCCCTAATTTATACTTTAAACTTTGTGTGATATATTTTTTTTAATTAACTACGGAATCCTCAGTGATCGAGTTCCAATTCACACTTGATATTTTTCTTTTTCTATATCTAAACAAAATTTATTTTGCTCTACAGGATCAACGTTCCACGTCACCACCAACACCTCACCCTGACCAGCCCTCTCCCACTTTTTCCCAACTCTTCGTGTATACTCCTTCCGCATCCTCGTCTCACTCCCCTCGCCATATCCCATTCTCTGATCCACTTCACGTGGAACCAACCACCTCAACAGGAATTACCCACTCCTCCCCCATCATCACATCACGCTCTGTCAGCCAACGCGCTCGCTCGCGCTCTCCTCTTCATACGCGTGCTCCAGGGAGCCCTCCTCTACCTTCTTCAGTAGCGAGTTCGGAGGAAGAGGGGGAATTGCCTCCACTACCCCGGAATGCAAGTGAGTACTGTGTGTGTAGATGTAGAGATTTTGAGTCAAAGGGACTCAAAGGGTTAATAGTTACTTCGTAACAGATAAATCACTCCATAGAAAATATTCCTACCTTCGGGCTTTAATAGCCTACTGTTTCACGTCGCCAATCGCTGCGTGCGAAAATGTACCTTAACGATCGAGTGTAAAGTGGTTATTGCTTTGCAGCTGCGCGCAGTTGCGTGGGCGAGCGTCTATGTATACTTCGCGCGGCTGACGAATTTCCACTGAATTAGACCGCCGGCGGCCCGTCGGGCGGTAGGTAGAGTTAGCGCGCGCTAGTACATAGAGTGCGTGAGGCCTGATAATACTAAGATTGGAACATCGCCAAAATTAGTCAAACATGATGCAGACATTTCTCTTCAATTTTGGCTTTATTGTTGGTAATAAATAAATCAACATCGCATATAGATAAATTTAAACAAACAGCTTAGTTGTTGTACGCCAATTATATATTTCTACATCACTGAGTTACTACTACTACTTTAAGTTTAAAAAAAAACCAAACCACATTGAATTTTTTATTCTGAGGTGTTTTTTTTTATCAAATAAATGCATGTTGCAGGAGCAGACGAGCCACCTAGGGGTGAGGCGGCTGACCCTCCTAGGCGTACTAAGCACCGCCGAACGCGGTCGCAGCTCACGAGGGAGGTGGAGTGGGCGCGCTCCATAGGGGAGAGGAGTGTGGAGGCGGAGGTGCGACAGTCTGTCGCAGTTGAGACGATAGCCAACGCCTTGGAGCGGGACTCCGTCTCCCGGGCGGCGATGGCTGCGGCTTTGACGTCCATCTCCGAATCCATCGGCATTCTCGCCCGGGTGCTCCTTGAGAGAGACAGCGGCATGATGGTAATTATATTTCGTAACTGCAATAATATTCAACATCTGCGATCTATCAACAGGTGAGCTGATATTGAGGCCATTTCGAATTGTCTTGCTGTATCATCCATCATGAAGGACAACATAGCGATAATAGCAAGCAAAATAATGTTTATGGTTCCGTACCCAAAGGGTGCCAACGGGACCCTATTACTAAGCCTCCATTAAGTCCGTCCATCTGTCCGTCTGTCAGCGGGCTGTTATAATGTACTTGGAAATTTGTATGAAAATTTTTTTTCTCTTCAATTCGTCTGCCTTCTGCCAAGCATAAACTTGATTTTTTATTTGTTATTTAATTACATTATCAAACTCATAGCAATTTTTTTTCTTTTACAGAATGGAGACCACCGTAATTAGTATAAGTCTGATATGATACGGTAGTCTCGGGTGGCTGGAGTAACACTACCCGAGCGCCAACGTACAACAGACCGTCTTGAGGTCTCAGTGCGGAGAATGGCCCACCCGCCTTCCCAAGAGTCTAGGCAGCAAACAACAACAACAATGATACGGTAGTACCTATCTTTAATTAGTCTGTGGTCCAATGCAGCGGCGGTTCCCCAGGTGAAGCAAGTGAAGCCTCACTTAATTATCTTGAAGGTAAAGAAAAAAAAAGATTTCAAAATATCATGAAAGAAAATTTTAAAAAATCTATCCGATCCGAGCTGATCGCAACATTAGCGCGGCGGCGCGGCGCGGAGGAGCGGAGGCGAGGAGGCGGGGGTGTGGCGCGCGGAGCTGGTGCGAGGGGGGTCTTTAGAGGCGAAGCGTGCGACGAAATACGCCAAATATGTGTGTCCACGCGCGTGTGTTGGCGCAAATGCCGACATCACCAACACAGCACGCACACGCACACAGACGTGACGTGTCACGCACGTGCGGCATGGCATATGGTGACTCACCTCCCGGCGCGGCGCCGAATCGCTTAGGCTGATATCGCTTTACCAAGCGTAAAGACAACAGTTTGACCTTGAAGGCTTTAGATGTAGGGAGTAACTGAGGCTCCGATAAATGCCGCCGAACGAGACACCTATATCCAACCAAAAGAATGCAGAGCGAGACGAGGCGATTCACGTTTTCTAGTGTTGCCAAGTCGGCTTGTTTTGCCTCCGTGATTAACCTGATGGCGAAATTCGCAAGCCTACGCCGTCCGTCTGTCTGTCCGTCCGTTCGTCTGCCCGAGGGCTGTATCTCTTGAACCATAATTGGTAGCCCGTTGAAATTTTCACAGAAAATGTGTTATTATTATTGCCCATATAACAACAAATAATAAAAATAGGAAAAAGTAAATAAAAATTCACAGGGGTTCCCATAAAAGAAACCAAAAAGTGTATGCGTGCGCGCCATCTACCGAATATATTATGAAGCATTTTCTAATCTTGACTAAACTAATATGAAGCATTTCATAACACGCCATCTAGATGGCGTCAGTGGCGCTAGCCGTGACATGGCGATACGGAACCCTCGGTGCGCGAGTTCGACTCGCAGTTGGCCGGTTTTTTATTATCTATTATGTATTATTAGCATATTAAAAATAGGTTTGGGTTCTTTTTATAGCCACATAAAAACTTGATTTTCGATAGTACTTTTTTATGAAGTATTGTTAGGGCCAAAAAAAATTAGGTTTAGGTTTTTCAATTCATCATAAAGTAATAGCAATGTAGGTGGATTTTTAGTCGCCTCACTAAGATTTATTGGTCAAAGCCGCCACTGGTCCAGAGATATATGTGATATAACCAAATATACCCTGTATGTCAGTCTGATACGGTAGTATCTCTAATTAGTCTGTGATCCAATGTGATATGAGAGATATAATATAGCATATTAGATATAGATATAACATATTATGTGTTATATATAAGTTATATTATAACCAAATGTACCATAGAAGTCCGTCTGATACGGTCGTATCTCTAATTAGTCTGTGATCCAATGTGATATGAGAGATATAATATATAATATTAGATATAGATATAACATATTATGTGTTATATATAAGTTATAACCAAATGTACCATAGAAGTCCGTCTGATACGGTAGTATCTCTAATTAGTCTGTGATCCAATGTGATATGAGAGATATAATATAGCATATTAGATATAGATATAACATATTATGTGTTATATATAAGTTATAACCAAATGTACCATAGAAGTCCGTCTGATACGGTCGTATCTCTAATTAGTCTGTGATCCAATGTGATATGAGAGATATAATATATAATATTAGATATAGATATAACATATTATGTGTTATATATAAGTTATAACCAAATGTACCATAGAAGTCCGTCTGATACGGTAGTATCTCTAATTAGTCTGTGATCCAATGTGATATGAGAGATATAATATATAATATTAGATATAGATATAACATATTATGTGTTATATATAAGTTATAACCAAATGTACCATAGAAGTCCGTCTGATACGGTAGTATCTCTAATTAGTCTGTGGTCCAGTGTGATATGAGAGATATATGTGATATAATTTTAAGTTTAAATTTGTGACAGTTACAACAGTTTATGACAAAAGTATCATAATTTTTATTCTCCAAAATATGTATCCGTCGAATGACTGGAGATTGTGTGCGATGTGCGAAAAGAAACCTTTTAATTAAGAAATGGTGGCCCTGAAAAGGTCCTTTGATTCAGATTCAGATTCAGATATTTATTTCGCCATAACCACTCGCTTCACCCGGCCGCGCAGACCCCAAACCGTTGATACACCGCGCGATTTTGATTCAAAATGAATTCGCACGACTGTCAAATGTTTTCGTGTTTTTACAAATAAATACTAGATTATGACAATGGAAGTTATATTTTTTAGGTTAATTATGAAACAGGCTTTCTAATAATAAATAAATTGTAAAACTTTACGATGTCCTTTAGTTTATACAAGCATCTAAACTGACGACACTTGAATTTTTCCGCCAAGTTTGTTTTAGATTAAGCTTAGAACTTACCGTAAATGATATATCCTCACTTTTTTTATATGAAAGCTTTCCTAAAGATACATATTTATTAATTGCATAATCAAAATGAACACAGAACACTTTTCTAAACACAAAATTTTTAGCTGACTGCCATAGCAAACTCAGGTCGCCAGGTCAAAACAAAAATACTTTTTCTATCACACTTTTGTTTCTGCCACTGGAAATATAGGTTTACCGCGTATTTAGACATCCTGAAGAACACTATTGATACGAAAAAACTGCACTGAAGCAAATATTCAACGAATTATAAGCGTTCAAAGCTAGACATGGTGTCACCAAGAGCCGGTCAAATAGACTAACCATTTTGTAAACGATTTAGAGCTAACTTCATTCGTGTTTAGTTAAGTGTTTGGTACCAATGTGAAGGGTATTGATTCGTCTTTACAATTAAATGATAATAAACCTAGTCCCGTAGGAAAACGATTTCGTTTTGATTGCGAAAACATTGGACACCTAGGTACCCAAAGTGAATTTAAGTTTTAGCACTGGGCACACGGGTGGATTTATTTTCATTTATTTGTAGAAGTAGTTTGACAGAAGTAGGTAGGTTAAGTGGTCAGTGTGAGTAAAGCGCCTTATTCACCATCCAGCCTGCTGTACATCTTGCGAAGGCCACACACGATGCACAATGAAAAACGACAATGAATAGGCTCGACGTACATCGGTAATTATTATTAATTGCTTGCTGGACCCGCTGGACGCATTTTTCATCCAGCAACGGTCCCCCCACCACTGTCTAAGCGTGACGTACGTCGCCGATGGATAATAAATATCCCGGACGTACGTCAGGACGGTCGTGCATCGTGCGTGCTGGATCGTGTGTAGGCTTGCTGTACAGCAAATTCCCATTTTTTTACGTTTTATAAACAACAAAACAACTGACGTGCTATCGACTGTAACTAGCACGCTGGATGCGCGCACGATGGTGTGTATGCTACGTCCAGCACGGCGACCTTGGCGGGACGTACAGCAAGTAGGATGGTGAATAAGATGCTTAAGTAATGTGATGAATAAATATAAAAAAAAATTTATTTGTAATTATAATTATTTAAAAATATTGAGATAAATAATTTTGTGATGAGATATTAATAGAATTACCTTAGAAGATTTTAGAAAAAAATAATGCTACCTATATCGACAATACTTATTTATTTATTTATAGAAGAAAACATACATCCATTCACAAAAATATAAGTACATTGTTATTAAGGCCGTGACAAACGCCAACGACCTTGAGCATTCGGGAATTCTACATAATGTACCATGCGACTGCTAATTTCGCTTCGCACGTTCAAGTCACATTTAGCGTAGTTTGTCGCTATCAGCCTAAAGAGTTGATGGTTCGGGGTTCGAATCCCACTTTCGTATGTTTTTTTTTTGCTTTTTTATTATTTTAATTATTAAAATGATTGTGGCTTATGTAACTGATGCGTGATTCTAATTTTTTATTTTTTATTATTTTACCTAAATAACATTTTATTGTAATTTCTTCCAAATTATTTTAGTTCATGTACTTACCACTTTTTATAAACCTCTAAATAGACTATCGATGAAAACTAAAATAAAAATAGGTAGGTAGGTAATAGGTAGATAGGCATTTAGGTATGTATGGCAAATATCATAGCAACATAGGTACCGGCATTCGGGAATTCTACATAATGTACCATGCGACTGCTAATTTCGCTTCGCACGTTCAAGTCACATTTAGCGTAGTTTGTCGCTATCAGCCTAAAGAGTTGATGGTTCGGGGTTCGAATCCCACTTTCGTATGTTTTTTTTTTTTGCTTTTTTATTATTTTAATTATTAAAATGATTGTGGCTTATGTAACTGATGCGTGATTCAAATTTTTTATTTTTTATTATTTTACCTAAATAACATTTTATTGTAATTTCTTCCAAATTATTTTAGTTCATGTACTTACCACTTTTTATAAACCTCTAAATAGACTATCGATGAAAACTAAAATAAAAATAGGTAGGTAGGTAATAGGTAGATAGGCATTTAGGTATGTATGGCAAATATCATAGCAACATAGGTACCGGCCGGCGCGCGGGGCGCGCGCGGCGGCAGCATGGCACGGTGCGGTGGGGTGCGGTGCGGTGCGGTAACTCAGTAGCAGCGTGCGGTGCGGAGGCGGCACGGCGGCGGCGGCGGCGGAGGCGGCGGCGGCGGCGCGGTGGAGGCGCGGGAGGCGCAGACAGCGTTATACCACAGTACCTATTAGTTATTCTGTGGTTATACCAACGAAAGCCATGCGTATAACGCCCCGTCAAGTTACGTACCGGAGCGTATACTGATAGATACCACAGAAGAGAGATATTACTGATACGGTCGTACTGTATACTGGTACGGAAAATGACACGGTGGCAACATCACCTACAATACAACATCCGAGATGTCAGCTCGTAACAACTGGTGAAGTAGGTGCTATGTCAGTGCTTTTCTTCGGTCGTACCGGCTTCACTGAACTGGACGGAAAAAAAGAAGGGAGTCATATCCCGAAATAGTTTGTATTTTCCGTCCAGTTTAGTGTAGCCGGCACGACCAAAGGGAAGCACTGACATGGCACCTAAGTTTACCCGGTGTTATGGGCTGACATCACGGATGTTATAGGTGATATAGCAAACTGTGTCAGTTTACATAAAAAAATCCCTCAGTCGCCTTTTACGACATGCACGGGGAGAGATGCAGTGGGGCTATTATTTTAAATTACCATCCCACACGGTACAAATATGCCTAACCTACCTATCTTTTTTCCATTCGATCCAAACACAGAAGACAGAAATGACGACCGACACGCGGGCGCAGCAGGGCAGGAGCGAGCAAGCGAGCCCGGAACTAAAATTGTATCTAGTATTGAAGTGCCTGCTAAATTGACGAAGGCAAAAATTTTACCCTTCCGACTGAAGAATTACGTCAATAATTTCATGTAGGCGTTTTTTGTTTTTTATTTTTATCTCCTTTCGTGGATAAAATAATAAAACAAATTGAATAGAGTTTTCTCAGAGCTTTGTGACCTTTGAATCGGTGGTATTGTAAAATTGTAATAATACACACATACTCAGATTTTCAAAAATTCATGCTTTTTTTATATATTTTTAATTTTATGTTTATTACTTACTTTTACTCATTATTAAAAAAACCAGCAATGCACTTTGTTGGTAAGGAACCAAAATATAGGTTGGTATTTTTTAAATTTTCTGAATGTGTGTCAATTGGTCAGTTTTGGACCTTCTTTGTCGCACTTTTTGCATGTTTTGCGTATTTGGCGTTTGTCACCGCCTTAAGCCATATAAGGCCAATTAGATGTTTCCCTAATTAGTTATTATTTATTATTTATTTATTTATAGAAGAAAACAAACATCCATTCACAAAAATATAAGTACATTGTTATTAAGACATGTATGACCAATTAGATGTTTCCCTAATTAGTTATTATTTATTTATTTATAGAAGAAAACATACATCCATTCACAAAAAAATATAAGTACAATTTACTTTAGACCTAAGAGATTCTCAATTCGACGGTATGTTTTCTTTTTTTGGATGTTTGTTACGCGATTACTCAGTCAATTGTGGGCCGATTTTGAAAATTCTGACCAATTAGATGTTTCCCTAATTAGTTATTATTTATTTATTTATAGAAGAAAACATACATCCATTCACAAAAAATATAAGTACATTGTTATTAAGCCATGTATGGCCAATTAGATGTTTCCCTAATTAGTTATTATTAATACCTACATCTCATACATTACATCTCAAAGACTTCATACATTTCATACATTACAACTCATACATCTCATGCATCTCATATATTACATCTCATACACTTTATACCTAACATAAAATTCATACACCTCATACATTATATTATGTTATACATTTCATACATTACATGGCATACATCTCATATACTTCGTACATCTCATACATCTCATACACCTCATACATCTCATACACCTCATAGTCATACATTATGTCTCAAACACTTCATAAAATACATCTCTTGCATATCCCTCATTGCACCTGTCGGCCGGCACCTACGGGGAAAATTTAACTTGTAATATTTGATTACAAACACTAGGACTGGTGAAACTAAATAAAAGCTTGAAAAAAAATCCACCCGTGTGTACCAGACTGAACTGATTTTTGTTGAAATCACCTTGGATACGTAAGTGTCCATATCCCCTCATTACAGTTTTAAAATTAGTAATCCGGTGTTAAATGAGAAGGAGAATGATATAAAAGCAAATAAATCTGATTAATGATTAACAATTAATTCATGCAAGCAATGCAATATTTCAGGCGGAATCTTTATATTTTCTACAAAAAACAAATAAATATTAGCGCACTTGTTACGTGCACTTCGGCGCCCAATTTTGTTTTGAATAATTTTAATGTAAATGACCTACTTGGCCACTAAAGAACTATTTCCAAGCAATCTACATAAGTTTATTTAATGTAAAATATTTTTTTTTTTTACTGAACATAGGTGGTCTCATTACTGCAAAAAAAGAAAAAAAAACTTGCCCTTTACTCGACGGGCAGAACTATCATCGCCAACTTCAAATTGAAATTCTCCACAACCTATAGATCGAATCACTTTGCGATCTATGAGCAACTTCATAGTCATTAAATAAAAAAGAAATAGAAACACGCCTTATACTTCAATTCTACACGCGCGAGCAGGGAGAAGCCCTTCTTGTCGCCTGGGTATTTTTGGACACTATAGTGTCCACGGTGTACGGACGGTCAAAACGGCTTGGGTACCATAGTATCCAAAGTGTAGCGAGTGGATAAAGAACACACAACAATAACAATATTATATTGAGACATATGCATATTCAGTATGGTTCGTCATAGTTTTTGTTTTATCCCGTTCAGCAATGCAATCTATAAGGAAGAATCGGGCAAGAAACCTTATAGAGCTTTTTTTTTAAATGCTTAAATATAACTTACATGCTAATTAAAAAAATTATGTTCACTAAATTATGTTAACTATTAAAAAAATTATGTTCACTTATAAATAACATACTACATCTAATAAAAAATACAAATAATAAGTAAAAGAATATCTTTAAAAAAGAGAATAAAGTACAAAGAACCCTATGTTCAGTCAAATTTATACATACCTATAAAAGATCAATTGAATCGTCCAAGTCAGCAATATTGTTTATTTACAATATGAAAAAAATTTATTTAACTTATATGTAAAATGGATTATCTAAAAAAGTTTTAAAAAACATAAAACCGACTTCTTAAAAAAAGTAAAACTAAAAAACTATTTAAAATAAAAATATAAAAACCGCCTTCAAAAATATATGAAATAAAAACCTAAAAAAAAAAACCAACCCTAGAGTTGAAGGCTACACAAATCACAAAGGATATTATCATCCACTCATGTTTTCTTTCATGCATCATTTTTGCTTGCTTTACAAATCACAAAGGATATTATCATCCACTCATGTTTTCTTTCATGCATCATTTTTGCTTGCTTTAGCACCGCCTTCAACTCTAGGGTTGGTTTTTTTTTTTAGGTTTTTATTTCATATATTTTTGAAGGCGGTTTTTATATTTTTATTTTAAATAGTTTTTTAGTTTTACTTTTTTTAAGAAGTCGGTTTTATGTTTTTTAAAACTTTTTTTTTATTTCACAGTTTTTTTTAGTAATTTTTTGCTATTAATGTACTCGGCGGAATCGCTCGGCCTTCGGCCTCGCGATTCCGCCTCGCTTTCCAATCCGATCTTGACCCAATTAAAATAGGACCACGTCAGCTTCGATAGCTCAGTGGTGCAGACAGTCAACTGTCGCTATTGAATTTTAAGCAACGCTGGGTGCGGTCAGTACTTAGATGGGTGACCGCTGACCGTTGGAGGCTGACCAAGGTTCGGATTCCTCGTAAAACTGTAAGTCCCTTCCCTCGTAATCTTACTTGGTGGTAGGGTTTAACCTTCCCGGGTTGGTACCACCGCACTGAATTAAACGTCGGTCGAAACGGCTATGTAAATAGTTTGTGTTTTCCGACCAGTTCAGTGTAGTCAGCACGATCAAAGGGGGAAGCACTGACATGGCGCTGGTGTTATGGGCTGACATCACGGACGTTGTAGGTGATGTTGCAGAACTTAGTAGAATGGACAGACATAAACGTGTTACGGAAGCCTACTTTTATTATAAAATAACCGTCGGAGGACCTTGGTTGAAAATTGTAAAATTTAGTAGAACGGATAGACATGCATATGTTACGGAACCCTACATTCATTTTGCAGAACTTAGTAGAATGGACAGACATAAACGTGTTACGGAACCCTACCTAACAGTTGCACTCCGGGAGTGCCGGCAGATCCCGTGCCACTCTAACTTAACCCTTAACGCAATGACTTAAGGTTTCATTTTAAAAATGACGCTGACGCGATGTCGCGAGTTATACATTTTTACCCACCTAAAAAAGTGCCAAGAGCCGCTAAAGAAGTTTTCACTTCAAAAACCTCAGGGTTATCCCCTTTCAAATAAAAAAAAAAAAGAATTTTCAAAATCGGCCCACAATTGACGGAGTAATCGCGTAACAAACATCCAAAAAAAAAGAAAACATACCGTCGAATTGACAATCTTTTAGGTCTAAAGTAAATTTCTCGTGAAGACAAATGCAACGAGCCCAAACACGATGGGTTTATCATGTGTAGTTTAGGAGTTCCTATGGCCACCTTCTGTCTCCATCATCAGACCAGCTCGATGGTACTCGGTACAGTAGGTACCGGTCAGGTACCATAATAAATTAAGCGCACCTGGCCGGTAGGAAAAGATAAAAAAAATTAAATTTAGAATATTCATGAAACAAGGGTCCGAATATGTTAGGAGTTCCTATGGCCACCTTCTGTCTCCATCATCAAACCAGCTCGATGGTACTCGGTACAGTAGGTACTGGCCAGGTACCATAATAAATTAAACGCCGGTCGGAAAAGATAAAAAAATTTCAAATTTAGAATATTCATGAAACAAGGGTCCGAATATGTATCACTAGTATATCGATTCATGTATTTCAACAGGACAGAGAAAATTTCAAAATATTAGGTATTTAATACTTTTTAGTTTTTTTTTTTTTTTGTTTTTTTTGGAAATCGGTTTAATATTTTTTAAAACAGTTTTTATTTCATTCTTTTTAGTAATATTACATAAAAAAGAATAATCGAAATCGAATAATCGAAATCGATTGAAGTGGTACAGAATTATTCGCCATATGTGTCAGACTGCAAATTGCTGAATAAGTCCACATCACAAATGTTTTGCTGAAGGTAACCACACACCATACTAATTTATCAAACTGAAAATTGCCGAAAACGACCACATCACAAGTTTTGCTGAAGGTAACCACACACCATAGTATTATGCTGATTTTTCGAAAACCACTGAACCAATTTCGATAAAATTGAAATGGGACCACCTCGGAAGTATGACCTAACTAACAAAAAAAGAATTTTCTAAATCGGCCCTCAATTGACGGAGAAATCGTGTTACAAACATACAAAAAAATAAAAAAAATAAAAAAAAAAATAAAAAAAAAAAAAAAACATACAGACGAATTGAGAACCTCCTCCTTTTTTGGAAGTCGGTTAAAAAGAAATATTTTCAGCTGACTCTGGAACACATTGTCACTGTTTATAGATTTAATTTTTTCGTAAACATTTTCATACAATTTGGGTCTGATCACGTTCAGCCATCGCTGATTTATGGGCAACAGATTTTCTGATATTTTCCTACTACGGAATTTAATTTTATTTCCAGTTCATGCATGGAATCAGCAATGACTATTATACTAGTGTTTTATCGTTTACGAAGGTTTATCGTTTACCTGGACTCAGCTCGGCCTTCGGCCTTGCCCGTGTTACCTACATTCTTCGCTGAAATACGAATTCCACGCGAGCTAAGTCGCGGGCAACAGCTAGTCTACCATAAAAATACATGATCGAAGTATGTAAGACCGCCATAAGAGCCCTTTTCTTGATTTTTTATATGGTTTATTATTTATTCATGGATTAGATTATAATATATTATATTAAAGTAATTTACGTCCTCATGTTAATTTTGGTAATTGTTATCTTGTATTTTTAAAGTGATTGAGATTAGTTCCTATTAAGTCTATAATATTTTTTTTACAATATAAAACTAAAAACGTTACATAACCTCCATAAGTCGGGTTGCCAACCATACTGTTAAAAACAGTAATAAACTTGTTTTCACTCTATAATACTGTTTACTGTTCAACAAACAAAAAGTATACAAAATACTGTTTTCACCGTCACTTCACTGGTATCCAGTCCAGAGCCACAAATAAAACGCGCGTGTAGTGCAGTCTTCATTCAAAAACCAAATACCAGCCACAAAGTATCGCATATGGTATCGTATACTATCGCATATCTACTTTCTGTTACCGCCACCTCAGCATTTACAGAAAGAGTGTTTTCTGTGATGAGCTGATGAATGCGAAATATGACAGGACGACAGAAATAGAGGTTCATTAAATTTGATAAAAAAACATGCTCATAATTTTTTTTAATTTCCATTTCAAATGTAGTGAGGCTTACGAAGTTTTCAAATAAGATGATAAATTGATAGGTTGCGCGAGGAGCACACAAAACATGTATTTAAAACGTAAAAAAAATTAATAAAATACTGCTTATTTTTCTAAATTATACTGTTTATTTCCTAATCTAATACACTTGGTGACAAGGGTCTGATTATGGAATCAGGAGGTGGGTAGTGGAACTCTTCAACCGTTTCTAGTAACCCCTCGAGTTTGGGCTCATTTGGTGGGTTTGGACGAGTGTCCCATACTTCCACCAATACACTTTGTGATGACGGTCTGATGGTGTCAGGAGGTTGACAGTGGAACACTTCAACCGTTACTAGTAACCCCTTCGTCTAATCAAATGAGCCCAAACTCGAAGGGGTTACTACTAGTAACGGTTGAAGAGTTCCACTGTCAATCTCCTGACACCATCAGACCGTCGTCAGCAAGTGTATTGGTGGAAGTATGGGACACTCGTCCAGACCCACCAAACGAGCCCAAACTCGAGGGGTTACTAGAAACGGTTGAAGAGTCCCACTGTCCACGTCCTGACTCCATCATCAGACCCTCGTCACCAAGTGTATTGGTGGAAGTATGGAGCACTTGTCCAAACCAACCAAATGAGCCCAAACTCGAGGGGGTTATTAGTAACGGTCGAAGAGTTCCACTGTCCACCTCCTGTCTCCATCATCAGACCCTCGTCACCAAGTGTATTGGTGGAAGTATGGAGCACTCGTCCGAACCAACCAAATGAACCCAAACTCGAGGGGGTTACTAGTAACGGTCGAAGAGTTCCACTGTCCACCTCCTGTCTCCATCATCAGACCCTCGTCACCAAGTGTATTAGTAGAAGTATGGGACATTCGTTCAAACCATCCAAATGAGCCCAAACTCGAGGGAGTTACTAGTAACGGTTGAAGAGTCCCACTGTCCACGTCCTGACTCCATCATCAGACCCTCGTCACCAAGTGTATTGGTGGAAGTATGGAGCACTCGTCCAAACCAACCAAATGAGCCCAAGCTCGACCGGGTTATTAGTAACGGTCGAATAGTTCCACTGTCCACCTCCTGTCTCCATCATCAGACCGTCGTCAGCAAGTGTATTGGTGGAAGTATGGGACACTCGTCCAGACCCACCAAATGAGCCCAAACTCGAGGGGTTACTACTAACGGTCGAAGAGGTCCACTGTCCACCTCCAGTCTCCATCATCAGACCCTCGTCACCAAGTGTATTGGTGGAAGTATGGAGCACTCGTCCGAACCAACCAAATGAGCCCAAACTCGAGAGCGTTACTAGTAACGGTTGAAGAGTTCCACTGTCCACCTCCTGTCTCCATCATCAGACCCTCGTCACCAAGTGTATTAGTAGAAGTATGGGACACTCGTTCAAACCATCCAAATGAGCCCAAACTCGAGGGAGTTACTAGTAACGGTTGAAGAGTCCCACTGTCCACGTCCTGACTCCATCATCGGACCCTCGTCACCAAGTGTATTGGTGGAAGTATGGAGCACTCGTCCAAACCAACCAAATGAGCCCAAGCTCGAGGGGGTTATTAGTAACGGTTGAAGAGTTCCACTGTCCACCTCCTGTCTCCATCATCAGACCCTCGTCACTAAGTGTATTGGTGGAAGTATGGCACACTCGTCCATGTCCACCAAATGAGTACAAACCCGGGCGGGTTAAATCCTACCACCTAGCATTAAAAGAAGGGAGTCGTATCCCTTAGTCGCCTTTTACGACATACACGGGGAGAGATGCAGTGGGGCTATTCTTTTAAAGTACCGGCCCCGCACGGTACATCAGTTTCTCTGGCGTTTTGATAGACGTATTTGTGCATTTCGGCACAATGTAAAGTCACCTCCTTGTAAGTGAACAGTGCCATATGTCGCGCTTCCTAAAAAAAAAAAAAAAATTATACTATTTAAACCGGCCAAGTGCGAGTCGAACTCGCTTGGTTTCTTCTATGGGAACCCCCGTGAATATTTTACTTTTTCTTATTTTTATTATTATATGACCGGTTTCGCCAACCCCATAATAACACATATTCTGAGAAAATTTCAACGGGCTACCTATTACGGTTCAAGAGATACAGCCCTACGAAAGAGTGCGCGTTGGCTGGCTAGCGCGAGCGCGCGGGTCTGAGATAGAGTGACGTCACGCGTAGCCGCGGCGCACTGAGTTTTAGCGGCAGAACAGAAACGGCTTAAGTTTATTGATAATATCTCCGTAACTAATGGTCCGATTTTGATAATTCAAAAAGATATGCCATTCTTATGCCATAAAGAACAACGTGGATATAACTTCTATTGAATTTGCTGTTACTTTACTGATCCTCATTTGCTAGCAAGGATGCCCTCTACTAATCCACGCCCTCCCGTTCGCTCTAACTGTAGGATCGTAATGTGTTTTACTTTAAAAATCTAAATAAAATTCTCAATAAATTGAGTTTTTGGTTGTCCGTTTTTTTATGGCGAACATCTGGCAACCCTACGTGGAACACTTGAATATATTTATTTTGAATCCTTTTTGCCGCATGTAGCTGGCTGAGTCACTGGTGAATATGATTATTTTTCTGTACTCTGCTGCATCGCACCAAACCTGCTGCTGAGATTCTTCAAAAATTTTGTCTTCAAGAGATTCTTCTTCGTGTTCTGCTCTACGTCTAGTAATCCAAAGGGATGTCTCCGGTATGGCACCTTCCGCAGGTGATACTGGCTGATCGGAGTATGAGCTCTCGCCCCTCTGACTCAGGCTCCTATACCGGATTACATAAAAAAATTGATACAAAAGGGAAGAGTTGGACATTCGATGATGGATCGATGAAGAGAAGCAACGTTCGAAATGAAATGAAAGCCGAAAGAGCAAGCGATCGATCCTTCCGACTGCGCCCAAGTCATCTCTTTCTTACAAGATCGTCTTCAAGACGTCTGCATGAGAAGGAAGATTGTTCGTGGTCGGTGATACAGTCTGATTACATTACCCGCATGAATAAGGATTTTGATGCTGTTATCGTAAACATAATATTTATTACCTATTTATCGACTTCACAAAGTCAACATTCAGTTAGTCAGTCAACGTGTATGTGTCCACTGCTGGACATAGCCTATCCGATTTTCCTCCATTCCTCCCAGCCTTCATCGGTATGGAACAACACAGTTTTGTATTGCTCAGTTTATGCACAATCATTATAACGGATTTCGATGGCCACCATAATCCGTTATAATGATTGTGCATAAACTGAGCAATACAAAACTGTTTCCAGTATCTTAGAATATCATAATCCAAATCAACTACAGCTTCATGGCTTGTTTTTTTTCAGTTATGGCTTTGAGATATATATTATTTACTTGAGTGGCAGCACCGTCGCCTGTCATTTTGCACGACACGCTCATAAACTTCTTTTATACCATCTAACTTTCAAATGTTTCAGGAGAATAGAGTGGAGGAGGCACTCAAAATATCTGATGTAAAGTTTGTAAAGTGTAAGTAAGTCCTAGGAAGGAAGATATTGACATTTTGAAGGAATACTAATACATTGCGTCTGGCAATATTTTCGTTCCGAAAAATCTTGGTTAGTTCTTTCTTTTATTTTCTTCTAAGTTCACAATCGATGCAACTTCGGAGCATGCGCCGGCAGTAACTGAACAAACCGAATATTATAATGTGCTATCTCGCTCATTATCAATGCTAAACCCACACAGCACTAAAGCACTGTAACTGTGACATAAAGACGAGCGTGATGAAACAAAATAATATGGTGGAAGCGTCGAGCACGGATTTTTTGAGCTCCTCCGACCTAAAGTAGACGATCCCTGTGTTTGTGACAGCCAGAGCTTCAGCAGGCCCCCGGAGCCGTTCGGGGAAATAGGTTGTTTCGTTATACGTACAGTTCGCCCGCGCGGAGCGGGATATCCACTCGTAACAAAGTAAAAAAAATGGTGAGTGAGTTTTTGTTTTGGTAGTTTTTCTTGAACTTTTTTAACATTTTTCTTCCCGTTTTCCTTCAAGACTTCCTCCACAAATACCACCCGACCATCTCCCCGGTGGGAGGATTCCCGCGGAGGGAAAAATTTGTAGAAAAAACGCGTTTTTTCCGTATTTTTTTCTTTGTTATTTTTCTAACCAAGAAATTTGTCACCTGTGCCCACGATTGAATGGGGTGCTCCAGCTATGCGAACGGAGGATGGCCGTGCCCGGACATTCCTACGGCGTCATTAGGCGTGGCTCAGTATTGATTTTCTCGGTAGTTCTGAGGAAATGTTCTCTGCTGTAGATAGATGTAGTGGTAGGCAGATAGGTACATGTGGGAATGCATATTGATAGAAACGGTCGCCTGTTTCGACGGAACACGGGCGCGTGGGTTGATAGGCGCGCTTACACGCTCACAGTTTGGATGGAATATCTAGTTTGTTTCTCTGAGAGATGACTAATGCAGAGTCCCATAGGTTGTACATTGTAGCATTAGAGTTAAGTCCAATGTTTACTTATGCATGGAGCATGGATTCCAAATGCTTATTTATTTCAATGACCGATTCATTATGTTTTAAAAAAAACCCAACAATATATTGTTGGAGCAGCAAAATATAATATTTTTGACATGGTTTCAATATGTGCATCTGTGCACTGCTGGCTGATTGGTGGAAACTCCAAACAAAAACAAAACAAGATTGACAATACTTACATACAAATCATATATCAATGTGTAGGTGAAGAACACTGCTTCTAAGGCGGCAGACGCATGGGAAACTTTATGTTGCGCAACTGTTGCCGTGCCCATGTATTCTTGCTCAGCTGTCGCGTCGCTACGTGCACCACCATAAGAATACATGGATACGGCAACAGTTGCGCAACATAAAGTTTCCCGTGCGCGCCGTGCCTAAAAGCCCAGCAAATGTACGTATGTGGTACTTGAATCTAATCCACAAACAAATAAAGAGAAACCTGGATCTTTCAGACAAAAATGACAAGACGTTAGCATATTTTTTTTTTAATGTTTTGAGTGTGGAATTGTTTGTAGTTGTGTTTAATTTCGATGGAAAGGGTTTTGAAGCATCTATATAAAGTGATCTATCGTTCTAAAAAGAAAAAAATCACTGAAATAGGACTAGACGAATATTTTAATCGACACCCATCGGGGCCCAACCGAAGCAAGCGTCGATCAAGGATCGTGGCCCGCGATCCTTGATCGACGCTTGCTACCGATAATTACTTATTTAAGACCATCATCATTACTACCGACGGTCGTCATCTCTACGGCATTGCACTCATCTATGCACTAATGCTTTCCACTATGAACTAATTTATAATAATTGTATGCATTGTTGCAGTCTGGTAAGAAGAGGTATGGGGACGAAGCGGAGGACAGTCCCCCCACCCCCTCCGATGACGATTCAGACTTCGACGACGATGAAGACCCTGATAATCTGGAAGTACCAGGTTGGGCCCAATTGTACTGTTACCCAAGTGCATTCTATATTATTATGGAAATTTCTTTCTTGGCAAATGTATTTTTTTTTGTAAATTAAATGTACTTCTTTAGCGGGGCTTGGAACTTTTTTTAGATGGGTAAAAAATGTTAAACTCGCGTCAGAACTTGCGTCAGATCCGTAGCCTGATCGAAAAAGCGTAAGATTCGAAACTTCTTTAGCGGCGCTTGGTACTTTTTTTAGATGGGTAAAAAATGTTAAACTCGCGTCAGATCCGTAGCCTGATCGAAAAAGCGTAAGATTCGTTGAAATTATGGATGAAAGTAGATTTTTCTGAGAAGTAAACTTTTTGATGTAAAATAATTATAATAGTTCTTTAGTGTTAAATTTTTTATGTAATATAAATTGTCATGTTTGTCTACGATAGCGCAATAAATGAATATTGTATTTTACCACATAAATGATAGTACTTTTATACTGTAAATAAAACAATTCGTGCGAAATTATTCCCTAACCATTCCAAAATATTTTTTTTTATTGTTTACATTTAACACTTAGACTGCCACCATACAACAATTTTTGCTTTACCATGGAGCCGGTGGGCCGCCGACGCACCCAGAGTCTATCGACATTCTGAGTCAGGTTTAAAATGCGGTGCTGTGGGAATACATTTTATTTGTGGAAACATTGAAAGTATTTGCGTATGGGACGTCGCAGCAATAATAAACATATAATTTTTTTTTTTGTAATCCGGTATGGGTGACTGAGTCGGAGGGGCCAAAGCGCATGCTCCGACCAGCCAATATCACCTCCGAGAAGGTAGGTGCCATACCGGAGACTTTGATAAGAGGATAATAGGTGCGCCGCGTGGGCCGCTCGCGGTCCACAAGCATTTATATGCCAAATAACGATATAAGCCGCTGGCATACCCTACTGGCAGTGCTAATCAAGAACGTTTAGAAGAGTTTGAACGTCAGACTGTCAAATGCTTATATAAGAAACAGCGTCGCCGAGCTCCGCGGGTAGCGGAGGGGGCGGCGCGCGCTCTGATTGGCTGGTATAGGGTGGTATCGCGCTCTGATTGGTTGCTAACTAATGTTATTTGTACGTTTTTACAAATATCTTGTTACGCTGGCGCTGGGAAGGTCCGACGTTCATACATCTAACGTTCTTGGTGTTAATGTTAGATACAATAACATTATATGACGAAGAAAAAGGGGGTTGCGCCAGTTGAGCGTCGGGGGTGCCGGTAAGAAGGGTAATATCCTCCAGTACTGTCAACTCCCCTTGCCTAGGACACATGCAGAATTACCTCTCTAAATCTCCAGCTCTAACACGTTGAGTGAAAAAAGCACCGGCGCGACGGTCACCCGACTTATCGACATGGAGTTTAGCAAAATTCTTGCCGATAGATTTTGCGTCAGGCGACCACACGCCGAGTGCTTCCACCGCGAACCTCTATGTATCAAATTTTACTAGGCGGTAGGCTCAAATTGTAGCCGACTGGGTTGGTACCACCGTAGGGTACTGGATCTAAGATTGCCGCATAGCAACCTCCGCTGTGCTCTCCTCTAGTCCATTGAGACGTTTGGGCGTTATAGCCTCGCTGCTGTTGTATCTGACTGGACGTCTATAAAATAAACTGAGCTCCTTCAGAGCACTACATGAAGTTAAGTATAGCCAGCAATCCATAGGGAAGTCTCCGGGATGGCCATATAACTTACCTTCTCGTAGGTGATATTTGGCTGGTCGGAGCATGTGCTTGGGCCCCTCTGACTCAGCCACACATACCAAATTACATTGAAATGTAAAATACAATTTGGAATTGGTACACGCCGGTTGGATTCGAAACTCAGACCTCTCGCAAGAGAAACCAACGCCCAGATCACTCTGCACCCGCTATTTGCTAACTTGGTATTGATGTTTTGACAGGTGGCGGCAAAACCCTTGCGGCGGCGGCCGGCCTGCCAGAGAAGCCGAAGCCGCCTCCTATACCAGTCGTGCGCGCCACCACGAACCCACTTGTCGGTGAGTAATTCTCTCTCTTACGTCCCCTCTACCTCCCTACCCCTTACCTCACCCCCTCCTCCCTCCCTCCCCTATCGCTCTAACCCTTCTCCCCACTCTATCGCCCTTCCCCTCTCCCTTCCCACCTCCACGCTCTCCCGCTCATCCCATATCCTACCTTCCACTCTTATCACCCTCTCCTCCCTCTATCTCTCTTCCTCCCTCCTTCACTGCCCTACAAGCACTCGTCACTCAACAGAGGCTCACAACATTCAGTCTTGCACACTTGGGAGCAAAATGTCAGTTCACTAACCCATTATCAGGTTTTTTGTATTTACCCATATATAAATGTATATTGTATGCAGTGGCGGCTGGCCCTTAAGTGCGCTCGTGCGCCGCACTACCACAAAACATAGCGCCTTCACTAAGTAGTCCTAAGTTTAAGTTAATGAATCTGAAATTGTGCTAGTTTAATTTTGTATTAGTTGTATTATTTTAGTTGCCTTATTGTTGTTTTTGTCTCGGTTTTCGTTTGGTTTTGTATAGTCAGTTTTATCCACTTGTCGTTATTGAATCAACTATGTGAACCGGCTAGGCTTAAATTCAGCGACAACTGGCGCAAGCTAGCTGTCAGACGCTGCGTCTAGACCGTTTTCTTAAGATGCTTTGTACATTAAGTTATTATTAATATTTGTACCTACTTACATTTTAAGAAATAAAGAATTATCTTATCTTATCTTATCTTATCTTCACCCGAAATAAATAAATAAATTAAAATATTAAACATTCTCCATGATTCTCACCGATCGAAGTAAAAATATCAAACTGAATTTGTTCCTATTTCCTAGACAACAAGGCCCGATTTTGCTGTACGTAATACGTACTACATACTACGTATCGCCGCTGAGTGCATTACAAAACACCGCGAACGTGTGCTATGAGAAAATGTCAAACGCCGCTGCCCCGCCGCGTGAAACAAAACACTCTTCATACGATTATGTGTGGAACAAGGTTGCATTCTGCGTGTGACACACGACGGAAAAAGAGGGACAGTATATTGTGGATAGACGCGCGTGCGACACGTCGCGGGCGATTCGTTTTGCACGAGTCCGTCTGCCTAGAGTCAGCGCGCTGTCATGTGATGTCACATACCCGTTAGCGTGCGAATATTTAAAATGGAATATGGTTAGGTTTTGTGCTTTCTGTCACGTGATACTGTGAATTAAGTGGTGCCGATATTTGCCTAAGCGTTGGTTAAAGGTAAGGCTTTACAATCAGGTGATCCCGGGTTCAATTCCTACTTTTCAAATGCTTTTATTTTTATATATTTTTTGAAGTATTTTTGGGACATTACTACTGTTTTCTTTTTGAAAGCTGCAGTAGTGTTGTGGTCTATGGGTGTGTTCATAAAGGTACTAAAAATGAGTTAAAAAACTTGTTTGGATTTTTTCTTGTTTTTTTGCAACTCATTGAGTGTCTTAAGAATATTCATACTAGGTACCTACGTACATAATAAAACGCAGGCGTTTAAAAAATTCGTAAGTCCCGATCTTAAAATAAGATGACGGGAATGTGTTGGGAAATTTGGTATTTAAGTACCTAGGTAGGTACTTAGCGCACTGCCGGTCACTTAAGTCACCAGCCGCCACTGATTGTATGCATATACAATTCTGATTGTTTACAATAGAGGGGTATAGAATCAAAGGTAGCTCTTTACAACTTTTTGGCGAAAGGACATAATGAATGCACAATTTTTCTTCATACAATTGTCTATTGAATTGTCATAAAAAACTGCTTCAAAAGCAGCTCTTTCCATTAAATACATAGTTCAGAAATGAACAGTAACAATCAAAAACAGCACCATCCATCCGTTTAGTTTCAAAACTAGCACTAATCAAAACTGTCCAATAGCAGAGCTCCATTAATCCTAACACAGTAACGGGCCATTTAGAATAAACTGGATCTGAATAAACATTTTGTTTGGTTTACCAATTTGCAGAAGTTGACAGAGCAGTCTTTGATTCTATACCCCTATTATTATTGTCTGGGGACCCCCAGGAGGGGGTCCTCGAACCCCTTTTTGAGTAACACTGCCCTAGTGTATTCAAGGTTTTAAGCTCCAAAGTCTTAAAATATATTATGTTTGAACTTTTTTATATGTTAGTACTAAGCATGTACTCGCTTTTTATATTTCTTCATTAGATAAATGCCGAAAATTAATAGAAAAAATACGTCCCGACCAGGATTCGAACCTGGTACAACTTCTAGTGTCCGATGCCAATGGTAAGATTAGGAGGGAAGGGACCTACAGTTTTACGAGGAATCCGAACCTCGGTCAGCCTCCAACGGTCAGCGGTCACCCATCCAAGTACTGACCGCACCCAGCGTTGCTTAACATTCAATAACGACAGTTGACTGTCTCCACCACTGAGCTATCGAGGCTGACCGAGTATTAACCTTAAGTTTGTTTGTTTGTTTGTACCTACTTTTGTACGTAAATAATTAATGTAATACTATGAATGAATGAATGAATAACAGTTTTCTTTTTGTAAATCAGTATTTTAATATTTTAAATAAATTATTTTACTATCCGGTATCCGGCCGGATACTGTCAACTATCCGGCCGGATACCGGATTGTAACCGGATATCTGTTGCAACACTAGTTTGTATGGCTCTTGATTGATGACTTGTTAAAATATAATAATGTTACTATTAGTGCACGCGGGCGCGGCAGCTGGCAGCTCGTACCGTCAGCCGATGCGGCCGATCAAGCTGTCGGCCAGCGAGCTGATCAAGCCGACATCCATGGCGGCCACGCCGCTGCGAGCAGGTGCGTTCATACCTCTGATAGTCCTCTGCGTACGGTGCATGCGGGGCTCGGCTGTTGGGTTGCGGCATTCTCGGTCCGGAGGGCACGTTCTTTGCACTGACACTTGGGGCGCCCGTACACGATCGATAATCTCAAACATCCAAAGGTTGATTGGATGATATCTCACTTGTAGGGTCACTTAGTCTGTTCTACAGGTACTATCATGGATGGTGCTCGGAGGAACTTGCTTCCCTTATTCCTTACCATCCAACCTATCTTCGCAGCACTCGCCGCAGAGAAACTGAGCACCCTTTTGTTGTTGATATTGGGCTTTTGAGAACCCATCGGTTCTCAAAATCGTTTCTTTGTCGCACCGCTAGGGTGTGGAACTGTCTCCCGGCGAGTGTGTTTCCCGAATGGTTTAACCTGGGTGTCTTCAAACGTCGTATCAACGGGCTGGATAGCCTAGCAACAGTCCGCAAATCTGCTGGCATGGCGCCTCACTGAGCGTGGTTTCGCGGGGAGAGGGGTTTTTGGCTCTGTCGACTGTACCATTGGTCTCTCGACACAGCCACCCGTGTTGGTTTACATAAAAAAAAAATCTCCATAAGGGATGAGTCCGCCTTTGCACCTGGTGTAAATATTATATTGGGCTGTTTCTATTAAATGTTTTTGAAGCAATAAAGTCTTTTCTATCTATAGTGTGTTTTTTTGGAAGACGGAGTAAAGTGACGTTTGGAGTGTTGCCAGTTTCTGGCAAATTTTAAATAGGCATGTAGTTGCTATCGATACTTTTATCGATTGATTAACTAATGAAATGATGTAAACTGTAATATTTACCTAATTGTGGATTTAATTGACAACATATTCAGCTAAATCTAGCTAGAAACATGTTAAGTTTAAGACAGCGCCACAGGTAGCGCATAATATGTGTGAAGGTGTGTCGTGGTGTGTTCGTGTCGTGTAAAAGTCGATACTATTTTCATCGACTACAATCACTAGTGGTGCACAGCGTGCAACACTCTAATGTCAGTCAAACGTCAATTTACTCCGTCTTCCAAAAAAACAGACTATATCTATCAAAATTACTTTAAGTGTCACTGACTCTACTGTTCCAAATACGGACAAAAATAATTCACCGCTTAATTGTAAGAACGGTATTGATATTGGTAGAAAATAATGTCAGTATTTTCATCATTACCTATGTACTGTCAGTATTACTGGAAATAATGGAAATAGAAAATCTTTATTTCAACTTAGTGAATTTACACAAAAAAAAACTACTTATACATTTATAATATTTTACAATTCACTTTGGTGAAATAATAATATTGATAGTGTACGTGCGTACGGGCGCCCCGTGTCAGTTCATTGTGCTGTGTGTGGGTAGCGGAGCTGCGGCGCATGGAATTGGGTGGCTATCGTGCCCACAGAACATAAAAAGCGAATAGAAGTGGAGCGATGTCTTGTGTGTACCACAAGTATGCGTGGTTCCGCGCACTTGTAGTCTTTCATTATTTTTATGGAAACGATCATGCTAAAAATACAACATAAATTCCACATTGTTCCTCCAATTCCAATTCCATTAGCCGCTCAAAGAATTTGTTTAAAATTTGTAAATTTTAACTCAGAGCAACATACCTGCAACCTAGAACGATAAAAAAGGTATGGACCCCGAACCCTATCCTCGCCAGCGTAACACGATATAAGTAAAAGAATACTTGTTTCATTGGACGGTCGCGCGCTAGCCCGTCAGTCTGTCATCGGCTGCGTTCGCAAAAACCTGTTTAAAATGCCCGCATGCTCTGTGTTTACGTGTAAAAACACTACAGCCAAGTTTAGTGTGCACAAAGTATGAGAATTTGGTTACACTGGCCTTCATACTAGTAAGTCATCATGTTACTTCTATTGGTTTTGGTTTGATTCGGTTCTGTGCCGTACGGGTACGGAAGCCTATTTCTAAGCCTACGCCGTCTGTTCGTCCATCTGTTCCATCTTTAAACGGCTGTATCTTTTGAACCGTGATAGTTAGCCGGTTGAAATTGTCACAGAATATCTGTTATTATGACGGATATCCTAACAAATAAAAAACCTCTGTGACAGACTGAAACGGGAATCTTATAAGAGTGCTGTCACCTTTTCAGGTACGAAACCTTAAAAAATTTTTAAAAGTCAATAATTAAGGGCGGGGGGGATTCATTAAAACAAATAATAAAAACCCGCCAATTAGTAGGTACCCGCAAGAGGTAGGATGAGTCAAAAATGAAAAAACCGGCCGACATGGTATTCACAGCCCCCGTAAATATTCGAATGCCCTTGGGCGCCGTCGGACTACACCTCTGCGTTAGTCTGGCGCGCGCCATTATGTCGAGCTTCCCATAAAAAAAAAAAAGCAGGGTTGACAAAAAAAAACATTGGCATTTTTTTATTAAAAAAAAATTGTGTTTTAATCCGTCTTGAGCATGTCTTATGCTGTTTAATTCAATTGAAAACGATTTTTTTTTGCTGGCCCTGAAAAACTAAGTTCCTACTTTGTATAGTGTTGATGGGAAGTGAACTCCCTACCTCGAGGCGACAAATTAGGGATAGAAAACACTCTGTATGGAAACACGGTGTTACCAAAATTCCTACAAATCAACTTACACAGCCAATGGGAGGTCGCACGTCGACATCTGCAGCCAATGAGAGCGCACAGAAAAGTCGATGTCCACTGCCGTATTTAAAATTCTGTTCATAAAGGCGGCACTGCACTGCAGCGAAGCAGCGCGGCACAATATTCTTTATATGAAGTTGTATTAATGTTTTATATAATATACAACATGTCCCAAAACTCAACGTCAAGCAGGAACCAGGGAGTAGGCCAGATTATGACTACCCAGAGAAAAATGAGAAAAAAATCGGAGTCATTTGTTTTTTCAGAAAAAAAATTCACTGAATATTTTTTGTGATAAAACTATGGGCATTTTGGTTTTATTTGGGATAAAATATATAAAAACAATCCAATAATAACACAAATGTATTTAGTTTCAATAGAATTGTCAGATAATTAAAATTAACATAGGTTATAAAAATTATAAAATCAAACATGCAATCAAATAATCGAAAGTGTTGTAAATAAATCACTTTCGTAAAGTTGTCAAGAACAATTAAAAAATAATTTTAAAAATTCAATAATACGATTAATCTAGTAGCTTCAAAAGAATTGTGAAGTAAAAAAAATATAAATATAAATAATAAAAATTCAATTCCTATGAAAAAATGTGTTCAGTGCCGCGCTGCTCCGGTGCAGTCCCTAGTGTCCTACCCCTAGTGCGGTGGCAGCTTAAGGCAACGGTATGGCAAACGCTTGATGACACATCTATATTCCGTTAATCATAGCAACTAATGCTGAGCGGTTTCTCTTTCTCTGTACTTCTCACTCTCGCAAAGGGTGATTGAAGTGACTGGGAATTGAGGTTATGAATATAGTTTAATTAAAAAAAAAATTTAATTATTGTTTATTTATTTTATGAATGAAAATTTTGCAATAAACCTGTTTATTTATATTTTTTGCTTGGAATCAAGTTAAATATTTATATTTTCACTGTAAATTATTCAATATTAAAATTTTATATTATTTAAATTTTGTGCCTAATCTACTTACTTCAGCTGTTCGTTCTATTGTAGATGGATAAGTTAACACACCAACACAAATAATATACAAAACTTCAAAATAACATGACATGTTATTTTGAAGTTATTTCACATTGTGACAAATATGCAAAACAATTAATACGTTATTATTATGATGCGTAGGAAAGGCTACTGATTAATGCGTCGACTGACCGGCCGACTGCACCTGGCTACCTGAAACCTTCTCAGAATAAAAACGCAAAACTAACTCCAGGCGCAGCGGCGCACGCGCCGTTATGGTTTTGAGATGACTTTCGCATACACCTATGACTCACAAACCCAACCTTGTGTCCTGAGTAAAGAAAGAAGAGTAATAAATAACCGTTGCGAGAGCGAGAAACCGCTCGGCATTAGTTCCTAGGATGAACTGAGTATAGCTATGACTTGCCTGATCTGTGCTGGTGACTAACGCGGGGAGTTTGTAGGGGCGCCTGTCGGCGCGGGCGCGGCGGCGGGCCCGTACGCCGCCGGCGCCTCCATGGCAGCCTTCAACGCGGCCTCGCTGCTCGCGCAGAGTGAGTATACGTCGTTGTGCTGCACGCCGTATACTTGCACTTATCCCCAGACGTCATATAACTTGGACCAGTGCGGTGGCCGATTTTAGGGTATCTTTGGTAGAGGGCGTGGGATGCGACGGCTGGGAGAGCGCCTGCAGACCGAGTGATTGGTTCGCCAGTCGCCCGCCGCCCTCCGTATCGTGCGCGCGCGCCGTTCGTTTCGAAATACACTTCCGTACGTGTGCAAACTGGTCCAAGTTATATGCCGTCTGGTATACTGTATACTACCCGAGCTAGAACCTCCGTTAGCTAAAGACAATTTTTTTTTATTTGCTGCGGTGAATAAAAAAAATTTTTTTTTTAACAAGACCAATGTTTTTTTTTGCCACCCCTCCCTGAGCAGAGCAAGAAGTTTCAGAAAGAGATTCAAGTGGTTAAAGTGTATTGTTTGTATTTGCTGTAATTTATATTTTTTTATATAACATTTCCTATACAGTTTTCTATTTAAATACTTAAGTATGTTCTGGAAAAATGGCTTCTATCGTATATAAATGTATATAATGGGACATTTTCGCCCACTTTCATTCAGTTTGGCTGCCTGAATAGCTTTATTAAATTTCTCTGATCCTTAGGGCACCCTGGCCTTTGCACTACAAGGCAGTAGGTATTTTACAAAGTGTATGTACCTGGGGAATCGTGCAAAATCGAAAATAGTTTCGAAAATGAACTAACGTAAAAAAATTTTTTTTTTCTTACCTCATTTTTCGTCTGAACCACATTTTATTGGAAAACTCTTTCTACCTTAAGACTAATAGTTCTGCGGGGCTATTCTCCATGAGCTATAGATATTAGCAATTTCTAATGATCCGTCTCACTCACTCCGACGGGCTAGAACGATAAAAAAGGTATGGACCTGAACCCTATCCTCGCCACCGTAACACGATATAAGTAAAAGCATACTTGTTTCATTGGACGGTCGCGCGCTGGCCCGTCAGTCTGTCATCGGCTGCGTTCGCAAAAACCTGTTTCAAATGCCCGCATGCTCTGTGTTTAAGTGTAAAAACACTACAGCCAAGTTTAGTGTGCACAATTGTGGAATATCTTATCACCGGTAAGTACACTCCGCTTCCCGCAACTCGGCGACGCTAGTTCTCATACAAGCATTTGACAGTCCGGCGTCCATACCCTTTTTATTGTTCTAGCCAACGGGCTTCTCAATGCGTCTAGAGAGACCGCTGCGCCTACCGCAGATTTAGCAATAATCGCTAATGGAGAATAGGTGGGCAGCTAAATAGTGCATTCATAAAAGTTTTCCCTTCACCTCTCATATCGGCTTCTCCACAATAGCTTGCTTGCATGAAACACTGCAAACTTGTATATCATTCCTATAAGAACATAGTACCGTGTGGGGCCGGTACTTAAAAAGAATAGCCCCACTGCATATCTCCCCGTGCATGTCGTAAAAGGCGACTAAGGGATAAGGACAAGATGTCGCGCTAAAGGGCGAAAGGCTAGCCACCTCTCACGTTGGCGCGGTCCTTCCACCTTGTCATGCAGCAGGTGGGTCTTCGTGCCTCACTTGCTGCTTGATAGTTATCTTGTCCGTATACTGTGCTAAATGTGGTGGTCGGTGTTGTGCTTTAATTTACCAGAGTACTTATGGGAGTGAAAGTTGGGTATGGCAGGCGAAGCATGAGAGCAGGATAAATGATGTCGAAATGCGCGCGTTGAGAGGAGTATGTGTGGAATAGGAGGAGTATGTGTGTCTGTAGAATGGATGATAGGGGACTAATGAATGAAATCTATGGAGCGAATGTGGAAGTGGAAGAGTCGGGAAGGGTCGCCCTAGACGCACATACCTGAACCAGATCGGGCATATGCTCGAAAAGGGTCAGGTGCGTAGTACCCGTAACCGACGAGCATGTATGAAGAACATTATGAGAGTGGAAGAGGCGGCAAAAGTGTGTCAGGATCGTGGCGCGTGGGGGTTGGGTTGTTTACGTGGGTTGGGTCCGTTGTCTTTGCCTGCCCCACTGAGAGGCAGGCAGGCGTGACGTTATGTATGTGTATGTATGTATGAACTTATAGCACAACACCGATTACTCTGCTTACCATGATTGTCGGAATACAAAAGCGTGAGTTATGTATGTATGTATGTAAGAACATAGTCCGTAACCTGCTGGATGGATAGGTAGGTAAGTCATCACATATTACGTATATTGTATACTCTCTCGTCTATTCTGTCATCATTTGTCAGCCTCGGTAGCTCAGTGGTGCGGTCGGTCGACTGTTGTTAAGCAACCCTGAGCGCGGTCAGTACTTGATTGGACCGCTCGACCGTTGGAGGCTTGTTTATTTGTTTGTTTGCTGCCCAGCCTCTTGGGAAGGCGGGTGGGCCATTCTCCGCACTGAGACCACAAGACGGTCCGTTGTACGTTTCCGTTGGAGGCTGACCGTGGTTCGGATTCCACGTTAAACTGTAGGTCCCTTCGCTTCTTACCTTACTAGGTGGTAGGGTTTATCCCGGCCGGGTTGATACCACCGCACTGAATGAAACGTTGGTCGAAACGGCTATGTAAATAGTTCGTGTTTTCCGTCCAGTTCAGTGTAGCCGACATGAAATTAAGGGAAGCACTGACATGGCACCTAGACATTACGGCTGTTGTAGGTGATGTAGCCAACCATGTCACCTACAGTTTTACGTGGAATTCGAAACAAGGAAAGCCTCAACGGTTCAACGGTCACCAATCCAAGGGCTTCCCGTTGGTCGTCTACACTGAACAAGACAGAAACGTGTTTTCTAACTATTGACATAGCCCCTTCGACCGAACTTTCATTCAATGCGGTGGTACCAATCCGCGTATGATGGGTATTCCTATGCGGGACCCGTTCGCCGCACTATGAATCCCTGAATTCGCAAACATTTAAAATCTGCAAAAATTAAAAACCAGTTGGACAAACACTTTATTAACAATGATATAAATAAATACCAAAAAATAATAAAAACATTTTCAGGCAACATAGTGAAAAAAAAAGTTGTGTAATAAGAACAAATATAATAAAAAAATATTATAGGGAGAATCGACTGCACTCAACCTACAAAGTAAACACATCAGCTTACAGTTACATCAATAATATAATAAAACATTTAAATATAATAATAATGTACCGTGTGAGGCCGGTACTTTAAAAGAATAGCCCCACTGCATCTCTCCCCCCGTGTATGTCGTAAAAGGCGACTAAGGGATATGACTCCCTTCTTATATTACTGGGTGGTAGGGTTTAACCCGCCCGGGTTGATACCACCGCACTGAATGAAAGGTCGTTCGAAATGTAAATAGTTTGTGTTTTCCGTCCAGTTCAGTGTAGCCGGCACGACCGAAGGGAAGCCCTGATGTGGCACCAAGTTCACCCGATGTTATGGGCTCACATCACGGATGTTGTAGGTGATGTAGCCAACCGTGTCAGTTTCCATAAAATAATAATAATAAAATGTCCGATCATCGGTAGCCTGGGTTCGCCCCGTCGCCGGTGGTGGAAACTCCATTTTGTTATTTTGTATTAATTTTAGATTTAAGTTTTATATGTAAAATTAATATAAAAAAGAAAATGTTTAAATAAACGAATAAAAATAATAATAAAATGTGTTTTGTCGCAGTGGAGATGGCCGGCATGGGTATGGGTATGAACTCGTACCTGATGCAGAATCTCAACCAGATCCTCGCGTCGGGCATGGGCGGCCCGCTGGCCGGGCTGCTCTCGCAGCAGTTCGGCGGGCTGCAGAGCCTCGCGCAGATGATGTACCAGCCACCGCCCAAGCCCGGCGCCATGTGGGGCGCCGGCGGCGGCGAGATGAAGGTGAACACATTCTGCTTTACAATTATTATTATAGTGTAAACAAATGGCTATTATTATAGTGTAAACGGCTATTATTATAGTGTTAACAGCTATTATTATAGTGTTAACGGCTATTATTATAGTGTTAATGGCTATTATTATAGTGTTAACGGCTATTATTATAGTATTAACAGCTATTATTATAGTGTTAACGGCTATTATTATTGTGTTAATGGCTATTATTATAGTGTTAATGGCTATTATTATAGTGTTAACGGCTATTATTATAGTATTAACGGGCTATTATTATAGTGTTAACGGCTATTATTATTGTGTTAACGGCTATTAATCGGCGATATTGGACACTGTCGAGCCCAGTAGTCGATATTGGTCACTGAGTGCCTAAGCTTAAATGGCAGTGGGCTGGGCACGCCAGCCGAAGAGACGAAGACGGACTGGCGGCCGTGGACAGGGAAATGTAGTGTGGGAAGACAACCCACAAGATGGAACATAGATAATAAGTACGTCGGAGGCAAGCTTCCATACCGCTGAAGGCCGGGAGGACGGGAGAAAAATTTCAGAGGTGTATGCCCAGCAGTTGAAATATAACGCTATACTGACTGACTGTACGGTCCCTCGTCATGAGCACTCTGCCGGCGCGACTGTGTTGACAAAGAACTGTTAAATTCAGCTGTCACAATATTCATGTCATTTCAACTTCGTTTTTGTGGTGGTAAATTCGAAAATTGTATGTATATATTCTTTATTGAACACCAATTTATCAAAATTAGGTACAACAGGCGAGCTTAATGCCGCGAGGCATTCTATTCTAACTAACCTTTGGGATGTGGGAGAAGTACATGCAGGCGAACAAGAATAGTTTGTGACAATGTGTTAGATTAAAGAAATATGTATGATAAACTACGTACGAATACTACATAGATACTTTAATAAGCATATATATGCATATAATAAACTTAAATATTATATGTACATTAATCGGTGGTACCGTTGATTTTATGGAGACTTTCAATTTTTTTTAGATATTGAAAAGATTACAATGATCTCTAGGATTAAGATATCTTTATTTATTTATTTATTTATTTTTTAATGAACAAGCAGCTCTAGCTGATGTGTTCATATCAGTCTTTTTTTTTTTTTATAATGAATTATTGTTTTAATTTTTTATTTTTTTTTTAGTTTTCGTACTTGGGCACTGTTGCTATTTGTTTGTTGATGTACTTTTTATGTATTTATCTAATCGGTTTTTGAAGGTGTTTGTGTTTGGGGAGTCAATCACATCCTGTGCGAGTTTATTCCAGGCGTTCACCACTCGATTTGTTATGAAGTGCTTTCGGATGTTTGTGTTAGAAGCTGTCTGGTTAAGTTTTTTGCTGTGTATTTTATCGGTAGTCATTCGAGAATCATTGATTCTTAGACTTAATTCAGGGGACTTGGACTTAACAGACTTATCATTGAAATTTAGACTTAACAGGGGATGATGAGAAATTCTGGTGGAAACTAATGGATAAAAACACCAAAAAGAGTTTTCATTTGCGGCGGTGGCGTGCAAATAAACTCGCCCGCGTCACGACTTCACTAAGAGAACTGGAAAGTTTGTTAATTTTTTCTTCAAAGTTGGCAACACAGTGAATTAGGTCAAGTGCGGCATGTCTTCACCTTTATTTAGTAGTATAATTGACCCTTATCCCCATATTCAAAGAGCGTGTATTTTAATGTCATCGGCCGCTCCACTAGTATACCGGTGTCCCGCCAGCGTTTCCGTTCTGTTCCGTAGAAACTTAACCGGAGGTGGTTAAATTCAGATTAGGACTACATAGGTTGCCCAATGCCCATATCGACCCCTAAGTGTAATAAAGACCTGCATAAGGTGACAATACTGAATCCCGTTGGTCGTTCTATAAAGATGTTGTCATGCTCTAGATGGAGGAGGAGGAAGTGGATGATGAGGAGATGGGCGTGGCGGAGACGTACGCCGACTACATGCCCAGCAAACGTGAGTACCACATACCCTGTACACTTCCTGCGTCGGCATGTCGGCCATTCTTTCCACACTGTCTTGGGCAACAACTAGATCATTCGATGACACCGATGCACATTACGGTGTTTTTTTTTATTTTTATGTAATCCGGTATGGGTGGCTGAGTCGGAGGGGCCAAAGCACATGCTCTAACCAGCCAATATCACCTCCGAGAAGGTAGGTGCCATACCGGAGACTTCCCTGGATTGCTGGCTATACTGGACTAGAGGAGAACACAACCGAGGTTGCTTGCGGCCATTTTACATCCAGTACCGTGGTACCAACACAGTCGGCTATAATTTGAGCCTACCACCTAGTAAGGGGTAAGGGAAGGGACCTACAGTTTTACACCGGTTCCGAACGGTGAAGCAGCGGGTGTAGGTATGCACGTTAATTTTTTTCGTCAGAAAAAACTCATTGGTACACGCCGACCGGATTCGAACCTCGGACCTCCCGCATGAGAAGCCGATGCCCAAACCACTCGGCCACCCGCCGCTTGTGACCAGTCATGCAAGCATTAAGACTCTGAAGCTCGCTGAACAAGCTCGGGCTAGGCAGTCAAGGCATAGGAAATTATAATGTTGTCACTTTTTATGTTGCTACATATTAGAAGTCACATTTTGTTTGGTCATGTTCGCATTGATGGTAAGGGAGCTTTGGGGCTAAAGACTCATTCATTCACAACTTCAGATAATATTTGGATAAAATCAGTCAGTCACAGCGTGTAAGCGTCCACTGCTGGACATACACCTCTCCAATTTTCCTCCAGTCCTCCCGGCCTTCAGCGGTACGGAACCACTGCTTTCCGCCGACGTACTTGATGTCGTCGTCCCACCTGGCGGGTGGTCTTCCCACACTCCGTTTTCCTGTCCACGGCCGCCAGTGTAGGACACGGTTACTCCAACGGTCGTCGTCTCTTTGGCTGACGTGCCCAGCCCATTGCCACTTGAGCTTAGCCACCCGGTATCCAATATCGACTACTTTGGTGCGTCGGCGGATTGCCTCGTTACGCACCATATCACGTAGCGTTATTCCCAGCATGGCTCGCTCCATTGCTCGCTGGGCAACTTTCAACTTTTGGACAACACCGACCGTCAGCGTCCACCTTTCACACCCGTACGTCATAACCGAGAAGACACACTGGTCAGATATACGGGTTTTTAAATTTTTGCGGATAAAATCACTTGATATGAAATCGGTACTTCGAGCCGGATGTTTTGACAATGGGGTGGTAATTTGGTTTTTCTTTTTCATTTAATAGAATGTTGACACACTAAGTTGCTCTAATAATATCCACTGCCTAGGGCTTTGAAAATGATGTAATGAATGATAAATAAATAAATAAAAAAATATATATGTATAATATTAAGCATTTCCGCTTCACAAAATGACTGCCCATCCGAGAGTTAAGATGTAAAATTTTTTGAAGATTTTTTTTGATGTTGACCCAAAACAACAATTTTTAACCGACTTCAAAAAAAAAGGAGGAGGTTCTCAATTCAACTGTATTTGTTTTTTTATGTTTGTTACCTCAGAACTTTCGACTGGGTGAACCGATTTTGAAAATTCTTTTTTTATTTGAAAGCTGGTGCTTCCCGTGTGGTCCCATTTCAATTTGGTCAAGATCGGATTGGAAAGCGAGGCGGAATTATTTCCGCCGATTCCGCCGAGTTTTTTAGTAATTTTTTGCTATTAATGATAGCAAAAAATTACAAAAAAAAAAAAACTGATATGAAAAACTATTTAAAAAAATATAAAAACCGCCTTCAAAATGTATGAAATAAAAAAAAACCAAACCCTAGAGTTGAAGGCGGTGCTAATGCAAGCAAAAATAACTGACCGCCTTCAACTCTAGGGTTCCATTTTTATTTCATACATTTTTGAAGGCAGTTTTTATATTTTTAACTGTATTTAGACGTAACAACCAAGGCTGCCCTGTCTGAAATAAATAAATAAATTCATATTTCCCATAAATTGTTACAGTAAAAATAGGCCGAAAGCACCCGGACCCGGTGGTGGAGACGGCGTCGCTGTCATCCGTGGAGCCGATCGACGTGACCTACAAGCTGGGGCTGCCGGACGAGACGATAAGCAAGGGGCTCATGTCGGCGCTGCAGCTCGAGTCGGTCGTGTACGCGTCCCAGGCGCACAAGCATCTGTTGCCGGACGGCAGCCGCGCCGGCTTCCTCATCGGTGAGTCTTGTTTGTTTGTTTGATAAGCAAGGGGCTCATGTCGGCGCAGCAACTCGAGTCGATGGTGTACGCGTCCCAGGCGCACAAGCACCTCCTGCCGGACGGCAGCCGCACCGGCTTCCTCATCGGTGAGTCTTGTTTGTTTGTTTGTTTGATAAGCAAGGGGCTCATGTCGGCGCTGCAGCTCGAGTCGGTCGTGTACGCGTCTCAGGCGCACAAGCACCTCCTGCCAGACGGCAGCCGCGCCGGCTTCCTCATCGGTGAGTCTTGTTTGTTTGTTTGATAAGCTAGGGGCTCATGTCGGCGCTACAGCTCGAGTCGGTGGTGTACGCATCCCAGGCGCACAAGCACCTCCTGCCGGACGGCAGCCGCGCCGGCTTCCTTACAAATATTTAACAAATAAAACATAATCTCAAAAAGAGTGCTCAAGAACGATAATTAAATAAAATAAAAAAAAACCCCAAGATAATGACAAAAACAACAAAGTTTAACTAGATTTAGACGTATCAGCCTAAGCTGCCTGTCTAAAATAAATAAATAAATAAATTTACATAGCCGTTTCGACCTACCTTTCAGTGCGGTGGTAGCAACCCGGGCGGGTTAAACCCTACCACCTAGTAATATAAGAAGGGAGTCATATCCCTTAGTCGCCTTTTACGACATACTCGGGGGGAGAGATGCAGTGGGGCTATTCATTTAAAGTACCGGCCCCACACGGTACTTTTCTGGTATTTTAATGGTATTTTTCTTAAGAGTTTTTGGCAATTTTGTCGCTCTACGCTGTACACTCTCAAGTAAATTTATGTCCTTGGTGAAATAAGGATTCCAGATTTGAAAACCATATTCAAGTAGATGGCGAATGTAAGTTTTGTAAATTTTTATAAATGTTGGCATTTTTAGTGCTTGAAAAGCTTTCTTTACTAAATATAGAAGTGATACATAGTTTTTCCTCTATGGACACGGAGCAGCTGATGAAGACCTTTCTCTATCTATTAATATGAATAAAAAGGCAGGGTTAGCTCTTCGATAGAGCACTGAGACACTAGAGACACTGCTAATGTTGAGACTGTCGTGCGTACAGGCGACGGCGCTGGCGTGGGCAAGGGTCGCACGATCGCGGGCATCATCTTTGAGAACTACCTGCGCGGGCGGCGCCGCGCGCTCTGGATCTCCGTCTCCAACGATCTTAAGTACGACGCGGAGCGCGACCTGCACGACATCGGCGCCGACCGTATAGAGGTCCATCCGCTCAACAAGGTGAGTTCCTCTTTCTTGCGTCTACCGGCGACCGCACCGGATGAAACTTCCGCTTCCCACAACATTTTCAAATCCCGTTTGAGGGAACATACAACGTGTCCCAAAAATCAGTTTCTTGGGAACGTGGGAACTGCCCATGGAGTGTGGAAGCGACCGAGAAGAGTGCTCCACTTCGTGAAAGAGCTCGGGTGGCTGGAGTAGCACTACCCGAGCGCCAACGTACAACGGACCGTCTTGTGGTCTCAGTGTGGAGAACGGCCCACCCGCCTTCCCAAGAGGCTGGGCAGCAAACAACAACAACAACAACGTGTCCCAAAACTCAACGTCAAGCGGGAACCAGGGAGTAGGCCAGTTTATGACTAGCCAGGGAAAAATTAAAAAAAAAAATGAGTAATTTGTTTAGAAAAAAATTTAACTGAATATTTTTTTTGTAGTAGTTTTACTACAGGCATTCTGGTTTTATTTGGGACTAGCTGAGCCCGCGGCTCCGCTCGCGTGAAATTCGTATTCCAAAGAAGAATGTAAGTAACTAAGGGCGAGGCCGAAGGCCGAGCTGCCTTCAGGTAATCGATAAACCTTCTTAAAGAAAGTAACTAACTAAGGGCGAGGCCGAAGGCCGAGCTCTATTCTGGAAGACCATAAACCTTCTCGAAGAAAGTAAGTAACTATGGGCGAGGCCGCAGGCCGAGCTGCGTTCAGGAAGAAGCTAAACCATCTTGAAGAAAGTAAGTAACTAAGGCGAGGCCGAAGGCCGAGCTACGTTCTGATAATTGAAAAACCATCTCGAAGAAAGCAAGTAACTAAGGGCGATGCCGAAGGCCGAGCTGCGTTCAGGAAGAAGCTAAACCATCTTGAAGAAAGTAAGTAACTAAGGGCGAGGCCGAAGGCCGTGCTCTATTCGGGAAGACCATAAACCATCTCGAAGAAAGCAAGTAACTAAGGGCGAGGCCGTAGGCCGAGCTGCGTACAGGAAGAAGGTAAACATTTTTGAAGAAAGTAAGTAACTAAGGCGAGGCCGAAGGCCGAGCTACGTTCTGACAAATGATAAACCATCTCGAAGAAGCAAGTAACTAAGGGCGAGGCCGAAGGCCGAGCTGCGTTCAGGAAGAAGCTAAACCATCTCGAATAATTTCTTCTTCCTGAACTCAGCTCCGCCTTCCGCCTCGCCCTTAGTTACTTTCATCGAGAAAGAATATCGTTTACGTGAGCGCAGATCCGCCTTCGGGCCCGCCTTTAGTTACTTACTTTATTTTTTTGAAATACGAATTTCACGCGAGCGAAGCCGCGGGCAACAGATATATAAATTTTATTGCACCAATGACAGCGACATAACTTCGACTTTCAATTATTATTTTTATTTATCAAAAAATTTGTCACCGGCCAGCTCACGTCGAAATGACAGTTCTCCGTTGTCAACATGACATTTAAAATTGTTTTTTACCTTTACTTTGGATTACGTGATTTTTATTATATTTTTTAATTATTATGTTCATCCGGGATATACACTGTCACTATAAAAAGTTTCGTCAAATTCCGTTCAGTGGTTTTTGCGAGATGCGCGTACAAATAGACATTTTTGCATTTACGATTTTATGATATGTATAGAAAGAATAGATATGTATAGACTATTGTGTTCAAGTTATAAAAAAGAAGAACTGTCATTTTCGTTGTATCTACTTATTTTTAAATTTCGAATGAATATTTTATTCAAATTGTATTTGCTGCCAGTTCTCAAGATATAATTATGTACTTTGGACTACGTGATTTTAAACGCGCAATAATGATTATAATTGTAATTTTTTTTTTATTTTTGTTATTTTTTTTTACGTATTATGTTAACCCGGCATATAAACTGCCACTATACAAAGTTTCGTCTAATTCCGTTCAGTGGTTTTTGCGTGATGCGCGTACAGACAAACAAACAAACAAACAAACAAACAAAAATTTTAAAAACTGTTTTAACATGTTCAGTATCTCATTTTAAGCCACCCTGGTTAGTTTTTTTCCGAATACATTCAATGTACAGACTTTCTTACCTCTACGATTTTATTATATGTATAGATTGTTATCAATAGCAGAGTTATTTAGGCTTCCAATATAAAAATTCGAACAATTATATTTGCAAATTTGTAGTTGTAGTAAGTACCTAAAATGTCAATTTTAAATGTTTTTCAAAAAATGCTCATATCATAAAAAACAAATGACTCCGATTTTTTTTTTCTTATTTTTCCCTGGGTAGTCATAAACTGGCCTACTCCCTGGTTCCCGCTTGACGTTGAGTTTTGGAACACGCTGTATATGTTTTCAACCCATAATGTCACCATGTGTGTTATCGCTTGTTTAGAAACTGCATTAGGTATGTATGTATGTATGTATGCATTTGTTTATATGTGTATATGTATGTACTTTTGAAGCTGTATGTATGTATATATGTCACAAATGTATTTAGTTGTATGTTATTACTAATATCTATGTTTTATTGTTTATTTTTATAGTCTTGAGAAAAAAATATCTCTCATTTAATTTTCCGCACTACCCATCTACCATACTCACAATCCCAGGTATGACTGGCAGATAATGCCCTTAGGCTTTAAGTCCGCCTTTTGTCACTTATTGTGCAATAAAGTATATTTTCATTTCATTTCATGAAAGGAACACCAGCCTCGACTGCGTTCTCTCGTCCAGTGTAGCCAGTAAAGCGGCGGGTGGGCGAGTGCTGTGGGCATCGGCTTCTCGTGCGAGAGGTCCGAGGTTCGAATCCGGTCGGCATGTACCAATGAGTTTTTCTGACGAAAAAATTTACGTGCACATAGTAGTAGTACTTCACGCCGGACCAAAAGCTGCTTTTGTATAAATCGCAGATTAAGTCCTGCTTGGAGTACTGCTCGCACCTGTGGGATGGCTCAGCCAAATACCAGCTTGCGCCTCTGGACTCGATCCAGTGTCGAGCTGTGCGACTAGTGGATGACCCCGACGTGTCCCGCGATCTAGAACCACTGCAACTTCGGAGAGATGTCGGCGCCCTAAGTGTGTTCTATCGCTTATTCCACGGGGAGTGCTCGGAGGAGCTGTTTAACGCGATTCCGCCGTCCCCTTTCCACCTCCGTACACTGGGCAGGGATTGCATCCCTATACGCTGGACTAACCGCGGATGCGTACTAATCGGTTCTGCAGATCTTTCCTCCACAGAACCGGTAAACTCTGGAACGCTCTCCCTGCCCACATATTTCCCCCCAAGTACATTCTCGGGTCCTTCAAGAGAGGCGTGAATGGGCACCTGTCAGGCCGGCATGGCATTCGCAGCCCCCGCATGCGGCCGAATGTCCATGGGCGTCGCTGGACACCTTATGGGTGACTCGGCGCCACATGTCGCGCTTACTATAAAAAAAATAAAATAATAACTCGTGTGTACAGTTGAAGTACGCGAAGATATCGTCTGGGGTGAACGGCAACGTGAAGAAGGGCGTCCTGTTCGCGACGTACTCTGCGCTGATCGGTGAGTCGCAGGCGCAGGGCGGCAAGTACAAGTCTCGCCTCAAGCAGATCCTGCAGTGGTGCGGGGAGGACTTCGACGGATGCGTATCCTTTCCATAATGTTCACTCCTCTATAGTCCAGTCATCATCATCATCATCAGCCTGTATCGGTCCACTGCTGGACATAGGCCTCTCCCAAGGCACGCCACCACACGCGGTCTTCCGCTCTTCTCATCCATCCACTCCCGGCTACCTTTTTTAGGTCATCTGTCCACCTAGCCGGGGGGCGTCCCACGCTACGTTTGCTTGTACGTGGCCTCCATTCGAGCACCCGTCTACCCCATCGGTTGTCGGGTCTACGACAGATGTGCCCAGCCCACTGCCACTTCAGCTTGCTTATTTTCTTAGCAATGTCGACTACCTTAGTTCTTTGACGTATCACGTCGTTACGGATTTTATCGGTCAAAGAAATGCCGAGCATTGCTCTTTCCATAGCTCGCTGAGCGACTTTAAATTTGTGGACCAGGCCCATCGTCAGGGTCCACGTTTCCGCTCCGTACGTCATTACCGGCAGAACGCACTGATTGAAGACCTTCGTCTTCAATGACTGTGGGATGGAGGATGAAAAGATGTGGCGGAGTCCAGTATTGAATTTTTTTTTTATGGAAACTTAACTTTAGGTGGGTCTTTGTGTGCCTTACTTGCTGCTTGATAGGTAGTTATCTTGTCCGAATACTTTGCTAAACGCGGTGGTCGATGTTGTGTTGCAATTTTTTCAGAGTTCTTGCAGCACAACACCGATTACTCTGCTTACCCTGATTGTCGGGATACAGCGTGTGTGGTATGTATATGTATGTATGGAAACTGACACGGTTGGCTATATCACCTACATACAACATCCGCGATGTCAGACCATAACACCGGGTGAACTAGATGCCATGTCAGTGCTTTCCTTCGGTCGTGCCGGCTACACTGAACTGGTCGGAAAACACAAACTATTTACATAGCCCTTTCGACGGACGTTTCATTCAGTGCGGTGGTATCAACCCGGGCGGGTTGAACCCTACCACCGAGTAAGGTAGGAAGGGAAGGGGCCTACAGTTTTACGTGGAATCCGAACCACGGTCAGCCTCCAACGATCGAACGGTCACCCAACAAGTACTGACCGCGCCCAGCGTTGCTTAACAATCGATAGCAATAGTCGACTGTCCGCACTACTGAGCTATCGAGGCTGACATGGCTGGCATGCAATCCAGGGATGGCACATACCTTCTCGGAGGTGATATTGGCTGGTCGGAGCATGCGCTTTGGCCCCTCCGACTCAGCCACACATACCGGATTACATAAAAAAAATTAATAAAATAAAATAAAACTATGTGCATACATATGTACTATACACGCTTTATCCCGACAATCAGGTTAGCAGAGTGATCGGTGTTGTGCTGTAAATTATATCACAACGCCGCGAGGACCACGTTTATAAAAGTATTTGGACAAGATCATTGAACAAGGCACAAAGCTACTGCATGACTCGGTTAAAAGGCCACGCCAAGGTGAGAGAGGTGGCTATCATGTCGCCCTTTAGCACGGCATCTGGTCCTTTATCTCGTCTTGTTATCCCTTAGTCGCCTTTATGATTATTATTTAAAGTGTGAGAGTTAGGGCCCCTGAGCCATGTTGTCACTGTCACCTAGGAACATTTCTATTGTGATCTCTCAAAAGTTTAGAGCTCACCCTCAAGTCGCCTTTTATGACATGCGCAAGGAGGGATGCAGTGGAGGGAAGGTGTTGAACTAAGCTTGCGATGGCTTCACCGAACATATCCGGGCCCATCGGCAGTAGATGAGGGTGTTAATCGAGGTCGGGACTAGCGAGTGGCCACTCTAAATTTCCCTCGCATGCTTCACGTTCCGGCTCGCATCAAGCCCTCGTCAGCTAGTCTGCGTTGACTAGGACGCGGGGAAACCACCAGTTCTGCTCTCGACCTCCCTCTCTCTACCTATCCATATTCTGTAGGATGCTTCCAGTGACGTTTTCGAAGCTCTCTCCATGTATGAGCTTAGCGTCGATCTTGGCAGCCCTAGATTCTTGAAGAGACTGTAGAGCGACTTCGCTGGTAGTCCTCTTGCTCCGACTTCCACAGCGAAGAGATCAGTCTTGAATCCGTTTCTCACAATCCGGTCTACTGAGTTACAGTACTTGTTAAGTTTGATGTTGTGGTCCTTCGGTATGTTGCTTTCCCATGGAACTGTAAGTTCAACAAGTACTACATGCATGATTTTTTTTTAAGTACCGGACGAACACCAGTACACATTTCTGTTGCAATTAAAAATTTCCTTAACACAAAACCGTCAGATCGTCTTCGACGAATGCCACAAGGCCAAGAATCTCTGCCCGGTCGGCTCGGGTAAGGCGACAAAGACGGGCCTCACGGCGCTCGAGCTGCAGAACAAACTGCCGAAGGCGCGAGTGGTCTACGCGTCGGCCACCGGCGCCTCGGAGCCCAGGAACATGGCCTACATGGTCCGACTGGGCATATGGGGCGAGGGAACGCCGTTCCCGACCTTTATGGACTTCATCAATGCCGTGGAGAAACGGTGAGTGAATTGTTGTAACGCCTTGAATATTCACACGGAACTCACGCTAAATGCAAATGTATAGATACACACCTATTTTACAAGTAGCGCGCGTAATATACGGATACCTACAGCCCGAACTAATTATGGAAAGAAAATTATTACATTTGAAGGAGTACAAATCTATAACGCTCTTCCGAATGAAATTAAAAATGTAACATCCAATAAAATGTTTAAAAGGGCTGCCAAATTATATTTTCTAAATTCCCAAAATTAGGTAAATACAAGTATATGTCCGTCCGTCGTCTGTCTATAAATATCGTAGTAATAAGTACGTACTATATATCACTATAAGTAAGAATAGAGTAATAAATAATATTAGAATAATGTAACCGCAAATATCTATGTATAATATATCTATAAGTGAATGTAATGTTCTTTGATATATTATTAATATTCAGTTTATAGATTTCTTTATTAATAACTAGCTTTTGCGGACTTCGTCCGCGTAGATTTTAATAAAAGAACAGAATTCGAAATTGAAGTTTTTATGTGACGTTGATTGATAGGCTTTTGTTTTTCTTGTCTATTATATTCTCTCTCTCACGTCCATACTATACTTTATTTGATACTGCTGAGCCATAAGGCTATTTAGCGTGATGGTATATAGCCTATATGTTATTCTGATGTATAAGCTATAGTACTGTAGTCTCATAAAAATCCGTTCAGTAGTTTTTGCGTGAAAGAGGAACAAAGATCCATACATCCATCCATCCTCACAAACTTTCGCGTTTATAATATTAGTAGGATATTCAAAATAATATTTTTGAAGTAAGTGATTGATAATATAAGTTATAGAAATTTGCCACATTATCTCCAGCTTTTTGAAAGACAATGGTTTAGTATAGATCAGCGGTTCCCAAATAGTGGTACGCGTACCTCCAGGGGTACGCACGCTCAAGATAAGAGGTACGCGTGGGCGCACTTGACGGCCATGTTTACCTCTACAATGTTAAGAGAAAGGGGTCCACTTATTTGTGAAAATATTTCCACTGATGAATGGTTACTGGGATCTATTTACCATACGAAAAACCATATGAAAATTGTTTTATTTAAAAATTTTGCTCAGGGGTACTTTTGTCTCAGAAAATTCACTAAGGGGTACCGATTAAAATATAATTGGGAACCGCTGGTGTAGATAATAAAATGAAAGAAACTTTTATTCGACAGAGGTGTGGGCGCCATGGAGATAGTAGCCATGGACATGAAGCTACGCGGGATGTACATAGCTCGACAGCTGTCGTTCCACGGCGTCGCGTTCAAGATCGAAGAGGTTCCTCTCACTGAACATTTCAAGGAAACTTACGACAAATCTGTTGCACTGGTAAGCATTTTATTTTAATTCTGTAGATGAACTGAAAGTTTACTCAAAATAAGCCTTTTGTGTATTAATTATATCTTCTATGAAAAAAAATTTACACTTCTAATTTCGCTTGAGATTTCACTAGTGCTTTCGATACTGTACACCAGGGGTCGGCAACGTTTTACTATAGGAGGGCCATAATTGTTACCAGAGGATCAGTGCGGGCCGCATCTCATCTTCATAAGTACATACAATTTTAAAATTAAAAAAACTATTTAAAAAAATATGAAAACCGCCTTCAAAAATATATGAAATAAAAAAAAATCATGCATCATTTTTGCTTGCTTTGCTAGCACCGCCTTCAACTCTAGGGTTCGATTTTTTTTTTATTTCATACATTTTTGAGGGCGGTTTTTATATTTTTTTAAATAGTTTTTTATTTCACAGTTTTTATTTAATTTTTTGCTATTAATGTACTCAGCGGAATCGCTCGGCCTTCGGCCTCGCGATTCCACCTCGCTTTCCAATCAGATCTTGACCAAATTGAAATGGGACCACACGGGAAGCACCAGCTTTCAAATAAAAAAAGAATTTTCAAAATCGGTTCACCCAGTCGAAAGTTCTGAGGTAACAAACATAAAAAAAAAAAAAAATACAGCCGAATTGAGAACCTACTCCTTTTTTTGAAGTCGGTTAATAAAACGCATTGATGCATTTTTAATCATATTTATTTGAGTTCAAGCTATATATTTCAATGAATATTACTATAAAAACTGTCAATATCTTAATATGCGATTTTTGCGGCTGCATTTCACTTGCAAGTTTTGGAATATCTGCTTGCATCTTCGACGTAGAAACGCGCAGTATCGCATCTAAATGTGCATCAGTTAATCGGGAACAATGCTTATTTTTTGTAAGCCAACGCGTTCGTGAATGTCACAGATTTCAGTTTAGGCGCGAAATAAAAAAAAGTTTTTTTTATCTTTATTTAAGTTTAGGGCTTTATCCGTATTCGGAGATGTCGGCACCATGGTGACTTTTAAAATATTTAATTCCGAATGATAAGACCTTTATTTACAAAAAATTCGGAGTTTTTCCCAGTGGTCAGACTGATGGTCAGACTAGTCTGGCCAACGGGATTTTTTTTTTCCCGTTGGTTAGATTCGCGGGCCGCAAGGAGGACCCTCGCGGGCCGCATGCGGCCCGCGGGCCGCGGGTTGCCGATCGCTGCTGTACACTTTCACATGATTTTACCTACATATTTCTCGTTTTCTTAATATTTCCCATTTCATAATCAACTAGTAGCCATATTTATTAACAATTTTACAAAGAGGTCAGCCATTTGCGTTGGTGTATCACAGGGCACAATGCTTTCACCGTCTTTCTTTTCACGTCACGGGCCGCCTGTGTAACACAATTTGAACATCCTTTCATATTAAAATGTATTGATTGTTTGATGTTGTACAGTGGGTGGAGGCGATGCAACGGTTCACAGAAGCGGCGGAACTTATAGACGCCGAGAGTCGCATGAAGAAGACAATGTGGGGACAGTTTTGGTCCGCGCATCAACGGTTCTTCAAGTATCTGTGCATTGCGGCCAAGGTGAGCTAAGTCTCAAAAGTTTTTAAGTATTTGCGCTTTCTGTGTTACGTTGCCTTAAAAAAGATTAAATAATTTAAATGTTTGTCTGCCTCGATAGCTCAGTGGTGCAGACAGTCGACTGTCGCTATTGATTGTTAAGCAACGCTGAGCGCGGTCAGTACTTGGATGGGTGACCGCTCGACCGTTGGAGGCTGACCGTGGTTCGGATTTCACGTAAAACTGTTAGGTCGCTTCCCTTCTTACCTTACTTGGTGGTAGGGTTCAACCCGCCCGGGTTGGTACCACCGCAATGAACGAAACGTCGGTCGAAACGGCCATGTAAATAGTTTGTGTTTTCCGTCCAGTTCAGTGTAGCCGGCACGACCGAAGGGAAGCACTGACACGGCACCTAGTTCACCCGGTGTTATGGGCTGACATCACGGATGTTGTAGGTGATGTTGCCAACAGTGTCAGTTTCCATAATTTCAGTTCCTCGTTTTCTACTTGCCCAATAAGAGAGTAGGTGCTAACCTTGAAAAGAGTGAATAGGTTTCATCTGTCCTCTCTCGTCAGGTGAACCACGCCGTGGTGACGGCCCGCGAGGCGGTCAAGTGCGGCAAGTGCGTGGTGATCGGCCTGCAGAGCACTGGCGAGGCCCGCACCCTCGAGCAGCTGGAGAGAGACGACGGCGAGCTGAACGACTTCGTGTCTACCGCCAAGTTTGTCTACTTCAGATTTTGTTACACATTATTTCGTCCTTCAATTTTTCCACACAGGCCTTTTCATTACATTTGGGTCCGGTACTTTGTAAAAAATTTTCCCATTGCATCTCTTCTCGTGCATATCATAATTTGCGATGTAAGGGATGAGGACAAGATACCGTGGTAAAGTGCGACCTGCTAGCTACCTCTCACGGTGGCACGTCATCCAATAGCCAAGTCTTCATGCCTTGTTCTTGAGGTGAGCGGTTCTCTCGCGCTGAGACCAATAAATGCTCATGCGTCGGCGAGACGAACGTGTCCCGGCGCCGAAGAGTGCCCGAAACGTCGACGGGGCGAATGTGTCCCGGGCGGCTTTCGGCATTAATAGTCCATTGAACGCAAGCACTTGGTGTGGTGCTACTCCAACCACCGGAGCACTACCATGAAGCGGAGCATCCTCTTCAGCCGCTTCCACGCTTCAGTCGTGCCTTACTTGCTTTTTGATAGATCTTGTCCTAATGTGCACTTTGCTAAACGTGGTGCTCGGTGTTGTGCTGTATTTAATTAATTTAATTCATATTAGTTTTAATATTTTTGTAATTATTGTTACTATCCTAGTGTATTTTGAATTTGTTGTGTGTGCAATGGGACAAGTGCCTGAATTAATAAATGATTTGATTTAATTTGACCTGAGCACTGGCGGCACAATATCAATGAATTTACTTACCCCAATAGTCGGGATAAAGTGTGTGTACTATATATGTAGTACATAGTATGTACAGACCTTTGTGAGTAGAAGCTTGTCGAGCATATTTTTAGAAAGCAGTGGCTCCAATACTTCCAACAAACTGACCGCTGTGTGTGAATATGCAGGGGAGTATTCCAGACTCTAGTGGAGAAGCACTTCCCAGCGCCGGACCGAGACCGCATCAACCGGCTGCTCGGTCTGGAGGCGGCGCCGAAGTCGCTGAAGCCACCCACGCCCGCGCCCACACCCAAGCTCACGCTCAACGGGGAAAAGAAGAATGGGGTCAGCGACGACAGCGCGGGGTCTAAGAGGAAATGTATGTTGTTCTATTATTTCTTGACAAAATTTATGAAATAACCTTTATTGAGCATTCATTTTACAAGGCACAACAGGCGAGCTAAATGCCATAAGGCCTTTGAATATGTACGAGTAATGTAGGTGGAAGTAAAGCCGTCACTTGATATTGTGTTAAACAGACATATAAACGTTAGCGTCTTCTTAGATCTAATTAAGGCTTCTGACAATATGTACCACGTCTTCTTACTAAAAAGAAATTCAATATTTTCGATTAGGCTTGTTTTGCTTAGTTTGCCTTGATTTCAAAGCTATCTAAATGACAGACCCCCAAAGGGTCAAGTGGAATATTGGAAAAGTGAATAAAAAGAAACTTTGTATGTTGTAACTCAGGGTTGTGTTTTAGGGTCAGTATTATTTTTATTAGAAACATGTTTTGTTTGGTTCAATTATAAATAACAATACCCATTGGTGTATACTATGGAAGAGTGTTGTCACAGTGACAGCGCGGCAGATAGCGAACAAGGCGGCGAAGAGATCGCGCCGCGGCTCCTCATCAGATGAGTTCATCCACGACTCGGCCTCCGAGGCGGGCTCCGACTCTGACGCGGCGCCCGCGCAGCGCTCCGACAGCGAGGGCAGCAGCGACTTCAACCCGTTCTTCAGCGGCAGCGACAGCGACGCTGGTATACTATTGATGATATGAGTTAGCTGATATAATTTGAATTGTTGACTGAACACTTATAAAGGTAGCCTGGGAGAAATCACTCATTCTGATAAGGGCTCAGAACAACAATACATTAAGCACTCCTATCGAAATATGTATAGTAAGCAAGGGTATGAAAACAAAACCCTTATTTTCGTCCTATCTGTCTGGCCCTTCCGGAACTTAATGTTCGAAATGTTGAATTCTCAAAATAATTAAATTGCTAAATAAATCCCATCAGTGTGTCACAGAAATTTTACTCGAAGACCTATTATATAGATGTATGGTTGGAAGGAAGGTGTGTTCTATGAACTGCTGTATGATGGTGTGGTGAAATTAAGAGAAAAAATTGGGGTGGCATACCATACACGTAACTGAGGAGGAGGAGGATGAAAAAGAAATATTTTAGTGCACATAAGCGTGTGGGGTACCGTTTGATAAGAGTAAAAAATTATAAAGGAAGTTTCAAAATGACTTGTTTTTGTTTTAGTCAACAGTTGGTGAGATATGCGCTTCTAAAGTCATAAAAAGTGTGCCACTAAACTTTTTCAAAATATACGGTGGAAAATTCTGAAAATATTTCGTGTAGTTGTTGAGATATGGGATATTTTCGGTAACATCGTGAACATTCTTCCTGACTACAGAACCCTTCACTTTGCGTGGTCCGACACGCACTTGACCGATCAGTGCATTAAATAGTATGGGACATCTGTTAAGACTTCACAGTATGATGAAGGCAGCATAGCTATAGAGAATTTATAGCTATTATTGCTTTGAGGATAAGCTCTCCTACTCCTGTAGTTCTTCTCTTCTTTTGTTTTTCTGCTTTCTATCATTCTATTTTATCTGAATTAACCAAACCACCATTGATCATCTGGTGGTCCATACAGATGAAGGCCGGGAGGACATGTCCTGATGTCATACACTGACAATTGGAAAAATCTGCCAATCAAGAGTCCTCTTTGAGAATGTGTAGTTCTTAACCTTGATTCTCAATGTGTTGTTATTTTGTTGTCAACTTGATGGCTAAACAGAAATTTAGTTTTTGGGGACGAATACAAAATATGTGGGGCAGCACTGGCCTAGAGGACGTTAAGGCTGAAATTGAAACTAAATCCGGTGGTAATTACTCCAGCAGAGCCATGGATCAACCGCAAGAAGAAAACGGTCAAGAAGAAGTCGTCAGTGCCGAAGAAGAAGCCGACGTCCACTCAGGACAAGATCGAGGAGCTGATCGGCCGCAAGACCGTGTCGGCCGCGCAGCAGATCACCATACGGACTCCGACCGGGCAGAACCTGACTGGCACACCTGTTGGGACCAACGGCATATATCTCGGTGAGTGAACATCTTTGGTCCTTCTAGCCGGATATATCTCAGTGAGTGAAAATTTTTGGTCCTTCGAGCCAGATATTTGTTGGCAAACTCTGGTTAAAATGAAATCCATAGCAACATAATAAAATAAAGTGTTCTGGTGAGATCTGGGCTAAGCACGAGCTCTATTTAGATAAGTTAAATTAAGCGGCGGGTGGCCGAGTGGTTTGGGCATCGGCTTCTCATGCGAGAGGTCCGAGGTTCGAATCCGGTCGGCGTGTACCAATGAGTTTTTTCTGACGAAAAAAATTACGTGCATACCTGCTGCTTTACCGTTCGGAACTGGTGTTAAACTGTAGGTTCCTTCCCTTGCCCCTTACTAGGTGGTAGGCTCAAATTGTAGCCGACTGGGTTGGTGCCACCGTACTGGATGTAAGATGGCCGCATAGCAGCCTCGGTTGTGTTCTCCTCTAGTCCAGTATAGCCAGCAATCCAGCGAAGTCTCCGCTATGGCTCCTACCTTCTCGGAGGTGATATTGGCTGGTCGGAGAATGCGCTTTGGCCCCGTCCGACTCGGCCAACCATACGGATTAAATAAAAAAAAAAGTTAAAAATGCTTCAAGAAGCCGTCACAGTTGAACGTATCATTCTGTACAGAATGATACGGCATGTCGGTGCAACACACACTTAAATGTGGATGTGGGTTGGACTTCTCACGAGTTAATGACGCTGTAAGTCATTCGAGACCAGTGGATCCCCGGTACACATTAGGTGGTGGTCATATGCACTTCCACGCATATACATAGCTGGTGAAAACAAAAGCTGCGGCTAGAACAAAGTGCTGAGGCCCTGGGCACCGGCCGTTGTTGGACAGGGTGCGGACCCCAGTGGCAGTGAAGGCTTCATCCCCGGCTCTCGACTTCGGTCGGGGGTTCCTTCGGGTGGACGGGTGGTGGCTCGGATCGGCTGGGGAAAGGCTTCAGTCTGTGTTTCCCATGGGATTTTTTCGGAAGAACGGTACAGCTATGTGGGCCTCGATCTGGCATACATGATCACTGTACTCGCAAGAGTGCAGGGATAGACGTCTGGACTTTATAGCCGGAAGGTTGGTATTTCCGGACTTCTATAAACAAAAAGTAATAAGAGAACAAAGGAAGGTGTGGATCTAAGCTTGCGATGGCTTCACCGAACATATCCGGGCCCATCGGCAGTAGAGCAGGGTGTTAATCGAGGTTGGGACTAGCGAGTGGCCACTCTAAATTTCCCGCGCATGCTTCACGTTTCGGCTCGCTTCAAGCCCTCGTCAGCTAGTCTGCATTGACTAGGACGCGGGGAAACCACCAGTCCCGCTCTCGACCTCCCTCTCTCTACCTATCCTTCCTTGATAGTAGTAGTCCTTCACCGTGAATGCGGCACGTATGTAGAACTCGCTTCCCCTCGAAATTCGTCTATCGCAGTCGCTGTTTATGTTTAAAAAGCATATAATGTCTCACTTTCTGGAACGATAAATTACGCGCTATTTATGGATTAGAGTCTAATGTTAGTTTTCTCTGTATATTTTATTCGTGTATATTTGTATGTATTTATGTATTTTTATCTATTTATTTATATTTATGTTGTATAATTTGTTGAATTTATCTACATCATTCTTATTTGTTCTCTGCCACTCCACACTCATTCATGATAACCCAAAGGTTGGCTGGAGGAGAACGCCTACGGTGTTAAGTTGTACCTTTTGCAAAATTTTAAAAGGCAATAAACATATTTTGATTTGATTTGATTTGATGATAGTATCGACTTGTACTGAGTGAAGTTTTATTGAGAAGTGAATGTGCACGGGGTGCAGGGCCGCAGCGCAACCAGCCGCCGCCCAAGTCTGCGATCGAGCGCGCGTGCAGCATGAAGGAGGAGCTGCTGGCGGGCATCGAGCGGCTCGGCGCGCGCCTGCCGGCCAACACCCTCGACCAGCTCATCGACGAGCTCGGCGGACCCGAGAACGTCGCCGAGGTGCGCCTTTATAGATAGATAGATAGATAGAAATACTATATTGCTCCAGAACATTATTAACAGTAACAAACGATAAGTAATTTACATGAGGGGCAAAGGCGGACTTATCCCTTACAGGGATTTCTCCCAGTCAACCTTTGGATGTTTGAGAGTCGTATGTTGTGAGATATATGTAGGTAGTAGCAAAAGACTTGAGTGTGGTAATTTAAAATATAATACAAGGAAAATGACTATGGTAAACTATAATATACACTTCATAATAAGACAGTTTTGCTGATAATAATATGTAGTTTCTTAAATTTTGTTGCTCTTCTGTAATGAATCGTACCGTTTGCCTAATTTGCAGATGACGGGGCGGAAGGGCCGCGTTGTGTCGACGGAGGACGGGCAGATCCAGTACGAGAGCCGCTCGGAGTCGGACGTGCCGCTGGAGACGCTCAATCTCACGGAGAAGCAGCGCTTCATGGACGGCAAGAAGGACGTCGCCATCATATCTGAGGCGGCCTCCAGCGGTATCTCACTGCAGAGCGATCGCAGGTTCGTCTGTGCTCACACTAACTGTAGTGGTATAACCATCGGTACTTACCGCACAACATAAGAAACAAAACTAGAAGTAAGCGTGGCTCCGCGCACTTGAAGTCAATATGAGTCGCCTGTTATTACTGTGACAGGAACTATCAAGCTAAAACAGTGCATAAATGTCTTCTGACGGAAATTTATGTGTCGTGGCATATTTTGCAGACGATATCTCTACCGGTGTGTAGAAAGAACATGTTCCCGCGGCGTATTCCAATCCAAGATTAGGCTGCAGAGAGCAGGGAGAGAGAAATCAAAATATTTCCAACTTCCGAGGGATCTTCTTAGGTATTCTTCATGTGCGTATAAGTTTATTTAACAGAATTGATGTCTACAGAGCAATAAATCAGAGGCGGAGAGTGCACATAACACTGGAGCTGCCATGGTCGGCTGACAGAGCGATACAACAGTTCGGTGAGTGGCTTATCACACATCTGCCAGTATGTATTTTGTCAGCCTCGATAGCTCAGTGGTGCAGACAGTCGACTGTTGCTATTGATTGTTGCGCAACGCTGGGCGCGGTCAGTACTTGGATGGGTGACCGCTCGACCGTTGGAGATTGACCGTAAAACTGCCGGTCCCTTCCCTTCTTACCTTACTCGGTGGTAGGGTTCAACCCGCCCGGGTTGGTACCACCGCACTGAATGAAACGTCTTGATCGAAACGGCTATGTAAATATGTAGTTTGTGTTTTCCATCCAGTTCAGTGTAGCTGGCACGACCGAAGGGAAGCACTGACATGGCACCTAGTTCACCCGGTGTTATGGGCTGACATCACGAATGTTGTAGGTGATGAAGCCAACCGTGTCAGTTTCCATAAAAAAATAATAAAAAATCCGGTGTTTGCTCTTGTATGTAAAAGCGTGACATGCTAGTCGCCACCTAGAGGTGAGTGGTGTCAACTCGTCGTCTTGTAGTATTGATTTTTGTCAGCTTCGGTAGCTCGGTGGTGCGACGGATCGACCGCCGTTCGTGATCTGAATTACATCCTGACGCAGTCAGAACTTGGATGTTTGACCATTCGACCGTTGAAGCTGACCATGGTTCGGATTCCACGTAAAACTGCAGATCCCTTCCTTACTAAATGGTAGGGCTTAACCGCCCGGATTCAGACCACCACACTGAATGCAAGGTCGATTGAAAAGGTGGTGTAAATAGTTTTGTATTTTCGTCCATTTCAGTGTAGCCCGCATGGCCATTGGGAAGCACTGACATGGCGCCTAGTTCACCAGTGTGTAATGGTCTGACATCACGGGTGTAGTGGGTGGTGTAACCGATAATGTCAGTTTCAATAAAAAAAAATTCTAAAATGTTTATAGTTTGACGACAAGAACATTTAATAGGTAAGGACGTCGGACCTTCCCCGCGCCAGCGTAACACGACGTTTGTATAAACGTACAAATGCCATTCGTTACCAACCAATCAGAGCGCGCGATACCACCCGATACCAGCCAATCAGAGCGCGCGCCGTCGCCTCCGCCACCCGCGGAGCTCGGCGACGCTGTTTGTCATATAAGCATTGGACAGTCTAACGTCCATACCTATTTAAATGTTCTTGTTTGACGATATAACTGCATAGTTGACGCCGCACATGACTCGAGCACGCGTGTGTTGTGCGCAGGTCGCACGCACCGGTCCAACCAGGTGAACGCTCCGGAGTACATCTTCCTGATCTCTGACCTGGCGGGCGAGCGGCGCTTCGCGTCCACGGTGGCCAAGCGGCTCGAGTCGCTCGGCGCGCTCACGCACGGCGACCGGCGCGCCACCGAGACCCGCGACCTCTCACAGTTCAACATAGACAATAAGGTACATTGCATTTTGAAGAACTGAAATAAAATTGTGAGAATGCGAGAAGATGGACTGTGTGTAAAATCAAATCAATGTAAAAATAAAAGAAGTAAGATCAAAATAATTATTATATATATAGGAAAGATAAAACGAAACAGACAGAGTACCTTAATTTTGATTTGAGCGACTAAGGGATATGACTCCCTTCTTTATATTACTAGGTGGTAGGGTTTAACCCGCCCGGGTTTGTACCACCGCACTGAATGAAAGGTCGGTCGAAACGGCTATGTAAATAGTTTGTGTTTTCCGTCCAGTTCAGTGTAGCCGGCACGACCGAAGGTATGCACTGACGTGGCACCAAGTTCACCCGGTGTTATGGATTGACATCACGGATGTTGTAGGCGATGTAGCCAACCGTGTCAGTTTCCATAAAAAAAAAAAATGTGCTGCGGCTTGATACAGTACGGACGGACGGCCCTGGAGGCGGTGATGAAGGCGATCATGAAGTACGAGTCGCCGCTGGTGCCGCCGCCGCGCGACTACCCCGGCGACTTCTTCCAGGACGTGGCGAGCGCGCTCGTCGGCGTCGGCATCATAGTCAACAGCGAGTCCGCGCCGGGCGTCTTGTCGCTCGACAAGGTAACCCACCCTTCATATAGACTGCGTTCTGGACACATCCCTCTAAATAGGAGTACCTTAACCCTTTGGCCATAGCCATATTAAATATGCTTACCTCCCTTGAGTCCCAAATTTTGGCACGCGCGTTCCCGCACAAATTCGAATATTTCGCAAGGTAATGAATTTAGATCACTATAGTCTGTTCACTGTTATTTATAGTGAAATTACGCATGCAGTCATACCAAACACTTGAGGATTCACTTATTTAGAAGCACAGACGATTTTTTTAACTCCAGGCAAAACAAAACACGCTCGGCATTTGTTTTTCCGATTTTTTCTGACCAAAAATGTATAATTTCCCCATATAAGTCATATATAAAGGTAAAGAAACGTACTATCGAATACGGGTACAAGAATTACGGTACAACCTTTGTCTATTCCAGAATTCTCATAAATGTCAGTGGTCAAAAGTGACATATACAGTAAAACCCGCTTACTATCCCGGTTAATACGATTTCCCGCATAATACGATCTTTTGTGCCGGTCCCATACTCTACCTTAATTTTACGAACAATTTTTTCCGCTTAATACGACCCCCAATCCGCTTAAAATGATCTTTTTTTCGCCGCGCACGACCGCCGAGCGAGCCTCCTAGCGCCGCGCGCCTAGTAAGTGGTCCTATACTGACAGAAAAATTCATACAATTTGCACAAACCTTGCAAATCACTGACTTCTCAGGCTCGAGCGGATGGATCGACCGATTTAAGATTTAAATCTCGCAATGGTATGCGAATCAAAATGAGAGGTCAACGAAGAAGACGTCCATACCTGGAAAAAAACGGTCCTTCCAACTCTGATTAAAGATTACGCTCTTCGAGACATATTCAATGCTGACGAGTTTGGGTTCTTCTTCAAACTGAAGCCAGACAAATCGTTCGTATATTGACGATTGTGAAGATTGATTTCTGTCAGAAATACAATAAACAGATTTCAAAGTGTGTACTTTGTATTTTAACTCTTCCCGCTTAAGACGATTTTTGCGCCCATCCCCTTGAGAATCGTATTAAGCAGATTTTACTGTATATTCTTTTTATTTTCAAATATTATTTTCTGTGTGAAGGTGTAGTGCTGCCCTGGCATGTTTGATAATTGATAATAATAAGAAAAATTGCCAGAATGAGCAAATTAATTAAAACGTGCGGCGTTCAATTGCGCGACGCACCGACACCCGCGCGGGTGTTGTGCGCCGTAACCTTAGTGCGCCGCGTAAAACCCGCGTGGGTGCTGTGCGAGGCAAAGGGTTAAGATTCCGTTGCCCCTTACCTTAAATTTTAATACTGGATTGGTACCAACCCTTTATGTAGACTGCGTTCTGGACACATCCCTCTAAATAAGAGTACCTTAAGATTCCATTGCCCCTTACCTTAAATTGTAGACTGGATTGATACCACGGTACTGAACGCATGATCGCTCCATAGTATATAGCCTTGACTGTCTTCTCTGGTCCAGTATAGCCGGCAATTCCACGGGGAAGTCTCCGAAGTGCTTCCCGGATGTGATTCATTGGCTTTACATCAAAGAAATGCATTTTACGCGGAAGCTGGTTGTGGAGCTACTGAAACGCTAGAAGCCGCTTTCGATTGCGTCCATGTCTCGTGGCGTTTCCAAGAAACTACGGCTGTTTAAGTGGTTTATGTCTGTCGCAGGACTACAACAACATGTCAAAGTTCCTGAACCGGATCCTCGGCATGCCGGTGGAGCTGCAGAACAGGCTGTTCAAGTACTTCACCGACACCCTCGCCGCGGTCATGGAGTCCGCCAAGCGGTCTGGCCGATTCGACCTAGGTACGGGCTCTATTCTCTTTTCTTGCCGAATATGCGGGTCTTGTGTTTCTAGAATTTTCCTTTAGATTATGCTCACTCAATATAAAATGCCCAAAGTTGGAAAATGCCCATAATCTTAAGTTGCCCAATAGAAAGATGCCCATAGTTGTAAGTTACCCAATATAAAGATGGCCTTAGTTCCAAGTTTCCTAATATAATGATGCCCATGGTAGTAAGTTGCCCAATGTAAAGATGCCCATGGTAGTAAGTTGCCCAATATAAAGATGTCCATGGTAGTAAGTTGCCCAATATAAATATACCCATAGCTGTAAGTTGCCCATAGTTGTAAGTTGCCTAATATAAAGATGGCCTTAGTTCCAAGTTGCCCAATATAACGATGCCCATGGTAGTAAGTTGCCCAATGTAAAGATGCCCTTAGTTGCAAGTGAGATGTGTACCGAGCGACCTCTCCCTATTGTCGTGCATGAGAATAGGTTGTAATACCGAGCGTGCGGTGGTCGGTTGTCAGGTATACTGGACCTGGGCAGCGCGGGGGAGTCGGTGACGAGGGTGCGCGTGGTCACGTTCCTGCGCAAGCACGCCACCGGCGTCGCGCCCACCGAGCTTCACACCGTGCACGTCGAGGTGAGATCGCACAGCACAGCTGCGCCTCAAGGGTCACTCGTTACGGGCGTCCATGTTGTGAGAATGTTCCGCTGTGCACTCCCGTAGCTGGTTTCTGTTTATTTATTTTTAATTTTTAAGGTTGACTGGAAGAAATCACGTGTAGTGATAAGTCCGCCTTTGCGCTCTCCTGTATTTCTTGTTCCTTTTCGTGTACTGTTCTTCCTTCAATTTGTGTACAATAGTTTCTATTCTATTCTACAGGGTGCGGCGCGGAAACTTGCTGATTTGAAAAGTCAATAAAAGAAAAGTAGTAGAGATATCACTGTAATTTATTTTTATTGTAACATACATCATCTAATTTTTTTATTAAATAGTTTTGAAGATGATATCGGTCAAATGACGGCCCTCATTGTCGATGCACTGAGTTACCCGATTTCTGAAGTTTCGTTAAACTCTTCTAAGCATATCAACGGGTATGATGGCGATGGCTTGGCGTACATTGTTTTTCAGTTGAGGTAGGCTCCTTGAACGGTCATTGTAAACAATTGATTTCAGATAACCCCATAAAAAAAGTCACAAGGGGTAAAAATCGGGGGAGCGGGCCGGCCAAACAAGGTCGCCTCTCAAAGAGATGAGGCGCTGGAACGGCCAGTAAAAAAGTACGCCTCGACGGCAAACGCGCGCTGCTCGTTCGTCCAATTCATGGCGCGAACTGACTATGCGGATAACAAAACTTCAAGATTTCGTATTTCGAACGAGTCGGTTTCCGCCCTTTCCCGACCCCACCTCGCCGCTTGGCGCGAAATACAAATCAGCAAGTTTTCGCGCCGCACCCTGTATTTATTTTAGACAGGCAGCCTGGGCTGATGTATCTGAATCAAGTTCATATAGTTAATTTTTTTTATGTTATCCGGTATGGGTGGGTGAATCGGAGGGGCTAAAGCACATGCTCCGACCAGCCAATATCACCTCCGAGAAGGTAGGTGCCATACCGGAGACTTCCCTGGATTGCTGGCTATACTGGACTAGAGGAGAACACAACCGAGGCTGCTATGCGGCCATCTTACATCCAGTACGGTGGTACCAACCCAGTCGACTACAATTAGAGCCTACCACCTAGTAAGGGAAGGGAGCTACAGTTTTACGCCGGTTCCGAACGGTGAAGCAGCAGGTATAGGTACGTAAATTTTTACATCAGAAAAAATTCATTGGTACACGCCGACCGGATTCGAACCTCTGACCTCTCGCACGAGAGGCCGACGACGCCCAAACCACTCGTCCACCCGCCGCGTTGCTTATACTTTTCATTGAAAATGTCTATTGCCGAGGGCAGAACCCCGCACCGTTTGTTAACTCACGACCGATTCACACGGCATTCTTGTGATGGTGATTTTTTTTTATGGAAACAGACACGGTTGGCTTCCTCACCTACAACATCCGTGATGTCAGCCCATAACACCGGGTGAACTTGGTGCCACGTCAATGCTTTCGTTCGGTCGTGCCGGCTACACTGAACTGGACGGAAAAAACTAACTATTTACATAGCCGTTTCGAGCGACCTTTCATTCAGTGCGGTGGTACCGACCCGGGCGGGTTAAACCCTACCACCTAGTAATATAAGAAGGGAGTCATATCCCTTAGTCGCCTTTTACGACATGCACGGGGAGAGATGCAGTAGGGCTATTCTTTTAAAGTACCGGCAGGCCTCACGCACTCTTATGTACTTGCGCGCACTAACTACATACCGCCCGGTGGACCGCCGGCGATCTAATTCAGTGGAAATTCGACAGCCGCGCGAAGCATACCTACACGTTCGACCACGCAACAGCGCACAGCTACAAAGCAATCATCACTTTACACTCGATCGTTTAGGTACATTTTCGCATGCAGCGATTGGCGACGTGAAACAGTAGGCTATTAAAGCCGAAGGTATGGAACTTTTTCTATGGAGTGATTTATCTGTTGCAACTATTAATTAATCTGTGGTACCGGCCCCACACGGTACAATTGATGAATGATTGGTGATTGATGTTGACAGCGCGGCATGGAGTGGAGCGAGGCGGTGGACAAGTGGGCGGAGCTGAGCGGGCCCAAGGAGGGCTTTTACATCTCGCACACGGCGCGCAACAGCAAGCACACCGCCATCCTCGCCATGGAGGCGTACGCGCCCAAGAAGGACAAGCTCAGCAAGAAGGAGCAGATGTTCCAGGTGTTCAGGTCTCTTGCCCAGCTTCATACTACCGGGGCAGCGTAGGCGCGGTGACATACTCTTTTGAGATACTCTTGGCCAGTGGCTTGTTCGAAAAGTTATGTGACATTGTTGACAAATTATGTAGCATTGTTGACAAGTTATGTGGCATTGTTGACAAGTTATGTGGCATTGTTGACAAGTTATGTGATATTGGTGTCAAGTTATGTGACATTGCTGTGACATATTATTGACCCGATTACCGCTTGCGTAAATGGATGCTTGAATGGAGGCCACGTGCGAGCAAATGTAGCCCCTCCCCCCCATGCTAGGTGAACAAACAATGCACTAATAAAGGTAGGGGATGGATTTTAAGAGCGGAAGACCGCGTGGTTTGGCGTGCCTTGGGAGAGGCCTAAGTCCAGCAGTGGACGAGACAGACTGATTATGACTACTAGCAGTGGTGACGGATCAAACTGCATTTATCTGTCAACATTTGTATATGCATTTTCAGTGACAGCAATACTTAACAAGATATTGGCATAGAAAGGGGAATCCAAGTTAATACTTTAAAAAATACACCATCCATACTGAAGGGCTACATTGTATCGCCATCTAGTGGCCAGCATTGTCAACTCGACATTCCTGTTATTCTTGTTTGTCTCACTCTATTGCGAGCACTTCCAAATATGCAGTAAGTATAGGAAGTTATTAAAAATACAGGTATTGTTCTTTTACAACGGCAGGCCTAACACGGGGTTGCAGCTTAGGACGGAGTCACTGGCGGAGCTGGAGAAGAAGTACAAGAAATGCGACAGCGAGGAGGCGGAGACGGCGTGGCGCGCGCAGCACACCGCCTCCCTCCGCACCTGCAGCCACGCCTACTGGCGCGCCATCTGCCGCAACGGCGCCGACTGCGAGGTACCCGCCCCCTACGTGTCCTAGCTAGACAGCACGACGCCTCCCTCCGCACCTGCAGCCACGCCTACTGGCGCGCCATCTGCCGCAACGGCGCAGACTGTGAGGTACCCGCCCCCTACGTGTCCTAGCTAGACAGCATGCCGCCTCCCTCCGCACCTGCAGCCACGCCTACTGGCGCGCCATCTGCCGCAACGGCGCAGACTGCGAGGTACCTGCCCCCTACGTGTCCTAGCTAGACAGCACGCCGCCTCCCTCCGCACCTGCAGCGACGCCTACTGGCGCGCCATCTGCCGCAACGGTGCAGACTGCGAGGTACCTGCCCCCTACGTGTCCTAGCTAGACAGCACGCCGCCTCCCTCCACACCTGCAGCCACGCCTACTGGCGCGCCATCTGCCGCAACGGCGCAGACTGCGAGGTACCCGCCCACTACGTGTCCTAGCTAGACAACACGACGACTCCCTGCGTATCCTATTTAGACAGCACGCCGCCTCCCTCCGCACCTACTGGGACTTCACACTCAATAATATACAGGTGGTGCAGCTCAAGAAGAGAATGCACATAAACCAATGATATTATAAGTTAAAAGGAGGTAGATAGGTTATCTGAGCTCCCAAGCGGCACATTAAATACAAGACCACAGTCTGTCTGAAGTTAGTCGCCCACCAACTACGCACGCGTTCGGACCTCTAACCACGAGCCGCTAACACATCGAAAATGCCATCGTGTGTAATGAGATTCTGCACTAATTCTAATAATTGCTATTCGAGTCGGCGCCTCACTTTATAGTTCTAGCTCTCAACTTTTTCAAGGACGTGCCATGTGTGAGCACTGAATGTCATAGATAACCTATCTTTCCTAAAATATTATTGACATAAACATAAACAATAATGTAACTTGCAGGTAGGGCTCCGACGGCGGACGTACAACGTGCTGGCGGGGTCGGTGCTGGCGGTGTGGGCGCGCGTGGAGCAGGTGCTGGCCGCCCGCTCCGCACTCAACAAGATGCAGGTCGTGCGACTCAAGACCGACAATGGCCATAAAATTGTCGGTGCGTACTCACCATTTTGTTATCCGTCTAGTCGGCTTTAGATACTCTTGGCCACTGACTTGTTCGAAAAGTTATGTGACATTGCTGACGAGTTATGTGACATTGTTGACAAGTTATGTGATATTGTTGTCAAGTTATGTGAGATTGCTGTCAAGTTATGTGAAATTGTTTCCACGTTATATGACATTTTTGACAAGTTATGTGACATTTTGACAAGTTATGTGATTATGTGACATTGTTGACAAGTTATGTGACATTTTGACAAGTTATGTGACATTTTGACAAGTTATGTGACATTGTTGTCAAGTTATGTGACATTGTTGGCAAGTTACGTTGCATTGTTGACAAGTCATGTGATATTGTTGTCAAGTTATGCGACATTGCTGTTAAGTTATGTGACATTGTATCCAAGTTATGTGATATTGTGGTCAAGTTATGTGACATTGTTTCCAAGTTATGTGACATTTTTGTCTAGTTATGTGGCATTGTTGATAAGTGATGTGGCATTGTTGACAAGTTATGTGGCATTGTTGACAAGTTATGTCATATTGTTGTCAAGTTATGTGACATTGCTGTCAAGTTATGTGATATTTTGACAAGTTATGTGACATTGTTGACTAGTTATGTGACATTGTTGACAAGTTATGTGACATTGTTGTCAAGTTATGTGACATTGTTGTCATGGTATGTGACATTGTTGTCAAGTTATGTGATATTGTTGTCAAGGTATGTGACATTTGTTGTCAAGTTATGTGACATTGTTGACATTTTCAACCTAAAATTACCATAATATTACGACATATTCAGGTCAGTGTCACACTGCCACATTGGAAGCGAAAATGATTACCCTACCTATATGTGAATATTATTTGATTGTGTTGCCTCCAGGTACGCTAATACCAAAGAATTGCGTCGAGCCACTAAAGGACGCCCTCTCTTCGGACGCGGAGCGAGTCGACGAGCAAAAGTTCGAGCCGACGGAGAAAGTTGAGAAATGAACTCTAAAGCGTTCGCCGCAAGGCTCATAATCGTGAGCGCACGATAAGTTCCTCTAAGTGTAGTTATACGACCGCGGGACCAGCGAGTGACCGCAAGATGGATTCTCCGGAGTCAATTAGGGAATGAGTACGGACTGACGACGGTTACGAATTTACCGATATCTCCCGCCCGCCTTATCCTCTCGTCTAGGATGTTTTTTTTTATTTAATTAATATTTAATACTTTTAATGCCTCACAGAATTCAACTCCACTTCTGTGTCCCGTGTATTTAATGTTGTGCAATAGGGAATGTTTTGATTATATTTTAATGGCAAACTCTTTGAATTGCGTGGGGCTCCGGTACTTAAAAAGTTTAGCCCCACTGCATCTCTCCCCGTGCATGTCGTAAAAGGCGACTAAGGGGTAAGGACAAGGTTCCGTGTTATAGGGTGACAAGCTAGCCACCTCTCACCTTGGCGCGGTCCTTCCACCGGATCATGCAGCAGGTGGGTCTTCGTGCCTTACTTGCTGCTTGATAGTTATCTTGTCCTAATACATAGCTGAACGTGGCGGTCGGTGTTGTGCTGTAATTTACAGGTGTATTTGCAGCACCACACCGATTGCTCTGCTTACCCCGATTGTCGGGATACAGCGTGTGGTATGTATGTATGTATGTACTCTCTGAATTTGTGATTCGTGTGAAATGATAACTTTTTAGCTTATTTTTGAAGTCGGCTGAACCAATGTAATATTTTGGGTTTTAGGATAAGAACAAGGACCATCCAAATCTGTATTTTCTTTGCATACTCTTTATAATATAATTTATTACATGGATCAATTTGTTAAGTTCACATAACAATATGCCGTGCCAACCAATCAAGCCACTCCGACCAGCCAACATCACCTTCGAGGTGGTTCGATATCGGAGATTTCTCTTTGGATTGTATTGTAAAGACACTCAATTGTTTTATTGGTACATTCACTAATATTGACATGTTTTATGACCAGTGATCGGCGTAGGTAGTGCTATTCTCGGGATTTGGTGGGTAACTGTTATCTTAAGATGGATATTCCTTAACCTAAGTTACCTAGTCCACCTTAGATTTTGTTTCTGTGAACAAATGTTGATTTTCAATATCTGCGAATAAATATGACTGTGTTTTGAATATTTGTTTTGTTATTATCTGCATTATTTAATCATCTTCATATTTCACTAATCATTATAATAAAAAAGGTTTTTTTTTTTATGGAAACTCACACGGTTGGCTACACTACAACATCTGTGATGTCAGCCCATAACACCGGGTGAACTAGGTGCCTCTGATCCCAGTATCATCAATCCCGGAATCCCGGGGGATGTCCATATAAACATCATCATTCGTGTTCATTGACCCGAAATGGCACTACCTACGCTTATCATCACTGTTTATGACAGACGCGCGACGGGAGAGATAATATAGATTTTTGGGGTATTTTTAAGTAGCAAGTTACGATGGTAACACTTACGATTATCTGTATGTATCCAAAGCCGACATTGAGATATATTATCTGTATGAAGAAAATTCATATATTAATTGGACAGTTTTGAGGAATATATTTCTGGATTTGAAGCAAAAAAATAAAATAAAAAATACGCTTGTAATTTCAATATTTTGCCAATTACATAGATTAAGTTGGTTGACATTCTCCATAATTAGTGGTACAAGTAGTATGATTTTTACTAAATAATTTTAATGTTTATTTTAAGAGATGTTGCTATGTGACAGTGCGCAGTAGCTAACAATATTATTAATAATATATTGGATCGCCCACCCGTCTTAGAGTATTGGTTTTTTTGGTAGTAATTTAACGTAGGTTTATTTCTCATGAGAGATAGAATAATCGGATAGATATTTACCTAAACTTGAGATGTTGGATAAGTATGGAGAGGCACTTTTTAATTTTTTCCCGGGATTGCCGTATTTTAATTGTAACTGTACATTTTTGTGTTAAGTAACGTTTTAACATTATTATTATATTATTTATTATTTCCTTGCATTAGTATTTGATTCACGTATACATAAACTAATTATGTATAGGTTCCTGGTAAAAGGTGGGCCAAAATGATTTTTATAATTTCAATCCCGAAAAGTAACTATATACTTAAGTGATGCAGTCGCATAAATATTCTCTCGAACGAAGTCGGGACTAAACGCTAGTATGATAAAAGCGTATTAAGAACATTTATTTTGAATAGATCTACTAAGTTTTATAGTATAGTAACGTTCCCGGGTATCCCGGGAATTATTTAATTAAATAAATTTTTCAAGAAGCCACTTCCATATTTTTTTGCATTTAGGCAAATATGTATCCGATTATTATCTCTAGATTCATTTTGAATTGCATCGTTTTGACTGTGAAATATTTGTTTAATATTTTAGTTTTTTTTTTTCAAATGCCCTCCCCCCACTTTTTTTTCCTTTGACGAATCAATCAAACTAAAATTAGAAATTAATGAAAAGGGGGGGTCAATGTTTTTCGAACGTAATCATCTCTATGTGATTTGAGTGTAGTAGATTGTTGTTATTTTTTGTGTTATTTATTTTTACTTGTTGTTAATATGTGTTGTCCTTGAGAACCCCTCGGTATAATACAAATTTTTGTTTTAAGTTTAACCTTTTTAGTTTTTTTTTATGATTTAGCTGAAAACATGTCTTTCGCCATTTTCATATTTTCCTAATTATCAAGGGTCTCATTATGTTTAAAGATGATCTTGGACGACAGATTTCGACTACGGCAATATTTCCATTAATTATCATTCCCTGCAGTGTGGCCAGTATTTGAAGCAAGTGACAACGTCAACAGTCCAACGGCTTCACTGAACATATCCGGGCCTCATAACAAGTAGAAGACGTTGAGAGTGCTCGATATCCCTCTCTACCGGTCCATCTCCCTATCCGATCCCTAATTCTGTATGTTTTATTGAATACCCCCTTTCTCACACTGCATGGGATTACCTACGGCGAATTATTTATGCTGACGCGTCCACATCGATATAATTACATTTTTTAGTTCTGTTTAGCCAATACAACTGCAGAATTGATTACATTACGATTCTATCCATTCAATATTGTCTAAGTGCCCCAGTTTGACCACCCCTGTAAAATCGGGAATGCTTAAAGTTCGTAAATACCGCAGAACATTAAGAACTAGTAGAAATAACGCGATGATTTATTAGTATAAAGGATCAGTATGACCAAATTCCCTTGCAAGCAACGTCTGTTATACGTCCCGAGTTACAATTTACTAACTGTAGACCTAAATCTTTTTGTATAGCTGCGTATCCATTAGAGCAGCCTCAGGCCGAGCAGCCTCGACTTGAAGCAAACTGAGGCTGCTCACTCTGAGGCATAGTCTCGAGGCACGTTGCGGATCAAGGTGAGGCGTGGACCAAGTGCACGGCTCGGACTGAGGCTCCTTTGAGCGCGGCAAAAAACCGAAAAATATGGCTCGGCCCGAGGCGACGAATTTGCCTAATGGCGCGGCGTGCCTCAGGTTGAGGCAGCGTCTCCACTTGTGCGGCCTCGGGTCGAGCGGCTGCCTCTCCCCGAGTCTGCCTCTAGTGGATGCTGCTGCTGTGTGCGTTGAACTACGCCTACTTGGGGTACCGCCCGCTTACGATTTCTACTTGCTTTTGTGTTCTGTGGTAATAACCATGTAAACCTAAGTTTATACTAATCGCAAACATCAAAACCGGAGCGGGAAGGCTGAGGTAAGGGTGGCGGGAGGAATGTGGCGTGGACTTATCGCAGCCGCCGGGGGCTTAAGAATTCGTAAAGAGCCAATCACAATACACGAACGCATTTTACCGTACTCGGTGGTAGGGTTTAACGCGCCCGGGTTGATACCACCGCACTGAATGAAAAGGTCGGTTGAAAGGGCTATTTAAATAGTTCGTGTTCAGTGTAGCCGGCACGGCCGATGGGAAGCATTGACACGGCACCTAGTTCACCAAGGTGTTATGGGGCCGACATCACGGATGTATTGGAGGATGTAGCCAACCGTGTTAGTTTACATAAAAAAAAAGGCTGACTTTATCTTGCTGTAAAGTTTGTACTTTCGCGTTTGGACTTTTATGAAAAGCAAATGACACAATGTTCAAAACATTTCGCAAACTACGTTACAAGGTTACCTATTCGTTATCCGGTTTTATTGTTGTGGTTAGTATAAGGCGCAACATGTTGTGTGTAATGTCATGAGTATTCATAGTGATTGTTTTAAAAAAAAGTCGCTTTACTCAAAGTCGCTTATGGGACTGTGCGGCTCGACATTTTGGGCCAAACGTATGGCCCCTTAGCACTGTAAAGTGGTTTTTCAATCCCATACTACGTGACCGTTTTGGGGGGGGGGGGGGGGGGGGGGGTTTGGGGCAAAATACCACGGTCAGTCGCTAGGAGGGCGGGGAGGGGGGGGGGGGGTTGTTTGTTTAGTGCCAAGTCACGTAGTATTCCTATAATACATAATTCTTATAATACCTACCTGTACATGTGAGCATAGCTTTCATTTCCTGCCGATTTATTTGTACTGTTTACACCACACTATGATCTCAAATATTAGGCCTAAAATAACAATTTCTTTATAAAGAAATAGCTATTTTATAGTATTTCAAATACTACGTGAAAATTAGGGGTTGCACACCAAGATAGGTCACAAACGGCTAGAGGGGCGGGTGGAGGCGTAGGGGGGGTCAAACATTGGGTAAAATCGTTCACGTAGTATGGATTGGTACGAGCCCTAATCCGTCACTATGGATAGATATTGTAAGTAGAAATGTTTTAACAAATAAGTCTTACTACCCGCATCGGGACCTGTATTCGAGCTGACCTTGTAAATAATTCCAAATATATTTTTTGGCTTAATTTTGAGTTATGTGATATAAATTTTAGAATCAATCATTATAATTAATTGTATTTTGTTCAGATATTTGTTTGCTCGTGAACTCTTCGTCACTCCCTAACCTATTTGAAAGTAGTAACGCAGTGGAAACTCGGTAATCCGACAAAAGGTTTTCCAGTGAAGTGTCGGGATTACTGCATTTTTTAAATTATGGAGTGCCCGTATTTAGCCCGTGTGGTTTGGACACTTTTGCAATGGCGTATCTTGTAATCTGTCATTGCAGGTGTGGTTCTTCAAAACGTGTGTCAATAAATTAGACAACAGCCTTTTTGTCCACCTCATAGCCGGCATGGCGTCTCTCTGAGCGTGTTTTCGCGAGGAATGGTGTTATTGGCTGTGTCTGATCTTCCGTTAAGTTTTGGGCAGAGCAAAAAATGTAATATGTATATCGTTAATCAGTGTGTCGAATTACGAGACGTTTAGAGGGACCGGTTTACCGAAGTTCTACTGTGTATGTTACTAATTGATCGTAAACAAATTTAATGTTTGGTTCATGCTACACCTGCTGTATTGATGTAGCATTTTAGATTGTATCTATAGTGTAGTATACAATTAAATAAATGTGTATATATTCAGAAACCCAATCGTGATTTTATTTACCAAAAAAATCTGTCCAGTGCGAGTTTTACTCGCGCGCGAAGGTTTCCGTATCTATCCGCTATCAATAATATCCGCCTATCCGCTCAGGTGGCATGGTCTTCGAATTTGAATTTATCAGATATATTATGTTTATGTTATGTATGACAGCTGTTGCCATAGTAACGTCACTTTATTTTTTAAAAGTGATCTGTCAAACATCAAACTTCTGAAAATTCTTTTTTTGGAACGACCATAGATTAAGAAGCGGCTATCTTTTAGAGACGCCTCAATGAGGTCGATAGCACTTTACGGTGGGAAAATGACAGCACCTAACAATGCATGCAGTGTATAAAAGTCGTTTGCGCCTTCTGTTATTAAAAAGTGTGATTAATCTATTTTTTTTAATTTTTTTTTATGGAACCTGACACGGCTGGCTACATCACCTACAACATCCGTGATGTCAGCCCATAACACAGGGTGAACTAGGTGCCATGTCAGTGCTTCCCTTCATTTCATGTCGGCTACACTAAACTGGACGGAAAACACGAACTATTTACATAGCCGTTTCGTTCAATGCAGTGGTACCAACCCGGCCGGGATAAACCCTACCACCTAGTAAGGTAGTAGTAGTAATTTTAATGAAATGTTTCTTGTATGGGGGCCCCCCTTAATTTTTAACTTTTTCTTATTTGTTGTTTCATCCGCCATAGTAAGTAACGCATATTCTGTGAAAGTTTCAACGGGCTACCTATTACGGTTCAGGAGATATAGCCCTCGGACGGACGGACGGACGACGGCGTCTTAGTAATAGGCTTCCGTCTGGGATACGGAACCCTAAAAAAAGAAAAGACAACTTCAAAGGCGACACTTAATTTATTGTAAAATCAGTCTAATTTACATTGCACAAGGCTTACATTAACTTAGCTACACTTAAAGATAATTTGACCCAACTTAGTATGTACAAGAGTATAATGAAATAATTAAAGTTAATCGTTATCCATATGACGCGCCGTCAAATCATTTTGCAAATCTCAAGCCATTGGTTCAAATGTGTTGCCAGATATCGTCTATTTAGTAGAATGAATTAAAAGTTGCAGCCATTGCCATAAAATTGTGCGAGGGTATAGAGCGCCTGGCGGTGCAAACCGGAAGTGAGTATAGCGCACACACAGCTTGCCCCGGCGCTGTTGCCGCCAGGCAAAGTGGTAATAAATAAGGTGTAAAGGTAAGACCGCACTGACGGCACGCAGCGGCGCGGCACAAATTTGTTCATACGAATTGTTTGCGGTTTGACGCGCTGTGTCGTGCCGCTCCGCTGAAGTGCAGCGCCACAAGGTGCGGTTCACGTTTAACCAGGTACATAATCTGACAGTTATTTCGATGTCCGGGCTTGATGGTCCAGTCAAAATAGCAATGGCTGAACAGGTGCATTTGCGATGTTTACGGTCTAGCAGAAGTCTGGTTGGTGAAGCGGATGGTGCACTCCTGGGTGGCCATGTTGGGTGTGAGGAAGCTCTGCAGCGAGTTGACGCCGGGACGCGCGTTGCGGTCGAACGGGTAGCCCATGGAGCGGCGGTCGGGGTAGAGGGCGTCTCGGATGCCGCAGTAGCTCTCCGCGTCGTTACATTGTCCCGCCGCGTTTTGCTCGACCTGCGAAAATGACAGATGGCACACCGTCAGTTCAGTAAAAAATAACTGGCAACTCCACTCATCCTAATCCTAATACTAATAAAAAGGTCTATCCTGTCCGGATTACATCATCTTTGGCATCAGTAGGTGAAGGTAGAAAAAAAATTATAATGGCTTCAACTAGGGCTGCCATCTCTAAAATCATTAAACTAGGACAAAAAGAAGTAAAACCCCGGATTTTCATATAAAAACCCGGGCATTGCTTTTTTCTTATTATGACATGACAATTATTTTATTTTAAACTTTTTGACAAAATTAAATTTTCATATGTATTATTAAAATATTTAACGGCATTACTCACGTTCGTCTCCAAGCTATGGCTCGACGTTTAGCGTCTATCATAGAGTTATGCACCGGGCGGGATTTTTGAGTTTCGTGTAACCCGGACTACTTTATAAAATCCCCCCGGACGCCCCCGGAAGCCTTCAAAAAGAGGACAAATCCGGGGAAACCCGGACGGATGGCAGCCCTAGCTTCAACACGATGTTCAAGACAACAATATTTGAATATCGAATTTGATACTTTGGAATAGGTAGGATAATCTTTTGCGTCTGTCAAATAAGGCGGCGAAAAATAATGGCTTCCGAGCTAGGAATAAATTATTGTATACCTAAATTGTTTTATTTATTCGTAGCATCCGATACAACAAATTAAAACTTCTAATTTGAGGGTCTGCCATAGCCTCAATGTGTGACAACAGTGCTTTTCGCATGTCAAAAGGTCCTTTCCGAGGCTTCCATGTTTGATATCTCCCTGCCAGTGCCTCCCGGCAAACAAAGATTTCCACTCACCCTATCGTCGGCACCGTTGCTGATCATGCAGAACAGGTCGACCTGGGTGCCGTTGGTGCTGCCCCTCGGTATGAGCATGTGCGCGGGCCAGCCGCAGCCGCAGAAGTCAAATGCTGCCGCCTCGGCCGTGCCCTCTGCTGGCCGGTTCGCGTCGAGGTTGCGGAAGGTCCTCTCGAATGGGATCGTCACTGAGGACTCGGAGTTGCGACGGCGGATCATGTTGCGGCCGGGACGCACTGCGGGAGAGAGAAGCATATAATAATAATGAACATCGAGCTTTAGAAAGAGAGCGTCGTCCATGTAGCATAGAGACGTAGCGAAGTCGTGCGATAGCAAAAACCGGGCAATTGCGAGTCGAACTCGCGTACCGAGGCGAGGGTTCCGTATCGCCACCATGTCATGGCTAGCGCCACTTACGCCATCTAGATGGCGTGTTATGAAATGCTTCATATTAGTTAAATGTCATGATTAGTTAAAATGCTTCATAATCTATTCAGTAGATGGCGCGCGCGCATACACTTTTGGTTTCTTCTATGGTAACCCCCGTGAATTTTTTACTTTTTCTTATTTTTATTATTTGTTGTTATATCGGCCATAATAAAACATATTCTATGAAAATTTCAACGGGCTACCTATTACGGTTCAAGAAATACATCCCTCATACAGACAGACAGACAGACGGACGGACAGACAGACAGACGGCGTAGGATTAGTAATAGGGTCCCGTACCAGATACGAAACCCTACAAACCGAAACGGATCGGAAGTCGCCCGAGGCGAAGCAAGGCGAGAAGGCGAGGCGAAGTAGCCCAAAGTGACCCTCTACACTTTGCTAATTATATTCTTTGCTCTGCCTTCCAGTATCTTCGCGAGTAGTGTAGTGGAGGCTTTAAAATGTACATAATATTTTTATGGCTATCAACAAACATAAACTTTCCGGATTGTCAAATATTGAAAGATTCTAGGTCAATCTAGTGAACTAATAACGATGGTGAAGGTGACTCACGGTTCTGCGTGAACTTGTCAAGTTCGATCATCATGATGCGTTGCTCGTCGAAGCTGCGGAACGGCTGACCGTTGGCGTCGTTGCGGGGCGCCATGAACAGACGCACCGTGCCCGAAGTCGCCGCTCCCGTCGTATTGTTGCACTCGATTCTGTGTAGGTACAGAGGTAGCCATCTTATACTTTTTTCTTCGTAACAAGATACGTGAGATAGTAGATAGTTAGCCTGGATGGAGGGAGCCAGCCAAAGACCGTACTAAACTAGATAGACGTGGTGCTAGATAAGTATTTTCTCGACAATCATGCTCCAAAATTCCGGCATCCCCGCTCCCTTGCTTGCAATACCGACAATCCTTTTAGAGTGAAGAAAGACGGCGAGAAAACCATTTGTCTCTTTTTAACACATTAGGGCCTTATGAATTTCTTAGAGTGCCTCGTCGCAAACGTTCACTCGCGGCTGAATGCACAAACTGACTCACTAGGCTAACCATATTCCTTTAGAAGTTCATATTACTTTTGGCGGAGCAAGCGTTAGAACCTCAGCACCGCGTCTATCTAATTTGGGTACAGTCTTTGGTTGGAGCCAGCCACTAAGTTGCCCAAAATCCAGGAGCCGCTAAAAATCAGCGAGCAGTCTAACTGCGTCTCAGCTGAGCGGTTTCCGTTTCATCGTCCTCTTGGTGTATTTGTGTAAAATTATTGTGTTGTACTGTCAACTGATGGTGAATAAATCTATTTTTCTTTCTCTTTCTTTCTTTCAAAGCACACTGATAATATTTTAGTACCAGCCGCTCGAATTCAGTGCAGCCGTCCTTTTCTGAAAAGTTTGCAGCGTATGTCTAGCAGCAGGCGCAGATTGGCCCATAATATCCGGCCGCCCTAGGCCCGGGCCGAGTTGGCCTTAAGGAAAGTCCGCCTCTGACAGTTAGAGGAGGCTATGCCTTAATCCTTTGTCGCCCTTTACACAATATAGGTATACTCACACAAACTCGAACGGCGCGTGCTGTAGATGCGTGAAGCGCGCGTTGACGGTGCCTCGCGGCACGAAGTCCATGCCGCGCGACAGATCCACCGTGCTCTGTTGCCACATCGTGCTGAACGTGTTCGGCTGTCCGCTGGTTGGCCGCACGCTCACGCCTGTCACTTGAACGCCGGGGAAGTCCAGCTGGAGATCGTGAAACGACGTTTGTTACAATATTATAGTAACACTATACATTATTGTTACGATGACAGTGACACTGTAGTTACAATTACATTTGTGCTCTGGGTTCTGAAATACTTTTAAATACCTGGGTCACGTTCTAGCTAGGGAATTCTAGAAGAATTGTTTAAGAATGGTCCTTCGAGCCGGATTGTAACCCTGTTAAAATGACTGAACACTCACATACACATGTTAGTACCGTAATTATACTAACGTCAATAATTGAAGTCAGTAATTGACGTTAGTATAATTACGGTACATGCTGAATTAGAGTGTTCAGCCATGTTTACAGGGTTACAATCCGGCTCGAAGGACCATTCTTAAACTATTCTTCTAGAATTCCCTAGAATGTGCTAGAAAGTGACACAGGTATTTAAAAGTATTTTATATGGAACCCAGAGCACATGGATGATCCACCAGCCAATATCACTTCCGAGTTGGTCCCATGCTGGAGACTTCCCTTTGGATTACTGGCTATACTACTGCAATAGTATTAGCTTACATTCAGCAGTTTTTTTTATGTAATCCGGTATGGCTGGCTGAGTCGGAGGGGCCGAAGCACATGCTCCGACCAGCCGATATCACCTCCGAGAAAGTATGGTGCTCTACCGGGGACATCCCTGAATTGCTGGCTATACTGGACTAGAGGAGAACACAGCCGAGGCTGCTATGCGGCCATCTTACATCCAGTACGGTGTTACCAACCCATTCGGCTACAATTTGAGCCTGCCACCTAGTAAGGGGCGGTAAGGGTACTAAGTAAGGGGTACTTCTAGGAATTATTCTATATTCGTTAGCACTGGCAGCATAGACAGTAAATTGAAAGTCAGTGAGAGTACGGCGTTCTCACCCTGTTGGTGTCGTAGACTGGAAGTTGCCTCTTGTGTATCTGGAAGATTTCGTCGACGTACTTGTGCCAGCGGTAGAATATCGGGTCTCGCATCGCGGTCGCCGAGTCGCCCATCACGCCGAATTGCTCCTGAAATATTTACTAGATCTTTAGAAAGATAACTCTCGAGTTTTTTTTTTCTGAAATATGGAAGTTTAGTTTTATTTTGTTAGATAAATAGGTAAGTTTAAGTAAGGGTAAAAATAGGTAAGTTTTGTTTTAATGTTATCTTTAAGTTCGTTCTGTTATTTAATTTTTATGTTACCTAGGTATCTTTTTTTTAGTTATTTTGAATAAATACAAAGAAGCAAAAAAAAGTTAACTTGTTTGCCAACTAGTCCCACTTGGTCGGGGTCCGTCGTGCAAACCACCTCGGTCTCCAGCTACCCCTATTCTCCATGAAGGCCACACGTCCCCAAGAGTGGCTGCAGACTTCCGCAACGAAAGAAAAGATGGAGAACGAAGTAAAGCTCTTCGCTGGTTGTCAAGAACACTATGCACTCTTACGAAACATGCTCCGCCGTTTCGTCCTTCGCCAAGCATCCCCTACATAGTGGTCCTATCCGTACTTAATACCTATGGTGTGTAGATGTTACAATGACCCTTCAACAGATCAACGGCTATTCTCAGCTCAGTTAGGAGTTCAGAGCAGTTTTCATCCAGGCAGGCGTCATAAACTTTGGTCAACAGACTCACCAAGTATCTGTGGTCGGGGTCGTGCGAGTAAGAGATGAAGACGTGGCCCATGTTGTGCAGATCCCCGTAGAAGCCAGGGTTGAGGCTGATGATGGAGGCCTCCATCAGGTTGCCCAGCACGTCGATTCCGGTCATCTCGTTCAGCGGCATCTCGCGGTTGTTGGGCTGTCCAACGACAACATCACTTTTACTAAAATCAACATCATCGTGTCGAGTCAAGGAATTCCTCCATGAGTCCTCCATAGAGGAGTAAAATATTATGTGATTTACACACAGGGTGTGATGACAATTTTTAAATCAGTCTGTTATCTTTTTTGACGTGAATTTGATGAAACGTCTTTAGGCTCGGGCAAGGGGGTGCGACTAAAAAAAATGATGACTTTTTTGTACTTTACGACGCTTAGTAGGTACCCAGCAACCAGACTACGTACAACCATTTTAAATATGTCGAATGAGATCCATCTGACGACTTCAAATACGTAATGCATTTTTATTTTGTCATTCCATCCCTTCTGGCCCAAATCAGCCCTTCAAGTTGGTATGTTTTGAAAAATGCGAAAACACGCAAACTTCTAGCACCTCTCGCGCTTTAGTCGCTAAAGCTGCATAATCGAGACAAACCCTAACGAACAGACAAAGGTTTTAACTTTATTAGATACGTCAAACAACCCTTGTATGAAACCTAGGTGGGGCAATATGGGCTACCAAAATTAAAAATCTTTTTTGCGAAAAAATTGTTTCAAACTGCGCAAACATCACATTCGCGAACTAAGTTTGACGGCTGCATGTGTACATGCAGACTCCCTCGATTTTTTCAGATGTGCTTAGAATGAAGATGCAATTCAAGATGGCGGCTTGGCGGCTGTATATTATAATTTACATTATAAAGGCAAAGGCACTATGCGTCAAATTATTTAACGCAGTTATATTGTTGATTGTTGGCATTATGTGAACGTTTTTATGATAATTCCTTTGAAAAGCGTTAAATAAAACATGGGTAGGTGTAGGTAGGTAGTAGAGAGGAGGATACAATTTGAGAACATACTGGAGGGGAATTGGAGACCCAAGGACATCGACACGATTGAAATATCAGCGTGGATTCAATAGAAGATGTATTTTATTACTATATCCGGCTAAACATTCACACTCTCCTATAAGCATACATTCATAAACGACGTCAAGAGACAAGGGATCTTCGCATGCCACGATCCTAAGTTCGATTCTTCATGATCATTAGTGACTGATATCTCTCCGGCAGCGAGTTTTTTTTTTATGTAAACCAACATGAGTGGCTTTGTCGGTCGAGGGACCAATGGTACTGTCGACAGAGCCAAAAACCCCTCCTCGCGAAACCACGCTCAGTGAGGCGCCATGCCAGAAGATTTGCGGACTGTTGCTAGGCTGTCTAGCCCGTTGATACGACGTTTAAAGACACCCAAGTTAAAGCATTCGGGAAACACACTCGCCGGGAGACAGTTCCACACCCTAGCGGTGCGGCAAAGAAACGATTTTGAGAACAGATGGGTTCTCAAAAGCCCAATGTCAACAACAAAAGGGTGCTCAGTCTCTCTGCGGCGAGTGCTGCGAAAATAGGTTGGATGGCAAGGAATAAGGGAAGCAAGTTCCTCCGAGCTGCGTCCATGATAGTACCCGTAGAACAGTGAAAGTGGGAAACCTTACCAGGATGATCCTGCCGCGGTTGACGGCGTCCAGGAAGCGATCGCGCCACGTCTCCAGCATGGTCACGTCGATGTCGATCTGGTCCACAGACCGCTTCAGATCCGAGATACGCGTGTTCGCAAACCTGCACACGGAGACGGATGCTCAATTCTATAGTGTCTTAAACTGAAGAACCCTGGAGGCAGTCAATGTGGCCTGAGGTCCCTAAGGTCCTTAACCTTACCTAAGACCTAGGTTTTCTTATATGGAAGCGAGACTTGTGGCATCGAGCAGGTGTTTAACTAATGGCATTCCGTGCCAATTGTCATTCTGTGATGCTCGGTTAAGACGGTGTTTCACCAATTTCAGAAGGATGCATTCTGATGCCCAAGCCTGGCTAAAAAAGGCAAAGGTTTAAAAGTTTAATCTAGCTCTGCGAGAGATAGTGACCCACTAGTGGTAAATAAAATGGATGGGCTAGGGTCCAAATTGGGGTCTGACTTACCGGAAGAATTGAATTGACCAATGTGCTTGCTTTCATCATGGAACACGTTCCGGACGCCACACTGAGCGTGGTGTATTTCACACACACACACACACACACACACACCCACACGCCGTATTCCGACAATAGGGGTAAGTAGAGTAATCGGTGTTGTGCTGCAAGTACTCTGGTAAATTACAGCACAACACCGACCACCACGTTTATCATAGTATTCGGACAAGATAACTATCAAGCAGCAAGTAGGTAAAGCACGAAGGCCCACCTGCTGCATGACTCGGGAGAAAGACCGTGCCAAGGTGAGAGGTGCCTAGCCTGTCGCTCTTATGCACGGCATCTTGTTCTAATCCCTTAGTCGCCTTTTATGACATGCACGGGGAGAGATGCAGTCGTACTTAATAAGTGTATTTCATCTGATCACGTATTTCGAATATCTAAGTCTCAAGAAGAGTAGTGGCATACCTAGGCGGCCAGGCTCTGCTGGCGACGATGGAGTCAAGCTTGGGGAAGTAGGCCTCGGGGATGGGCTCCCGGAAGTTGGTGTAGGGTGTCACGCGCCGCATTCCGTTGCTGATACGCTCGAAGTCGTATCTGCACACAGTAAAGATTTCAGTGTATACTTTTCGTGTGACGCGGAGGTGGAAAAGAGACAGCGGGATCACGTCAAACCGTCAAACACCTCCTCCGAGTACTCCCGATTACATACATACATACCACACGCTATATGCCGACAATCGGGGTAAGCGGAGTAATCGGTGTTGTGCTGCAAGGGCTCTGGTAAATTACAGCGCAACACCGAACACCACGTTTAGCATAGTATTGGGACAAGACAACTATCAAGCAGCAAGTAAAGGCACGAAGACCCACCTGCTGCATGACCCGGTGGAATGTAATTGCCAAGGTGAGAGGCCTGGCTAACTGGCCTGTCGCACTTCAGCGCGGCATCTTGTCCTTATCCCTTAGTCGCCTTTTCCGAAATGCACGGGGAGAGATACACTCCCGATTATACCTCCCTGTTGGCGGAGACGAACGGGTGGACGAGGTGCCAGTGCCAGTGGTGGAGGTTGATGCCGACCCACCTGCTGCATGACTCGGGGGAAGGACCGTGCCAAGGTGAGAGGCCTGGCTACCTGGCCTGTCGTCCTTTACACCGCTAAACGAACGAATGAACACAGCAGACAGACCTGGCGATAATCTGCTGGTGCATGTAGTAGAAGAGCTCGCCGCGCCTGTCCTTGTTGACCACCTCCCTGTTGGCGGAGTCGAACGGGTAGACGAGGTGCCAGTGCCAGTGGTGGAGGTTGATGCCGACCCATCTGCTGCATGACTCGGGTGAAGGACCGTGCCAAGGTGAGAGGCCTGGCTACCTGGCCTGTCGTCCTTTACACCGCTAAACGAACGAATGAACACAGCAGACAGACCTGGCGATAATCTGCTGGTGCATATAGTAGAAGAGCTCTCCGCGCCGGTCCTTGTTAACCACCTCCCTGTTGGCGGAGTCGAACGGGTAGACGAGGTGCCAGTGCCAGTGGTGGAGGTTGATGCCGACCCATCTGCTGCATGACTCGGGTGAAGGACCGTGCCAAGGTGAGAGGCCTGGCTACCTGGCCTGTCGTCCTTTACACCGCTAAACGAACGAATGAACACAGCAGACAGACCTGGCGATAATCTGCTGGTGCATATAGTAGAAGAGTTCTCCGCGCCGGTCCTTGTTAACCACCTCCCTGTTGGCGGAGTCGAACGGGTAGACGAGGTGCCAGTGCCAGTGGTGGAGGTTGATGCCGACCCATCTGCTGCATGACTCGGGTGAAGGACCGTGCCAAGGTGCCTGGCTATCTGGCCTGTCGCCCTTTACACCGGTAAACGAACGAATGAACACAGCAGACAGACCTGGCGATAATCTGCTGGTGCATGTAGTAGAAGAGCTCTCCGCGCCGGTCTTTGTTGACCACCTCCCTGTTGGCGGAGTCGAACGGGTCGACGAGGTGCCAGTGCCAGTGGTGGAGGTTGATGCCGACCCATCTGCTGCATGACTCGGGTGAAGGACCGTGCCAAGGTGCCTGGCTATCTGGCCTGTCGCCCTTTACACCGCTAAACGAACGAATGAACACAGCAGACAGACCTGGCGATAATCTGCTGGTGCATGTAGTAGAAGAGTTCTCCACGCCTGTCCTTGTTGACCACCTCCCTGTTGGCGGAGTCGAACGGGTAGACGAGGTGCCAGTGCCAGTGGTGCAGGTTGATACCGAGGTCCTCGCGGAAGTAGGCCACTGCCTGCTCGGGCTCCGTCATGTTCGCGGTGTAGTTCACGGGGATGTTGATTGGGTCCTGTGAGTTTGTACCCGTTTTTGAGTTTCCGGAATAACAGTATAAGGTACTGAAGACTTACATAAGTCGTTTCGCCCGCTACATCACGGGCTTCTTCAGGGACAGCGGGAGTTCCTGGAGCCGAAGTCTGGTGACCGTTGTACCAGACGTCAAACTCGACGTCGGCTCCAGGAACTCCCGCAGTTCCTGAAAAAGTCCGTGACGAACCGGGGACAACGTCGACCTTGGTGAATAAAAAGGTATTTATCTCGAGGAAATGAATCTTCTTCTGCATCCGTGAGATAAATCGAGAGATCGTCCTAAAATAAGTGGAAACATTAGACGATCACAGGAAAAACCTCCTTCCAGCAATCGGGCCTGATGGACGTTTTAACCATATCCGGTCAAATGTTGTCAGTTATTTTTCGGTTACAGTGACATTTCTCATAAATTTGACCGGAGTTAACTGCCAGCTACATTGTAAACGAAGGTGGTGAGATCGGCCGTAAGTGGAAGTTGAAATAGCAAGGCTTAGTCGCCCTTTACACGGGAAGAGATGCAGTGGGACTATTCCTCGCTCTAGATACAGACAAAAGTGTGTACTAACCCTGGTGCCGACCTGGTCGGCGTCTCGCATCACGGTGGTGGTCTCGCGAGCTCTCTTGAACACTTTCGGGTCCATGAACTTGTCGGGGAAGGACTCCACGAACGCCGGGATGTTCAGGCCCTTCGTGTCGGGCCTGTGAGAGAGAAAAGTATTAGAATTTTTCACTGGAAACTCACTACCTATTATCTCAGATTGCTCAACGAACGAAACGAGTTATTTATTCGACCACTGTGGAATTTGTCAGCGGAAAGCAGTGGTTCCGTACCGCTGAAGGCCGGGAGGACTGGAGGAAAATTGGAGAGGCGTATGTCCAGCAGTGGACGCTTACACGCTGACTGACTGACTGTGGAATTTGGGATACCCACCCATAAATAATTTCGGAAATGAGATTTCAATCGTACCATCTAGTAAGCAAAGAAATCTATATCATATATATATACAGTTACATTGAATCAGAACCACAATATTGTTAGATTAGATAACATACGTGAAATTCCAGCCAAATTCTGAAGAAACAAATTGGAAAACCCAAAAACATCATCGGTAGGAAAGAAATAGTAAACAATTTATATTTGACAAGGGTCCGGCTCGAAGGACCAAATTTGGATTATAAATAAAATTGAGACAAATTATTAAAATAAGCGCATATATGGGCAAAGTTGTTCCCGTGTATTCTGCTAGCTTAGTTTGCTAGACACTAGTAGAATATAAAATCTAGTAAAATTCACACAAAAAAAAAACAAACAGACAAATTGAGAACCTCTTCCTTTTTGGAAGTCGGTTAAAAAGTAGGCTAATGTACCTGTGCAGCAGAGCGACGGAGAGGCAGTAGTTCATCAGGTAGGGGTTCATGCGGGGTTGGCAGTACGCGCAGATCGACGTGAGGTCCTCCACGTTGCGCATTCCTGCGCAAGAGTTTGAAAACATCAAATGTAGGTATCAGGCGGTGGGCCATGTATTATATATGTGTATGTATATGTTTTTTGTGTTGTCAAGACTCTGTGTTCAGTCAGAATTCTTTCCCCTTAACACCTTAATTGACCGCATATGGCCAAGTATCCTCACTTACAGTTCCCTCAAAATTGTAATGCCGCTCGACCTATCTGCGCTGTCAACGAATTTTAGATCATCTTTCGTAGATCATAGGGTAGTTCATTAGGGTAGTTCATTCACTTCACATGCGCGAATTCAAGATGCGAGAGACATTTAAAGTCCACCCTATTTTCTACGAATGTATGTCCTAGAATTTATGTCCTGGAATTATGTTATGTTATGATATGACCTAAAATTCGTTGACTGCGCAGGTAGGTCGAGCGGCATTTAAGTTTTGAGGGAACTGTACATGACACTGGCCAAAATGTTTTAAAAAGACAATAAGATAAGACAAGATAACATAAAGATGTTTATTCGTATAAATGTTTTTACATTGTACATGTTTAGTATCAACCCCTGCCCTCTGCACTAGCGTGAGCTGTCTTGCAGGGGGCAGGTAGCTGTCAACAGATTGAAGAAAAACAAAATAATACAGAAATACATTTATAAAATGAAGTTTACAAATTTTTTATTTAACTTTCTCAGCCAGTACCTGTGTTACTTACTATCCTAAGTATTCAGTCTTATAAGTCTACTTTCCACCATCACTACACCATTATGTTCAATAGTTTATTTGTTTTTTTAAGTCCAATAGTTAGTAGGCAGGAGTATACTTGTTTTATAAATAGATATTTTTTTCCAATTTTTCTAATAGGATAATCTAATTTATTGGTCAAGTAGGGTCCGATAAACGTATGACATTTTTGGGCAAAGCTAGTACTAACATTGGGGACTTTAATATATTTGTGAATTTTACTTATCGTTTGGTGTTTGTGTGTTGCATACTCCGAGCATAACTCTGAGAACTGCTCTGTGAGCTCTTTCTCACTCAGCAGCCACACCCCAAATAGTTATACAGTACAATAGTAGAGTTTGAATTAAAAAAAAGTGAAACACATGCATTACCGTCCTTTGCGTTCGCATAGGTCCTCCGCAATCCGGTAAAAATACGCCGGGCGGCGGACAAGCAAGACTAAGGTGCAACAAGACTAACCGATGAATATGTCAATGAGCTTGGCCGCCATGCGGCGGTGCTTCCTGACGAACAGCGAGAACTGCTCCTGCTTGCCCAGCTGCAGCGGCAGCGAGAGGTCCGGGATGCTGATGTTCCGGATCGGGATGATCCTGCCAGTGCCCTCGCCGAACCGCTCGCTCAGCGCAGGCGCCAGCTCCTTATACTTCTCCGGCTGAAATTACATAACAAAATACATGCATATATCCCTGTTAGTTGGATTCGTCGAGGTATTAGTTGGATTCTTCGAGGTATTAGTTGGATTCTTCGAGGTACTAACTAGATTATTCAAGGTATTAGTTGGATTCTTCAAGGCATTAGCTGGATTCTTCAAGGTATTAGCTGGATTCTTCGAGTTATTAGCTGGATTCTTCAAGGTTTTAGTTTGATTCTTCAAGGTACATAGCTGTATTATTCAAGGTATTAGCTGGATTCTTCACGTATTAGTTGGATTCTTCAAAATTTTAGTTGGATTATTCAAGGTATTAGCTGGATTATTCAAGGTATTAGCTGGATTCTTCAAGGCATTAGCTGGATTCTTCAAGATATTAGTTGGATTCTTTAAGTTATTAGCTGGATTCTTCAAGGTTTTAGTTTGATTCTTCAAGGTACTAACTGTATTGTTCAAGGTATTAGCTGGATTCTTCAGGTATTAGATGAATTCTTAAAAATTTTTGTTGGATTATTCAAGATATTAGCTGGATTCTTCAAGGTATGTGTTAGGATATCCGCCATAATGAACACATAGGAACTCTGTGAACATTTCAACCGGCTACCTATTACGTTTCAAACAAAAGATAGGATAGACTGACAGACAGACAGACGGACGGACACACGTGGTAGATTTAGTAGCACTCTACAAACAAACAGTGATATGACGAGGTAAGACAAACTACAACTCACATAATAGTGATCAGGGAGTTGGAAGGTGGCTTTCTCTTCACCCTTCTGCATGAAGATCGGCTCGTTGGGCCGGTCGAAGAACAGCAGCAGGTTATTCTTGTCATTCGCCATCTTGGATTCTGTGAGCTCCTCTTTTATACCTTCCAATTAAATATACAAACATTCCAACAATTAAATGTGCAAACTTTTTTTTATGGAAACTGACACGGTTGGCAACATCACCTACAAGTTACAACATCCGTGATGCTTCCCTTCGGTCGTGCCGGCTACACTGAACTGGACGGAAAACACAAACTATTTACATAGCCGTTTCGACCGACCTTACATTCAGTGCGGTGGTACCAGCCCGGGCAGGTTAAACCCTAGTAATATAAGAAGGGAGTTATAAGTTATATATAACCCTTAGTCGCCTTTTACGACCTACACGGGGAGATTTTAATTATTTTTTTTTATTTAGGTTGTGTTAGTTAGGCACCTAAACCTACATACTGTAGGCAACTGAACCGTGTAAAACTGAAGATTTTTTTATATTTGTAAATTTTTTTGGAAATATAAAAATTTTCAGTTTTGTTGGCACTTGTATGGAGTGAAAAAAATATGTCAAAATAAAAACAAAAGATCAGGTGTACAATCACCCCCTTTCGCCTACTACCACTTATACCACCTAGTGTGAGACCGTGCATATTTGCAATATCTTATTTTTAATATTTTATTTTTTGTTTAACCAAATGCAAAAAGAGGGGTGTTATAAGTTTAACGTGTGTATCTGTGCATTTGTGTATCTGTGTGGCGTCGTAACTCCCAAACTGATGGCCCGACTTGTGCTGTGTTAGTAATCAAGTAATTGTGAATTAATAAAAAAATTACGTCTCACGAATGGACCGACTTGGATGCGGTTTTTTTTAAAAAGCTTGAAATAAAAGTTAAATTATAAATTTAAACAACCCCCAACCCCTTCAAATGTCAAAAAAGAATTTCCATTTTAGTTATGTGAAGGAGTCGGAGGAACGCTAAGTAAATAAAATATAAAAAGTCAGAGCTGCGCGGGTATTTAGCGGTCCCCCGACTCCTTTATGTAACTAAACGGAAATCTTTTTTTAAAATTGTTTTTCATTTTTAAATACAATTTTTTTAACATATTTGATTTATTTAATTCACGGGAAACACTTAGGTAGGTTACTCACCAGAAAATAATGACACACTGGCTGGAAGCACACCGGAGGAGGTAGGCCGCACTGCGCACTACGGCTCACTGTGACCTCTTAACATCGAACCCCGAGCTTTATACTCGCAGGGCAGCCAGCACAGCACACCGCAGCCGGCCGTGTGGTGCGGGGCGGCCGCGGGCCGGGGCGTGTGCACAAGTCTGCTAGACCGGGAGCTGAGTTTATTAGATAGATGCTTATAGAAATTCTTTATTAGGCACCGAAACATTAAGAGTTAACGGGACGGAAGTTAACTTTCTCCATACAAAATCGTCTTTCGGAATTTATTTTTTCTGGCCCCCTAAACCTTATCCGATTTATTAAATTTTTTTTCTTGTCTTAAGGATAGTCCAATCTACGTTCCTGTCATATTTTGGTTTAGATGGAATATACCTACAACACCGGAGCTAACAATTTTTATTTTGACCTAATAAATTGGGATTTTTTTATTTTTTGTTGTCATGAAGTTCATTAAGCTCAGCAATTAAGACGTAAGTAACGCAGGAACACAGCTCGGCCTTCTTTCTTACTTACTTATACTTACTTACTTTCTTCTTTTTAAGTACGAATTTCACGCGAGCGAAGCCGTGGGCAAAAGCTAGTTGTAGGTATATACCTATGTATTGATACCGGTACGCGGAGACAACGGATATTCACAGTACGTTCACAATAAACAAATAATCATTATTATAGTTAGGTAATATGACAGTTAGATCACTATAAGAAACTGTCAATGACTCTTGGCCTAAAAACCAAACACAATTTTGCACCCGAAGTGCAAAAGTGTGAGGAATATTGTCAAACAGTGTTACAATAATGTGTAAATTGAACGAATCCCTGTAATGGGTCGGTCAAACTGCACGGAAATAGTCTAAAACATGGGTGGCCAACCTTTTCAGCAGGGGGCCAAATTTTATAAATAAGATTGCTTGCCGGGCCGCACATGCGGCCCGGCATATTTGCATATTAATTTATTGTGTAATAAATCAGTACATATTGAAAAAAACTCAACCAAAAAACACAATCTAGTCTGTAATATGACGCCGTAGGCACAAATGCGCCTATATCACACACTGCAGGCAATTTATTGAAATAATACAATTCTCACCCGAAATGCACCATCAACAAATATAATCTGACTTGTAAGTACCTATGTAATATGGCGCAGAAGGAACCCGCAAAAATTATGGAAACAAAAGAATTCTAATCTGAAATGCACCTTAACCAACAAACAGAATCGGCTTGTAATATGGCACATAAGGAAAAATAATGAAAACGATAAAATAGTCTGAAGTGCACCTGAACCAACAAATATAATCTTAATTTCTTTCAATATCGTTCCCTGGTATCCGGGCGGATACCAGATTTGTTGCTTTGGTAGCCTTCCATGGTATCCGCGCGAGTTTACTGAGGGCCTAGTCCGAGTTAACGTGACAGCTACGTAAACGTCAAATACCGATCGAATTGAGTTTTTATGTATGGGAGCACAATACGCTCACCGCGGCGCCACTAGAGAGCTCCATACATAAAAACTTAATTCGATCGGTATTTGACGTTTACGTAGCTGTCACGTAAACTCGGACTAGGCCCTCTGACCTAACTTCACCAGTTTACGAAATATTTTAGTTTATGTCAAGGTCGGCGCGCGGAAAACACCTGGAAGTCAAAGGGGATAAGCATATTTAATAGATGGGAAACGAATGGGTTAAATTTTAATTTTATTTACTAATGCCAAAAACTATAATGTACTCCTACATCAATGGGATATGATAGGAACGAGGAATGATGATTGCTCTTTTGCTGGTTCTCGTCTCTCGAAGCTACGCGGGCCGCAAGCTGACGCCCCCTGGCCGCGGGTCGGCGGGTTGGCCGCGCCCGGCTGGTCTAAAACCGCATCCCTATTGATGTATTCACAACTGCAAGATAAACACTGGGTACAACGATATGTGTGCCATGGGAATGTCATTATTTGTTTGAATTTAATAAAATAGGCTTTCAAGCGGCGGGTGGCCGGGTTGTTCGGGCATCGGCTCCTCATGCGAGAGGTCCGAGGTTCGAATCTGGTCGGTGTGTACGAATGAGTTTTTTCTGACGACAAAATTTACGTGCATACCTACCTACACCTGCTGCTTCACTGTTCGGAACCGGTGTAAAACTGTATGTCGCTTCCCTTGCCCCTTCCTAGTTGATAGGCTCAAATTGTAGCCGACTGAGTTGGTACCACTACTGGATGTAAGATGGCCGCATAACAGCCCAAAGGGGAGTACTCACATGGCACCTAGTTCATCAAGGTGTTATGAGGTGATGTAGCCAACCATGATATGTTTCATAAAAAAAAAATTGGTTGTCTGTAAAGTCGGTTTACGGACGATAGTTTTACGTGATGACGTGGAATAATCGTTCTATTTCCAGTAGAAAGATTAATCATCTTGTGACTGGCCATCAATAAACTTCTGTTGTCTGATCTTGACAGTTTTACTTCTTAAGACGTTTCCATGGTAACTTTGACTATACCGACTGTGCCTCTCTATCGCTTGTTACGCGCTCTCGCTTGCACACACAAGCTCAGATGGAACGTGTCATTTTTTCGTGCGTGCAGCCGGTGTTCATCAATTTATAAGACGTGACGTCATCACGTCAAAAACTTGTGAAGGAAATGTCATACATAACATAAGCGATGCCAGTTTTACTGTGTAAAAGATCGACTGGAATTTTCATTCTGACATATAAATTACAAGCTTTTGCCCGCGGCTCCGTTTCGCGTGACTTTTTGCTCACAGCTCAGGCCGCCGATGATGTAGCGGTAGCGTTATGATTTATTACTAGGTGGTAGGGTTCAACCCGCCCGGGATGATACCACCGCACTGAATGAAACGTCGGTCGAAACGGCTATGTAAATCGTTTGTGTTTTCCGTCTAGTTCAGTGTAGCCGGCACGACTGAAGGGAAGCACTGACATGGCACCTAGTTCACCCGGTGTTATGGGCTGACATCACGGATGTTGTAGGTGATGTAGCCAAAAAAAAAACAAAAACAAAATTCATATAGATACCTATTGACGTACATTACACGGCCGTTTAGAAGTTTCGCTTCATTAGGATAACAATAGTCTTTCGACATATTCTGCTGCTCACAAAATATCCTCTCCTAAGTAATCTTTGAATATTAATACATCAATGAACGCACAGGAGCTGGGCCTGGCTGTTGCGTGCGGTCAACTCTTATCAATAAGTTCCCACACAACATTACTGGGAACTAAACTTGAACTGTCATAGCGTGACTGGTAATTATTTGAAATGAAATGAAATGAAAATATTATTTCTCCTATACAACGAAAACAAGAAAACGATAACAAGAATTAAACCTGAAGGAGAAAAAATTATAATTATACAGACGAATTGAGAACCTCCTCTTTTATGAAGTCGGTTAAAAATTAACCAACTCAGCATTTTTTGCTGTAGGAAGGTGCCCTACTAGTGCTGTTTCTAGCTACAGATAATAACTACCGTATACCGTGTGGGGCCGGTACTTAAAAAGAATAGCCCCACTGCATCTCTCCCCGTGCATGTCGTAAAAGGCGACTAAGGGATAAGGACAAGATACTGCGCTAAAGGGCGACAGGATAGCCACTTCTCACCTTGGCGCAGTCCTTCCACCTAGTCATGCAGCAGGTGGGTTCTTCGTGCCTTACTTGCTGCTTGATAGTTGCCTTGTCCGTATACTGTGCTAATAAACGTGGTGGTCGGTGTTGTGCTGTAATTTGCCAGAGTCCTTATAGCACAACACCGATTACTCTGCTTACCGCCTGATTGTCGGGATACAGCGTGTGTTATGTATGTAATGTATGTATGTAGTTAATAACAACTCAACCTCTGTGAAGAACCCCATTTCCAAGTCTCCCCACTCTGTGGTCTAATTGAAGGTTTTTTTTTTACATACTATATAATATACAAAAATATTTCGGCCCTTTATGGGACGTCGTCAGTTGATTAATTATAATATGATATATTATAATTAATTTTGCCATAACAAAGGAGAATGGGCTATTTGGTCTACCCCTCCTCTAGCTGTGAGTGTTATATCAATGGAAAGGTTGATATATATAGAACATTTTTTAGTATGGCAGCCAACGTCAATTATTAGTACTTTAGGAATTATATCACTTCTTAGTTTTATAAACATAGAACCTTATCATAGTAATATGCTTACCTCTGTACGATGATCATCGTTCTAGGAAGGGTAAGTACTTAGAGCGAAACAGTTCCAAAATGACCGAGCGGTATTGAAACCGTAATGATTAAAATACCATTTTTTTGGTTTCAATACCGCTCGGTCATTTTGGAACTGTTTCGCTCTAAGTACTTACCCTTCCTAGAACAATGATCATCGTACAGACAGGGGTCAGCATATTACTATGATATGGTTCTATGTTTATACAACTTAAAGTGATATAACTCCTAAAGTACTAACAATAGATGTTAGGTATCTTTGGACAAAATGGTTTTCTTGGAAAGACCTTTCGATTGATATATCATTCATTGTTAGAGGAGGGGTAGACCAACTTCCATATGTACATTTTTGCCCATCCTCCTTTTTGGTTTTGTTATTTTTTACCGTGTGGGGCCGGTACTTAAAAAAAAAGAATAGACTCTCTCAATAGCATCTCTCCCCATGCATGTCGTAAAAGGCGACTAAGGGATAAAAACAAGATGCCGTGCTAAAAGGCGACAGGTCGCCACCTCACGCCATGCAGCAGGTGCTCTTACTTGCTGCTTGATCGATTTTTTTTTTTTTTTATTATGCAAACTGACACGGTTGGCTACATCACCTACAACATCCGTGATGTCAGCCCATAACACCGGGTGGACTTGGTGCCACGTCAGTGCTTCCCTTCGGTCGTGCCGGCTACACTGAACTGGACGGAAAACACAAACTATTTACATAGCCGTTTCGACCAACCTTTCATTCAGTGCGGTGGTACCAAACCGGGCGGGCTAAACCCTACCACCTAGTAATATAAGAAGGGAGTCATATCCCTTAGTCGCCTTTTACGACATACACGGGGAGAGATGCAGTGGGGCTATTCTTTTAAAGTACCGGCCCCACACGGTACTCTTTCTATCTATCTCTCTCTCCTGGAATTGCGTTTCCACCATTATGGGCTCACTACCTGTCAATTGTGTTAGTGTTGTGAGTTGCGACAGCCGGTGGCTCGGAGCAGGGTAGGTAGTTATTTTAATAAAAATGGGCTCCAGTTACCCTACTCGTCTCATTTTACTATGACGTCGGTCAGTCGGTCAGATTCCGCTATCGTCAGATTTTTCTTTTTTCCACATAGGTCAGAATTGTGAAGCTGGTGACGAAACCGTAATTATCGTGATTCCTCGTCCGTCAGATTTGCCGATTGATGGCGCGCAATGACAGACGTCTGCAAGCGAACAGCAAACGGAACACGCCGAATGCTTGTCTCCAACTCTCCGTAGTTTCTTAATTCATTTGATTCACCTATGCTATCACTCTATCTTACTTAATACGTCATGGTTTGGGCCCTGCGCTAGCTTCAACGGAGGAATGTTATATATGGGCATGAGAGTTTTGACCGCGGTGGTGCAGGGTACAGAGAAAAATACAAATCATATTTTTAAGCTCAACACAATCTCTTGAAAATTACATGTTTGAATAATCGAAAACTTAAGAAATCTGATCAAATGTAGCTTGTAACAAAACATTTATTTAATGTGTCGCTTGTCCCACCCTGGACAACATACTGGCTGCGAATAAATCCCCTGGAACAATATTATATTATTTCCCTAAATAAGGAGATCCGTTTGGACAAAAAATCCACATGGATCCCCCAGGGCATCCAAACGAGGGGAGCTAAGTGGACGGAGAGACATAGAAGAGAAAAGCCAAAAAGAGTTTGTAAGAAAGTTTATTAATAGACATATTTTGAAGAAAATATTTTCAGTGAAACATATTAACAAAGAACTCAAAACAATTTTAGTTAGAAACTAAGACTCGTAGACTATGCTAGACAGTAATCTAGATTTAACTACAATTTTAATACGCTATACGTCAACTAGTCAATATGGAAATATTGTTCAAGCGTGCGCCAAGCGTTCACCGTCAACTGTCAACCGTAGACAGTGTGTCGGCGAACGCACCGCGCAAACTTACGTGTTTCACAACACACTGCAGGAACATTAAAGAAATGGCTCAACTCACATGTAACCACTGGAAACAATTTTGTGTATAAAATAATCTGCACAAAACGGCCTGCATTTCGCGTTCACATCAATTTAGTAAATATTGCCAGGGATAGTGCGACATATAAAAAATGCTACAAGAATTTGTCCGTTCAGACCATTAACTACTCTCACCCATACCGATGCTCAGCTTTTGTGATTGCACTCACACACAACTGGATTTATCCAAACAAAGAGTATAATATAAGTTGACTTCGTTTCTCGAGCCCAGCTACTTTTGAAGCAAAATACCAGTGTCTGATGTCGTTTTCGCCCTATTTAGCTGAAGGCAAGTCAATCGGGCCTGTGCTTCTTTAAGATCAACCGTGTAACTATAAGAATATTTGATTTGAAACTGGCAAGACCATTCTTCAAGATCCAGTCGCGACCGTCACACTGTAATGCCGGCACTTCACTTGGCTTAGCGTATTCGTGTTTGTTGCAAACATTTTAGTTTTATCTCGCTCTAAACAAGCCATTAAAGGGAGAAGAAACGGGAATTTTTGCCAAATATTTGTGTGCATACAGCCACGTGTGGTGCTAGCATCAGTGCGACCCGTATATGCGAGACACAATCGGTATCGATGAAAATAGTAGTTAGTGGTCCAACCATTAAGGTCGAAATTTCAAAATCGCCAATGCCACAACTTAAACCCGAACACACTTCTATAGGACTATATATTATCTCCGATTAGACACTAAGATTCACATCGATACATATGTAGATATACACAATAGACACCTAGACAATCGAACGTCCTAACCCCGACCGCCGCCGACCGCTCCGATCCGCCATCACACGTCACTTACCCTTTAGCTCTTTCTAGAATTTTCTTTCAACAAAAACACACTGCCGTAATTCAGCGGACATCGAAATTTCGCTGCTGTTTTGGGGTCCTACCTTGAGCCCTAAAGGAATAACTGTGATTTACTCCAAAACTTAAATGTGTTCTAGCATTCTTACCTAAAAAATTTGCAATGTTTTATGTAGAAGTCACTTTTGAAATTTCTCACGTGGCTTTCCAAACCCTCTTCCACTAAATACAGAGGCCGGCCACTGTAGCTTTAGAGGTTCATAACTGCCACCATCTAGTCTCGAAAGATCCACTGCATGAGCGTAAACAAATAAATTTGATATTATATTATAAAACAGCATTGTTTTCAGATATCTGATAATTTCGACGTTTTAGCCAAGCCTGTAAATGACAGGTACCACTGGGAGTATACCCGCCAAACGTATGAGGGCTTGTTGTCGTGGTAGTTGTTGCTTTTGTTAATTATAGGGGTGGCTCCAAACTAGCCCGTCTTGGTCCGGGACCTTCGTGAAAACCCCTCGTTTCCAGCAACCCCCGTCAACCCTATGTACTCGACCAGGTAACACGATGCCCAGGGTCGCTGCAGACCTTCGCAACGAAATCTTCGTGCCTCGATGTAAAAGGGGTCAGACAGTCTTATTCCGTTGAAAAAATACCACAAACTAAAATGCAAGTGAGCAGTTGTCAAGGCGGACCGAAACGGCGGCGGTTGCGACAATTCTCTCTAATCTAATTACAGTTTTACAGTTTTTTTTACCCAAATAATACTGCGCCGCGCGTCGGACGCCACATTCAACACAAACAAGCCAGAGGGTGCGGAATCACTTATATTTTGTGGAATCTAAATGTTCTCCAACTAGCCTCGAGCGTGCGCTACTACTGTGCCGCTACTTCAGCAATGGCATGTACATGTCAGTTTGACAGTTGATCTGGATGCACCGACAGTGTTGGCCCAATGGCCCTTAAAAGCTGCGATTCCGTGCGGCGCCGCTAGCGGCATGAACGTGCGGCTGTGCTCTGCTAACTATGGTAATTTGTGCGACATAGTTATATAGCCGTGTTGATCGCGCAAGTCGCAATTGACGCATATCGCGGGCCACTTCGCTCGGAGTCTCAGCTTACATAGGCATTTATTTTGTTGGATTTGTCCCTATTCGGGATAGGCAAAGGTCATTATTAACCTTACAGCCTCGTCTGTTGTAATTTTTCTCGTCTGTTCTAATTCTTCTTGTAATTGCGAGAAATGCAAAAATAATGTTGATTAGCGACGCGCCAAACACGCGCTCAGACGCCATCTTTTTGCTTTTTTTATTGTGTTGTGGTTGTGTCGGGGGTGGCTATCACATAGACAATTTCAACCAGTATCACATTGGATATCACTAAAGAATAGCTGTTGCAAAACCGGCAAATACTTCTATAAATTTCACTATTTGCAGCCTATAATGTAATTCATTACTTCTTTTCATAGTATATTGTGGTACAACATGTAGGTAGCCATTTGTTTCTTCAGTGACTGCAGTATCTTCTCCGTGTTCTTATGAGTGTCTCTTGAATTTTCTCTCAGCTTCGACTCTAGCTCGAGTCTTATTCTCAAGTCTTCGTCGCCGATGGTTCAGTGTAGCCATCTTCCTTGTCATTAAAACGGTTTGTTTCCTTTTTGTACTGATTGTGCACTCCCTACTAACGATGGAACACCTTCCGTAATTTTCTTCTCTAATTTATTGCATACGCTCAAAGATAGAAAAGAAAACTGAGAAAGATGTTCCATCGATAGTGTCAATCCACAATCAATAGAAAACAGGAAAAAGACGTTTGAATCACAAAGAAGAAGGCAACACTGAACCGCCAGCGAAAAATCCTTAAGAAAAATACTCAAGCTAGAGCCATAGCTGAGCGAAAACTGAGAGAAGCTAATTATAACACGGAGAAGAGCCTAGAGTCACTGAAGAAACAAATAGCTACTTACATGTTATACCACAGTATGAGTAGTAAGTAAAGCCTGTTCCAGAACCACGCTGAAAAAATATCATTGACCGTTAAGCACAACATAACATCTCTTCCTTAGCGATTTGCGTGCACAAGTGTGCAAGGGAGCTCAACGCTTGACGGTCAGTGACTGTTTCATCGCTTGTCTTGGGAACACACTTCATATAATATGCTCACGACATCAGACTAGAGTCAGTAATTTGTGTCTACTGATGCTTCCAAAATTATTCCTCTCGCTTCGGTGTCCATGACACAGTACTGCCATCAGTCTCGTTGTGCCTACAAAGCGTATGAAACTCCACTGTCGGTGAAAGCAGATTCGTATCAAAAGCACTCACAACCATTGGATCAATTTCTACAATGCGACGAAAACTCAAGTTTTGAATTTTAAAATTGTAAATTTCTTATTACAATGTGTAAAAGTGAGAGAGCTATAAATAAAGGCAATAATTTTCTACCAAAGAAACAATCTTTAACAAATTTTTGATTGTCAGTTACAGGTGTCAAAACAAAAAAAACACTCGTTGAAATTGTAAAATACAAAACTGAATACATTCCCAAATACAAATTTTGTGCTTTCTTCTCAATTTAGATAGCAAAGGTAACACAAGTTGCGAATGTCCTGCCATTTGATATAGGCGTACCTAACTCATCTTGTATCCCTTTAGAGTAAGTCAACGAGTTATAGTTATGGGTATAGAAGCTGCCTCACTTGGTATGGGATACACAAACAAAATGAGTTAGTTCGCAAAAGATTTCATTCAATGTCAAGAGCAAAATATTGACGCTTCATAGATGCATAGGTAATATCGCTCGCCACCGCTTTCTACGCAAACTGTCTGGCAAGAGAGACCTGGAATTTCATCGAAAATTTAATTAAAAAAATCTAACGGACAGTTTGCGTACAAAATCACACTAGACTGACCGCAATACCTATTTTAATCGCATCATTATTCTGTTAGCTCCGAATGAAATCCAAGTCGCCGCTACGATATACCTAAATATCCTACTGTATTATATCCGTGCCTCTAGTGACCGCGTTAAAGCTTGCTCCACGCATTGGCCAAATAAAACAAACACTTTAGTTCCATCTCCCTCTAAATTGCTTAGTTAGAGAGAGATGAAGCACACATTTATATGGCTTTTTAATTTCAATGATTGGAGCCGACTTAACAAGCACGCTCTGAGTCTCGGCTTCCCGCACTAACGCAATGGAACGATCACTTCAAAAACATTTGGCATATGGTGATAATGTTACACTGTATCAACTTTTTTTACTCAAGATCTGCTATCACTGCGGCGACATATTTTATGCGTCCAAATATTTGATGCATATTTCCATGCGTCCAAATATTTGATACAAATCTTGAGTAAAAAAAATTTATATCGCAATCCTATGCCAAAAATTTTTGAAGCAATTGTTTCATAACGTTGCGAGTCCGATTCGCACCGCGCCCTTAAAGCCTCCTCCACACACGGGCCAAACGAGGCAAACATTCTCGCATCATCTGAATTTATACGCTTAGCTTAGAGAGAGATGACACTAAAAACATTCGCCGTCTCTTCGCCGACGCGCGGAGAGCGACACCGCTCGACGGGAGGCGCGGACATTCCGCAATCACAGTTTTTTTACAACATCGATGGGCGCCACTGTAGCAGGTGAGCAGGTAGATGATAGAGTGTAGCATATAATGTTTGGATCGCGACGCTGTCCGGCGGGTGTGTGTGCAATGTTGAGAGAGAGAGTGGGGTGAAGTTTAGCCGCTCTTAAAGAGCAAGATGGCTACCTGGCCGAGGTAGAAGTAGATGAAGTGGCGAGTCTCGTGCGTTACGTACGAGCCGAAGTTGCGGCCCACTATGCAGTGCCATGTCGGGTTGTATTTCTTGTCGAACTCCTTCTTTATGAAGGCGGCAATGTCCTGTAACAACGCAAGTGCGTTTCGTAATTTAATTTAGTTTTTTTATTATGTAATCCGGTATGGTTGGCTGAGGTACTGTGTGGGGTCGGTACTAAATAAGAATAGTCCCACTGCATCTCTCCCCGTGCATGTCGTAAAAGGCGACTAAGGGATAAGCGGCCTGCGACTTGTGGCTTCCATGGAAGACATAGGCTGGCTGGTGTAGCTGGAGACTGCGGGGTTTTGCACGAAGGTCCCCAACCAAGCGGGATTAGTTTGCAGGCCTAGAGCCAACCCCAAACCAAAACAACAACAACATGGGTGGCTGAGTCGGAGGGGCCAAAGCGCATGCTCCGACCGGCCAATATCACCTCCGAGATGGTAGGTGCCATACCGGAGACTTCCCTGGATTGCTACGGCTATACTGGACTAGAGGAGAACACAACCGAGGCTGCTATGCGACCATCTTACATCCAGTATGGTGGTACCAACCCAGTCGGCTACAATTTGAGCCTACCACCTTGTAAGGGGCAAGGGAAGGGACCTACAGTTTTACACCGGTTCCGAACGGTGAAGCAGCAGGTGTAGGTATGCACGTAAAGATTTTCGTCAGAAAAAACTCATTGGTACACGCCGACCGGATTCGAACAAATGCGCAAGTACAAACTTTACTGCAAGCCAAAGTTAGCTCGGACGTCCAAAAGCGAATTCCCAAATTCAAAGGCCAAAGCGGCTATGAAAGAAAAAAGGTTGTCTTTTCCGTCCAATAACAGTGTAGCCGGCACGGCCAAAGAGAAGCACTGACATGGCACCTAGTTCACCGTGGTGTTGTGTGTTTCGTGTTTATACTGTCAAGTTCAGTGTAGCCGGCACGGCCGAAGGGAAGCACTGACATGGCACATAGTTCACCAAGGTGTTATAGGCTGACATCACGGATGTTGTAGGTGATGTAGCCAACCGTGTCAGTTTCAATAGAAAAAAAAAATATTCCGATTTCTATGGTGTGTGAATTATTTATTATGCAAACCAAAGTTATTCAGAATAAGTATCAAATTGGAAAATTATTATCAGTAGCTATCTATGTATGGATGCCTGCAGTCTACAAACTACCCAATAACAGCCGGTTAGTGGTTAGTTTTATCAGTTACATTGTGGGGTGTTTATCACATATGAATAAGTGATGAAAGCATGTGTGGCCCGGTACTTATTAAGAATAGCCCCACTGCATATCTCCCCGTGCATGTCGTAAAAGGCGACTAAGGGATAAGGACAAGATAACGTGCATAAGGGACGACAGGCCAGCCACCTCTCACCTTGGCACGGTGTTTCCACCGAGTCATGCAGCAAGGCCTTACTTGCTGCCTGATCTGAGTTATCTTGTCCGTATACTTTGCTAAACGGTGAATAATTTTTAAACGGTTTTATTTAGCTTGACTCCGTATATTTGTGTCTTTGTTTGTTTCTATCTTTGTTTCAAATCTTGCGACAACTTTTTCAACTACTTCTACTGAACCGATTTTTATGAAACTTTGTTTTTAAAAACAAACTGGACAATCATAAAAAAAAAAAATAAAAAAAAAATAATAAACTAAATAAGTGTGGTGATATAGGCGCATCAGCTAATAGCTGTTAGCCTATGAATAATAATATAATAATATCCATTTGTTTTTGTATTAATTTTAGATTTTAAGTTTGTAAATATTATGTAAAATTTATATAAAAAAAATGTGTAAATAAATGGATAATATAATAATATAATAATAAAAAACGTGGTGGTCGGTGTTGCGCTGTAATTTACCAGAATACTTGCAGCACAACACCGATTACTCTGTTTACCCCGATTGTCGGGATACGGCGTGCGGTATGTATGTATGTACCATCTGGCAACCCTGACTACCAATACTAGACCTATCTCTCGTGCTTTCTTCCATTGGGGTACATACTATTTGTTTTGTTTACACGCGCCGCCGCTCCGAGCGATAACAGAACGAGATGCAATCGCAGAACACGATCCGCAGACGCACAGCGGCGCGAGCAATCATCGTGACTGATAACACGGGGTGCACTGACGCACTTGCCCGATGAAATAATCTCCACACAGATGCGCTGAATTAGTTGTATATCTTTGTTTATTGTATAATTTCATCTATAAGTAGGTAAACTAACGCTTGGACATGTCGAAAATTCCGCCAGTTCTAAATTCAATGCGAAGAAGAACTGACAAACCAACTTCGCAAGTCACAATGTTTTGTTAGTACCTTATAAGTATTATATTATAGTAACTTACAAGTAATTAACGTTTATTGCCCGTGGTACCACCAGGTTGTACACCCAGTGGTACCACGGGAAATTTTTTTTGCCCGTAGTACACCTGAACATTCTATTCTGATGTTTATGTTAGATGATTATTATACATACTAACTTTTACCCGCAGCTTCGCTCGCGTAAAATTCGGTTCAAAAAATTCAACATTAAACAAAAACAAAATTTGCAAACAATGAATTTTTAAAAATTTCAAAACTTAAAATTTTTTAAAATTTCTGAATTTTCAAAAATTTCAAAGTTCTCTCAATTTTAAAAAATTTCAACAATTCGAAATTTAAAACTTTAAAAACAAAAAACTATAAGTGAGACTGAGAACTATAACTTCTAACGCACGTACACTTTACTTTTTTTTAATGGAAACTAGTGTTGCAACGGATAGTGGATTGGCCGGATATCCGGCCAGACGTAGGTCTAGGTTTAGGTTTAGGATAGAGTGGAGCCATAAGGCAGCGATGTACTTTCCCAGGATGCAAACTATCTCCTTCCCAAATTTTAAAGAAATCTTTTTAGCCGTTTAGGCGTGAAAAGCCGACGACAGACAGACTTACTTTCGAATTTATAATATTAGTGTGCATAGTGTGGATTTGATTGATTATACCGGTATTAACTTAGTCCTGGTTTCCAACTTGGTTAGTTGGAAAAGAATGCCGCAAGGCATTAAACTCGCCTTTTGTGACCCTTTATTTAATGGTGAACAAAATCAGAACAGATGTTCAGGTTGTTGTTGTTGTTGTTGTTGTTGTTAGGTTTGGGGTTGGCTCTAGGCCTGCAAACTAATCCCGCTTGGTTGGGGACCTTCGTGCAAAACCCCGCAGGCTCCAGCTACCCCAGCCAGCCTATGTCTTCCATGAAAGCCACAAGTCGACCGGGGTGTCTGCAGACCGCCGCAACGGAAGATGGGGAGCGGAGTATGTCCCTTCGTTGGTTGTCAAGCACACTGCACTCCAACAAAACATGCTCGGCCGTTTCATCCGTCGCCAAGCATCCTCTGCATAGTGGACTATCCGTAATACCCATCGTGTGTAGATGTTTATTTAGTGAGCAGTGACCGCTCATCAGACCAACGGCTATTTTTAGCTTAGCCCGGGCCAGGTTGATAAGCTTCCGAGCCAGCCTTCGGTCTGGTTTAGGAAGGGCAGCTCTCGACTGTCTGCACTCTGAGAGGCCCTTCCATCTGTCCCTGTGTTTCCGTGATGTCGACGCGTGCAACCAAGATCTCTGTGTGCTCGCTGACGGCATTATCACGGGTTCCGCTCCTATAGGTATAGTTCTGGATCCTCTTCGGGCGAGGTCATCAGCGCTGTCATTTCCGTCGTCTTCGTTGTGGCCTTTTATCCACTGGAGGATCACCTTGTTATTATTACCTGCAACCTTCTCCAGGGCTCCACGACATTGTAGCACTAGGCCTGAGGTACACCTCTTGCTCTTCAGTGCCATAAGAGTCGCTGCGCTATCTGAGAGTATCTTGATAATGTACCCTGATACGCCCATCTCAGTCACAGCGGTTGCCGCCTGAAGCACCCCGATTACTTCCGTTTGGAAAACGGTTGAGTGTGCACCAAGTGGTACTGATCTGTTGATGTTCAGCTCCAGTGAGAAAATGCCCGCACCGGTTCCGCTGCTTGTCCGTGACCCATCTGTGAAGATTCTGAGTTCCGTCTCACTAGATGGGCCAGGGGTTTTTGGTCCTATTATGACCTCGAAATGTTTTTCGAAGACGTGGGTGGTGGGTATCCGATCGGAACCTGCCCTTAATAGGGGTAGTTCATTGCACATAGTGTTCAGGACACTTGTGTGCTTTACCGGTTCGTCCCCTTTCCATAGTCCTAGCGCATTGAGCCTTAGTGCGGACGCCGCTGCCTCCTGTCTGACAAATAGGTCCAGCGGCGTCAGACAGAGCATGGCTTCAATGGCGGCCGTGGGTGTTGTGCGCATACAGCCCGTAATGCCTATGCAGGCAAGCCTCTGCAGCTTCTCTAATTGCATCGTTGTGGTCCGCAGTTTGGATCTGGGCCACCAGACCACGGCTCCGTAAGATAGCATCGGTCTCACTATGGCAGTGTACATCCACTGAGTAATTTTGGGGGTTACACCCCACGTTTTTCCCAGCAGCCTGCGACACTGCCAGAATGAGACGGTTGCTTTTTGTATTTTTTGGTCCAAGTGCCTACTCCAGTTGAGTTTATTGTCAAGAATAATGCCCAGATACTTGACTTGCTCTGACATTGTTAGCATTGTCCCATTAAGCGTCGGGTATCTAAGGTTCCCGAGCTTCCTTTTGTTCGTGAAGAGAACCATCTCTGTCTTCTTCGCGTTCACCGACAGAGATTGTTCCTTGCACCAGTCCTCAATGATCTTGAGAGCCCCTTGCATCACTTCACACAGTATCGTTTCGAAGCTCCCATTTATGAGGATGGCAATGTCATCCGCATAGCCGACCGTGTAGTACCCGGCCTCGTTTAGGCGCCTTAAGAGGCCGTCCACCACAAAGTCCCACAACAGCGGTGACAACACCCCTCCCTGTGGGCAGCCTCTAGCGACTAGAGCCCTCGTTGTGTCTGCCACCGTCACTTGAACCGCTCTGAGCTTCAGCATGTTTTCTATCCAGCCACTGATTGTGGAATCAACACCATACTGTGTCAGAGCCTGCCCAATACTTCCGAAGGTCGTTTTATCGAACGCGCCCTCTATGTCGATGAAGACGCCTAGGGTTGACATTTTGCAGATGTTCAGGTGTACCAAGGGCAAAAAAAAAAAAAAAAATTGCCCGTGGTACCACTGGGTGTACTACGGGCAAAAAAAATTGCCCGTGGTACCACTGGGTGTATTACGGGCAAAAAAAAATTGCCCGTGGTACCACTGGGTGTACAACCTGGTGGTACCACGGGCAATAAACGGTAATTAACCCATACTACCGCCCAAAAGAGCATTAATACTTACAGCATAAACATGAATACTGAAGAATCTGACCACTCTGCCTATTTATATTACCTATATCTGGTGTATAGTGCCATCGTCAATTTGATACTTAAATATTATCAAGTCAATTCAACAACAATTAGTAAGAGTTTATTACAAAGAAATGTAATAAATAAGTCATATTAAAAATCTAAAGATACAAAGTGTGTCCAATTGTCAAGTTATTTATAAACAGTAGTCAGATTCTTAGACAAAATTATGGTCAGCTAAAGCATTCCTAACAGTGTAACAACTCTTTTCAATTAACATTTGTTTAATTCTTCGTTTCAAAATTATTATCATCTAATTACGCGGCGGGTGGCCGAGTGGTTTGGGCATCGGCTTCTCATGTGAGAGGTCCGCGGTTCGAATCCGGTGGTGGTGGAAAATTTATAAATTAAAATTTGCGAAGCGCATACCTACACCTGCTGCTACACCGTTCAGAACCGGTGTAAAACTGTAGGTCCCTTCCCTTGCCCTACTACTACTACTGAATGGTCACCCGTCCAAGTTTTGGCCGCGCACGATCATCACGAACGACAGTCGACCGATCGGCACCACACGAACAGTTCAGCACCACTGAAACTGTTTTATTTTATTTTATTTATTTATTTTAAACACTGACAGCTAACAGCTGGTGCGTGTGTATTCTGTTTTTTTTATTTATGAGTGCACTTGTAATGTCTTTAAGTATTTTTGTTTGTTTTTTGTTTTGTTTTTTTTTTGTCTAATTGGTTTTTTAAAGAATTAACCGAAGGGGCGCTGACGGTGTCCTCAGATAATTTGTTCCAGGCCCTTACGACCCGGTGCATCAGAAAATGCTTCCTGGGGTTGGTTCATGTGTGGGCCATTTTAGTTTTAATGAGTGACCGCGAAGATGTTCTTCAGTGCTCCTTTCGTACATTGACTGTAGACTTGGTGCATGTTGTGCGGATTTGAGCAACAAAGTGGAACGCACCTTCTCAATGTTGAACTTCTCGAGCGCTTGGGTGGCGCAGTCGACTGCGTCCTGCTGCATCTCGTCCCCCATGTCTGCGTTCTTGATCACCGCCTTACGGTCACACATCTTGATGCTTTTGTCTCCGCTGCGGACAACAAAAGAACACACTATATACAGGATGTTTGATGACTATAGGTCATACATAAAGCAAACCAGGTACTCCTGAGCCTATTTGGAGAAAAAAAGTTATGACATTTTGTTCTACGGTGAACTTTTTTTTTTTTTTTCATACAAAACTAAATAAAATTATTCCAAAGCTAGCAAAAATAAAAAGTCTACAGATCTCACACTACGCGCAACTATTAAAGGCATTGAAAATGTAATTTAGAACGAAAAATTTTGACAAATTTGTTAATAGGAATTCATTCTTTATCGTACTGACGATAAAGTGAACGGAGCGCAGACTGAACTCGCGTGTAAGAGACCCGCTACCGTCTACAGCTTTTGTCCGCCCGCCTCCTAAGATGGCTCAAACTGTAGCTTAATTCAATCCCGAGATTTTCCGTTTCTTGAATAACGAGCTCAAAAAAAAGTTATTGCGAAATTCTCCATCCAAGTCGGGGATTTTTTTGAATTTTTGACAAATTTTGGAAAATCTCAAAAAGTTACCGACCGATTTTGGGAATTCAAATTGCACTTAGCCCTTCGGCAGACGCACATTTTGACATATGGCCCATCCGCGTATCTCTCATATCTGCGAAACTACAGGCAAATGTCACAATTTCATAAATCGAGGCACTATACTCGATCACGAAAACAAAAATTTTTAATGTTAAAATTATTTAACATCAACCGTTTCAAAATATTGAGAATTGCCGATGGATCCGGTGACGATAACAGGCAACGCAGAACGTAGGTTTAGTTATGTTCACATTTTGTATTTTCAACAATGGACACGCTCATGAAAAAATATTTACCCTGAGATTGGATACATTCTTCAACAGATTTAACCACAAATCACTTCTTGAAAGCCTAATAAATCAAAAAACCACTTTTGAGTTTTTTTAAATATATAAAATAAAATAGTGCACTTTAGGTTCTTGCAGAAATTCCTAGACCGACAATCCCTGTACGCTTGCTCCCCGCTACATTACAGGGAGTGTGTTCAACTACAACTCTATAAATACACTCTAGAAAGGTCACACCTATAGGCGGGAAAAGGTCAGGTCACACCGAGCTGGGATTATAATCCAATACTTATAGATAAAAGGGGTCGCAAAAAGGTTTGCAGCGCCTGACAGAAGGAAGGGGCCTCCACATTTGACGGGAGGCTTCGTCGATGTTGATTAGATTTGCACAAATATGGAGTGCACTTAATCTAGACAAGATTTAAAATATATTTTTTTAGCACAAATGCAGTTGGACCGACTCCTCTGCGCGTCGGGTTATGCGAGAGGTCCGAGGTTAGAATCCGGTAGGTGCGTACTAATTGACCAGCGCCTCAATGTATTTGTGAGTGTTTGTCTCGTAAATGAAGTTGTAGGTACTGGGAGAGATCACAATAGATCTTCCTAGCTAGCAGTGATAACAGGACTCAGGGGCCCTAACTCTCACACTTTAAATCAAACATATTCATGTCCATACGATAGTAATACAAACTCAATAATATCCTCACGGAAGTGGTGGTGTGCCGAACTGGCCAGTTATAATATTATTTAGCGTTTTATTTTTATAAAATGTAAATTCTCTGATGCCGGCACTTCACTTGGCTTAGCGTATTCGTGTATTTGGCAAAAATTTCCGTTTTGTCTCCCTTTAATGGCTTGTTTAGAGCGAGATAAAACTAAAATGTTTGCAACAAACACGAATACGCTAAGCCAAGTGAAGTGCCGGCATGACACTTTTGCAATAAAATTCGAATGGAAAAGTCTGGTTTTCGTTCATCGCTAATAGGTGGTAAAAAATTTTATTATTTATTATCTAAAAATAATAATACCTACTATCTAAAAATCTAAAAATTATTAATATAATTAAATTATTATCTTAAATAATTAAAATTATCGAAATATAACAATGTAATCGTAACACGCAATTTCCAAATTTCAAAATGTATTTTTGGCAATTTTCGGCGTTCTTACTATGGTTGGTTCAACACTTTAGTGAGGATATTTGTTGAGTTCTGCATGTCCTTACGCTAGTAATATATATATAAGGTCTTTCAAAATTAGTTCAGAGTACGCTAAGGGGAGGTTCTGTATCATATAGGGAGTAAACCTATATACAATTTTTTGGACCTTGGGCTTTTTTTTTATGTAAAATATTTTTTATGTATTTAAATAAAAAAATAGGTGGTTGATTTTTATAGCCTAATCGATTCAGTTTCATAACAGTAACAAAAAAGTCTTCATCACCATTATGATCTAACACGTGTAAGTTGGTAAAAAAAATTAAATTCTTTCTATTCCATACTAATAAAACTAAAATTGTGGTTTTTTACAATTTCTGAAAGAAAGTCATCTATGTGTTGGAAGACTTTTTTTCTTGGCATGAAACTGAAACGATTACAAAAAATTTTTTTTTTACAATTTACATTAAACAAAAATTTTTTGGAAAAAAAAAATTTTTTTGTTCTTCAAAAGTGATCTATTTCCGATACAGAACCCCCCTTAGCGTACTCTGAACTTATATCAATGATATCAAATGGTTTTAAAGCTATCACTCAATTACGTTAGTTAGTACCACAGAGCATCAAATACCTACCGCGCGCGCCCCCTACTAGAGACGCCCTAAGCGATAATATTTGAAACCCAAAAACTACACGCAGTGCTGCTAGCGCTTCGTATGTGTGTGTGTGTGCTAGTATCGACACTACACACAAAGAGGAGCAAGTTAGGCACACACACAAAACAAATGCACACGCACAACACACATATGTAAGTCATAGGCCACGCCCACAGGCTTCAACGGCGATGTAGGGAAATTGCGCTCAGGGCGCCTCTAGGAGGGGCGCGCGCATTTGATGCTCTGTGGTTAGTACCAATACGATGGCTTACATGCAATACCTCGTAACCCACAAAAAAGCTGAAATCGAGTTAAGTATACAGAAAAATTTCAAATTAAAAACTTCAAAAACTCGCAAGTCGCAACCCACGGTCTATTGAATTTAATAATTTGAAATAGTGGCAATAAATCACTTCCCCAAGCGAGTGGTAACACATTCAGCGAAATTTGCGACCAATTTCTCGCAAGCCACTCGTAACCCACAAAGACGCTGAAAATTCAGCGACATTTGCGAGAAATTTCTCGCAAGCCACACAGGCTATCAAAATAGTTAAAATAATTATATTTATTTTCAATCATATTTTTGATTATAACTATTAAAAGCAATCAAACAAGAACAAAAACCACAAAATATTTACATTTATTTCATTATGTATGAAATAAAACAGTTTTCACCTTCTTCTGTAAAATTTGATCTCCGTGGGTTACGAGATATTGCAGGTAAGCCATCGTATAGGAAACTTAGTGGGGTGAATATTGATATAGCGGGAGTTAGATCGAATATTGCTGGTATGCTTTTTGTTTAGGCCGAGTTAAAAGATTAAATTATAGTGAAATTATTGTTTGCCGGAAATGCGTAGTTTCGGAGAAAAAATATTTTACATATAATACGCGGGATGGATCTCGGCGTGTCATCGCCGCAGCGGGCGACCCGCCACGCGAATACACTATACAAGTACGGTGCGGGTGCGAGGGAGAACACTGACGAACCGCTGCGGCGGCGACACGCCGAGATCCGCCCCGCGCATTATACAAAATTAATTTTCGATTTTTTTTTTAATTTATGCACCAAAACATTTATTTTGAATAGGAATTTATGCAAAAGCGCCGTCTCAACATTAGGTTAGGGTTAATTTATAGAAGATGCATCTATAAATTAATCCTGGTTATTTTTTTTTAAACCACCAAAACATTCGCCCATACCACTTCCCTTGTTTTTACATACATACTTTCAAAACCAATGTTTTGGTGCCTTAAAAAAATGTTATTTTGTATGAACAATTAATTTTGTATGGGAATATTTTTTTTTCTCCGAAACTACGCATTTCTGGCAAACAATTCTTTCACTATAATTCATCTTTCAACTCGACCTACACAATAAGCATACCAGCAATATTCGATCTAACCCCCGCTATATCCCCCCATATATAATCCCCCCCCCCCCCCCCCCCCCCCCATTTAGTAACCTATAGTAACTGCTCTAAGGCCGATTTGGGGGAAAAGGGGACCTTTGTATAACGAAAAACTAATGTACCTCTCCACTGCTTGCGGCTGACTGTTCCTGGTACGAACTCTAACCGAGGCGCTCACATTTAGTCCCGTCATTTGTAACTTGTGACAAAATAATAGTCTGCCGTGATCTTTTTATATTATACTATAACTATAATACTGGTTGTTTCACTAACATTTTCGAATTAATCCGCTCAAATAGGACAAGTTAAACATACAATCTTCCCTGACTTCGTCGTCGTTGGATAAAAATTAGGTATATATTTTCTAAATCAAGAGGTTTATGTAAATTACCTAAAGTGAACAGTACCTAATTCACCTAGATAGAACATTCAAATCAGCAGATATACTCTCCTTTCGCCGCTTTCCTTAGCTACAGAAAGTTTTGTCAATACGTCCGCATAGCTGCAAGGTCGAAGCCTTCAAGAGGCGAAAGATAAAAGCGATCGCACAATGCGCAGGTAGGTAGCTAAACATAAACCACATTCCCAGGATAATATGTGCAACGTTCAGCCCACGCATTCGTTTATCATTTGTTCGACGGATAGCTCGGTCGTTTTCAATTGTAGAAAGACTAACAATGATTCTAAAAACGATCGTCGAAAGCTAATTTTTGCTGGAATAAAAAGAAGAAGTCAACTTTTCTGATGCATGGTCGCACGGAATGTTCCAGTCGTCCAAGTTCGTGCAACTATGGAAAGAAGAGGAAGACACGTAAACTCCACTCACCGTGCTATTCACGAAGCGAAGTCCAGTAAGAATGGGTTGGGTGCTGTTTTATTCACGAGGTATTTGGAGCCGGTATTTCGGCGGAATTTCTGCTTCGAATTGCCGGCGGAGTCGAGAACGAACGAAACGAAAGACTGGCGCCAGAGGAATCTTTCACGAGAATCTTTCAAGATGTTGCGTGCGCAGCAACGCAGAGGGCGCTTCGAATGAAAAAAAACAATTAGGGCTCGGCTACACGACTGATTGTATCACCTACTAAACAGTTTAAGGCCCCCCCGGCCGCCCCGCCCGACGACCAAGGGAGGACTAATTTATTCTTATATCCTACTAAACTGTTGGGTCCTAATAGAACAATTTCCAAAATGCATGCAAAATGACGAGGGCGGCTGCTCGAAGCCATCTCAACAATTTTGTTGGCAGCAACTCTCCATGACTCCAAAGTAGTTTTAGTAGGACCAAAGTTGGTCCTACTTAAAAAGCTGTACAACGCCTACAGGGGCCAATTTTTTAATCGGCCGGCGACTTTTTAGTCAACCGCTAACAAAGAGATTTAACCTACGCTGCACTATGCAGACAATGATTACAATCAGGAAATTTTAATGTGATCTTGAGCTAGTAACGAAAAAATAAAAAAGCTTTCAAACTATTAGGATTTATTTTTAATTTTCAGTAATTTTCAGTGTCAACCAACCGCCACAATTTTTCTGTGATTTTTTCAAAGAGATTTTATGATACATGATACGTCATTGGATTTTTTCTATTGAATCTTTCTCTTGTTTCGTTCGTTCATTCCCAAAGAGTATTTTATATTAGTTTACTTAGCAGGGTTCGTTCGTACAACTGCAACTCGCCTTTAAAATTCCCCTACAAGTTATATGAAATATTTAAATTAGGTTTGCTCCCACAAATCGTTAACTTTCTTGTCTTTAGTGTAGGTACTTCTGACTTCTGTGCCTCAATCCCACCCCACTCCCTATTCATATATATTGCAATTCATTAAACAAAATTAAATTATTCTGTGACAAGAGAATTGTGACAAATCTTATATTTTACATTAAATTTAACCGGTTTCTGTACTACTCCTAAAGCCGGTACTTCACTTGGCTTAGCGTATTCGTGATTGTGGCTAAAATTTCCGTTTCGTCTCCCTTTAATGGCTTGGTTAGAGCGAGATAAAACTAAAATGTTTGCCACAATCACGAATACGCTAAGCCAAGTGAGGTGCCGGCATGGTATGTGTATGTTTTTTGTATTTTGTTATGTTAAGTGTTTTTCAACGCACATGACCATGAAGGCAAAAAGAAAGTCAATCGCAAAAAAAAAACTTGCCTGCCTACGGGTCTGGCACAGGAGAGAACAAAGGAATAGGATTGACTCGATTGTGCTATAGATCAGCTGTGATGTTTTGGAGGTTAAAAAATTGGTTGTCTGTAATTGGTGTATAAAGTCGGTTTACGGACGATAGTTTTACGTGATAACGTCATATTTCTGCAGCCCTGGTACTTTAGAACCAAAGAGATAAATGTGTACAAGCCGACGCTTGGGCCGATTGTGCCTCTCTATCGCTTGTTACGCGTTCTCGCTTGCACACACAGGCTCAGATGGAACGTGACACTTTTTCGTGCGTGCAGCCGGTCTTCATCAATTTATAAGACGTGACGTTATCACGTCAAAAATAACCATGTTATAAAGAAGATCTATATTAACCTTAACCTAATGTTGAGGCGGTGCATGTCGTTTTTGTTACGTTTCGTTTCGTACATGTGGGTGCACGCGAAAACAGCTGATCTATAGCGCAAGAGTCAGTCCTATTCCTTTGTTCTTTCATGTGCCGCTTGCCCCTGCCTACTCGTTTGTTTGTTCGTCATCTCTCACTCACTCGAACATTCACGTTATATATTGTCTTTGGTCCCTCACCAGTGTTGCCATGTCAGGAGATTTTCTCCTAGATTCAGGAGAATATCAGTGGTCTTATAGTCCGGCCGCTGAGAGAATGCGTTCCTGAGGTCTGTCAGTTGGTCATTTCATCACTCATTTTATACAAGTTTGTATTACTCACTCCTGCAACTGCACGTTCGAACTAAGCTAATTATGACTCTTTTTCTATTGTTTATACGGTTTCGTACTATTTTGACAAGCTTGTCGCACTTTTTAGGTAATCCAGACTGACATTACTGTTACCAATTGACAGAAGTCAGGAACGCATTCTCTCAGCGGCCGGACTATAGTAATAGTTTTTGCCAGACAGGAGATTAGGAGAAAGTTTAGGAGAAAGAAATCACTAAGTACAAGAGGAGATTTAGGAGTGAGAAATTTGGGAATAAAAACATCTACTGACATCTAACCAAAAATATGTCGGTACGATGGCAACACAATGAATGCACTGTCTGTCAATCAACCAATCAACTTCTAAAGTCACACATTAAGCGATTGAAATGAAATGAAAAGTTTACATACCAATTTACATACAATTTGCAGTCCCTCTCCTCTAAACTAGCTTCATGGCTGTAATATAAAGGAGAGCTATTCAGTAAGGTGTTGTTTCACTTGGGTATTATATCTATATTCTATAAAAATGTGAGATGTGGTGTGCTGTTGTGGTGGTGTGTGGTGCTGTATTGTGGTGTGATGTGGTGTGGTGTAGCATGTAGTGTAGTGTGGTGTATACTGTGAGTTTATTTATGTTGAGTTTTTTGACGTGATGCTGATGACGTCACGTCTTATAAATTGATGAACACCGGCTGCACGCACGAAAAAGTGTCACGTTCCATCTGAGCCTGTGTGTGCAAGCGAGAGCGCGTAACAAGCGATAGAGAGGCACAATCGGCCCAAGCGTCGGCTTGTACACATTTATCTCTCTGGTTCTAAAGTACCAGAGATATAAATGTGTGGATTGGATTTGCTCTTTGGATAAGGGCGAGGTTCAACTTCTTGCTCTTTTGATAAGATAATGTGACACTCTGAGTGTGTGCGTGCATCGATCGACCGATCAACCGACGACACCGGGTGGGCCGAACCGAACGAACACTTTGATATCAATATTATTTACATGTATTCTTTGTAATAATCAGTGATGGATGAGACGAGGTGAATGAGTGTGAGAACGAAGTGAATTTTTGGCGATAGTGAACATAGCTATGAATGTTATGTACTATAGTCTGTTTTTAGGGTTCCGTACTGTACGGGTACGGAATACTAAGCCTACGTCGACAGTCTGTCTGTCTATCCGCACTACTATAAGGGTTGTACCTGTTGTACCGTAATAGGTGACTGGTTGAAATTTTCACAGAATATGAGGAGGACATCCTATCAAATAATAAGAAAAAAATTAAGGGGTTTCCCCATACGAGATACAGGTTTTTTTCAAATTTATTTTTGTTTGTTTTTGCTCTAACGTAAAAACGGTAATACATACCAGTGTCAAACTTGGTGTGGTTTATAGTGCAAACTCTAAAGTATACAAACAAATAATTAAAACAGGCGTTTACGTGGTGGTTAGAATGGCGACCGTGGTTATGACGGGAGGACGAAACGTTATTGGCGGAAAACTGACCGAACAGGTTGAAGAGTACCTACGTACATCTCGGTCAAATACTGCGGCTTGGTAGACAAGGTCTCCTTACTTAAGTAGGCCGCGGAACAAATTCACCTGGGTTGGGCTGCCTCGGAAAGTTTACATTCGCCCTGGAAGGACTTTCCACAAAATTAAAAGATCCGTATATATAGTATGACCAGTGCGTCCTCCCGGTTATGACGCACGGGTGTGAAACGTTGACTGTGACTATCGCTGTTTTCAAAAGTTGATCAGCGAGGCTGCGAGCGATCGAGCGAGCCATGCTGGGAATTTATCTACGCGAAATAGTGCGTAATGAAATGAATGAGGCAATCCGCCGACGCACCAAAGTAGTCGATATTGGACACTGGGTCGATAAGCTAAAGTGGCAGTGGGCTGGACACGTTAGCCGAAGAGACGACAGGTGGGACGCAGACGACGACATGAAGTAGGTACGTAGGCGGAAAGCAGTGGACCGTACCGCTGAAGACCGGGTGACTGGAGGAAAATTGGAGAGGCGTATGTCCAGCAGTGGACGCTTACACGCTGACTGGCTGACTGACATAGAATCCTAGGTGCGCGAGTTCGCCTTGCACTTGACCGGTTTTTCAGGGTGCAAAAGTAGTAATATAGCCCCGTACGGATAAGGAACCCTAAAAATGTGGTGAAATATGTATAATTCGAATCACAGGAGAATCTTTTAGGATTAAATTTTCAAGGAGATTTTTAGGAGATTTTGGAACAGTGTTGCCATGTTAGGAGATTTTCTCCTAGATTCAGGAGAATTTCAGTGCTGCTAGGAGAAGTTTTTGCCTGTCAGGAGAGTAGGAGAAAATTTAGGAGAAAGAAAATCACTCCAGGAGAATATTTAGGAGTGGGAAACTTGGGATTAAAATAAAAACATATTTTACTAGTAACAAACAAATACGTCGGTATGTACAACACAATGAATGAACTGTCTGTGAATCAAACAAACCAACTTCTCAAGTCACACAATATACGATAGGATTTTCTTTTGATAAGAGCAGGAGCCTATTCTTGCTTTTTGGATAGGATAACGTGACACTCTGTGAGTGTGTGGTGCGTCCATCGATCGACCAACCAGCCGACTACCGGGCGGGCCAAAGATCGAACGAACTTTTTATTATCAATCAATGTTATTTACATGTATTCTTTGTAATAATCAGTAGTATTACTAAGCCTACGTCGACAGTCTGTCCGTCAGTCCGCACTACTCTAAGAGCTGTATCTTTTGTACCGTATAATGCGCGGGACGGATCTCGGCGTGTCGTCGCCGCAGCGGGCGACCCGCCACGCGCATACACTATACAAGTACGGTGCGGGTGCGAGGGAGAACACTGACGAGCCGCTGCGGCGGCGACACGCCAAGATCCGCCCCGCGCATTAGTAGCTGATTGTGATTTTCACAGATTATGTGTTATTATTGGCGGAGATCCTATCAAATAATAGGAAAAAATTAAGGGCTACCCATAAAAGAAACTGTTTTTTAAAAAAAAACATATTTGTTTGTTTTTGCTCTAACGTAAAAACGGTAATATGTACAAGTGTCAAACTTGGTGACATTTCCACACCCTAGGGGTGCGAAAAAGAAACGATTTAGAGAACCGATGAGTTCTCAAAAGCCCAATGTCAACAACAAAAGGGTGCTGAGTCTCTCTGCGACAAGTAATGCGGAGATAGGACGGGTGGCAGGGAATAAGGGATGCTAGTTCCGCAGAATAACGTGGTGGTTAGAATGGCAATCGTGGCTATGACGGGAGGACAAATCGTTATTGGCGGAAAGGAATAAGGCGGTTGAAGGAAGAGTAGGTACGTATATCTCGGTCAATTACTGCTTGGTAGACAAGGTTTCCGTAAGGAGCTCGAGGGACGAATTCAATTGAGTTGGGCTGCCTCGGAAATTTAAAATTCGCCCGGAGGTCTGACCCGTATATATTATGACCAGTGCATCCTCCTGGTACGGGTGTGCAACGTGACCTCTGACTATAGCTCCAAAGTTGCCCAGCGAGCGATGGAAATAGCCATGCTGGGATGGGTGATGGGTATAGCTACGTGAAATGGTGCGTAATGAATGAGGCAATCCGCCGACGCACCAAAGTAATCGATATTGGAAACCAGGTGGATAAGCTAAAATGGCAGTGGGCGGGGCACGTTAGCCGAAGGGACGACGACCGTTGGAGTAACCATGTACTACATTGGCGGCCGTGGACAGGAAAACGGAGTGTGGGGAGACCACCCGCCATGTGGGACGCCAACATGAAGTATGTCGGCGGAAAGCAGTGGTCCGTACCGCTGAAGGCCGAGAGGCTGGAGGAAAATTAAAGGCGAATGTAGAGCAGTAGACGCGTACACGCTGACTGACTGATAGAGAACCCTCGGTGCGCGAGTTCGACTCGCACTTGACCGGTTTTCAGGCTGCAAAAGATACAGCCCTTTATAGGTAATACAGACAGACGGACGGACAGATGGCCTAGGCTTAGTAATATGGTCCCATACGGATAACGAACACTAAAAATGTGGTGAAATTTTTATATTTTCAATACAGGAGAATGAAAATTTTCTAGGAGATTTTTAGGAGATTTTCGAAGTCAATCTAGGAGAATTTCAAAATTTGAGTTGGCAACACTGTTTTGGAATTCAATCTAGGAGAATTTCAAAATTTGAGTTGGCAACACTGCCATCCATCCTGTCGCCGCCCGCCATTATTTTTTCCTATCTTCCAATTTGCTTGATTGCTTTTGATCGAGATTATAAAACGCGTGAACGCTCTAGATACACGAATTCCTGAAGTGCGTCGACTCGCTTAGTGAATGTGCTGTGGGTGGTGAACTAGATAAAATCAAACATGTCTGGAGGCAGCGGTGGCGGTGGAGGCGGTGGCGGACGCAACGAGTGCCGCATCTACGTCGGCAACCTTCCGCCCGACATACGCACCAAGGACATTCAGGATCTCTTCTATAAGTTTGGCAAAGTGACTTTCGTGGATCTCAAGAATAGGAAAGGACCGCCCTTCGCCTTTGTGGAGTTTGAGGATGCACGGTGAGTTTCCTTTTATCAACTAATAGTTACAGCAGCGGGCGGCTTCGTGATGCACGAGTTTGGGGGGGGGGGGGCATGTCTTCAGCATGTGGGAAAACCTAACCTAACATTCCATCTTTCCTATTGGTAAATTTTCAAAGTCCAGGGTGTGGCTTGATATCTGAGAGCCTAGCTTGCAAATAGCTGACCTACATCAATCGGCTGTAACTGTAGTATACACTAGCTGATTTAATCTTTGCCCTACCCGCACCTCTTAGCTCCCAAAGGGGCCGGGCGGCCCCCAAAACCGTACCCACGCATTAGATGGCCGCACGTTTTTTTTTTCTCACTAAAATATCTATACTTGTAAACAAGTAAACCATCACCATGTTTCACATCATTTTGAAGGTAATTTCATAGGCATTCTGTTCCAAGAGAGTTAATTGATCTAACTTCATTAGTTTACGAATTATCCAAGTCGCGACCGGCGAAAATGGAGTGGAAGCCAAGGGGGGTAAGCCTAAGAAATAAGTGGGAAGTCAAGAGGAATGCAATGGGAGCAGCATTTTCAAAAAGAAAACATCCATATTCAAGTCGACCACCGTTACGGGTACTGCGAACTAAAGCCTTTTTTCCACAACATTTATACTGCGTTCGTGGTTCGTCTTCCGTGCCCAACTTTCACTCTTGTACATTAGAGTAGCGGTCAGCACTCCACATTTAATATAATACTGCAGATTTACAAATGATACCACATTTTAAACCGGTTTCATGAACTAGATTTCATTCGGTTGCATAGATTTAACACATAAAATACAGGTATTGATAAATTATGTAGAGATGTCTATCCTTACCTATAATAAAATCCAACGTCTGCTTTCTGTCTGAGTGTCTGAGTGTCTGAATGTCTGAGTGTCTGTCTGTCCGCTTATAACTCGAGAACCACTGAACCGATTTTAATAAAAAAAAAATCTACGGATAGCTTGATTCTTCCCATCAACTATAGGCTACTTACTATCACGCTAAATGGCTTATGAGGTTAGCAGTGAAGTGAAATATGAGAGCGGGCGGAGCCGCGGGCACAGCTTGTATTACATATAATATGATCCCCATATGGTAGAACTAATCCAATTCATGAGTTCAGTATCTTTGCCTAAGTAGGTACTTCAATTTTAGCATTAGCTTAGAGTATCGGGTCCTTCAAGAGAGGCGTGAATGGGCACCTGTCAGGCCGGCATGGCATTCGCAGCCCCCGCATGCGACCGAATGTCCATGGGCGTCGCTAGACACCTTATGTGGCTAGGCGCCACATGTCGCGCTTACTATAAAAAAAAACTTATGTTCTCATTTTACAACCTATCTTGTTCTATAGGGTTTGTTCTCCTCACTGAGAAGCAGTCGACCAGATACTACTATGTACGCTGCTCTGATGAACTCGCTTCCTTCATCTCTCCTCTTCCTGTTCGCATTCGCCAGACGCGCCACTCTCGCGGAACACCTCTTTGTAGTCGACAGACGAGTTCTGCGATCGGCGCGATTCCCTAAATCGTTCTTTCTGTCACAATGCAAAGGTGTGGAATGGGCTTCCGGTGAATTGTTTATTGTATAATTTCATCCATAGGTAGTTAACATACGCTTGGATATGTCGAAAGTTCCGCCAGTTATAAATTTAATGCGAAGAAGAACTGACAAACAAACTACAAACATCTTGCCCTACTCCTTCAATTCACGGGCCTTCAAACCGCGGGGTGCACTGAGACCTAAAAACGGTCCATGGCGCTCGGATGGTGCTTCTCCAACCACCTGAGCGCATACAGGGTGTTTCAGGATAGGCTTGAGAAACTTCAGGAATAGAAAGTACTCATTATTAGAAGAAAAAAATCCTTATCACTCAAATCGACATTCTGTATTTTTTTTTCATACAAAATTTTAAAATTTTGTTAAAAACTCGAACAGGGACATTTCGCAACAGTGCCGTCTAAGCCTAGGGAGTGCAATGACCTAGTCCAGTCTCCTTTTTCTTTTGATGTCATTCAAATTTAAGTGTTTGGAATTTACCTACATGCTGTACACTTCTACTAGTTAAGCAAGTAAGTTATTAGTTTATTTTTATTTGATAAAGGCGGGCGTTAACCGTGCACTCAATCTCGATGAAACGAATTTTACCAAAAAGTACTATAAAATTACCGAATGTGGGAAAAAGTTTCAGAACTTTTCGTCTTCAAATATGGACCCCTTTCGAAAACCCGAAGTTACGAAACCCTATCCTGAAGCACCCTGTATATTGACTGTATCTCTCCTGCATGTCGTAAAAGGCGACTAAGTAATAAGGACAAGATGCTGCGTTAAAGGGCGATAGCTAGCCACCTCTCACCTTGGCACGGTCAATGTAGACATATGTGTTTTGTTTGTTTAGAGACGCGGACGACGCGGTGCGCGCTCGGGACGGCTACGACTACGACGGCTACCGCCTCCGCGTAGAGTTCCCGCGGGGCGGCGGTCCGGGGCGCGGAGGGGGCGGAGCGGCGCGCGGGGGCGGAGACCGCTTTAGCGGGCGCGGCGGCGGCCGGGGACCGCCGGCCCGCCGCTCAGAGTTCAGGGTGCTTGTTACAGGTGATATCTTGTTTCATGTAGTATTATTCATTTCATTATACACGGTGTTGCAGTTGCCCCCGTAATATTTTTAACTGACATAAGGGGGTTATTCTATATGTTAAACTAAACAAGTTCTGTGGTGAAAAAAAATTTTTTGAAGCAAAAAAAAAATTTTTTTCCTTACAAATTTTAAATACCTATTCCCAAAATGTATGGAGAAAAAAAAATTAAAAAAAAAACAGACAAGAAATTTTGCAGGGTATTTTTTTATACATATGTATTATTACAAGTACTTTAGTAATACATATTCAAACTTTAACAGCCAAGCGTTTTAAAGGGCGCCTTCTCTGGTACGCCGGCCATTTTTGGCGATATTGTAAGATTTATAAAAAAATAACTATAATTGTTACATGCATAATTATTTTTTTATTTATAGAATGGTTTTATATATTTTGAGAATAAAAATAAAAAACATATTAAAATTATTTATTTATATTTTTAAATTAAAGTCCAAATACTGTCTGAAAGCGAAAAAAAAAACTTACACGGCGTGCGGGGTACTGGCGGGGGAGCGCTACGCGCCGCGCCTGGCCTCCTTTCCCAATCTCCTTCCCCCGCCCATACCGCGCACCGCATTTCGGTGAATTATACATGTGTGTGTTGCTAACTGTGTGAGCTACTAGAGAGAGGACAGCGACGAGCAACAAAGATTGTATCATCAATTAAAAATAAAACATATGAAGATCGCTTCCAGGCACTGGGATTAACAACTCTTGAGGAAAGGAGACAACGAGGAGACATTATAGAAACCTATAAAATCCTAAAAGAATGCTACGATGTACCAAGTCTACAGTCAATGTACGAAAGGAGCACTGAAAAACGTCTTCGCGGTCACTCATTAAAACTAAAATGCCCCACACATAGAACCAACCCCAGGAAGCATTTTCTGACGCACCGGGATGTAAGGGCCTGGAACAAATTATCTGAGGACACCGTCAGCGCCCCCTCGGTTAATTCTTTAAAAAACCAATTAGACAAAAAAAAAAACAAAACAAAAAATACTTAAAAACAATACAAGTGCACTCATAAATTTATAAACAGAATACACGCACCAGCTGTCAGCTGTCAGTGTTTAAAATAAATAAATAAATAATTAAATACAGTATAAGAGGGTTACACGCCGAACACAATTAACGATATGAAAGTCAGTCCCGTACGGCGTGCGTGATCGGCGTCCTGACACAACAGCGTCTGCCCGTATTAGGTACGTGAATAGCTGTTAAAGTGTTAAGGTGGCCATGCCATGCCAGGTTCATCAAAAAACTGTTGGCATGTTCAGGTCTGCCGCCATCGGGGTCGTGGCAGGACCTGAAGGACCACATGCGCGAGGCGGGCGACGTGTGCTTCGCCGACTCGTTCAAGGACGGCACGGGCGTCGTGGAGTTCCTCCGCCACGAGGACATGAAGTACGCAGTAAAGAAGCTCGATGACTCGCGCTTCCGCTCACACGAGGTTGGTCGTTGACTTACTACTAGCGTTTATCTGATGTCTGGTCTTACTTAGGGACATCCATTAATGACGTGAGCAAATTTTTTGGATTTTTTGACCCCCCCCCCCCCCCCTCCCCCTTGGTGAGATTTCGTGAGATTTATAGGACCCCCCCGCCCAAATCTCACGTGAGATTTCCTCTATGTGTAAGTGTCGTCAAAATCTGCTTATTTAAAGTGTATACAGACTTTAAAATGCAAAATTCAAGTATTTCAATATCAACTGAATGTACACTGAATGACCTGAGAGAATGGAAGTTGGCAAGAAAATGAGGCAGCGTTTGAGGTGCACTAGAATACTTTATTCACGCCATGGGCATTCATTAGCCTCTTTAATCGTTATGATAGGACGCAAGATGTCCATATCCATTGAAGCAATAGTGTTTAAAATAAATAAATCATAAAAAAATAAAAAAGATGACGTGAGATTGTTGTATAACCCCCTCTCCCCCTAGTGAGATTTAATGAGATTTTGCCAGACCCCTCCCCCCCCCCCTTTTTTTGCTCACGTGATTAATGGATGTCCCCTTAAGTTAATGTGTTTAACCCTTGGATCCCACACTTTAAATACTTACCTCTCTTGACTGCCATGCCACTGTATTCGGCGCCGCGCGGCAAAATAAATTTAAAATATTTCATGCAATAATTAAGCCGATTTGGCTACTAAATCAATACTATTGGCATATAAAGCCAATGCTTTGACACAGATTTAGAATAAGACTTTTTTTTTAAATCTCCACCTAAAACAAAACACGCTCAACATTTTTTCCGAATTTTTCCAAACCTAAAATTTACAATTCCCTCATACAGCATAAATGTGTAGGTAAAGTAATAGTCTCTTCAAATACGGCACATTGGTCTTTCATTCGAAAGTACCAATAGAATCCATTCCACATACACACATAAATACATACCCAACGTGGTATCTCTGTCGCAGTATTATTATAAGATTAGTAAAATTATAATTTTACTAGTAAAATCATAATCCTTCGTATTATTGTGAGTCAAAGCAAAAATTCACAATCTTACTGGTTAAAGTTAGCATTATTATAATTTTACTAGACTACCTTAGAAATATTGTAAAATGCTATGATTTCTTACAATTTTACTGCTTCATCTCTTAGATATCTAGAAAAATTATAATTATAGTTAGTAAGATTGTATTTCTGAGGAGCGCGCGGGGCGGGCGGGAGATGACGCTTGCAACGAGCGAGCGTCTCGGGGCAATATGCATCATTGGCGTTCACTCTCCACATACTGCGTAAGCAGAGTAATCAGTGTTGTGCAAGGAATCCATTCCACATTGGACTTAGAATAAAAGTGACGTCAGACTTTATTTTTTTCTATGTGACTGCGGAGTGTTGCTACGTGTGTTTGGTGAAAATCGCAAGGATTTTAAATCATAAATCGACTATACTCAGTCATTGAAATAAGAAAATTTTACTGAAATCACTATTTGCGGTATTTCGAAGCCGCCCGTCGGAACTGTCGGGGTTGAAGAACGACAACATTGTGCACAGGGTGAGGTGGCGTACATCCGCGTGAAGGAAGACTACGGCGGCGGAGGCGGCAGCGGGGGCGGCGACCGCGACCGCGACCGCTACAGCGGGGGCGGCGGCGACCGCGGGGGCGGCGGAGGCGGAGATAGGGACAGGTATGTGAATGACCAAAGCTGAAAAGAGAAGGGAAGTGATTTTTTTTTATGAAACCAGATTTGCTTGCTTGATATGGAAATCCCAATGGATTTCCACTTCCATTGAAGTGGAAATCCATAATATACAACTGGTCCCCTGAGCTGCTTAAGTTCTACTTAAATGCATTCCAGCTTACTCTCCCCGACCCGAGTAACCTAGTTAGATGGGGGAAATCTACAAATAGACTATGCCCGTCATGTAAGGAGTTCGTAGGCACGGCCAAACATTTGTTATGCGGATGCAAAATACTACTTGAGCGAGGCCAGTATTCCTACCGTCATGATAAAGTACTCCAAATCATTAGAGAGGCCATCAACCTGTCAATTGCACGGACCAGGAAAGGGCAAACCAGTAGCGGCTTCCAGAAGGTCAACTTTGTGAAACCTGGAGCCAATAAGCTGCCCAAAGATAGGACTAAACCTTCTTCAATTTTGGGAGCAGCAAAGGATTGGGAATTGTTGATGGACACACATGAGAAGCATTACCAAATGCCTTCGGAAATCTGTACCACAGCATTAAGGCCGGATATACTCATATTCTCAAAAGCGACAAAGCATGTAGTACTTGTTGAACTTACAGTTCCATGGGAAAGTAACATACCGAAGGACCACAACATCAAGCTTAACAAGTACTGCAACTTAGTAGACCGGATTGTGAGAAACGGATTCAAGACTGATCTCTTCGCTGTGGAAGTCGGAGCAAGAGGACTACCAGCGAAGTCGCTCTACAGTCTCTTCAAGAATCTAGGGCTCTCAAGATCGACGCTAAGCTCATATATGGAGAGAGCTTCGAAAACGTCACTGGAAGCATCCTACAGAATATGGATAGGTAGAGAGAGGGAGGTCGAGAGCGGGACTGGTGGTTTCCCCGCGTCCTAGTCAACGCAGACTAGCTGACGAGGGCTTGATGCGAGCCGAAACGTGAAGCATGCGCGGGAAATTTAGAGTGGCCACTCGCTAGTCCCGGCCTCGATTAATACCCTCCTCTACTGCCGATGGGCCCGGATATGTTCGGTGAAGCCATCGTAAGCTTAGATCCACACCTTCCTTTTCTTTTCTTTGTATAATGAAACCTTGTAACCTATGTATAATGACAATAAATAATATTTTTCTTTCTTTCTTTCTTTCTTGCCTACGTCAGCTACACGAGTGACGTCAGCACGTAACACCTTGGTGAAGAGTGCTTTGCTTTGGTCGTATCAGTTACACTGAACTGGATGGAAAATACGAACTATTCTCCATAACCTTGAATTGGTCATGTTAACTACTAATACGATTTTATAAGTAAAATTGATTGGTTTCTATAGAGCGAAGTTAATGGAATAGTGTTTTCAAAAAGCTATCAATCTGCTTTGATAGGTGAAGTTTGACGTCGAAAACTTGGATTTTTAATCAGAGCCTAGACCTAAACAGCATATAATGTGAAAACCGCTTTTGCACCATCATTTGCAGGTTTTTTCTCTGTATTGACTGGTTCGCTAGATATGCTGCAAATAGTCGTTATGGGGAATTATAATCGGTTAGCAATAACATAATATCTTATATATTATGTTTATTTTTATTTAATATGATTTATTGTTACTTTCTAAATACTTGTTGATTTTATACTGAATACAACTTTAATATTGTTTGTTTCTTTCTAAATGAGTTTTTTTTTTTTCAAAATTTATGTTCATTAATTTTTCTTCATTGTCTAATAAATATACTGTTATTCGATTAATAATGAATGATGTCTAATATTGTGTTAACCTCGGCATCACTACTACAGTATGTATGCAGCTATCTATAGTGTTAGACGAATGCAAGACGTGCGGTGCGTTGTGCGCAGGTCGCGTTCGTACTCGCCGCGCCGCCGCGGCAGCCCCACCTACTCGCCGGTGCGACGCAGCTACAGCCGCTCGCGCTCCCGCTCACGCTCCAACTACTAGCCAGGTAAACACGTTTATTGTTTATTGTATAATTTCATCCATAGGTACGTAAGCTACGCTGCCGGTTTATATATATAGCTAGTGAACAACATTCAGTCAATAAATACCCACATTCATATCGATTCGATCTGTATTCTCTAAGGGCCGATTGCAGTAACACAGACTTAATACCTAACTTACTCCACGTGTGCTCATCTTAAAGACACTTACGATAAAAGTCAGTTGCGCAGATGGTGAAATGCTCTTATTAGAATCCTGAGCTGACTTAAACTTATGTCTGAATATTCCACCATTATATATCCTAATAGACACTTCTGAAAAGTGAAATTGACATCTAATAATATGCAGTGCAAAGAATAGCGTCAGCTGTCAGTTTGTTTTATAGACTGTTATGGATTTATTAAATAAATTGTTGTGCCATCTTAACATGACTAACATTTGTCTTAATGTCACTTAACGTGACTAACGTTGAAAGGCAGAGATGACTCTAAATAATTGCTCGTTGCTTCTTATAGAGTGCTGCCAGACAGTAGAAATATATGAAATCGATCGATGAAAAAATAACACACTCAGATATTACGACCATTTAGCTAAACACAGTAATTTTGTCTTGGTGCAAGTTGTAGTCATAGTCGTAGTCGTTCACTTATCGAGTTACGGATTAAAGTTGTCGTTAGTTAACGGGTCTTTAGAGATATTTAAGTCTTGTGTTGGTGCAAACTGCCCTTATTTAGGCACTTTGACAGCTGTCATTCTATTATAATATTACTATATTTATTTATTCACACACTTTCTTTTACATTAATTTTAGATACAATTTTATTATTTTATTATGTATTATTAAGTGGCGTTTTTTTTTAGTCACTTCAGCCTCAATGAACACATCAGCTAGAGCTGCTTGTTCATTAAAAAATAAATAAATAAATAAATGTCATATTTGACTGGTTAATAATGCCTACAATAAATAATTCTGTGTTCAAACACAAGTCCCATTAACCCTTCATGTCCCACAATATCCATGCGGGTTTTATGCGTTTTACTATGGTTACGTCCCACAAGACCCGTGCGGGTCGCGGAATATATGTTCGCACAATTTCATCTAGTGTCATTTCAGTGCATTTTTCTTATTAGTACGAAATAGATAGATGTTGAAAACCTTTCCATTGCCATCAAACACACCTACAAACAATTCTATATATTACAAGCTGTGCCCGCGGCTCCGCCCGCTCTCATATTTCACTTCACTGCTAACCTCATAAGCTATTTGGCGTGATAGTAAGTAGCCTATAGTTGATGGGAAGAATCAAGCTATCCGAAGAATTTTTTTTTATTAAAATCGGTTCAGTGGTTCTCGAGTTATAAGCGGACAAACAGACATACATACACTCAGACAGAAAGCAGACGTTGGATTCTATTATAGGTAAGGATGTTCTGACGTCGTATCATTTTTGACTGATGGTTCTTTGATTTAAAATTGCATGTAAAGTTTATTATTTATTATGTGTATTTATAGTATAAGTATTTAGTTCTAAGATTTGCCAAGTATTAACATGACCTGACTAACTAAATGTAAATTTAAGTGTACACAATTTTTATCTGAATATAATTTTTTTTAATATGTCGGCTAACTTGAAGTGGACAGATAATAGTTTTGTATAAAAGGTAAAAAATATTTATTCTTATAAACACAAAAATATCAAAGTATCTCATTGTAATATCAAATTCAAATTCAAAAATTCAAATTCAAATTCTTTATTTAACTTTTGGCCACACAAAGATAGCATATTAAACATGTGAATAAAGATTACAATAAACATTATTTTAAATACCATTATTATAAATATCATTCATTAGTCATAAAGATTCAAAATTAAATTAAAAATTAAAAGGACAAGTCAGAGTTATAAAATCACACAATATATAAAATCAGAAATTACGAATCACATATCATCTCATAAGTTAATTAAATCCATAAAAATTAAAATATATTTTGAAATTATAAAATTAATAAAAAGTATCATTATACAATTACATTTAAAATTTACAATCATTACAATAAAATGAAATAAAATATTTATCACTTATGCCAAGCTTGTGTGCAAAGTGAGTTAGACAATGTTGCATGCCACGTACACTTCGATATCATTATTTGGCGCATTTTGAAATTGATGGCCACACATGCACATTAGTCGTGGAAGTAATTATTTTGTATTTTTAATTTTTAGGGCTTTTAACAATGATTTGTTAATATTGGCCCCATAGTACTAGGTTAGTATAATAATAGGCCACTTAGTATAATAACATAGGCCACTTAGGTCCCAGAGTCCCTAAGGTATAGAGAACGCTCAACGAAATCCAACACAATTACTAAATCCCTCTCACATGGGGGACCTCTCACAGTTGAGCAGAAACTAGACGCTTAATAAGTGTTGTTTTTCTTCTTTTTTTTTTTAATTCAAGTAATTGTCTTTATTTCTCATTACATAAAGTTGTGCCGATTCACTAGACAGAAAAAATATGGTTTGCTCATCTGGTGGATCGACACCTCAATATTACCAAGGAGATTTGAGCCACGATCCAAGGTTGCGCCAATTATTTCCTGTGTGTGACATTTCTTATAGAGGACCAACAGGTATGGTATGACGATGCAGTGGATTTGTGAATGGGTACACCGCAGCGCTTGTTACTTGCCTGACAATTCTTCTGCAATCCTATGTTGTAAATTTGAAGACATTATAATCGATTGTTTCGTAAAGTTGACCAAAGACTCGTTCCAAAATACATTGTTGATGATTTAATAAAATCCGTAATTATGAAATACGACGAAGGACTAAGGTAGTCGACATTGCTAAGAAAATGGGCAAACCAAAGTGGCACAGGGCTGGGCACATCTGTCGAAGGCCAGACAACCGCTGGGGTAGACGGGTGTTCAATGGAGGCCACGTAGAAGCAAACTTAATGTGGGACGCCCCCCGGCTAGGTGGACGGACGACCTAAAAAATGTAGCCGGGAGTGGATGGATGAGAAGAGCGGAAGACCGAGTGTTGTGGCGTGCCATTGGTGAGGCTTATGTCCAGCAGTGGACTGATACGGGCTGTGGATGTATTTGGTTTTAATACAGCAATATTTACATACTACAATAATTAACCTGCCAGCTCCCAACTGCTCCACGCGGCGCAAATATAAGGCTAGGCGTATGCTGGCGCGCAGACATTTCTGCGCGACGTAGATCTGTGCGGCGCGGGCCGCACAGATTTTGTATTCTACAGACATGTATGAACCTGCGTATGCTGCTCGGCAAGCGCGTGCCGCACAGGCACGCGCCTGCTTCGCGCAGTTTCTGCGTCTGCGTCGAGTTGTACTCAGTGTACAGTTTCTGCGCGCAGGCGACGCAGCTCCAAGTTGTTTTCTTTGCCAAAGCCATGGGTTTGGCGTTTTTTCAAATATTCGCTCTGCCATATAGACTTTCTTCTTTTTGTGTGACTGTATAATAAAACAATATTGTCTAATTCGTAGTCTGAATCTGATTCTGAACTTAACATATCAACAGACAAAAACACACTGACTTGGCGCAACATACGCAGAGTGCTGCGTCTGCATCATTTGCCTCATGCAGAATCTGTAGCTATGATGTCTGCGTTGTCTGTGCCTGTGCCGCCTGCGCGCCAGCATACGCCTAGCCTTATGGTCCCACATTTTCGTCCAGTACTATTTCAGTGAATTTTTCTTATTAGAACGAGAGAGCACTTTAGTTAGATAGATGATTAAAAAAGAAGTCCATTGATATGTAACACACCTACAAAGAAAATCAATATCAAACAGAAAACATTTAGTCTGTAATCTTGTAATTTTTGACTGAAAACTTTGTATTTATTTATTTGTGGAATGGATTCATGTTAATACGATTAATACCAAATTGTTTATACATTTGTAGCATCTAGTGGCAGCATTCTTCTAAAAATTGATATATTATTTGTGTATGGCAATTGACAATTTTAGGTTAGAAAAAATGTCAGAGATGTGTTTCCTGGAGTTTAAAAATAAAAAAAGAATCATCAAAATCGGTTCACCCAGGCGAAAGTTCTGAGGTAACAAACATAAAAAAAAATACCTCCTCCTTTTTTTGAAGTCGGTTAAAAATCCATCTGTACTTCTAAATGAATGAATCCTTACATGTTCTATATCGTTTTGTGGCTAATTCATTAGCTTTTTACATGCCAAAGAGTTTATTGACCTAGCTTCATTAGTTTTACGAAATATTTGTGTTTATATGCGCCGCGCGGCGCCGAATTGTTGGATGGAACCATAGCTTTTGTGGTTTGCGAAATTATATACCTGTGGGGAGCCAAGAGGGAATATAAGTTTATAATTTTTTTTTTCTTTTGATAACTCCTTCAAAATTGCAACATGTTTGAGCGAGTGGAGTTGCGGCGCAGTGTGTTGTTGTGGTGTTGAAGGGCGAGTGTTGTTGTTGGCAGCGGGCCGGGGGGGGACGCTAGGCGGCGGGCGGCACGGCGCCGGGGGCACTCGGCATTCACAATGTTTTTAATATTAAGCTCTTAGTCCGTATGTTATCACTTGCGGGTCGTGCGGCGGGCAACTTTCAAGCGTTTCAAGCTATTAAAAAAGGTTTTTTTAGACGACAAAACTGCAGTTTTATGCTATAAGAAAACTGAACTATTCTGAAGTCTGTTTCGTGTACTACAAATAATATACAAACCGTTGGTTTATTGATTATGATTATTGATTTAAGTCTAAAAGTAATGTTTTTCTTATCGGAAATGATTAATCTCTTTTTTTTTAGAGCATCGACACTAATATTACCAACATTTTACTATGTGGGGCCGGTACATAAAAATAATAGCCCCACTGCATCTCTCCCTGTGCATGTCGTAAAAGGCGACTAGGGGATAAGGACAAGATGCCGTGCTTAAGGGCGACAGGCTGAGCCAGCTCTCACCTCGGCACGGTCTTTCCACCGAGTCATGCAGCAGGTGGGCCTTCGTGCCTTACTCGGTGGAACGACCGTGCCAAGGTGAGAGTCGCCTTTAAGCACGGCATCGTGTCCCAATCCCGTAGTCGCCTTTTACAACATGCATGGGAAGAGATGCAGTGGGGTTATTCTTTTTTTTTAAGTAACGGCACCACTCGGTCAATAAAATAGAAGCAATAATTTTGATTTGCTCGATATAACTTTGCCAACTGTCATTTCAATAGTCTTACATTTAGTAAAACAGACTAGTACGTTACAAGGTCCTTAATTATGTGAAATAAAGTATCCATTACACATATGCAGTTGCCAAATTTTCATATCAAGTTGTAATGGTACATGATTGTACATCTTAAGACGAGAGCGGAAGTTAACTTTGTCCGTACAAAATAATTTTTCGGCATTTATGTTTTCTAGCCCCCGTCTTAAGGACAGTCCATCCTACGTTCCTGTCGTTTTTTTTTTTGTTTAGATCAAATATACCTGCTACACTGGAGAATATAAATTATATTTCGACCGAAAAAATTATAATTTTTTATTTTTTGATGTCATGAAGTTCATCATGAAGTGGCACTGTGAAGTGTGAAGTGGCTTTATTAAGTCATCGCTTTAGATATTAAAAAAAATAAAAAGACAGGAACATAGATTCGACTGTCCTTATCACAACAAAAAAATTGGTTGTCTGTAAAGTCGGTTTACGGACGATAGTTTTACGTGATAACGTCATAAAGTGGTAAGACTACTGCTTTCAATTTCTGCTGCCCTGGTACTTTAGAACCAGAGAGATAAATGTGTACAAGCCGACGCTTGGGCCGATTGTGCCTCTCTATTGCTTGTTACGCGCTCTCGCTTGCACACACAGGCTCAGATGGAACGTGACACTTTTTCGTGCGTGCAGCCGGTGTTCATCAATTTATAAGACGTGACGTTATCACGTCAAAAAAAAAAGAGTTGTAAAAATCGGATAAGGTTTAGGGGGGTATAAAAACATAAATGACCGAAAGACGATTTTGTATGGAGAAAGTTAACTTCCGCCTCGTCTTAAGGAACTATTAAAAAAAAAATAATGAATAGAAATATAGAAATGTAAGTATCTGAAATGTAAGAATCTGAGGGCTCTGAACATTTTTGCACTTTTGAATGTGTCTTGAAAGTTTAAAAGTTGATTGCCGCACGACTTTGTAGTTGACTGCGCGGTGCATATCGCGGCGGTCTACCCCAGATGTCTCTTGTTAGAACATTTCAATCATGTATTGTAACTTGAGTGTCGCACTTTTCAGACGTTTATCATGCTGACGCTGTTATGATCACAGAACATAAATTTTTTTTTATGTGTAAACCAACATGGGTGGCAGTGTCGAGGGATCAATGGTACAGTCGACAGAGCCAAGAACACCTCCTCGCAAAACCACGCTCAGTAAGGCGGCATGCCAGCAGATTTGCGGACTGTTGCTAGGCTGTCTAGCCCGCTGATATGATGTTTGAAAGGACCCAGGTTAAAGGATTCGGGAAACACACTCGCCGGGAGACAGTTCCACACCCTAGCGGTGCGACAAAGAAACAATTTTGAAAACAAAAGAAACGCCAGCAGATTTTCGGCGATATAAAGCGTGTAGAAGTAGCGCGATACAAGTTGTGCTTATTCACAAGTGAGCGTAGCTCCGCGCACTTCAACTAATTCGTTTCTTTGTCGCACCGACACGGTGTGTAACTGATTTCTGGCGAGTGTGTTTCCCGAATCTTTTAACCTGGGTGTCTTCAAACGTCGTATCAACGGGCTAGACAGCCTAGCAACAGTCCGCAAATCTGCTGGCATGGCACCTAACTGAGCGCGGTTTTGCGAGTCTCTCGGCACAGTCACCCATGTTGGTTTACATTTAAATAATTCAATATCAGTTGCCTGTCATTACTCTAACGGAAATCATCAAGCTAAAACAATACCGTAAATTTTGATTTTGTATTTTTTTTTTAATGCTTTATTGCGCTATATGAAAGGCTACAAAGACGATAGCCTCAAAAAGAATTTGTCAAAAAGTTGAAAATTATAACTTCACACTAATCACAACTAAACAATTTATGTATGGGAATTTCGTTACACTGGCCTTACCAATATGCCAACATGCTACTTTTACTGGTTTTTTTTATGTTCTGTGGTTATGAGATAAATATGAATAATGCAAAATATGGTTTAAACGGAGACCGAGTAAGAGAGCGACCAGTCTGAATATTGTCTGAAAAGTGTGTCACATAATCAATTAATCATACATATGAATCTGCGGAGCATGAATACGACCTTGCTAGGAATTGACCAAGAGGATCAATAAACAATCGATACGGTTGTCGATACTCATATTTTGTATCTCTATTATTGCTGTCTAATATTTGACATGTAATTCACAAATAGAGATTCTGATTCTGTTTCTGATTACAATATGTATACACAAAGGTTGGAATTGCGATGTTTTTCGAATAATAATGTCTATAATTTAAACTATTTCTGTAGAAAATAATATGTAGGTGCGAGTACGAAGTACGAAACAACTATAGTGTAGAAATAACTGTATTTTGAATTATCTACATTATTCCATATTATTCCAAAATATCGATACATTTTAAATTTTTGTGAATACATTGGTCCCACCACTAAAACGCCCTTCAAGCATTCGTGCTCCGCAGATTCCGATGTATGCACTGATAATAATTCACTACTGTGTTGTGTTTGTAACAATATTATTGTGACAATGTACTCACGAACGCTTCAATTTTCTTTTGTTTCATCCACTGTGGATTCGTTGGATTGTGGATTTGGCTGGGATTGGAGTGACCGGAGACATAGGATCGGGATCGCGTTTGGGAAGCTAGGATTTCGCGTGGAAGGATTCGCAAATTTCGGCCGAGGATGGACCGCAGGAGTTGACTCAGGATCAGGATCAGTGGAGGATTTCGTAAGGCCCCGGGGCGTTCCGCCCCCCACCCCCCATTGTCGAGGGATCTGGCGTCGGGACGGACGGCGACGCATGGCGCCTCTCGCCGTTCAGAACATTGGATACTATACATTGAGGATCGCACGCCGACTGACAGCACCGCCCGAGTGCACTCAGGATCTCTTGTGTCGGATCATATTGTCACCAGGATATCGAGAGGATACCCGGGTATGGATCAATTTCAAATTATTGCCAATCATTGTTTTTTTTTTGTTGTCTTTATTTGGTTGCACGCTCGGTTGGAGATGTGTTAAAATGGTTTTCCATAACGCACCTTCGCTTTTTTAACTCTCCAGTACCCAGTTTGCGTTCCGTTTCGATGCGGGATTTTTTGGTCGGATCATTATTTTTTTTTTTTTATTTTGTCTGTGTTCAGAACCTAACAGTTTTCATATATAATGAGCATGCTTATCTGACGGCGTTTTCTGTTTTAAACGTTTCTATAACTTTATTGATATTAGAAAAAAATGCCAGTACCCCGAGACGTTTAAACCGCAAAACGCCGCAAAGCTTAATGAAAATGCGGTAAAAATGTGTTAATGTTGCCAAGAATAAATAATTTTTTTTATAAATTTTTGATAACATCCCGAGTGTTGTGAGGAGGTGCGAATGAGTGAAGCGTGAGTTAGTTTGAATTTGGGTCAACTTAATTCAATACAAATGACGAAAATTGTACATTGGATGAATGAAATTGTATGAGAATATTGGTCTTACTGAGACCTTGCAACGGGCCTAGGCATTTGAAAATTCATCAAACTGTTAAGTACCTATTTCTCAATGTGTGTAAGTCATTTTTAGCATTCCGATAATATTTCAATAAAGGTTTTGGAAATGTATGTGTTGTTATTTCTTATGAACTGAATCTGTGTGCGGAGTGTGGGAAGACCACCCGTCAGGTGGGACGACGACATCAATTATGTCGGCGGAAAGCAGCGGTTCCATACCGCTGAAGGCCGGGAGGACTGGAGGAAAATTGGAGAGGCTATATCCAGCAGCAGCAGCAGTGGACGCTTACACACTGACTGACGCTGTGTTAGAACCCGTCCAGGTTAATACCACAGCACTGAATTAAGGTTGGTCGAAGCAGCTATGTAAAAATAGTTCGTGTTTTCCGCCCAGTTCAGTGTAGCTGGCACGACCAAAGGGAAGCACTGACATGGCACCTAGTTCACCCGGTGTTATGGGCATGACATCACGGATGTTGCTAGCCAACCATGTCACGATCCATAAATGATAAAAAAACATTCATCCCCCTTAGCCTAGCCACATTCTGACTCCGCCAGTCCTCCCACCAAGAACTATAGCCTAGCCACACTGGCCGCTATTTCTTGCTTGACAGTCTTTATGTTAATAACGAGCTTTATATGTTTGTTGCCAATGCATTGTGCGATATTGAAGATTATTCTCAAGGTTTATGCTGCAGAAAATTTAGCTCAGTGTGGCGCTAGGCTTAGAAGAGCATTATTATTTTTTTTTTTTATTGAATCTGATACGATTGGCTACATCACCTGCAACGTCCGTGATGTCAGCCCATAACACTGGGTGAACTAGGTGCCATATCAGTGCTTCCCTTCGGTCTTGCCGGCTACACTGAACTGGTCGGAAAACACAAACTATTTACATAGCCGTTTTGACCGACGTTTCATTCAGTGCGGTGGTACCAACCCGGGCGGGTTAAACCCTACCACCAAGTAAGATTAGGAGGGAAGGGACCTACAGTTTTACGAGGAATCCGAACCTCGGTCAGCCTCCAACGGTCAGCGGTCACCCATCCAAGGACTGACCGCACCCAGGGTTGCTTAACATTCAATAGCGACAGTTGACTGTCTGCAACACTGAGCTATCAAGGCTGACAAGCATAGGAAATAAATTTTATAAAATAAGTAGTTATTGTTTGTAAAACGTGACAAAGTTTACACGTATACAGATAGTGGTTATGGTAAACACAAATACAACAGAAATCATTCATATTAATTTATTTTATATTTACAAATTCATACTTTCTACTCGTATCACGAGAATATATAATGTAAAGTGACATCTATATAACAAACAAACTGAGCAACATTTTGACTTAAAACTATATCTTGAAGCCAGAGTGTATTGAGCACACTCCGAACGTCAAATTCTCATGTGTGACCTGCCGGAAGCCGGCGTCTTCTATCATTGACTTAAACTTTTCCTGAAAAATACAATTTATAAGTTGTCAAAAAAAAAAATCACAGGTTTTCTACACTAATATTATAAAGAGGTAAAGTTGGATGTAGGAGGTAATCTCCGAAAATACTCATTCGATTTTAAAAATTCTTTGAATGAACCTTCAGGATGGACAAGAACATTTAAACAGGTATGGACGTCAAGACTGTCCAATGTTTTTTTTTTTTTTTTATGTAATCCGGTATGGGTGGCTGAGTTGGAGGGGCTAAGGCGCATGCTCCGGCCAGCCAATATCACCTCCGAGATGGTAGGTGCCATACCGGAGACTTCCCTGGATTGCTGGCTATACTGGACTAGAGGAGAACACAACCGAGGCTGCTATGCGGCCATCTTACATCCAGTACGGTGGTACCAACCCAGTCGGCTACAATTTGAGCCTACCACCTACCGTAAGAGCCTACCGTAAGGGGCAAGGGAAGGGACCTACAGTTTTACACCGGTTCCGAACGGTGAAGCAGCAGGTGTGGGTATGCACGTAAATTTTTTCGTTAGAAAAAACTCATTGGTACACGACGGGATTCGAACCTCGGACCTCTCGCACGAGAAGCCGATGCCCAAACCACTCGGCCACCCGCCGCTTATATGAGAAACAGCGTCGCCGAGCTCCGCGGGTAGCGGAGGGGACGGCACGCGCTCTGATTGGCTGGTATCGGGCGGTATCGCACTCTGATTGGTTGGTAACGAATGGCATTTGCACGTTTATACAAACGTCGTGTTACGCTGGTGCGGGGAAGGTTCGACGTCTTTACCTATTAAATGTTCTTCAGGATGGACATAAGCTATGCGAGCGAAGCGGCGGGCAAACGCTAGTAACAAATAAAACAAATCCATACACACCATATTGAGGCAACCTCAAGCATACATACATATCACCACGCTGTATCACGACAATCAGGGTAAGCAGAGTAGTCAGTGTTGGGTTGCAGGTAATCTTGTAAATTACAGCACAACACCGACCACCACATTTAGCAAAGTATAGGACAAGATAACTATTAAGCGGCAAGTAAGGCACGAAGGCCCACCTGCTGCACGACTCGGTGGAAGGACCGTGCCAAGGTGAAAGGTCGCTAGCCTATCGCCCTTATGCACGGCATCTTGTCCTTATCTCTTAGTCGCCTTTTATGGCATGCACGGGGAGAGATGTCAGCCGAAGAGACGACAACCGTTGTAGTAACCGCGTCCTACACTGGCGGCAGTGGAAAGATCACCCGCCAGGTGGGACGAACCGAGGCTGCTATGCGGCGATCTTACATCCAGTAGTGTGGTACCAACCCAGTTGGCTACAATTTGAGCATACCACCTAGTAGTAGTAAGGGGCAAAGGCACCTAGTAGTAGTAAGGGACCTAGAGTTTTAGCACCGGTTCCAAACTGAAGCAGCAGGTGTAGAAAAAACTCATTGGTACACGCCGACCAGATTTGAACCTCGGACCTCTCACACGAGAAGTCGAAGCCCAGACCACTCAGCCACTCGCCGCTTAACCCGACCAGTCCTCCCGGACTGGAGGAAAATTAAAGAGGCTTATGTCCAGCAGTGGACGCGTACACGCTGATTGAAGTCGTGCCAGTCTCGGGTCCTTCAAGATGGGCGTGCATGTGGTATAAGGAACGTAGTGAATCCGGAAGTGATACCTACCCACCACTATAATTTGAGAAGCAGGCGGGCTCCTGTCAGTGACTTGCTGGCTGCCGGAGGAGCTAGCACGTCATCTTGAGAACGGGTCCCATAGAGGACCCGAAACGTCGAGCTGCAGCGATGCGCTCGTCATCATCACACCGGTAAGTCGATTTCATAATTTAATAAAAAAAATTGTTGACATATCCATTAGTGACAGCGAAAGGCTTACTGTCAACACACCTGATTAGGGAATTGTCGTATACTCTCCACGAGGTACTGGTAGGGTCTCCACTGCCCAGCGATCAGCTGACCGAGCACCGGAATCACTTGGAATGAGTATTTGTCATATGCCCTGCAAGCAGATCATCACATACACCGGTTATGTTGCCATGTGGATAGTCACTAAAATACCTTGCAATAATATTTATGAAAAACAGGATAGAACAAATTGTGACAAGTTCGAGTGCAGGCTTAATGCCACAATAATGCTCAATAAACAACCATAAGATCATTGTTATTGTATAATTTCATCCATAGGTAGGTAACCTACGCTTCAGCGGCGACTCCTGGTCCTGAATATTGGGTTGGCTCTGGCTAAGGAATTTTTTTTTTCATAATTTCATAACTTACGTACCTACGCGTTAATTTATTTCTACCAAAATGAGTTCAAAAACTGAAAGACGATTACGATATAGATAGTTTATAATATTTAGTTTAAATGATTTATTTTTCTCACTTACGATTAATTTGTCTAGATAGGTACCTACTGGTTGTATCAAACCAGTCGAGTTGCAGCCGACAACAGCGACGTCTCCTCTGGCACGACGACGACGAGACAGGCATACAAGCTTGAATTGTTACATTTTATTTGTACATGAAGTCCACTCTTCGTTCCACAGACAAGAAATTTTCGATGACTCGATCGTGAAAATCTTCTTTCTTCCTCAATTTTGTTAGCAACTCCTTTTCCACAGATAAGAGTGCCAAAATTACTGAGTCTCTCTTGTCCTTGAGTGCTCCGTAGATAGCTCGGTAGGAGTTTGCCATTATAATGACCAATAAATCACTTTAATTTAACAACACTGCACAGGATTCATCCATACCTACGTAACGGAATATATGCAGCTATCAACTCGCGAGCCAATGCGCACACACACGCGCACACAACACACCTAGCCTAGCTCGCTAGTCGCATCGCATTCGCAACCCACGTCGCACAACTCGTCGTGTGGTCGCAGCACGCACACACCCACACACGCAACACACACACCTAGCTCGCTCGCTAGTCGCTCTACGCACTCGCTACCGCGTCACTAAATGCACTCCCCGCTGCGCCAACTCGAAAGGCTGAGCAGCGAGTCCGCGCGGGACGGGGGGGACATTCGGCCGCTTCCGCCTTGTATGGAATACGATGGCGCTTCAAAATGTAGCCAACCGGCCAATGAATGCCTTGATGTGTCGTCATTCGTCGTCGCCCGCGTTTGACGCGCGCGAAATTTCAAATTATGTAACGGGTACGGGATTAACGTTTTATCTTATTAATCGTGGGTTATATGATATAAATAATATAACTCCGATATTTTTTCACATTTATTTTAGCTTGATACTTTTGTAGTAATGGTGTCATTCATTTTATTTGGTTTGGCGGCGCCAACCTCGCCAACTGAAAGGAGTCGCCACTGCTACGCTTGGACATGACGAAAATTCCGCCAGTTCTAAATTCAATGCGAAGAAGAACTGACAAACAAACTTCGCAAGTCACAATGTTTTGTTAGTACCTTATAAGTATTATGTTAAAGTAATTTCCAATAATTAATCCATACTACCGCTCACAAGAAAATTAATATTTACATTAGTATCTGTCCCACTAATTATGTAAAATTAATATTATAATAACTACATAAGATTATTAAATGTTACAGTTTGTTGTTGATACTCACCATTGCAGCGCGTCGTTCTCGAGCTGGCTGAACTCGAGGCAGAGGAAGCGCCCGCCGGGTCGCAGCACCCGGTACGCCTCCTCCAACACCTGACGACCGCCCCCAACACAACACACTATCCATTATGCGTTCGTTAGTTTCACTCACACCACAACCAAAGTACTCAGAAGGATTCTATTGTTATCTTATATTATTATTTTATCCATTTATTTACACATGTATTTACATGAATTTAATATATAGATATACCTAAAATACACAAAACATGTATACAATTACTATAAAACAAATGGAGTTTCCACCACCGGCGGCGGGGCGCACCCAGGCTATCGACGGTCGGGACCTAGGGAGAGAAACCTCCGGACGATGCGTGCAGTGTCAAGCAGGCCTGTCTTCTGTATCTGTCCCATGACCCAATCACTCAGCGAGAGCCTCTCAAGGTGGTCGTCGAAACTCTTCGCTATCAGCCCATGCGCTAATACGACAATGGGCACAACGATCGTCGAGTCGACGGTCCACATACTTTAACATCTTCTCTGCATCCTTACTGACCAGGTTACCATCGTGCGGCACGGCGATATCGACGAGCGTTGCGCGCCTCCCCTCCCGGTCCACTATCACAATATCAGGTCTGTTCGTGAGAATAGACCTGTGATTATTTATATAATCAATACTAATAATTATTAATATATTACCAGCAATGCAACGGCGGTTTACCTTATCGACGTGTGTGCAGTTGCGGATGCCGAAAGCAATTGTATACGCGGTGTAGCTCTCGTCGGGCAGCTTCAGGCTCTCCGCGTCACCGCACATCCACTCCACGTCCACTACCGCGTCCTGGCTGTAACCTAACCTGCAACAGAGTGCGTAGGGTGGCAACTTACAACCAATACTTGGCGACTGCAAACCCATAGTGACTTGTCAAATTAGGCTCGCCAATATTACACGGTATGGATGACCGGTCGACACAGAGGGGCCAAAGCACATGCTCCAACCAGCCAATATCACCTCCGACAAGGCAGGTGCCATACCGGAGACTCCCTTTGGATTGTTAGTGTCTGTATAAAGCGTTCCCATATTTTGTGTTTGTACTTCTTATAAAAGGGAAAGTCTGTCTGTATGTATGTATGTTACAGGTAAACTCCGGAAGCACTGAACAGATTTTGATGCGATTTGTACCAGTTTTTTTTGTTTTTTTTTTTATGGAAACTGACACGGTTGGCTACATCACCTAGAACATCCGTGATGTCAGCCCGGGTGAACTTGGTGCCACGTCAGTGCTTCCATTCGGTCGTGCCGGCTACACTGAACTGGACGGAAAACACAAACTATTTACATAGCCGTTTCGACCGACCTTTCATTCAATGTGGTGGTAGCAACCCGGGCGGGTTAAACCCTACCACCTAGTAATATAAGAAGGGAGTCACATCCCTTAGTCGCCTTTTACGACATACACGGGGAGAGATGCAGTGGGGCTATTCTTTTAAAGTACCGGCCCCACACGGTATGATCGTTCCATGTAGGAGCTGATGGCGGATCTAAGCAAGTCTTTATGTTGTGTACCACCACAGCGTGTCCAGTACCTCTGCGCGCGAGTTTTGCCCACGTCCAGCATGGCCTGGTTGATGTCGCACAGGGTGACTTGGCTCCGGCGCCCCTCCGCTGCAGCTCCAGAGTTCTGCAGGTAGTTTATATACCGAAACGCTATGTCACCTATCGGAAACAACTGCGTTTTAATTAAAAAATTCACATACATAGTACATTAGTTAGGTACCATTACTTAATTTACATACACACCACATGCTGCATCGCGACAATCGGGGTAAGCATAGTAATCGGTGTTGTGCTGCAAGTATTCTGGTAAATAACAGCACAACACCGACCGCCACATTTAGCAAATTATTTAGACAGAATAAATAATAATCAAGCAGCAAGTAAGGCTTCAAGACGCACCTGCTGCATGACTCGTTGGAAAGACAGTGCCAAGGTGAGAGGTGGCTGGCCTGTCGCCCTTTAGCACGGCATCTTCTCCTTATCCCTTAGTCGCCTTTCATGACATGCACGGGGACAGAGCTTTTTAAAAGTATTATTATTTCTTGTTTGTTATCTTTTTACTGCTGCTGGCGTGGTGATTTGATGAGTGAAGTCATTGGTTAGATTTTTTTAGATGCAATTAAAACAGTGGACATGAATACATATTTAGTATAGTATTTATAAGATGTAATACTTAGTGTGGAAACCACCCTAAATATTATATACATATGCGTTCTTGTCCTTATGAGGCTTAAGGGGGGGTACTAGGCAAAACATCACATCATATTATCCTAACTATAGCCATATTTCAATAGATATAACTATAATTTATATGCTTATAGTTAGGTAAAGGTTCAAGGTATAATGTGTGTGGGGGACGATGCTCAGAGGTGGACTGTATTTACGCTGGCGTTTCTTGATGCCCGTCCCGCAGAGCAGAATATGGGGTTCGGCGAGTGAAGCGTGCGCGGCGGTCGCACGCGACAGAGATGGCCGATATCGCCGTCTCGTTCACTCCGACGGTTCGGTGCGCACACGGGCACTGTACCCGGCGGCCGGCTGCAGTCTCGTACCACGTACCCTCGCGTACCACGTACCCTCGTACCACAACCGACGTACCACGTACCGACGTACCACGTGCCGACGCACCACCGTACCGTACTTGCTCGACTCGACGCTCGTACCACTGTACCGCAACTCGTACCGTGGCGTACCGCTGTACCGTCGGACCGATCCGCACGACGGCAAGCACGAACGTACGCACTACGCGACCGCGTCCTCAACCTGACGTGCCTCGGGGCACGGAGAGAGACCTCGACCGGCGTGCCGCGGGGCACCGGGAGTTTAGCCGCGTAGTGTAGGGCGTGGAGATCGAAATGAAACGGCGCAGTGCTGGCTATAATGCAGCCGCACACTGGCTTTCATTCGAGACGTGGAGTGAGCACTCGCCGAGAGAAGAACGTCCGATCGGCCGAGGCAGTCGTTCCGGAGTGAAGCTCGTTCCTCGGTCGATCTTAGCGGAGAGCCGGTGCTCGGGACGTCTTCTCTTCTCGGTGGCTGGGCGAGTACTGACTGAACCGGCCAAAACGCGCTATATTTGTATACGCGCGGGCGCGCTGAGGCGCCGCGGACGCAGCCGTCCGGTTTTGCGGCTGCGCTCCGACGCCCCGCCCCCGCGTCGCGCCTCGGACCGGCTCAGTCTCCTATCGATTTTGGCGAGTGCGCATCTCCCGTTCGTCTCAAATGAAAGGCAGTGGGCGACTATATCTTTATTCAAATAACTTATAATCTAGACTATCTATCTTACAGCTATGCCTATCTATCTTATAGCTATGCCTATCTATCTTATCTAACTTTATTTATCTTATAACTACGCCTATCTATCTTAGCTAACTTATATCTACGATTTTTATATATATTTATTATATTATATTAACTTATTTTCTATATATTTACATACTAAAATTACCTAAACTAAACTACGCCGGCCGCTTCCTATCTCCCTACTCTACGGAGGCGACGATGCGCGCGTCGTGTCCCAGGCCGGGACCGTCGTCGCTGCTCCGGCTGGCCGTCGTCCTGAACATCCTCCCGCCGTCGCCTCGGCGATCTTGGACGTCGGAAGGACGACGATGTTCTTTCCGGTCGCCGAAGCAGCTTCCCGTCGGTCTGGGCGTCTACGGCGCAGATGCTGTCGTCGTTGCCAGGGTGGACGGCTTCCACCCTGCCCCTCGGCCAGGTGTTCCTCGGTAGGTCGGGGTCGGCTACCAGGACGATGTCTCCGACTGCTGGCGCTTGGCTGCTTCCTCGTGGCTCCCGCCGGTGCCGTAGTAGGGGCCGGTACTCCGGCTCGGCTCGATGACGATGACGTCTCCTTCCGCAGGCGCTCGCTCACTGTTACGAGGCTCCCGCCGGTGTTGGAGTCGGTTCCGGCGCTCTCGCGCTCACCGGAGGGGCAGCTCGTCCGCCAGTTGTGGTGCGCCTGCGTGCAGCGCTGTGGTGCTGTCGTCATCGGCGTCGGTCGGGAGGGCGGGCGGACCTCGCTGTGTTGGTCCGCCTCCGAGCACCAGCTTCTCCACGTCGGCAGCGCGAACGGAGGGGGCGGTGCGGAAGCAGCATTCGTGGTCGCCTCGGTGGCGACTGTTGCAGTCGGTCCTGGTGCAGTCCCTTGCGCTGCTGCGGATTGCGCCGCCGGCGAGTTCGAACGCGGCGGCGCGACGATGCCGCGTGTCGCGTGCGGCGGCTGGGTGCGGTGGTTCGCGGTCGGCGAGCCGCTGGCAGGCGGCGCAGACCCTTGCGCTGCCTCGGAGTGCGCCGCCGGCGAGCTCGGGCGCGGCGGCGCGGCGACGTAGGGGGCCGCAGACGGCGGCTCGGCGTGGCGGCTCGCGGTCGGCGAGCCGCAGGCAGGCGGCGCGGACCATTGCGCCGCCCCGGAGTGCGCCGCCGGCGAGCTCGGGCGCGGCGGCGCGGCGACGTAGGTAGCCGCGGTCGGCGGCTGGGCCCGGCGGCTCGCGATCGGCGGGCCGCGGGCAGGCGGCGCGGACCATTGCGCCGCCCCGGAGTGCGCCGCCGGCGAGCTCGGGCGCGGCGGCGCGGCGACGCCCGCCAACTCGATAGCGTTGGCGCAGCGATGCACCGATTCTGCTGTCGTCGCGCGGCAGCCGTGCAGCACCCAGCCCAGGGCAGTGCGAGAAGCCACGGGCTGGTCTCGGCGGCCCCTCTTCAGCTCCTGGGACACGATGAGCCACCAATTGTCCTGGCCGATGAGCAGCTTCGGCCGGGCACTCGCGTAGGTGGCCAGCGCGTCCTTCATGCCCGCCAGGTGGTCGCATCCGTCGATGGTCTGCTGGTCTACTGTCTGCGCCGGGAAGTTCAGCTGGCGCACCGTTCTGGCCCCGACGAGCTCGCGGTCCTCGCTGTCCATCTTGCCGCGGATCCGGAGGTCCACTTTGCGTGAGGGATCCTTGATCTGACCGCCACCGATTCCCACGACGTGCAATGGTTCCTGAGGGCCCTCGGCGCCCAAGATGTCCGCCATAGCAGCGTCGATGAGTGTGACGGTTGATCCCTCGTCCAGCATCGCGAAGACCTCGACCGTTCCTTTCGGGCCAGTCAGAACGACCGGCAAGATCTTCAGCAGCACCGAGTCGGAGCGCGCCGTGGCCGTGATCGCGACGGCGGCTGTCTCGTCGTTCGACTGGTGCCGGTGCAGAAGTAGGTGGTGTCCGTACTGACAGCCCGGCACCCCGCACGGCTTGGCCTGACACTTTGTCTTGCGGTGCCGGCCCTTGAGGCACCTGAAGCAAATATTGCCCTCCCTGGCCTGCTTCAAGCGGCCTTCCACGTCGGCAGCGATGAACCTGGGACAGGCCAGGAGGTGGTGGGCCTCGGTGCACGTAGGGCACTTGGGCGTCGAGTCAGAAGGCCCCTCCTCTCCGATGGCGGCGTAGGCCTTCTCGGTGGCGCGACGTTCCTTCGGCTGGCGTAGAGGCTCCCTCGTTGATGCCTCTGCGGTCGCGGCGACGTCCGGCCGAGCGTACGCTCCGCACTTGCGAGCCTCCTCGTTTAGGAAGCCGGCAATCCTCGTGAGTGCGGGCTGATCGGTGCCGCCTCGGTCCTCATAGTCGAACCACCGCGTCTGTCGTAGCGGGGTCAGCTTGTCGACTATGAGGCGCATCATTTCTGGGCTGTGCAGGTACTCGGGCCTGCCCAGAGCCTGGATTGTAGCCACGACGTTGGCTATCTTGTTCGCAAACTCGTTCATTTCGTTCGCGTCGTCTCTGACCCTGGGTAAGTTTTTTAGCTTCTCCAGCTCACCCAGGACCAGGAAGTCTGGCCGTCCGAACCGCTGCTCGAGTGCCGCGATGACTCGGTCCGGGTCCGGTGCCGACAACATGAGGCTGTAGGCCGCCTCCTTCGCCTTTCCTTGCAGGCAGCGGCGTATGCGGGCGGCGTTCTCGATGCGCGAGAAGAACGCCTCCGTCTCGCGGTAGGCGGCCGCGAACTGCAGCCACTCCCCGGAGGACCCGTCGAACGCCGGCAGCTCCTGCAGGTACTTAGGCGCCGTCGACGGTCGGTTGTGGTCCGTCTTCCCCAGCACCGTGGCCAGCATCTGAAGAGCCGCGGCGAGCGGCTCGGACGAGTGCGGCGTAGCGGAGGAGGACGCGGCGGCGGGCGCGGTCGTTGCGGCGGCGGCGGCGGTAGCGGAAGCGGTAGACGGCCCCTGCGTCGACTCCGTGTGTGTCGCCGGCGAGTCTGTGTGCGGCGGTGCTGCGTCGTAGCACTCGCGGCGTAGCACTCCGGCCGGCGTAGACCCGGAGTATTCGCCGCGTAGCAGCGCAGGCGGCGCTCCTTCGTAGAGGGCCGCGCGGCGTAGCGGGTCGGCCTGCGTAGCCTCGTAGCACTCGCGGCGTAGAGGCGCAGGCGGCGCGGGTTCGTATGGGGCCGCGCGTAGCGAGTCGGCCGGCGTAGGCCCGCAAACCTCACGGCGTAGAGGTGCGGGCGCCGCGGTTTCGTAGCACTCGCGGCGTAGTCCCTGCGGTGCAGTTTCGTAGCACTCGCGTAGCGGGTCAGCCGGCGTAGGCGCCGCTTGTTCGTAGCACCCGCGTAGCAGTCCCTGCGGTGCAGTTTCGTAGCACTCGCGTAGCACCTCGCGGCGTAGAGGTGCAGGCGGCGCTCGTTCGTAGAGGGCCGCCTGGAGGGGCGCGGGCGGTGCGGCTGGGGCGAGCGGTGCGCGGGGTGCGGGCGGCTCGGCCGGCGCGTGCGTGTGGAGGGGCGCGTGCGGTGCGGAGGCGGCGGTCTCGGTGCGCGGCTCGCGGTGACTGGCGAGCGGCGGCGCCGCGGTGGGGAGCGAGGCGGAGTCGAGCGCCTCCCGCTCCCGCCGGTGAGGTCTCTGCGTCTCGAGCCACGACGCGACTCGCAAACTGCGCGCCGTGTCCCCGAGCTCCTCCTCGTCCGACGTTTCTTCCTCCTCACACTCACGTAGTTGCGCTTCTATTAGAAGCGCGGCGAGTCTCGCCTCCTCTCCTCTTGCCCGCGCTTGCTCCTGCTTCGCTCTTAGCAACTGGCTTTCCATGGCTCGTTGCCTCGCCGTCTTCGAAGAGCGGCCGGATCGGTTGCTCCGGCCGTCCTTGTAGTCGCCTGCGGGTGCGTCTCGCCCTGGTGCGAGAGCGTGCGAGGCGCGGCTCGGCGCGCGCTCCTGGCTCGGCGCGCGGGTGTCGTGCGCTGCGCTCGGTGCGGGCGCCGCGGTCGGTGCGTGCGCGGCGCGCGCGGTGTGCGCGGCGTGCTCGGATTGCGTGGCGCGCGAGGCGTGCGCGGCGTGCGCGGCGTGCTCGGGTTGCGCGGCGCGCGAGGCGTGCGCGGCGTGCGCGGAGTGCGAGGCGTGCGCAGCGTGCGCGGAGTGCGCGGCCTGCGCGGCGTGCGCGGAGTGCGCGGCGTCCGACGCGTGCGAGGCGTGCGCGGCGTGCGACGCGTGCGCGGCGTGCGCGGAGTGTGAGGCGTGCGCCGCGCCCGGGGCGTGCGCGGCGCTCTCACGGTGCGAATCCACTGTCGTCGCGACGGGGGTGCTCGTGCTCGTCCCGTGTGACGACCACGTATGCGGGTCCGTAGTTTGACCGGCAGGTGGCGCGCCCGTCGCTGGACTCGTTTCCGTCGGCGCGTTGTCGCCCGACCGCAGCGCCGAGTCGGCTGCGTCCGGTGGCAACTCTCGCTGCGTTGACGGCGGCGAAGGCACCGGCGTGGTGCGGCCTCGCCCATTCTTCTTGCTCCGCGTTACAGGCATCCTTGATCCGGCTGTCGAATGGACCAATGTGGGGGACGATGCTCAGAGGTGGACTGTATTTACGCTGGCGTTTCTTGATGCCCGTCCCGCAGAGCAGAATATGGGGTTCGGCGAGTGAAGCGTGCGCGGCGGTCGCACGCGACAGAGATGGCCGATATCGCCGTCTCGTTCACTCCGACGGTTCGGTGCGCACACGGGCACTGTACCCGGCGGCCGGCTGCAGTCTCGTACCACGTACCCTCGCGTACCACGTACCCTCGTACCACAACCGACGTACCACGTACCGACGTACCACGCGCCGACGCACCACCGTACCGTACTTGCTCGACTCGACGCTCGTACCACTGTACCGCAACTCGTACCGTGGCGTACCGCTGTACCGTCGGACCGATCCGCACGACGGCAAGCACGAACGTACGCACTACGCGACCGCGTCCTCAACCTGACGTGCCTCGGGGCACGGAGAGAGACCTCGACCGGCGTGCCGCGGGGCACCGGGAGTTTAGCCGCGTAGTGTAGGGCGTGGAGATCGAAATGAAACGGCGCAGTGCTGGCTATAATGCAGCCGCACACTGGCTTTCATTCGAGACGTGGAGTGAGCACTCGCCGAGAGAAGAACGTCCGATCGGCCGAGGCAGTCGTTCCGGAGTGAAGCTCGTTCCTCGGTCGATCTTAGCGGAGAGCCGGTGCTCGGGACGTCTTCTCTTCTCGGTGGCTGGGCGAGTACTGACTGAACCGGCCAAAACGCGCTATATTTGTATACGCGCGGGCGCGCTGAGGCGCCGCGGACGCAGCCGTCCGGTTTTGCGGCTGCGCTCCGACGCCCCGCCCCCGCGTCGCGCCTCGGACCGGCTCAGTCTCCTATCGATTTTGGCGAGTGCGCATCTCCCGTTCGTCTCAAATGAAAGGCAGTGGGCGACTATATCTTTATTCAAATAACTTATAATCTAGACTATCTATCTTACAGCTATGCCTATCTATCTTATAGCTATGCCTATCTATCTTATCTAACTTTATTTATCTTATAACTACGCCTATCTATCTTAGCTAACTTATATCTACGATTTTTATATATATTTATTATATTATATTAACTTATTTTCTATATATTTACATACTAAAATTACCTAAACTAAACTACGCCGGCCGCTTCCTATCTCCCTACTCTACGGAGGCGACGATGCGCGCGTCGTGTCCCAGGCCGGGACCGTCGTCGCTGCTCCGGCTGGCCGTCGTCCTGAACATCGTGTGATAGATTATTGTAATTTAATCTTGTAAATTCTCTGAAATATAAGTGGGTGAAAAGTGGTAAAAACGTTCGAAAATTCATTTGCTATTTCGTCACAAATACGTCCATACAAAAAACGCTCGCGCACGGCAACGGCCCAAAATTTTGAATGTTCAAAGATAGTTCAGTGAAAAACCATTTATTCTGTAAGCGTTTGAGTTTATTTAGATGATTCTTAGGCCCACTTGCACCAACACAAATTTAATATATAAACCAGTTTAACTCGTTAAACTAGCACCCGTTGTATGTGTGAACCGCGTTTAAATCCATAACTCGCTACTTAACTTTAAACTCGTGTTGGTGCAAGACGCGCTTAGTCTTATTGACTCTAAGCTCAATGAAGCATTTTTCGTATTAGATGCATTTTTAAAAAATGGCGAGGGAAATAGCAAAGGCATTTTTTAACGATTTTACCACTTTTCAACGACATATTTTAAAAGGAATTTATAAAATTAAATGAAAAATAATGTTTTCACATTATACCTTGAATCTTTACCTAACTATAGGCATATATATTATAGTTAAATCACTTGAAATATGGGTATGGTTAGGGAAATACGAAGTGCTTTTGCCTAGTACCCCCCCTTAAAAGAAAACTTATTTTAGCTGTTGACTTCGCACTGACGGAGATAGTACAATTTTAGGTATCTTTTAGAATGGAAGCGATTTGCAGTGCCGCCGCCGTAAAGATTCAGATTCAGATATTCATTTCATCATAAAGAACAGCACATTCAGTATGGTTCGTCATTGTTTTTGTTTTTTGCAACCTTGCAAGGAAGGACCGGGCAAGATAAAAAATACTAAACGCATCGAAGCTTAAAATAAAAAAAAATAATGCAAAGATTTATTCATAAAATAGATAATAAAATACAAAAACACATAGGGAACATATGGACTCAGTGCTGTGAATGAGCCTCACAGAGCGAGAAGTGATTTGGGCATCGGCTTCTCATGCGAGAGGTCCGAGGTTTGAATCCGATCGGCGTGTACCAATTAGTTTTTAATGACGAAACAATTTACGCGCATACCTACACCTGCTGCTTCACCGTTCGGAACCGGTGTAAAACTGTAGGTCCCTTCCCTTGCCCCTTACTAGGTGGTAGGCTCAAATTTTAGCCACCGTACTGAGTGTAAGATGGCCGCATAGCAGCCTCGGTTGTGTTCTCGTCTAGTCCAGTATAGCCAGCAATCTAGAGAAGTCTCCGCTATGGCACCTACCTTCTCGGAGGTGATATTGGCTGGTCGGATTAGTGTGTGCGTTGGCACCTCCGACTCAGCCGGATCACATAAAAAAAAAAGACCTGTGCCGCCCGCAACATCCAGCAGACGCGTGCCGTGCGTCGGTGCGAGCCGCTGCATGAAGATGTCCTTCCACACGCGGTGTATCCCCAGCGACATGGCGTCGTTCATTACGTCGTATTTCTCCGCTACCGTCTCAAACACCTCGTGAACTGCAACAAAGCTTTGTATATTTTTTTTAGACCCCAGAGAACCCAGCGGAGAAATCATTCAGCATTTGTCAACTTTGACTTTTAATGGGACATATAAATTTAGTTAATGGCAGGTGCCGGAGGGGGAGCTTGGTGTATCGATTTATGACAATCCCCCCCCCCCCCCCCGAGGACAGGGGCCGTTTAGGGGGGGGGGGGGCGTACAAAGTACCTCCAAAAAGGGACCGACGTATAAAAAAAACTCATTAGCTAATTAAGATTGCCTCTTCTCCGGCTTATAAAAGCACTCCAGGGAATAGCCATACTAACAGGTTATGTCGGGGTGGTGAATTTAAATTTTCAAAAAAAAATATTCATGAAAAGTATTGATCTCCTCGGGCTAATTCTTTTCTTTCACTAATATTCTTCTAACATCCTAAATTACAGGATATAACTACCAGCAATTTGCTATCAAACCTGCCATTAACTAAACCTCACCCAAAATATAAATTTTGAAAGTGCTTTCGAAAATAAATTTTTTATGTCATTATAAAAAAAAGGGTGGGAGTTAGTATAGCGCGGCATTCTTAGAAGATTTCTGGTAGCTGGGACTGGTAGGCGAGGGTCTAAGGAGCTATTAGCAAAAAAAATTTTTGTGCGGAGACTTGTACTTTCGGAGAAAAATTTTTTTGAAAAAAATATTTTTAATACAAAATGAAATTTCGATTTTTTTTTTTTTTAAATGCACCAAAACATTTATTTTGAATAGGAATTTATGCAAAAACGACATGCGCCGCCTCAACATTAGGTTAGGGTTAATTTTTTTTAAACCACCAAAACATTCACCCATACCACTTCCTTTGTTTTTACATACATTTATATATTCAAAACCAATGTTTTCGTGACTTAAAAAAAAAATTCTTATATTTTGTATGAATTTTTTTTTTCAAAAAATGTTTTCTCCGAAAGTACAAGTCTCCGCACAAAAATTGTTTTTGCTAATAGCTTCTTAGACCCTCGCCTATCAATCCCAGCTACCAGAAATGTTCTAAGAATGCCGCTATATACTAACTCCCAACCTAAAAAAAATAACCATAATTTAACCACAACAAACCTTATATAAATGTTGTTATGATATGTATGATAGACGAGTTAACCTAAAACGGAATCATATGAATGATGTATTGAAGACACTACTACATAATGAAACGACTGAAGTCCGCAAACCTTTTTTCCATTTGTCCTCTTCTTTAACGGTTTCGAAACCGAAATGAGTCTGTTTGGGGCCGTCATTTGCACTGGAAGGGTCGTCGGCGGAGGCGACAGCCTGCGAACTACTCCGAACCATATTGCTCAATGCACTGTTTAGCCGTCCTCGTTCTTTTATTATCGCAGAAATTAACGATGATTTTCTGTGAGCCATTTTAGTAAACTTTTATAGTTTCGGGCTTACGGCCCTTTGTTTTGAACTTACATAAAAAAAAAGGACAGGACAGCTGTGGGCGAGCCGACAGAATTTTTAAAATGAATTCGTTGTGGTTGCCAGGTCCTGCCCTAAAGAAAGCAGTGTTGTCGGAAATGCTCGAATTAAATTTTTGTGCGAAAAAATTATCCTCCGAGGTCATGATGACAGCTTTTACCTTTAGATTTGATATTATGTAGCTTAGTACTTTTAAAAGTTTTATCTCTATGTGGGTAGGAAAATATTAAATGGTTTATTCAAAATTTATTATGTTTTTATGTGACCTTAAATTACCTTCAATTGAAGGTAATTATTGTGCTACTGGTATAACTAAAATTGGACTTGGAATGCAAACCGAAAAAAAAACATTAAACTGTCATTCCCATCGACAGCTGTGGACAGCCATTCAGCCATCAGCTGTGTGTTTTGTCAAATCTTGTGTTTGTGCATGCATGTCAGGTTATGTCAATGTCAGTCATTTTTGTGTATGGAAAACTATAAAACGATTTAGATCGGCTTATTCGGAAGATAGTTCTGTTAAAGCATCTTCCAGTGACTGGACGGAAATTTTCTTAGATAAGCTGGCTCCACCTTCGGTCCCTCAATTCGATGAAATACCGACAAATTATTCAATAGATTCTTCTTCTTCTCTTAACGACCCCTTCTCTCTCCAAGAACTTAATAATGTCTTAAGGTATGTAAAAGATTCTGCTCCTGGTATAGATGGGATCCCATATTCCTTTTTAAAAAATCTGGATTCTCTAACTAGGGAATATTTTCTTAGCATTATTAATATGATCATAGACACTGGCAACTTCCCGGTGTCATGGAAATCTCAAGTTATTATTCCAATACTGAAACCTGGGAAAGATCCTAACGACGGCACATCGTACCGTCCCATTGCTTTGTCTTCTGTCCTCCTTAAAGCTGCTGAACACCTAGTGAAAAATCGTTTAGAGTGGTTCATTGAAAACCAAGAGATCTTATCCAATAGTCAATTCGGTTTTCGGAAGGGAAAAAGTACCATGGACAGTCTTGCATTGTTTTCTACGGATGTTCGTCTCTCTTTTAGTCGAGATGAATCCATTGTAGCTGCATTTCTTGATATATCTGCTGCTTACGATAATGTTCAGCTCCCTATGTTAAGGAAAAAATTACAAAAGTTGAAGGTGCCTGAGAAACTGACGATGTTTATCTCCAACATTTTATTGGAGAGACATATTCATCTCTATACTGATGGAGATGGCCATCTTGTTAGGACTGTGTGGAAAGGTCTTCCACAGGGATCTGTGCTGAGCCCTCTATTATATAGTATCTACACTTTTGATATGGATATTGAAATTAAACATCATTGTCGCGTTTTACAGTACGCTGATGACCTTTTATTGTATGCTTCAAACAAATCTATCGTCAAAGCATCTGAGTCAATTAATTTGGCCCTAATTTCTCTAGACACTTGGCTTCTGAATAATGGTTTAGAACTTTCGGCATCCAAAAGCTCAGTAGTAACCTTTTCCCGAAAAAGAAATATCCCCCCTTTCATTGTCATTCATCAAGATACACCAATTAAGCAGTCTGATTCGGTTAAGTTTCTTGGAGTTATTCTTGACTCAAAGATGACAGGAGTGCTACATATAGATTATATAAAAACAAAATGTCTAAAGAATATTAATATCATTCGTTGTCTTTCTGGTGTGTGGTGGGGTTCCCATCCATTTTATATGAAATTAATTTATAATGCTATTATCCGTCCTCACCTAGATTATGGTACTTTTATCTTTGAGCCTGCAAATTGCAAAGCACTTAGAAGTCTAGACTTAATCCAATACCAATGTCTCCGTATAATTTCAGGGAATATGAAATCCTCACCCACCAATGCTCTCCAAGTGGAATGTGTTGACCCTCCCCTTCATATGAGACGGCAATATTTAGCAAATAGATATTTATTTAAAGCTGTTCAGTTTTCTAACCATCCTATTATTCCGAAGCTTAGGCTCCTTACCGAATATACTCGTACAATGAACTTCTGGAGGCTTAAGTCTCATCCAAATTTAGTACACAGCTTTAGGAAATTTATTAATTTAAGAGCTCCGACTCACAGAGATAGAACAGTGCCAATTTTTCAAATTCCATATGAAGCGCTTAACTTCATCCCCAACATTCATACTTCTATAGATATTGACAAAGATACTTTGGATCCCAACAAAAAGCTTCTGCAATGGTTAGATAAAAACTGTAAGGGATGGCAATATATTTATACGGATGCCTCCAAGTTATCTCCCGAAGGTAGTGTTGGTTATGCAGTTTTTCACAAGAATGCTAACAAGTCTTTGAAGATGAAAAGTCCTCCGGAGGCATCTGTGTTTACAGGAGAGGCGTTGGCTATTCTGGAAGCTGTTAAATATATTAGATTTAATAATATTGCCAAGGCGGTTATTCTAACTGACTCTCAAAGCTCTCTTCAGTCCATACAGCAAAATCCATTCAAATCTAAAATGCATAATGACATTGTTCTTAAAATTAGATTAATTCTGTTAGAACTCCAATCCAATAGTTCTGAGGTTGTTCTTGTTTGGATCCCTGGTCATGCTAATATAGCAGGGAACGAAATCGCTGATCAATTAGCTAAGGAGGCGGTTGTTAGTGGTGACAAATTAAATTACAAAAATTACTGCCACGACCTTGTAGCTCTCCCTAAGGTTTACCTTAAAAAATCATGGTCCTCAAACTGGATAAATACCAGCAAAACTAGAGGTTCATACTATGCCAAGATCCAACCAGAAATTCCAGTGAAACCTTGGTTCTTTAAAATTTCTCTCCCTAAAAAAGAAACTTCTATTATAAACAGGCTCAGAATGGGCCATTGCTGTAGTCCAGTCCACCTTGCCAAACTTCGCATTAGGGACAACTCTCTATGCGAATGTGGCCTTGAGGAGGGTAATGTAGACCACATTATATTTTCTTGCCCTCTCAATAACAAAATGCCATCAATTTATGAAATGCTTTCAAAATTAAAAGTTTCACTTCCCATTAATATTCACTCTCTTCTGTTCTGTCCCTCACCCAAAATATTGAAATTGCTTGCTAGATGCATAAATAGCAACAATATCAAACTTTAGTTAAGTCGGCTTGCTTTCCTTGTTTCTATGTGTATATAGAATTCCTACTTGTATATTTTCTGTTGTATTGTTTCTTTTTCTATTTTTGAAGTATAGGTAAGTTATAATGGCTATGTAATGATTTGAATTATTTATGACATGATTTAGAGTTTGATTATTTCTTTTCTTTTTATGTATAATGTAAAGATTTCAGCATTTTCTTTGCCCGTTAATCAAAATTTTGTGCAATGACATTTTTTGTTTATAAAAATATATAACGTGGATATCTTAACGTGACACTGGCAGTATTTAGATCTCAAATAAAAAAAGAGATCAGTTGCCATTACGGCTCAAGGACCGCTCTGAACATCTTGCGGTTGCAAGTCGGAAAAAAAGAAGAAGAAGAAGGAAGAAACCCAAAGTATGGCTTATCATTGGCAAGTCAATCGATGATCAAATAACAGGAAAAGATAAGCTCTCTATTCGACAGGATGCGCCCAAAGTTATGACTAAAAACGACAATGGAGCAAGAGCTCAAACGAGGCGAAAATGGTAAGTTATAAAAATATATACTTACCTATCATGTGCGGTGGTATCAACCCGGACGGGTTGAACCCTACCACCGAGTAAGGTGGGGGACCTACAGTTTAACGTGGACTCCGAACCATGGTCAGCCTCCAACGGTCGAGTGGTCACCCATCCAAGTACTGACCGCACCCAGAGTTGCTTAACATTCAATAGCAACAGTCGACTGTCTGCACCACTGAGCTATCGAGGCTGAGTCCGCCTGCAGGCATGCTCTGCACAGTGGGCTGTCCGTCGGCAATAAAGTATTTCTATCGTCATTACGATGTAGCCAACCTTAATTCAATGTACACAATGAACACCAAAGAGAGACTCCGTGGTCACTCTTTAAAATTAAACCGAAACACTTCTAACTCCAACCCAAGAAAGTACTTTCTAACTAACCGAGTAGTGGACTCTTGGAACAAGCTACCACAAGAAGTGATAAGTGCTATCTCAGTGAATGGTTTTAAAAATCTACTTGACAAACATTTGTTAAATAACAAAAAATAAAAACAAACACTAATAAATAATATAATATCGACGAGCACCTTGAGAGGCTCTCGCTGAGTGGTTGGGTCAAGGGCCAGATCCAGAAGGCAGCCCTGCTCGACACTGCACGCATCGTCCGGAGGTTTCTCTCCCTAGAGCCCGACCATCGGTAGCTTGGGTTCGCCCCGCCACCGGTGGTGGAAACTCCGTTTATTTTTATATTAATTTTAGGTTTTAATTTTTAATAAAAAAAAATGTAAAATTTATATAAAAAGAAACGTGTGAATAAATGGATAAAATAATAATAATAATCTATATATTCCAGAAGAGTTATTCGTGGTGCACAAGCTGGCGCACTACCGGCAGCGCTACGACTGGGACTGCGGTCTCTCCTGCGTCCTGATGCTGCTCAGCGAGGACGACCGGCGCCATCTCTTGGAGAACTTCGCGTCGGTCTGCGAGTCGGAGGGCTTCGCGCAGAGCACGTGGACCATCGACCTGTGCTACCTGCTGCGGAGATACGATATACCCCACGCCATGTTCACAGTCACCATCGGTGTCAACGATGACTTTCTGACGCAGCAGTACTATGAGAACAATCTGGAGAAGGTCAGCCTTTGTCAGCCTCGATAGCTCAGTGGTGCAGACAGTCGATTGTCGCTATTGATGGTTAAGCAACGCTGAGCGCGGTCAGTGACCGCTGGACCGTTGAAGGCTGACCGTAGTTCGGATTCCACGTTAAACTGCAGGTCCCTTCCCTTCTTACCTTACTAGGTGGTAGGGTTCAACCCGCCCGGGTTGGTACCACCGAACTGAATGAAACGTTGGTCGAAACGGCTATGTAAATAGTTTGTGTTTTCCGACCAGTTCAGTGTAGCCGGCACGACCGACGACCGAAGGGAAGCACTGACATGGCACCTAGTTCACCCGGTGTTATGTGCTGACATCATGGATGTTGTAGGTGATGAAGCAATCCGTGTCAGTTTCCATAAAAAAGATAAAAATAAAAAAAAAATAAGGTCGGTCTGTTCTCTTTGATCATTTGATCAGGGTTAAAAACTAGGTGGTAGGGTTTATCCCGGTGGCTGGGTTGGTACCACCGCACGGAATGAAACGTCGGTCGAAACGGCTATGTAAATAGTTCGTGTTTTCCGTCGCCGACATTAAATGAAGGGAAGCACAGCAGGGCAGCAGCGCGTGTTGTTGTTGTTGTTGTTGTTGTTGTTTTGGTTTGGGGTTGGCTCTAGGCCTGCAAACTAATCCCGCTTGGTTGGGGACCTTCGTGCAAAACCCCGCAGTCTCCAGCTACCCCATCCAGCCTGTCTTCCATGAAAGCCACAAGTCGACCGGGGTGTCTGCAGGCCGCTTATCCCTTAGTCGCCTTTTACGATATGCACGGGGAGAGATGCAGTGGGACTATTCTTATTAAGTACCGACCCCACACAGTACAGCAGCGCGTGTTATGGGCTGACATCACAGGTTTTGTAGAATTTTTTTTTATGGAAACTGACTACTAAACGTGAGCCAATTTTTTATTTTTTATAGAAAGCGCGACATGTGGTGCCGAGCCACCCATGTGTCTAACAACACCCACGGACATTCTTCAATGCTTGAATCAGTGGCGGCTTTGACCAATGAATTTTAGTGAGGCACCTAGGTGGATTACCTACATAATAGCATTTTATTAATGTTGTATTGCAGTTTTCATTTCGAGGACAGGACATGCCCAAAGTCTAGCAATAAATAAACATCCATGTTGATTTTTTTTTCTTTACCTTCAAGAGGCGCAAGTGAGGCGGCGCCTCACTTGCTTCACCTGGAGAACCGCCACTGGCTTGAATATAGTGTTAAAAGTATTTAATGAACAGGATCGCGAGCGCGTTGTGCGTCGGTTCGAGGAGGCGGTCTCGCGCGACATCTCCGTGTCGCTGGCGTCGCTGTCCGTGCGCTCGCTCGTGCGGCACCTGCGCGCCGGCCCGGTCCTCCTGTTGATCGACGCCAACGTTCTCGTGTGCGACCTCTGCAAGTACAACAAACTCAGCATGGAGCTACGGTGAGTGTTGCTCTCGCGCGACATCTCCGTGTCGCTGGCGTCGCTGTCGGTGCGCTCGCTCGTGCGGCACCTGCGTACAGGTCCGGTCCTCGTGTTGATCGACACCAACGTTCTCGTGTGCGACCTCTGCAAGTACAACAAACTCAGCATGGAGCTACGGTGAGTGTTGCTCTCGCGCGACATCTCCGTGTCGCTGGCGTCGCTGTCGGTGCGCTCGCTCGTGCGGCACCTGCGTACAGGTCCGGTCCTCTTGTTGATCGATGCCAACGTTCTCGTGTGCGACCTCTGCAAGTACAACAAACTCAGCATGGAGCTACGGTGAGTGTTGCTCTCGCGCGACATCTCCGTGTCACTGGCGTCGCTGCCGGTGCGCTCGCTCGTGCGGCACCTGCGCACAGGTCTGGTCCTCTTGTTGATCGACGCCAACGTTCTCGTGTGCGACCTCTGCAAGTACAACAAACTCAGCATGGAGCTACGGTGAGTGTTGCCTCACCTCACGGGACATTTCCGTGTTCGAATTTTTAGTTCCTTCGCTTCGCTGTGGAAGTCGGAGCAAGAGGACTACCAGCAAAGTCGCTCTACAGTCTCTTCAAGAATCTAGGGCTGCCAAGATCGACGCTAAGCTCATATATGGGGAGAGTATCGAAAACGTCACTGGAAGCATCCTACAGAATATGGATAGGTAGAGAGCGGGACTGGTGGTTTCCCCGCGTCCTAGTCAACGCAGACTAGCTGACGAAGGATTGATGCGAGCCGAAACGTGAAGCATGCGCGGGAAATTTAGAGTGGCCACTCGCTAGTCCCGACCTCGATTAACACCCTCCTCTACTGCCGATGGGCCCGGATATGTTCGGTGAAGCCATCGCAAGCTTAGTTCCACACCTTTTAACTTTTGTTTTTATTTTTAACGTGTTACAATATTTCTTCAAATATATATCTATAATTATAATACAACTCGTACTGTGTGTGCGTTTTCTTTGTGGCGAATTTGTTTGACCTTGAAAATCTCACACATTCGTGATCATTTGAAATATGGCCGGTGCATTTTAAAGAGTCCAAATGGAGTCCGGTTTTCTTTGTTTTCATCCACAATCGATCAAAGAACACAGTGTAATATCCATGAGGTGTTTTCGGCTTATTCACTTAATCTTTATTTATCTTTAACACACACAGGTCGTGTCTTCCATTCTCGCGGGCGTACCTCGGGCATTACATCGTGCTCGTCGGCTTCAACTTGATGAAGAATAAATTTCTGTACCGCAACCCTGCGTTCAAGGACCGGCTGTGTGCTGTGTCCTTTGGGGACCTGGAGAGAGCGCGCAAGAGCTTTGGCACTGATGAAGACACTATATTTATTTATAAGAGCTTCAGGGATGACAGATAGTTAAGAAGATTTTATTTATAAGAGCTTCAGGGATGACAGATAGCTGGACAAAGTTAATTTATAAGAGCTTCAGGGATGACAGATAGCTGGGCAAAGTTAATTTATAAGAGCTTCAGGGTTGACAGATAGTTGGGCAAAGTTGATTTATAATAGCTTCAGAGATGACAGATAGTTGGGCAAAGTTAATTTATAAGGGCTTCAGGGTTGACAGATAGTTGGGCAAAGTCCATTTATAAGAGCTTCAGGAATGAAAGAAAGCTGCGAAAACTTTATAAGAGTTTCAGGGATGACATAGTTGGGCAAAGTTTATTTATAAGAGCTTCAGGGATGACAGATAGTTGGGCAAAGTTAATTTTTATTTATGGAAACTGACATGGTTGACCTTCACATACTACATGCGTGATGTCAGCTCATCAGGAACTAGGTGCCATGCTAGTGCTAACGGTGCATATTTTTACCCCTAAAAACAGGCTTCTGTTCGATTATTTTTTTATTGATTATTGTTTTTCTCCTAAATTTATTTTGGGATAAATGATAGCATAGTTTAATTTCTACCCACTCCATTAAGCAGACTTAGCTTGGTCGGGTTCTAGTTTATTCATGGCAGATTATATCAAGTGCCTTTGAGCTTTTTCGCTTCGACAAAAATGTTTTATTGTAATAATTTGAAGAGAAAACTTAAGCCTACAAGGTTAGATTAATATATAAGATATTTCAATAGTAGGTAACAATACGCTAAGGGGTGTATTTGTATCAGATACTGATCATGTTCCCATACCAATCTTTTTTTTTTAAGATATAAAAAACGTACTTATTAAGGTGAAATACGCGCACTTCACGTATTAAATTTGAGGAGTGAGTAGGTTTTTTATATCGTAAAAAAAAAATTGGTATGGGAACGTGATCAGTATCTGATACACATACACCCCTTAGTGTATCGTTACCTACTAATGAAAGGCCTTATATATTTTTTTGGGTTTATCCCAAATATATATTTTTATATAATTTAATGTGCTCTATAAGCGACAACAGGGTGTTTTTAAGTTCGTTACAGTTTGTTTTATCTCACGAAGGCGGGTTGGTTTAATTGTGAGTGTAGACGCACATGCACATTGTATTTGTGTGCGTGTAAGCTCTAGAGTGCCCAGTATCGGTCGAGCCCCGTGCCTGCACACGTGCGCGCTTATAACAACTACACAACGTATGGCTCGACCAACTTTGTGAGTTAAAACATCCTGTATCATATGTTAGATGGAGATGATGTTATATTTTATTGTTTATTAAATTTAGAGTTTATTCATCCCTAATAATGGGATAAACCAATCTTGGTTAAGTCAAAAAATGTCCATGGCTTCTGTCACAACACAACTTGCAATTCCCTAGCAAGATATATTGCTGTTGTTATTTTAGCTTAATTTATTTTTAAGAAAATATGCATTTAATTAGCGCTTAATTTAATAATTAAGACAGATGTTAGCTATGTTGCGCTTTGAGTACTGCCAACACCGTTTGACAGCTGTCATAGCGTTCCAGAGTTGCGCTAACGGTCACCTTTAGCTCTCTACACGAGCGTCTCGGGACAATACATCATTGGCGTTCACTGACATGGCTCGAAACGAAACATAACAAAAACAACATGCGTCACCTCAACATTAGGTTAGGGTTAATTTGCGACGTATACCACTTTAAGGCGCAGGGGTATCACCTGACTGTGGTCGAGTCTATTGTCCGTGATAGTGGAAAGAAACAACGTTTTCAGGTATCACTGTATTTACTGTCTTTTACAACACAGGAGGCGCGTCGTAGCGCGCGGTACATACTGAAGCCCTCGGGGCGGTGCGGAGGAACGTGGCGGTGCGCGCGCGGGGTGAGAGGAAACTCAGTGGCGTACGTGACTGTACAAAGTCCAAGCGCGCTATGGAATGTGCTGACCGCCACATCACTCCGCCCCTAAAAAAAACTTCTTATTATGAAACACAATTTGTAGGATAGAAGTTAAAATTTAAAAAAATTACAATAAAAATTTAAACTATTTTGCCCGTGTGTGTTCCCCTTAACTGTAGGTACGTCGGTGCTCGCTCGCGCGCGGTGCGCCGCCGGCCGTTGACGATGCGAACTGCTTACGTAGCATTATATAACAATAGGTGTGCATGGGTCGTTTGACAATATTCGTTGCCCTAGACGAACTTAGTTGGGTCTAGGGCGCGGAGATTATTTTACAAAGGTGTGGGTTCACTCGAGGCACTGTGTTAAGGGTGTGGCGCAGAGCACGTCGTTCACGCCACCCCTGTTCCGGTTCACTCACTGATTACGGGTTGCGTAGGTTGGGGGGGGTTGTGGTCCGAGCTGTAAGGTGCTGCCCAGGCCTGCTTCCGCCATCTCGGTCGTCGCGTGTTGGAGGACGTCGCGCACCATCTGTCGCCTGCACCTCTTCCGTAGGATGGAGTACAATACTATGGCCACTGCTGCTGTGGCCAGCGCTGCGGCCAGGAGTGCCACGGTGTCCGGGCCGTGTCCGCTCGCCGCGGGAGTGCTGCTGGCAGTGTTATCACCCGCCGCAGCTGCCGTCTGGGAGATGACCGTCTCCTCCTTGGTGTGTTGGTGCCCCATCGTGGATTGGCGACTGAGGCGTCCGGCGTTGTGCGTGTCGTTTTTGCCTATTCGAGCACGGTGGGGTCGTTTGCCTCAGCTCACTCGTGTGGCCCAGATTACCACTTATGTTGAGGTAGCGAGTTTCGCTGTGCTTGGAAAACAGTGGAGGGGTTTTTTCTTTTTGTTGCGTAAATGCGTATGTGCGAGTTATACTTTCTAGAGTTAAATCTAGGTGCTTATAATCTAACATGTGCTGTATCCCGCTTGGTGATCGATCGTATAGTTCAGATGGCGGATGAAGCGATTACTACTAAGTAAGTGGGACGCTCATAACAAAAAAATAGAAAAAGAATTGTAGCTATCGATCGATCCTTGCGGGAGTCGTGTGAAAGCAATTATGGATGGGTTATCGACATGGTAAAAAAAAAAAGGTAAAAAAAATTGGTTGTTCCGCCCTTGGAACAGGTTGAGCCTAGTTAAGGGTGAAAAATATTATATGTGTTCTTATGCTATGTTATACTAGGTGCCTAGCCTACCCAGGATACAGGAATCGGTTTTTAATCCTAGTGTTGTACAATCATCTAAAACTACTTCTGTCTTAACATAGTATATCTAGGTATTCTTAATCTATGTTTAATGTTAACATGTGGTAATCCACGGGTAAAACTAATCGTACAGTGTTTCTTGACAGAACGGAAACGTCGAGCGAGTTTGGGAGAACTGTAATTCTCAGAAATCGTGCAGCAAGTGGAACGGCTGTCTCGCGCTGACGTCGGCTAGCAACGGGGTTTCGAGATAGCGGCCATTGTGGTATATGCAAACTAATGAAGTGAGACTTTGCGAAATAAAATAAAATAAAACTATATGTGCTTTATCGCTACTAATGGCGTGTTTACTTTCAGATTCCGGTGGCAGTTTCGTGGAAGAGAAATATGTCGCGCGGAATGAATAAATAAAATTGACATATTGTAGGTATCGTTGACCGTGTGTTTCGAAACATCTTTTTACTGGTGTCGGTTATGCTCGTTAGCAATCGTTAGCTATTTTATTGTGACATTGTTCTACCTAAAACGAACTGGCGGGCGGCTGGTCCGACCGCTTCGTGTCTGGCGTGTTGGTACGGTGTTTGCGTCGTCGGTTATTAGTTTCGCTGGACTAGCTGTGGCCGTCGTCGGTGGCGGCGCCGCGGCGTATGCCGGTTGGGTGGTCGGCGCGTTGAGCCGGGTGCTGTCCGTGTGGTCTAACGTGTTCGTCTCGCTTTGCTCGTCGGTTTCGTTATCGCGTAAGAAAAACGCGGGTTTAAGACGGTCGATGTTAATTGCGGATTCGCGGTTTTGTAATTTCACGACGAAATATTTTTCGCATCTTTTAATGACGGGGAATGGGCCACTGTATGGCTGGGGCCTCTAGGTCTCGTTACCCGGTCATCCCGGACAAACACGTGGGACGCTTTGAATAGTTCGGGATGTATGAAGGTAGGCCCTTGGTGTAATTTCCGTCGCGGTATTGCCGCCGTGTCTGCGATGTGCTGTTGTAATCTGTCTACGAATGAGTCGTCTAGTGCGTTCTCTTTGGAGGGGACAAAGAATTCTCCCGGGAGTCTAAGGGTGGTCCCGTACACGAGTTGGGCGGGGCTGACGCCTGTATCGTCTCTGAGGGACGCGCGGATGCCGAGTAAAACTGTAGGGAGCGCTGTGGACCAATTGGCCGTCTGACCTCGGGCCATCAGAGCCGCCTTAACGGTCCGGTGGAAGCGTTCTACCTTTCCGTTCGCGGCCGCATGATAAGGGGTTGTACGTATCTTTAAGCAACCCATCTTTCTGCTGAGGGCCCGGTACAAATCTGATTCGAAATTTCGGCCTTGGTCGGTTGTTATCCGGAGTGGACAACCGAAACGTGAGATGTAGTGATCGTACAAAACGCGTGCGGCGGTCTCCGCTGTCTGGTCCGGCACGGGGATCGCTTCCGGCCAAGACGTGTACCGATCGATTATCGAGATGATGTACTTATTCTCGTTAGACGGGGGAAGCGGACCTACGACGTCCACGTGAATGTGTTCGAACCGTGCTGAGTCCTCGAACGTGCCTAACGGTGATTTGGTATGCCTGGTAACTTTAGACTTTTGGCACTGGATGCATGCCTTGGACCATTGCGCGATATCAGAGTTCATCCCAGACCAGAAGTATCGCTGAGTGATCAGTCTCCGTGTTCCCCGTACTCCCGGGTGGGCGATCCCATGAACGGTTTCGAAAACCTGTGCACGGAATGCCTTTGGGATGTACGGTCTTACCCTACCCTGGTGGATGTTACAGAACAGTTCTGTGTTATTCATTGGCATGTCTAGTTTTATAACAGGGGATGGGTCCTTTGCTATGAGAGCTTCTAGTTCACGATCGCCGACTTGCTTTTCCGCGAGGTCATGCCAGTCTAATGGGGAGGGGCATTCAATCGCCTCTACCCTGCTCATGGCGTCTGCGGGGGCGTTGTCCACGCCGGATACGTGCACTAGCTGTGCACAGTATTCGGAGATGAAACTCAACTGCCTGGACCGGCGAGGGGTGTCACTCTCGCTACATCCGTTTTTGTAGGTGAAGATCAGTGGCTTGTGGTCCGTGTGAACTGTAAGGGACCTTCCCTCGACTAGGCGTCGGAAATGTTTTATCGCGGCGTAAATGGCGAGCAACTCCCTATCGAAGGTAGAGTACTTCGCCTGTGTGTCCGTCAGGGCTCTCGAAAAAAAACCTAGGGGTTGTTTTACTCCCCTTATATCCTGATAGAGGGCGGCTCCGATACACGTGGAGGACGCGTCGGTCATCAAGTGTAATTCTGAGTCGGGAGATGGAAATGCAAGTGCGGTCGCGCTGATAATGCTAAGTTTACAGCTTTCAAACGCGGCCTCCGTTTCGGGAGTCCATTGTATGGTGGTCCTATCGTTTTTCTTTTTCGAGCCGGCCAGGTAAACGTTAAGTATCCGTTGGTGCTCTGCTGCCGACGGTAAGCAATCGTGGTAGAAATTTAGCATCCCGAGGAAACGGCGGAGTTCGCAGACTGTCTCTGGTCGGGGAAACTCGGATATCGCCTTAGTTTTTTCGGGAAGTGGGGCTATTCCCGCGCTCGTGACGTCGTAGCCTAAGTATGTTATGTGCTTCTTGTTATACACACACTTCTCTACGTTTAGTCTGACACCGAATTTATTGAGTCGTTCGAGTACCGTCTTCACATGTGTTAGGTGTTCCTCCTCTGACTCGGAGGCGATAAGGACGTCATCTAAATAGATAAAAACAAAATCTAGTCCCCTCAACATGTTGTGCATGTGCCTCTGGAAGGTCATACCTGCGTTCCGCATTCCGAAGGTCATCTTTGGGAACTCGAAAAGCCCGAACGGGGTGATAATTGCTGTCTTAGGGATGTCGTCCTCGAACACCGGAATCTGGTAGTACGCGCGCTGTAAGTCTAATTTAGTAAACCTAAACTTATTATACGCTAAGTACATAAATTCCTGTATCCTTGGTATTGGATAACGGTCAGGTACTGTTACGGCATTGAGGAGTCGGTAGTCTCCGCATAACCGTAACTGACCGTTGTCCTTGGGTACTACATGTAGGGGACTGGCCCACGGGCTTTTGGACGGGCGGCATATCCCTTGTTCGACCATCAGTTCGAATTCTTTTTTTACCTGCGTGTATTTACTCGGAGGCAGTGGTCGTGCTCGTTGATAAACCGGGGGGCCAGTCGTCTCGATATGGTGCACTGTGCTGTGTAGTGCCACATCTTCTATGACGCCTGTCGCGGTAAGCCGCGGGTAGCCTTGCAGCACCTCGTGGAAGGGATCCGTGGTGCTGAAGGCGCGCACACTGGGTACTGTGCTACTGTCTATGCTCCCTGTTACCTCTAACGAGGTGGTGTTGTCGACCAGTCGCTTCCGCTTCAGATCTACCGATAGATCGTGGAAAGCTAGGAAGTCGGCGCCGATGATAGGCTCCTTAACGTCGCAGACGATGAATGTCCACCTAAAATTACGTCGCAAACGTAGGTTAACTCGTAGCGTCTGCTCACCGTACGTTGCGATCGGTGTATCGTTTGCGGCGTATAGTAGGCGGTCTGCGCGCAGGAGGGCGCGGCCGCGCTGTGGGGGGACCACGGACACGTCGGCGCCGGTGTCGATAAGAAAGGTCAGTCCGGTTTCGTTGTCTTGTATCTTCAGTCGGCGGGAGGTGGTGCTGCTTGAGCAGATGTCGGCCGGGTGCGACGTCTGCTCGTCTATTCGTTTCCCGCCCTCCTCCAGGCGCAGGGTGGGTTGCATGTCCTCGCTTCGTCGCCGAACTTGAAGTGGGGGTAGCAGAGCCATTCGGGGTTCTCCGCTGCCTTCTTCTCCTGCCACTGTTGTCTCCTCTCTCGTGACGTGGGTCGCGAGCGCTGTCCGCTGCCGCTGCGGCTGCCTGAGCGTCCGGACGGCCCGTTGGCTGGGCGGTTGGGCGGGCGGCTCCTGTCTGCGCGGATCGTGTTTATTTCTGTGGCCATCCGCGTGAGTTGTTTCGCTAATTCATCTATTGACGATTGTAGTGAAGAGACGATCGTAGTGAAGGAGGTGGGTGTTGCGATCGAAACAGCGGACAATGTGTTGGAGAGGGTGCTCTCCATCACTTGGTCAGCCATCGCAGCGAGTGTTTCTAGATCTTTCGCGTCACTCACTGCGAGGATCGTTCGCACTTGGGTTGGGAGGTGGCCCGCCCACAAGAATTTTAATGCTTCCTCGCTCATCTTATTATTCGCCAGTGTGCGCATCCGGCGCAGCAGTTGCGAGGGTTTTTGATCTCCTAATTGTAGCTCGCTTAGCAGTCTTTGGAACTGCTTCTGTTGACTGTCCACGTACGTGGAAATGAGCCGTGCTTTTAATGCCTCGTATTTTCCCGTGGCGGGGGGGTTCATCAGTAGGTCGCTCACCTGTTGTAAATGTGTGCGGGTTAGCTTCGACGTCACTAGATGGAATTTTGTTTCGTCGCTGGCGTGCTGCGGCGCGACGACACTGTCGAATTGTACGAACCATAGTTGAGGTTCGTCATGCCAGAAATCCGGCAGCCGGCTTGTCACCGAGATCGCTGCCATGTCTGCAGCTCTGTCCTGGGTCGGTGTGGGCGCGATCGCCGCGTGCGCCGCGGCCATTGGGTTAAACGCCATGTTTACTTGGTTGCTGCTTCTTTCCCACGTCGAGGGGTTACCAGTTATACCACTTTAAGGCGCAGGGGTATCACCTGACTGTGGTCGAGTCTATTGTCCGTGATAGTGGAAAGAAACAACGTTTTCAGGTATCACTGTATTTACTGTCTTTTACAACACAGGAGGCGCGTCGTAGCGCGCGGTACATACTGAAGCCCTCGGGGCGGTGCGGAGGAACGTGGCGGTGCGCGCGCGGGGTGAGAGGAAACTCAGTGGCGTACGTGACTGTACAAAGTCCAAGCGCGCTATGGAATGTGCTGACCGCCACAGACGCATCTTCTATAAATTAACCCTGGGTATTTTTTTTAAACCATCAAAACCACCATACAATGTTTTGGTGGTTTAAAAAAAAAATTAACCCTAACCTAATGTTGAGACGGCGCAACCTACATCACAGATGTAGGTTGCATCACTGCATCTCTCCCCGTGCATGTCGTAAAAGGCGACTAAGGGATATGACACCCTTCTTATATTACTAGGTGGTAGGGATTAACCCGCCCGGTTTCGTACCACCGCACTGAATGAAAGGTCGGTCGAAACGGCTATGTAAATAGTTTGTGTTTTCCGTCCAGTTCAGTGTAGCCGGCACGACCGAAGGGAAGCACTGACGTGGCACCAAGTTCACCCGGTGTTATGGGCTGACATCTCGGATGTTGTAGGTGATGTAGCCAAACGTGTCAGTTTCAATAAAAAAATAAATAAAAAGAAAGATGTGCATGTGCCTATATTTCAACTAACAAACGTCAACTAACGAACGCCAACGATGTATTGCCCCGAGAGGCTCGTCTCTCTACAAGCTACGCCGCGCTTCCGACGGCGACGCTTTGACTAAACACGCTCTCGAGCAGTGCCGAACTTGTACTGTTCTTAATGTATAGGCCACTTGACTTTCGCCACCCGCTCAAAACACAGGTAACGTAGGATAGGAGTATTACTAGTCGCAATGGTGACTTAAAACCTTTACGCAAATGATATTTAGCATTTAATAGATCTAAAACTCTATCCACAAGTGAATTGCTTGAGTATTGCGTCTATAATCGCGCACGAACTTGACGGCTTACACTATACCAAAGCGCAAGTGTTACTTGTAATATTCTTTACCGCCTTCGGAAATCTGCCGCCCCCTGAAGTTTGCCGCCCCTAGGCCGCGGCCTATACTGCCTTATGGGAAAAAAACCTAGAACTAAAAAGTGTTAAATACCTAATATTTGGTTCTCTGTCGTTGTATTGAATCGAAATACATTAATCAATATTGTGATACATATTCGGACCCTTGTTTCATGAATATTCTAAATTTGAAATCTTTTCCGACCGGCCAGATGCGCTTAATATATAATGGTACGAGTAACCTCTTTTCAATTTGTGCTGCCCTGGTACTTTAGAACCAGAGAGATAAATGTGTACAAGCCGACGCTTGGGCCGATTGTGCCTCTCTATCGCTTGTTACGCACTCTCGCTTGCACACACAGGCTCAGATGGAACGTGACACTTTTTCGTGCGTGCAGCCGGTGTTCATCAATTTATAAGACGTGACGTTATCTATCATGTCAAAAGTCCTACCAAGAAATATTAAAAATGAATTAATAATAATATAAATAAATGAATAAAAACTAAAAATAAAATAATAATAATATGAATAAATGAATAAAAACTTTTACGGGGAACCCCCGAAGACGCCACACGAACACCTCGCCGGCGGCAACTAAAAGTAAAAAAATCTAGTCCATCGCAGTCATGACACAATGGCAAGGCCAATTTTTTGTGTGAGGTAGGAATCGGCACGTCTGTACCATGGAAGTTCTCACAATTTTCTCACTAAAAATTTTGCCTCGGCTGACCGCTATAGTAACAAATGACAGTCATGAAAAGAGATTCCCAACGATAACATATGTCCGGCCGCTATTGGTCGGTGGTAGGGTTGCCATATCCATATCCTTGAAAGGAGGATCAGCAAACTAAAAAAATCTGACCATTGGGGCAAAACCGGATGCAAATGAAAATGTGAAGATTTAATAACAAACATATGACACCTCTGACTTACCTTCTCCTCAAAGCGGCGATGTTGTTCTTATAAATAATCCTATAGTCTCACCGAATAAAGTTCTGCGCCTCTTGCGCACACTGGACGCAACCAAAGGGGCCGGCTGCGATAATATACCACCTTTCTTTATTAAAAACTGCGCCGACTCCTTGGTGCTTCCACTGTGTCAAATTTTCAAGCGTTCTTTAGCAGAAGGCATTTGCCCTAATACCTGGAAGATTGCGAACATAGTTCCTATCTATAAAAAGGGTTCAAAAATAAAAACTGAAATTTATAGACCAATTTCCATTTTAAACACATTTAGCAAAATTTTCGAAAAAATTATATACGATCACATTTATCCCGATTTGTCTCGTTGTATTCCTGACACTCAACACGGATTCCTTAGAGGGCGATCCACTGTGACCAACCTGTCGTCCTTCATTAATTTCATCCTAAAAAATATGGAAAAGGGCGGGCAGGTTGACGTTATCTATACAGATTTCGAAAAGGCCTTCGATCGCGTGGACCACGTCATCCTGCTCGCCAAACTTCACAAATTAGGCATACAGGGAGATTTACTGAGATGGATAGAATCTTACCTATCGCGTCGATCCCAAATAGTAAAAGTGGGCACTTTCCGGTCTAATGCTATCGAAATCCCTTCAGGAGTTCCACAAGGTTCACATTTGGGGCCACTGTTATATGTAGTATACTTATATGATATATATACATGTTTTAAAAACTCTAGGCACTGGTTGTACGCAGATGACAAAAAAATTTCGATTAAAATAAACGATCGCTCAGACTGTCATCTGCTACAAAACGACTTAGACCGACTATCTGAGTACTATTCAAGGAATCGAATTTCTGTAAATATAGCCAAGTGTCAAGGCATAACTTTTACAAGACGTAAAGCACCAATTGAATTTACATATTCCTTGAATGGTACTAAGATTGATAAAACTGACACGGTCCGGGACCTTGGAGTACTGTTGGACCGCAAGCTAACATTTATAGAACACAATGATTTGATTGTCGGCAGGGCTTACAGGAGTCTCGGATTCGTGTTGAGAGTATGTAAACCTTTTAACAGTGTCACATGTCTAAGAACAGTTTACTGCGCTTACGTTCGAAGTATCTTAGAATACGCTAGCTGTATCTGGTCCCCTAGATATGAAAATCACAAGAAACGGATCGAACGCATACAAAAAATTTTCTTGAGGCACATTAACTTTATCACTTGTGCCACACCAGGTGACTACATCACGAACTGTAGACGCTTCAAGCTATTGACCCTGGAAGAAAGACGGACGTTAGCGGATCTGATGCTCCTATTTGATGTGGTGCGAGGGCGCTTGGGCAGCGCGGAATTGCTGGGAGAGGTGGCGCTGAATGTTCCGCTCCGCCGCACTCGTCACACGGCGCTCTTTCATGTGCCCATGCACCTCACCAATTACGCTCAGAACAATGTTCTTACCAGAGTAGCACGCAGCTACAACAACTCATTCGCGGATGTTGATATATTTCAACTCTCCAGGTCTGCATATAAAAAAACAATCACCCAAAGTATTTTTACGAGCGAATGAACATCCTCTCTCTTTTTATTTTTATTTTTTTTTTCTCTTCTTTACAATGTCCCACTCACTCACACACTCATCCTCACACACCCTCAAACACTACACTCACACTCACTTACACGTACACACACACATCCGCACTTTAAATTGTTCATAGTATAATATATGTATGGTATAAGGATCCTGGATGAATATTTATGTAAATGAAATTATTAGCTTTTAAGGAAAATCTGTAATTGGCGAAAATATTAGATTTTAGTTTAATTAATTTATAAGTATACTAAGCTGTAGATTTTCTCAATAAATAAAAAAAAAAAAAAAAAAAAAAAAAAAATATTTAAACATTTATTAAATTTTAGGTAGCATTCCTAATTATGTATGTCCTAGGCACTGGGAACAGCGCTGGTATATTTATAACTGCTCACTGCTGCAAATTTTGCTCAAACGTTCTCCTTGTCTAAGTAAGTAGTTATAAAACTGTACACAATTGTACTTTTTTAAATTATATTTAGTAAGAATAATGCTTGAAACAGTTTTTATTGTCAACTTGTTCCTCTCATCGATCCACTGAACAAAACAAAACAATTTGTCCTACCCGGACACACTAGAAAAACCTGACCCTTTCCGGAAAAACCCGGACGAATGGCGACCCTAGTCAGTGGGAACGCTTTCCATACAGTTTTACCCCCTTTAATACCAACGTTTTAAAAACATAGTTTTAGTTGTTTTTGAATGAGTTTTATTAATATTTTGTTCTATTGCAACACTAAGTCAAAGTTGAGAAGGGTTTTCATATTTTAAAGTAATGTTACTTTTAAGAGGGATTTGGAAGTTTGGCTCTCTGTATAGCTATGAGAAGGATAATAAATATGAAATGTAAATTGACAAATTTTGCTACAAAATGACATGTGGATGGACAATGCAACTGCTTTATAATGCGTGTACACATAATTCTATGTATATCAGGGATCGGAATAAGTAAAGTATAAATACCTAACTAATGTTTGCGAGAAGACATAATATGGAGTGGTTAAAACCACCTCTTCCCGGAATTCCGGAATTTGAAAAATATTTGCTGGTAGTGAGCGCTGTGGGTTGGAAGAAGATATAGTGACAAGGATTGAGAAAGGGATGCTTCGGTGGTTCGGTCATGTTGGAAGAATGGATGATAGGAGACTAACGAAAGAAATTTATGAAGCAAATGTGAGGGGAAGAGTCGGGAAGGGTCGCCCTAGACGCACGTACCCGGACCAGATCGGGCATGTGCTCAAAAAGGGGCAAGTGCTTAGTACCCGTAACCGACGAGCATGCATGAAGAACATTATGGGAGTGGAAGAGGCGGCAGAGGTGTGTCAGGATCGTGGCACGTGGAGATCCGTTGTCTCTGCCTACCCCACCGGGAAACAGGCGTGACGCTATGTATATATGTATGTAGTGATATAGTAGTTAGTAACTTTGACACTTGTAACATGCTGTAATGTATGAATACCTTATTTAAAAACCCAAAAATTATTTTGAAAAAAAAAAATGGGTATGGAAGTGATTTTGATTTGAAAATAATTTTTGTATCTACATAAAACTCCATTTCATCCATATTTTACGTTTAAGGATATAATTGGATATATTATTTATTTTAAAATAATATTAAACTTTATTAAATCCATACATATTAAGAGACCCAGATTAAGGAATTCATACATTACAGCATGTTACAAGTGTGAAAAGTTACTAACTGTAGAATTTCCGGAAGAGGTGGTTTTAACCACTCCATGTTATAACTTCTCGCCAACATAAGATATTTATTCTCTACCTATTCCGATCCCTGATAATTAGAAAGGCATGATGCTGACAAAAGCCACCATGACCCTCTATTAAATGTATTTTATGAACAATAAACTTGTAATATAAATTTTTTTCTTATTTATTTTGTCAATAAATTATTTTACCAATTTAAATAAATTAAAATTTTAAATATTTTAATCACATGTGAAGACCCTGCTGCATGAGCAAGCGTGCCCAGACCTTAATTTTGGGGGGGGGGGGGGGGGGGGGGGGGGGGGTTCTTTACCATTTATTATTTGCGAAACGTGATGGTCAGTGTTGTGCTGTAATTTACCAGAGTTCTTGCAGCACAACACCGATTACTCTGCTTACCCCGATTGTCCCCGATTTAGCGTGTGTGATATGTATGTATGTATTATTAATATACATTTATGATTTTTTTTACACACCACACTGTATCTATTCTTTACAATAATCATCACGGAGTTTTCCAAATTAAAATTTTGAAAACCTATCAATAATATTTTCCACATCAATAAATACATTGTAATGAATGTGAAGCAGTGCGAGCCCTGACAACCTTTCCTCGCGCATGCGCCTTCTAAGCCACGTCTTAAGGCACCGTAATGTCGAGAAACTCCTTTCTGCCGTGGGTCGGGCTGCCTTTGGGGGGGGGGGGGGGGGGGGGGGGGGGGCGTGCACCCCCTGTGCATGCGCTTGTGCATGAGCCATGTGGGCACTGTTAAAGTCTGTAAAATGTAAGATTAAAATGACAGCTGTCAAAGTGCCTCAATTATGGATTTTTTTATAGAAAGCTGCTAAGTGCCTAACGACGCTTGGACATTTGATTGCACGCAGGGGTTGTGAATGCCATGCCGGCCTGACAGGTTCACTCATATTCATTCATTAATATGTTTTTTTTTATGGAAACTGACACAGTTGGCTACATCACCTACAACATCCGTGATGTCAGCCCATAACACCGGGTGAACTAGGTGCCATGTCAGTGCTTCCCTTCATTTCGTGTCGGCTACACTGAACTGGACGGAAAACACGAACTATTTACATAGCCGTTTCGACAGATGTCTCATTCAGTGCGGTGGTATTAACCCGGGCAGGATAAATCCTACCACCTAGTAAGGTAAGAAGGGAAGGGCCCTACGGTTTCAACGTGGAATCCGAACCGCGGTCAGCCTTCCAAGTACTGACCGCGCCCAGTTGTGCTTAACAACAGTCGACCGACCGCACCACTGAGCTATCGAGGCTGACGAAATATATAACTAATTAGTTGCACTTTAGTCATGCTTCTCACACGGATAAGCCGATCCCTAAAGTTTTGCAACGGCAATGATAATTGGAGCGTTTATAAACACTTTTATCGGCCGATAGCAGAGCAGATAACATTTTTTTATCACCGTATGTAGGATTAAATGTTGCTTTTGTACATTTGTGCTCTTGTCTCTGATCCGGACGGACAGGTGAGTCGCGATAACGCTTATATCAATACTCTTCAAGTTATCTAGCTTTTTTAGTATTTGTGGAGTATTTTAAATTTTTTAATGAAATTAGAAAGAAAAAAAAAATTGACATTTTTTTTTCGTGACAATGCGATAAGTCATTTTATTTGTAACTAATTATAGGTAGTCTAATAAGTGAAATTAATTTGAGTATACCCACATAAGTTTTTTTTCTGTAAGCGCGGCACCGTGCCACCCATAAGGTGTCTAACGACGCCCATGGACATTCGGTCGTACGCGAGGGTTGCGAATGCCATGCCGGCCTGACAGGTGCCTATTCACGCCTCTCTTGAAGGACCCGAGACAATACTTGGGGGGAAATATGTAGGCAGCATTGATTTTATAGGGCGGTAGGTCAACCCGGATCGTGGCAGTCTCTTGAGAGGTTAATTATTTTTAAGGTTTGTTTGTTTTGTTTTAGTTTAGGTAATTTTAATTTGATAGGTAGTTTTAGTTTCTATTTTATTTCGTAATTAAATTTAATTTGATTAAATTTAAAATATCACCAATCTCTCCAGCAAACCGAACAAGATGCCGACGCGAACCGTCTTCAACGACAAATACAGCGGCCTCGTGGACACAATCCACATCCAGGCCGACATACACCGCACCGAGGGCCGCGCCTACGCCACCCACGGCGGCGTCGTCCCCATACACTGCTGCGACGAGAAAACCGTCGCGGAGCGCGCCCCGACAACCCACCACTACTGCGACATTTTCACAGATCAGATCTTAGCGCCACTCGGCGACATAACCTACGTTCGCATCGATGAAAACACCGCCGAGAAAGTATTCATCAATCGCAATAAAAAAATGCTCATCTGGTCCTCCGATGGCAAACTCGCAATCTGGCGATGCGCTCCGACATTCGAATCGAACAACCAATATATGGCCGGTACTCCGATCGTCAACAAAGACGGCACTCTAATATCTGTTGTGACGGCTAAAAAGGGTAACAACTACGCCGTTTCGACTTTCGAAGGCGAGGGGGGTTATTTCGAAACGGGTGGAAAGTGGGAGGTCTTCGAAACGCCGCTAGACAAGCTTATATACGGTAATAGAGTGTTTGAAAAGAGGGAGGAATTGTACGCTTACGTAGAAGGCTTGCCACCCGTGCTGGAGAGCAAGGGGGAAACAATTCCGGTGTGCCATCAAAGCCGGGTGCCTAGAGTTTGTTTGGTGGCGGCAAACGGTAGGCAAATTAGTCACAACTACTTGAGTACCGCCATCACTGGAGTAGAGTATTTATAAGTTGCAGGGCGGCAAAATGCTTATGTATATATATATATAATTTTTTTATGTAATCCGGTATGAGTGGCTGAGTCAGAGGGGCCAAAGCACAACTCCATAACCAGCCAATATCACCTCCGAGAAGATAGGTGCAATACCGAAGAACCTGGATTGCTGGCTATTTTGGATTAGAGGAGAACACAACCGATGCTGCCATCTTACATCCTCAGTACGGTGGTACCAACCCAGCCGGATATAATTTGAGCCTACCACCTAGTAAGGGGCACGGGAAGACACCTACAGTTTTACACCGGTTCCGAACGGTGAAGCAGCAGGTTAGGTATGCACGTAAATTTTTTCGTCAGAAAAGCTCATTGGTACACTCCGACCGGATTCGAACCTCGGATCTTTCGCATGAGGAGCCGATTCCCAAACCACTCGGTCACCCGCCGCTTAGTATATAATATATTCCGGGAAGCATAAAAGTTGCCAGCCCATTTTCAGTGCCTCAAATATTGTCAACAAAAGTGTTATATCGATAAGTACTATTGGTTACGGTTACCCCTGGTTACTTCCCTACTATACTGTTTGATATACAAATTCTTCACTATTGATATAACTCAAGGTTTTGTATTTTAACTTCTACTAATAGGAGTTGAAATAAGCAACATGAAATGTTAAAAATTTGTTTTAATGAAACCTTAAAAGTTTATCCATGGATCTAGGAGCTGATATACCCTATAGAAATATCATTAGTTTTGCCACATAGACCTAATTGAAGTAAACAATTTCTGTATACATTTTTTTGGCACTTGGACCCTAAAGATTTTCAATCCTTTTAGTAGACTGGTTGGATTAACGTTTTCGGTGCCAATTACTTATGCAGATATGTTGGTAATTACTGAAATGTGACGCAAAGCACACTTACAGGAGAGCTGCAGGTTCGAATCCTGATCACTATTTTTTTATCTTAAACTTTTTAAATTTAGGTTTTGATATTTAGCTTTTCTTTTTCATTTTCCAAGTGAACTTTAATAATAAAATAGGATATCAAATTCCCCAACTAAATTAATTAATAATAATGATAAGAAAGATAATATATTTAGATTTTATCTTTAAACTGATTTGAGTATTCAATGTTTGTTTTTATTTAAAATTCACAATGATTGATTTTTGTATTTTTTTTAATTTGTGCAATACAATAATAGTATATAATATTTTATTACAAGAAGATTTTTATTTTATGAAAATATTATGAATGATTTAATAATAATTGAAAGTATATTTGTGATGAAATGTTTTTGGAATTTTTGTATTTGAAATAATAAAAAGTTAAGTTATACCATTTCTAGTTTTTATTAACAGTCCTTAGTTCCTAATGTATAAATTCTAATAACATGAAACTTTATTTACATTGTACAAAAATAGAAAATTCACTTATATAAATGTAATAACATTAAATTACAAATTTTTCAAACTTCTTTCACTTCAATCAAACTATTATTTTTAAAACATGATTTACAAACAGTAAATCATGCTCGTAACTGTCGTATTCCTGCCGGAACTGAGTGCCACGCCAGTGCTTCCCTTTTGTTTAAATAAATAATTTAAACCTGTTCTCATGGTTTCTTTTTATGGAAACCAACATGGGATGTGGCTGTGCCAAGAGACCAATGGTACAGTCGACATAGCCAAAATCACATCTCCTCGCGAAACCACGCTCAGTTAGGTGCCATGCCAGCAGATTTTCGGACTTTTGCTAGGCTGTCTGGCCTGTTAATACGACGTTTGTAGACACCATCATGTATCATTTTGCTCGGAAAATGTGAACCGCGAACCATGACGCGGTGAATCCTGTCATTGTCATTCAAGCATTCGTTCGATACACACTCATCTTTTTGTTCGAAAATATTATTTGCGATCTCGCTGCCGCTACCGCCGGCGCCGTCGAGCCGGTCATCACCGCTTCTCCATCGGGTGATCAAGTGCGTGTCGTTCTTCATGAGTGTAAGCCCAGGATCCTGGTGAAGAGCTGTCCCGCACGCATCCTGCGCCCGCCCGCGGAGGTGGCCCTCTTTCGTTCGGTCGCATCTCATCCATAAATTGGGCGGGACTGGTGGTTTCCCCGCGTCCTAGTCAACGCAGACTAGCTGACGAGGGCTTGATGCGAGCCGAAACGTGAATCATGCGCGGGAAATTTAGAGTGGCCACTCGCTAGTCCCGACCTCGATTGACACCCTCCTCTACTGCCGATGGGCCCGGATATGTTCGGTGAAGCCATCTCGCAAGCTTAGTTCCACACCTTCTTCCCCACTCACCTCATTGTCATTTCATTCATTGATACAGTCCATTATTAAAAATTCCAGCTTCCGAGTTCTGCTTGGTCACCAAGGCGGAACTCACGGTCAAATTGGGACGCGTCACTGGTCCAGGTACATGCGGATGAGGTCTTGCTCGCGCGCCGGGTAGCGGGTCACGGGACACGTTCTGGTCTCTCGCAGTTGACGCGCGATGCATTTGTAACAGAATATGTACCTGCAAACAAAAACACCAGCATGAGTACGCTCTCTTCATCTTGTATTTATTTATTGTATAATTTCATCCATAGGTAGGTAAACTATGCTTGGACATGTCGATAATTCCGCCAGTTCTAAATTCAATGCGAAGAAGAACTGACAAACTTCGCAAGTCACAATGTTTTGTTCATCATCAGCCTGTATCTGTCCACTGCTGGACATAGGCCTCTCCCAAGGCACGCCACCACACGCGGTCTTCCGCTCTTCTCATCCATCCACTCCCGGCTACCTTTTTTAGGTCATCTGTCCACCTAGCCGGGAAGCGTCCCGTCAACGCTACGTTTGCTTGTACGTGGCCTCCATTCGAGCACCCGTCTACCCCATCGGTTGTCGGGTCTGCGACAGATGTGCCCAGCCCACTGCCACTTCAGCTTGCTTATTTTCTTAGCAATTTCGACTACCTTAGTTCTTTGACGTGTCACGTCGTTGCGGATTTTATCGGTCAAAGAAATGCCGAGCATTGCTCTTTCCATAGCTCGCTGAGCGACTTTGAATGTTTTGTTAGTACCTTATAAGTTTTTTTTTTTTTTTTTATGGGAACTGACACGGTTGGCTACATCACCCACAACATCCGTGATGTCAGCCCATAACACCGGGTGAACTTGGTGCCACGTCAGCCTTCCCTTCGGTCGTGCCGGCTACACTGAACTGGACGGAAAACACAAACCATTTTCATAGCCGCTTCGACCGACCTTTCATTCAGTGCGGTGGTACCAACCCGGGCGGGTTAAACCCTACCACCTAGTAATATAAGAAGGGAGTCATATCCCTTAGTGGCCTTTTACGACATACACGGGGAGAGATGCAGTGGGGCTATTCTTTTAAAGTACCGGCCCCACACCGTAAGTATTATATTAAATTAATTTATTATTGTGTGTTCTTTATCGCGAAATAAATATCTGAATCTGAAACCAACCTGGGCGGATTAAACCCTACCAACCACCTAGTAAGGTAAGAAGGGAAGGGACCTACAATTTTATGTGGTATCCGAACTGCTTTTTCCGCCACTCACCTAGCAGTTATCATACTCCAAAGGTACCCTGTTAGAAAATGCCTAGAGGCATTACTTGCCTTACTTAAAATGCCTAGTGTTACCTTTTGCCCATATTCTATTTGAGTGCAATAAATATATACAATACAATACAATACAACTGCGGTCAGCCTCCCAACGGTCGAGCGGTCACCCATCCAAGTACTGACCGCGCCCAGGTGTGCTTATGATCACGACCGACAGTCGACCGATCGCACCACTGAGCTACTGAGGCTGATTGTTCTATATTACAGTAAAAAAATTATAGTCGCACAGATAATAATGTCTAAAATTTTTAAATTATCTCGGCCTCGGTTGTGTTTTCTAGTCATCCGAAGGAAAGTCTCTGGTATGGCACCTACCTTTTCGGAGGTGACAGCTTGTCAGAGCATGTGCTTTGGCCTCTCTGAGCCTCTGACTCAGCAACCATTACCGGATATAAAAAAAAGATGATCATTTTCAAACTCACCCCGAGACGGGTAGCGCGGTGGGTATCCTCCAGGGTTGCAGGCAGATGGGACACTTGTTCATTACGCGTGCTGCCTTCTCGTCCAACTGCACACACACACACATTTTTTTTTTATTGAAATCGCGACATACGACGCCGATCCACCCATAGGGTGTCTAACGACGCCCGTGAACATTCGGTCGTAAGCGGGGTTTGCGAATGCCATGCCGGCCTGACAGGTACCCATTCACGCCCTTCTTGAGGATCCGAGACTGTACTTGGGGGGGAATATATGAGCAGGAAGAGCGTTCCAGAGTTTACCAGTGCTGTAGAGGATAGATCTGCAGAACCGATTGGTACGCATCTGCGGCAAGTCCAGCGTCTAGATATGCAATCCATGCCCAATGCGCGTGGTGCGGAGGTGGAAAGGGGACAAGATTGATTTACTATCATATTTCTTTCTCTCTTACGTTTTGTTTATAGACGTCCGGAAATACCAGCATTGCGGCTATAAAATCCAGACGTCTATCCCTGCACTCTTGCGAGTACAGTGATCATGTATGCCAGATCGAGGCCCCATAGCTGTACCGTTCTTCCGAAAAAATCCCATGGGAAACACAGACTGAAGCCTTTCCCCAGCCGATCCAAGCCACCACCCGTCCACCCGAAGGAACCCCCGACCGAAGTGAAAAGGGGACAGCGGGATCGCATTAAACAGCTCCTCAGAGTACTCCACATGGAATCAAACCTTGGACGTTAGGACAAAGTGTCGGAAGTCAGGCCCACTTCCAACCGCCTCAGTCTTAGTCATGTTTCGCTTCCAACAATGATCGCGCTCACCTCGGGCGGCGCGGGCACCGGGAGCGCGGGGCCCCGCACGCCGCCGGCGCTCTCCCACCACCTGAGGAACTGCACGAAGAACGCGCCGACCTCCATGCCGCGCAGCACAGCCGTGCCCACCATGCTGAATGTTACCGTCGCTGACCTGCGACACGGTAACCCGACATGTAGTCAGTGCTCTCCGTCCGTTCGGTGAAGCCGGCTCAAACAAAGGAAAGCACTGATATTGCATCTAGTTCAATAACGCAACATTATAAAGTCATCATAGTCCATCTTATTCATCCAGTTCAGTGTAGCCGTGTAGCAGTAGCTAGAAATAAAAAAAATAGAAAAAATAGAAATAGAAGTAAAAAAAATCCAAGATAATGACAAAAACAACAAATTTTAACTGGATTTAGACGTATCAGCCTAGGCTGCCTGTCTAAAATAAATAAATAAAAAATCACAAATAGGACGCACGGCGCTGTATGAAACTTAAAAAAAGAAAACAAGTTTAGTGATATGCGTACAGTCAACAGGCGCTTGTTTATCATAAATGTCACCGACAGCCCCCTATGCAGAGGCTGCATGACACATGCTCCTGGAGTGCCCGGCGGTGGCGGAAGAACGACCGAAGTTTCTTGGGAACGTGAGAACTGCCCATGGAGTGTGGAAGCGACCGAGAAGAGTGCTCCACTTCATGAAAGAGCTCGGGTGGCTGGAGTAACACCCGAGCGCCAACGTACAACGGACCGTCTTGAGGTCTCAGTGCGGAGAATGGCCCACCCGCCTTGCCAAGAGGCCGGGCGGCAAAAAAAAAACAAACTGCTAAGCAACACTGGGTGCGGTCAGTACTTGGATGGGTGACCGCTGACCGTTGGAGGCTGACCGAGGTTCAGATTCCTCGTAAAACTGTAGATCCCTTCCCTACTAATCTTATTTGGTGGTGGGGGTTAACCCGCCCGGGTTGGGCGCCACCGCACTGAATGAAACGTCGGTCGAAACTGCTATGTAAATAGTTTGTGTTTTCCGACCAATTCAGTGTAGCCGGCACGATCAAAGGGGGAAGCACTGACGTGGCACCTAGTTCACCCGGTGTTATGGGCTGACATCACGGACGTTGTAGGTGATGCAGCCAACCGTGTCAGTTTCCATAAAAAAAAAAGGGTCTCACTGCTGAGAATGGCCCACCCGCTGTGGGCCATTCTCAGATGTTTGTGTCATTCTCATTCTTCCCCAAGTGGCTGGGCAGTAAACAAACAAACAAACAAACAAACAATACGCACAGTATGTCTCCGCTCGCGAGGCTCCCCCACAGCTGCCGCCACGTGTAGTCATCGTCGGTCGCTCGCTCCGCGGCGTACGTGAGCGCGACGCCGGCCAGTCGCAGCAGCGGGCCGGCGCTGCGCGTGCGACCAGTCATGTACGCGAGCGAGTTCACCAGCCGCAGCGACTCGTACGCGCAGTGAACGGCGACGTACGCGCGGACTAGCAGCCTCAGCGTCGCGTCTCTCCAGCTCTGGAATGAAAGACAATGAATACGAACAATCACCTTTTATTGCTACCGAACTGGGTGGCTCTGTCCGAGGTCGCAACCTCAGGCGCAGCCAATTTCACCCCCGAGGAGGTGCCAGTTCGGCTTGGAGGTGGACTAATGTCGCTGGGGAAAGGCTATTAACCCGCGATTTGAAGATCCGTGGATTGTAGGAGTAGGGCAAGATATTCCCCGGGAGCCCGTTCCACACCTTTGCAGTGCGGCACAAGAACGATTTAGAGAATCGTGCAGTTCGAAGAACTCTTCTGTCGACTACAAAGGGCTGTTCCGCGAGAGTATGGCGGGTTTGGCGAAGGCGAACAGGAGGAGGAGGGATAAGGGAAGCAAGTTCGTCAGAGCAGCGGCCATAGTAGTACCGATAAAACAGGCTCAATGACCCAACGATACGTCTGTGCTTTAGAGGTTGAAGGTCCTTTGTGAGTACAGAGTCACCAATGAGGCGAATGGCTCGTCGCTGAATAGAATCTAATAGAATAGAATAGAATAGAAACCTACGTGGACACTCATTAAAACTAAACCGAACCTCAAGCAAATCAAACCCAAGAAAACACTTTATTGCCAACCGGGTAGTTGACTCGTGGAATAGACTCCCAGAGGAAGTGATTAGTGCTACTTCAGTGAGCAACTTCAAAAACAGACTTGACATTTATATAAAAAACCACAAACTTTAGAAGAACGAAATAAAAAAAAAACAAAAGAAAAACAAAAACAAAAAACAAAACAAAAAATCAAACAAGTGCACCAGCTTTAAGCTGCTAGTGTATCTAAACAATAATAATAAAGAAAGAACTGCGTTTTTATTTTGTGTACGTTGAGTGCCAAACACATGGTTGGTACCACCGCACTGAGCGAAACGTCGGTCGAAACGGCTATGTAAATAGTTCGTATTTTCCGTCCAGTTCAGTGTAGCCGACATGAAATGAATGGAAGCACTGATACGGCACCTAGTTCACTCGGCGCGGCGGCGCTCGCTACACCATTCTAACGCCGCTGAGGTAAAATTTAGAATTAAATATGCAAATTTTTTTAAACTATTTTATATTTTATTTTTAAGTACCACAAAATAATCAGTATAGGAAATGGTTTAATATTCGATATTAAAATTTAAATGTCGCGAAAAAAGTTAACACTGTGTAAAAATAATAGATATTAAGGCTTAATTAAGATATTAAGGTACCTTGTGGGGCCGGTACTTAAAAAGAATAGCCCCACTGCATCTCTCCCCGTGCATGTCGTAAGAGGCGACTAAGGGATAAGGACAAGATACTGCGCTAAAGGGCGACAGGCTAGCCACTTCTCACCTTGGCGCAGTCCTTCCACCTAGTCATGCAGCAGGTGGGTTCTTCGTGTCTTACTTGCTGCTTGATAGTTATCTTGTCCGTATACTGTGCTAAACGTGGTGGTCGGTGTTGTGCTGTAATTTACCAGAGTCCTTATAGCACAACACCGATTACTCTGCTTACCCTGATTGTCGGGATACAGCGTGTGTTATGTATGTAAGGCTTATATTTTTTTAATTAGAAAAATGCAAATCGAAAATCATTGGGAAAAATACATCCCGACCAGGATTCGAACCTGGGTCTCTGGCTTGAGCTGCCAACGCGATAACCAACTACGCAACCGGTGCGTAGTTAATTTCTAATTAAAAATATATATAAAGCGAGTACGCGCTTCTAACATAAACATACAATATTATTAAGGCTTAGTCTACATTAAAAATACCTTAGAGCTCGGCGCATAGTGTTGTCGCTCGCGGTACCGCTCGACGGCGTCCTCCAACTTGGTGCGTACGTACGGCAGGAGCACCAGCAGCGCGAGCGACGCGCGCTCCGCCCCCACCGGCAGGTGGAAGCCGTCCGTGAACTCCGACGCCGCCACGCTCACCCGCTGCAGCCCGTAGAAACTCTCCGAGAACGACGCCGCTGCGACCGACCATTTAACATGAAGTGAAGGGAAGCACTGACATGGCACCTAGTTCGTCCGGTGTTATGGGATGACATCACGGATGTTGTAGATCAGAGGTTCTCAAACTTATTTCGTCTACCGCCCACTTTGAGAATCAATTCTTTTTTAGCGCCCCCCAAAATTATTACTTTACCACTTAAAACTCAGGGTACAATAAAATTGCGGGATTGGCTTTTGTAGCCAAAATTCTTCTAGCCATTTTTTAATTTGATTTTTATTTCCTCGTTCGTTGTCAGTTCTGGGATGGATACAGACCTCGTTCGTTGTCAGTTGGGATGATACTGCTGTTGACATTTGAAAAAAGAATCCAACACCCAGTCCGGTATTTCCAATTTTAAAATGTCCTGGAATCGTTCTTTGAAATCACTGTGGAGGTTCTCCAAATGTTGGCAGTAAAGGATATACTATTGATAAATTAGGAAAATTGAGAAAGTCACGTCTGCTGATATTTTTCTTGTGTAAGAAAAATATCGGCAGATGTGCATTAAGGTGTTCCGCGCCAGAACCTTACATTCAGTGCGGTGGTACGAAGCCAGGCGGGTTAAACCCTACCATCTTGTAAAGTAAGAATGGAAGGAACCTACAGTTTTATGTGGAATCCGAACCACGGTCAGCCTCCTACGGTCGTCCGGTCACCCATCCATCCACTGACTGCGCCCAAGTGCGCTTATGATCCGACCGACAGTCGACCGACCGCACCACTGAGCTACCGAGGCTGACAAACACCTTTCTGTCTGTTCCATTTGAATTTGCCCTTAAAAATTAAAAAAATGTTTTCCAATTGAGATTTTCTTATTTAATTGATTTTTTTATAACCAGCACGGGTGGCTGTGCCCATAAGTGCAAAGGAAGATTAATAACACACAACCAATAACACCATTCCTCGCGAAACCATGCTCAGAGAGGCGCCATGCCGGCTACAAGGCGGACAAAAAGATTGTCCTCTAATTTATTGACACACCTTTTGGAGATTGAGATAATGGTGTGAATTTCCACTCACCATAATGCCTTAGGTAGTGGTACTGGAGAATTCCGTCGAACAAAAGATATACTTCGTCATACCACGGCACCAGCCATGAACATTTGTTGGGGTTGCATGCCGCTATGAACTGCAATTAAATATGACTATTCATTTTTTATACCTAAGTTATATAATAATTGACGATGGCACTATACACCGGATATATGTAATGTAAATAGGCAGAGTGGTCAGATTCTTCAGTATTCATGTTTATGCTGTAAGTATTAATGCTCTTGTGAGCGGTAGTATGGGTTAATATTGTAAGTTACTATAATATAATACTTATAAGGTACTAACAAAACATTGTGGCTTGCAAAGTTTATTTGTCAGTGCTTCTTCGCATTGAATTTAGAACTGGTGGAATTTTCGACATGTCCAAGCGTAGGTTACCTACCTGTGGATGAAATTATACAATAAACAATAAACAACAACAAATGAAAGGAAAAAGTGAAAACAGGTCAATCACCATAACTACCTACCCTTATAAGCTACATAAATACATACCACCACACTCTGTATCCTGCCAATCGGGGTAAGCAGAGCAATCGGTGTTGTACTGCAAGGCGTCTGGTAAGTATTCTGACAAGATACCTAATTATCAAGCGGCAAGTAAGGCACGCGGAAGACCCATATGCTGCATGACTCGGTGGAAGGACCATGCCAAGGTTAGAGGTGGCTATCCTGTCGAAAATTAGCGCGGTATTTTGTCCTTATCCCTTAGTCACCTTTTACATGTGCGGGGAGAAATGCCGTGGGGCTACACATAGGATCTGAATGAGCTTACCTCTACAAGCTTTCTCAGAGCAGGGCGTACGGTGGAAGCGAGTTGTTCTTGTGCTGTTATTTCAAATATAGAAGGCGAACCGGCGAGCGTGCGCGTCAAGTGTGCCGCGTACACCGCCATTATTATGTGTATCACTGCACAACAAGCACAATGAGAAGAATTTAATTTGTATTTCATCCAACGGCGACGAACACGCGACGACGAAGGAAGACCGTGAGATATATTGGTAATCTGTGCGTGAGTGAACTTTGATTCGAATGAATGAATCCATTACCAAACCTTCTTGCTATAAGCTGGCTGTCAGTGTGACAACAAATGTAACTTGCAGTTGTGTAAGTTTGGTCTCTTTCTAATGACTATAAAAAAGGAGATCGTGTCGCTAAGCAGTGCAGTAAATGCGTGTATTCAAAAAACCAGCTGTGAGTGAAGCTGTCAATTAATTAAGAAAACGTATTTTGTACTACAGTATTTTAATATTATAAATTACGATCCGCTACTCAAACCGCGCCGCGTTACGTACAGCAGCGCCTGAATCGTCCAAAATATAAAGCCTGATCAGGAATATATGAGGGGCCGCCATATTGCGGAATTTCGTTGGAGGGCGATTCCGCCGAAAAGTGTACATATAATTTAAATTGAAGAATTTAAAAAAATGTTAAAATGTGTTTTTTTTTACGATCAGAATCTTTTGAATGTTTAATCTATTTTCACGTTTATATGAAGGTTTAACAATAATAGTCTAATATAATTAAAAAATGATTTTTATCGTTCACGGAGCAGGAATTACATTCCACTTTGTTACCAAAAATATTATTTAATTTAACCTCACCAGTATACATAAAGTAATAAATTTTTAAATAAATTGATTCAGCGTAGCAAAACCTTCTATAATCCGTGGTAAACATGTTCAATATCTAAATGTTTAATTACTTATAGGTATCGTTTCTTCCACTTTGTTACTTTTAGAAAAATATGTATTTAAAAAGTTTATATTGTGAAGGAAATGTCAGGAATATTGTTATATAGTTTGCATATGTAAACGACAATAAAAAATCGAATAAGTTCGTAATCATTTTCTATTTCATTTTATATGCCATTATGTTGTTTTTCATTAATTAAAAAAAAACAAAAATAGGACAGTAACGGAACTGGAATGGACTGTAACAAAGTGGAACGTGTAAAGATGAGCTTACATACATTTTTATAGTAAAACTAATTTAAATAGTATGTACTTATATGTAGTGTATATTATAGTATATTATAGTTATTTTCCTTATATTATATTTTACATTCCCACACTCAAGTCTTTTGCTACTACCTACTTATATCTCGCAACATACGACTCTCAAACATCCAAAGGTTGACTGGGAGAAATCCCTGTAAGGGATAAGTCCGCTTTTGCCCCTCATGTAAATTTCTTATTGTGTGTTTATGTTAAATGTTTTTTGGAGCAATAAAGTATTTCTATCTATCTATCTATCTATCTATCTAAATAATTGACAAAAGAATTTTATTCGAAAATACCTATCCCATTAATATTATAAATGCGAAAGTTTGTGAGGATGGATGTATGAATGTTTGTTTGATGTATGGACAAAACGAGTATGCTGCGAGCGGGGCCGCGAGCAACAGCTAGTAAGTAGTAACATACATTTTCTTATACAATCACAAGTTTAAAAAAAAAACTTAACCTTCCAAGCATGCATCACATACTTGATTTTTGTATTCAATATAAAAGCTTCTTTAATTTTTTTATTTTTTTTTATTTTGTGCTTTTTAGTTATTGCTCTTCAAGAGACAAATCAAACGAGCCCAAACACGATGGGTTCATCATGTTTAGTTTAGGAGTTCCTATGGCCACCTTCTGTCTCCATCATCAGAGGAAGTTGTTCTAATTCAGCTTGCAAGATTCCATCTTCACAAACATACATCCATTGCAAGTTAAATAAAGCTTGTAAAAATGAACGGGTCTCAATAATGTACAAAATTAGAAATTCTGAAAATGGTCAGATTTCATCAGCTGCGCTATGTCACCATAACTTTATTTATTCCACTTTGTTACCCTTCTATTCCGTTAAAACGTTACCACAACAAAAGTCACAAAGTAGAAGTAACGTTTTTCCATTTTCGAAAATGAAATAATTTATAAATCCATAAGCAATTGTTAAGAAGTTTGGTTAGTTGTTCCACTTTGATCTTAATTAAACATAGTACTGTTCTAAATTTAATTCATAATTTAAAATTGTGTACTTACGTTGGAATGTTGGTCACAAAAATGGAAGAAAATTCCGGCTTTTTCGAAAGACACGTCTTTGCTTTGGCGTTACTTTGACACAACTGACCTGAAAAGCAAATGGCAGCTCTGACAAGCAACGCGCCAGTATTAGATCCTAGAAAAATCTTTTTCCCCATATGATTGTATCTTTATTTCCCCAAAATTTCGGTAACAAAATAGAAATTCCACATCGTTTTATTTCCTTGGACAGACTTAAATAATTATTTAATACCATTTATACACAAATTGAAGAATATAAATTATATTTAATAGTTAGATTATCATATTTACCGTCATAGTAATTAATAAAATATAATGCCACCTCACCAAATTTCTTTCGTAAACATCAATTGATTGAGTCATTTTGAAAATGAGACATACTTTTTTGTATGGAAATGAAAACTAAGTATTGTGTTTTTCAATCACTATTATTCAGTTGACCCTTTAATAGTTTGCATATTATTAGGATTTATTAACAAAAAGTTGTATTTCATGAAAAAAATATTTACTCAGTGCTTATGTGTTTATATTTCGAGAAACAAAAATGTGAAATGGTAGGACAGTACCAAAACTGTGATGTACACTTTTCGGCGGAAACGCCCTGGAACAAATTTCTTACACTGGCCACAATTATGTTTGATGCTTGATAATCTGTTGTCAATGTCAAAATTGCTTCTGAACTGACATTTAGGTAAATAAAAAATAAATAAAATATATATTAAAATTTATAAAATGTAATGACGTAAGACTGTAATTAATTATATATAAATATATGTATAATGTTTTAGTTATTTATTTTCATCTTATTTACAACTAAGTATGTGTCTTCCAGAATTTGTGCATGCAAACTAGTAACTTCAAATGCTTCGTTCCTTTCAACATTATTTTGTTTTATTATATTATAAAAAATAATCACAAATTTATACCGTGCAACTCCGTCACTGGATACTGGCAGTAATAAACGAATTTCCTATTCGTTTGGTTGCCACTATTTAAAAAAAGAAGAAGAAGAAGAAGACATTTAGGTGAAACGTTATGTCATTGTAGTGAGATTGTCATGAATTGGCCGCCGTAATGTACAATTAGGTAATTATTTTTTGTTCTATCTAGGTGTATCTCAAGCATCTATTTACCGAATAGCAAACAAAAGAGGGACGTAAATATTATTCGTTTTGAACAAAAACACTTTTTGACTTTACAGAAATACGAAACGTTCGAATAAAAATAGCTTAGGTTAAGTTTTTCTGAACTAGAATTTTTATTAAAAAGTTTAGTGTTTCAGCAAGGTCGATTAATAATTTTTTTAATAATTTGTACACTTTGCTTCAGGACATATCTGCAGATACATGGAAAAAATGTTGTGAACATGTAAATGTCAAGGCTAGTTCTTTTTACATTGACATCAAAATATATATAAAAGATGCATTAAATTAAAATACATTTTGTATATCTTATTGTGTATTTCAGTGCAAAAGTACATTTTGAATAAAAACATCGGCCAATTCAATATGTGCGTTCAATACTGAATGTTGCTATATAAATCTAAAAAGTGGCTCCATTTTGACAGCTCTCATATATTCCTGGTCAGGCTTTACCTCTAGCTAGAAATACTCAACCACAGGAGTGAGCGGAGTGAGTGACTCAATCGACGACGACACCTTCAAAGTATACGGTAGAACTAGGGCTGCCATCTCTAAAATCATTAAACTAGGACAAAAAGAAGTAAAACCCCGGATTTTCATATAAAAACCCGGACATTGCTTTTTTCTTGACAATTTATTTTATTTTAACCTTTTTGACAAAATTAAATTTTCATATTATATAATATAACGGCATTGCTCACGGTCGTCTTCAAGCTATGGCTCGACGTTTAGCGTCTATCATAGAGTTATGCAGCGGGCGGGATTTTTGAATTTTGTATAACCCGGACTACTTTAAAAAATCCCCCCGGATGCCCCCGGACGCCTTCAAAAAGAGGACAAATCCGGGGAAACCCGGACGGATGGCAGCCCTAGGTAGAACTAATTGTAGAAAGAACTACGGTAGAAATAAACCACTGACACCTTCTTTTTTTTGACGTAATGACGTCACGTCTTATAAATTGATGAACACCGGCTGCACGCACGAAAAAATGTCACGTTCCATCTGAGCCTGTGTGTGCAAGCGAGAGCGCGTAACAAGCGATAGAGAGGCACAATCGGTATAGTCAAAGTTACCATGGAAACGTCTTAAGAAGTAAAACTGTCAAGATCAGACAACAGAAGTTTATTGATGGGCAGTCACAAGATGATTAATCTTTCTACTGGAAATAGAATTACTGATCTTTGCTCTATGTACTACGATTATTCCACGTCATCACGTAAAACTATCGTCCGTAAACCGACTTTACAGACAACCAATTTTTTTATTTGGCAATTTGACTCTTTATCTTCGGCTTTATGTACCGTATCGGGCCGGTACTTAAAAAGAATAGCCCCACTGCATCTCTCCCCATGCATGTCGTAAAAGGCGACTAAGGGATAAGGACAAGATGCCGCGCTAAAGGGCGACAGGATCGCCACCTCTCATCTTGGCACGGTACTTCCACCGAGTCATGCATCGTGTGGGTCTTTGTGCCTTACTTGCTGCTTGATCTATTGAATCTTGTTCGAATACTTTGCGAAACGTGGTGTTCGGTGTTGTGCTGTAATTTACCAGAGTTCTTGCAGCATAACACCGATTACTCTGCTTACCCCGATTGTCGGGATTCAGCGTGTGTGCTGATATGTATAACTTTCAATAATCCGACGCTGGCACCAATGAGCCGAAGATACATTCATACATATACAGTATATGTATGAATGTATCTTCGGCTCATTGGTGCCAGCGTCGGATTATTGAAAGTTTCACGATAAAAAATCTTGCTTTGGGTAACAGTGTAGCTTTTATTTTTGCTACTACCTACCTACATTTCACCTTATGGACTGTCTCGCAGACTTATCCTTTACAGACATTTCTTCCAGTCAACATCAAAAGGTTGACTGGAAGATATCTATGTAAAGGATAAATCTGCCATTGCACCTCATGTATAAGTTCTGTGCTTATTTCTCTTACGTTTCTTGGTTATTAAAAAAAGATGTTTTTATAGGTAGTGAAAAGATTGAATTGTTACAGATGGATGCACCTACTGGAAATGGCTTGTAACACAAAACTTGAACAGTAAAAATCTGGAGTATTATTATATAAAAACACATAATCATGAATTGAAAACATTTATTCAATAAAATTCACATTTTAAATTCACTTCTTCACATTCTCCATTACGGGATCAATGTTCAAACAATAGCACTTTCAGATTATCAATTTCGAACCAAAAGCAAAAGCATAACGGAATGGATTCACAATCTAACCATCTAATTTTAAGTTTTACATTAGTTTTCAACAAACCTTGTGCTTCCAACAACAACTAAAACCTAAATTCCAAGAATACTCGCGACATGAGTTCGCATAAGCTCTTCGTATGTGACTAACATAATTACAAATTAAAAAGTAGGTAGTACAAACTGTAAACTAAATATTCGCGGAGATTCGATTACAAATAAAACATTTTAGAAATCGCTTATTTTGAGCATATTAATGTCGTTACTTTTTTAATTTGGTATTTTTGGCCCCTAATTAAAATACATATTTAGATATAATTATTTCGTAAAAGTCACAACATCAAAATACAATAAAAAAGGTTATCCGATAATTCAAATGCAGTTCCTATAGTGCGACAAGGCTTGAAATGAACGTGGATGACGTTTGTGCGAGGGCGCTGCTGCAGCATTAGGGTTGCCAATTTTGAAAATTTCCTTATACTAGGGGAAAATATCGCTGCAAAAGAAAATGTATGTATAGTACCTACAAGGTAGGTAGGTACTTAGTTATTTTTTATTTTATGTATTGCATTTTAGGAAGACTAGCTCACTAATAATATAACAGATAGACTTCGATTTTTGCTAACAACACCACATACTAAGGTAGAGATACTTACGTACGCGTGAACGGGTGAAACGCGAGACGGCCATATGGCAACATTGTGGCGGCGTTAGTTGAGCTGTCAGCCACGTTCATTTCAAGCCTTGTCGCACTGTACTCGTATAATGATTGATACCCCACAGAGTATTTATTTATACCTCACATAGTATTTCGAATATGGAGTTCACTCAGAAATCAATGGTATAAGTTTCATTATGTTTTATCGTAATTCTTTCCATTAATTGAACCTTGAGTATTGTTTTGAATGCAAAATGAAAACTCGGCATGAATAAATGCATGTGAATATGATTTTTTTTTGTAAAATGTTTAACTACGACAAAACATTTGTGAAAGAAAATGTTTTTTTTTTTAAGAAAAATGATGAGATTTTTTTTTCTTCAAAAACATTTAATATTTTGTGAGTTGTCTGTGGGTTTTCATACACGTTGTGGGCATCCAAAGGACATTTCGAAAAAAAAAACACACAATTTTGTATATTGAGCAAAATTGTTAAATGCGCTCTCTCTACAGACAAAAAACAAATTTTCTAATGTTAAAATGTATCATATCATAATTCAATGTCTTTGTTATGATTTCAATATCCTATCAAATTATGTAATGTTGACTTAAAAAACTTCCAAATAAGTAACAATAAAAAAATTAAGTACTATGAAGAAGCAAATCTACAGAAAAAGTTAAGTATTTTCTCAAACTAAACTTACTATTATTAAGTTCTGCTTAAGTAATACTGGCTGGCGAAACATATCGCTCCATTGACTTGTATTTATAATTATTGTTTTATATATTTTCTTGAAACTTTAAGCGCAAGAACCATTTATTTTTTATTTCACATTTAGGCACACATTTAGTTCACACTGTTCACCTCAAGATTGTATAATAGTATAGTCTGTTTTTTTGGAAGACGGAGTAAAGTGACGTTTGGAGTGTTGCCAGTTTATGGAAAATTTTAAATAGGCATGTAGTTGCTATCAATACTTTTATCGATTGATTAATTAATGAAATGCTGTAAACTCTAATATTTACCTAATTGTGGATTTAATTGATAACATATTAAGCTAAATCTGGCTAGAAACATGTTAAGTTTAAGGCAGCGCCACAGGTAGCGCATAATATGTGTGAAGGTGTGTCGTGTCGTGTTCGTGTCGTGTAAAAGTCGATACTATTTTCATCGACTACAATCCCTAGTGGTGCAAAGCGTGCAACACTCTAATGTCAGTGAAACGTCACTTTACTCCGTCTTCCAAAAAAACAGACTATAGTAGTAAAGTAAATTTCTTATTTTTTTTAAATGTATTTTGACATTTTCACAAATAAGAAACTTACTTTTTTACTATTATACCTAACTTTTTTTAAACATTTATTGAGTTCGAAACTCCAACTCATTCATAATCAAAAGTAAATCTGTAAAATAATTTCACAAACATTATAGGAAGTACATTCTCGGGTCCTTCGAGAGGAGCGTGAATGGGCTGACTAGTCAGACCGGCACGGCATTCGCAAGCCCCGCACAAGACCGAACGTCCGTGGGATTCGTTAGACACCTTATGGGTGGCTCGCCATGTCGGGCTTTCTATAAAAAAAAGTAAAGTCCCAACAGGTTCTCCACACTCTCAAAAATCACACAAAATTTCATTTTTCAAGGTTCATTTCATTCTTTGTGTTACTGTTTCTAAGTAACCACAGAAATTCAACTTATAAACACTAGAAGATATAAAATGGCAGAAAAAAGCGTAACAACATTATTTTTTGTACTTGACATGTCAAAAAATTTAATAGGCGTATGTGCAGCAGCGGGCTTGAAAAACGCTGAATGACTGACTGACTGACTGACTGACACGACAAAATGTACAGATATTCTACCTCGCGAAGTCCGTTTGGCTGTGAATGTTGTCAGCGGAGCACATGCACATTTTTGAAATTTTTTTATTTTTATGGAAACTGACACGGCTGGCTACATCACCTACAACATCCGTGATGTCAGCCCATAACACCGGGTGAACTAGGTGCCATGTCAGTGCTTCCCTTCGGTCGTGCCGGCTACACTGAACTGGACGGAAAACTATTTACATAGCCGTTTCGACCGACGTTTCATTCAGTGCGGTGGTATCAACCCGGGCGGGTTGAACCCTACCACCTATTTTATTTTATTTATTTTACTAGGCAAGAAGGGAAGGGACCTACAGCTTTACACGCGGAATCCGCACGGTCAGCCTTCAACGGTCGAGCGGTCACCCATCCAAGTACTGACCTGCCCAGCGTTGCTTAACAATCAATAGCGACAGTCGACTGTCTGCACTACTGAGCTATCGAGGCTAACAATTTCTCGTACTACATTGTTTTAGTGTGCGTGAACGCGAGAGCGCTCAGTCACGATCGCGATGCGGTCCACGCACACAACACACACACGCGCGCTTTATATCAGTACACGTCACTACTACAACCAGAGGGCCTAGTCCGAGTTAACGTGACAGCTACGTAAACGTCAAATACCGATCGAATTGAGTTTTTATGTATGGGAGCACAATACGCTCACCGCGGCGCCACTAGAGAGCTCCATACATAAAAACTTAATTCGATCGGTATTTGACGTTTACGTAGCTGTCACGTAAACTCGGACTAGGCCCTCAGAGCCAAATGGACTTGGTGAGATAGAACATGTGTATGAGTGACTCAGAATTGACAAGTTTTGGAAAAATTTAAATAATTTTTTTTTAATAATTCACTAAAAATATCACTAAGATCACATAAGATCACACTAGAGATATATGGCCCTTTTCTATCCTTGCCACTCGTCCTACAAGCGTTCATACTTCCTTGCCACTCGTCCTACAAGCGTTCATACTTCCTTGCCACTCGTCCTACAAGCGTTCATACTTCCTTGCCACTCGTCCTACAAGCGTTCATACTTCCTTGCCACTCGTCCTACAAGCGTTCATACTTCCTTGCCACTCGTCCTACAAGCGTTCACACTTCCTTGCCACTCGTTCTACAAGCATTCATACTTCCTTCCCACTCGTCCTACAAGCGTTCATACTTCCTTGCCACTCGTCCTACAAGCGTTCACACTTCCTTGCCACTCGTCCTATAAGCGTTCATACTTCCTTGCCACTCTCCCTACAAACGTTCATACTTCCTTACCCATGTACAGGCTGTACCAACTGGTTATCAGAGAATCTTTAGAAGGTAATTTTAGGTAAAAAAAGGAAGATTTTTTATAACCATAATGTCACACCGTTTCCCAGAGGGGTAAGCAGAAACAACGGATCTCCACGTGCCATCATCCTGACACACTTCTTATAATATTTTATTTTTGAATAATTTTTATCCAAATACTTCAAAGTCAAAAGGGTTTTGATTGTTTTTTTAATATCATCTAAATAGTTTATTCCAGACAAGAAAAAAAAATTTGGCATAATTTTTTTTTTCAATTAAAATTTGTTTTGGACATGGCACCATGAAACTTTCTATAAAAAAAGTCATTGTGAGACTTTGATTGAAGCAATACACAGTATTCTGATATGTTGCTTATTCCAAAAAAATGTTCTCGTACACAACTTTAAAATATAGGCACACCCCTATAAAGTTTATTCTATTCTCTAGGTCTTTTATGAAAATATTGGAAAAAAAAATTTTTTTTTGTTCAAGTATTATTTTTCCAATAGATCCAGAATGTTTCTTCAAACACCCTGATCACACCATTTACAGTCCTGTAGCTACAAATTACTGTAGCTCACTGTATATACAGATGTTTCTTCTCAAAACACTTTACATAAACACTTTACATAAAGATCTGCGCATCAACAATGCGCAAGGACATCAATTCTGCGCACATTTTTTTTTTTTATGCAAACTGACACTGTTGCCTACATCACCTACTACGCCCGTGATGTCAGCCCATAACACCGGGTGAACTAGGTGTCGTGTCAGTGCTTCCCCCTTTGATCGTGCCGGCTACACTGAACTGGTCGGAAAACACAAACTATTTACATAACCGTTTCGACCGACGTTTCATTCAGTGTGGTGGTACCAACCCGGGCGGGTTAAACCCTACCACCAAGTAAGTTTAGGAGGGAAGGGACCTACAGTTTTACGAGGAATCCGAACCTCGGTCAGCCTCCAACGGTCAGCGGTCACCCATCCAAGTACTGACCGCACCCAGCGTTGCTTAACATTCAATAGCGACAGTTGACTGTCTGCACCACTGAGCTATCGAGGCTGACAATTCTGAACATTCTACATATACCGAAGACCCACCTGCCGCATGTCTCAGTGGAACGTACCCTGCGTCATGTTACAAGATCACTCCCATAACGTACATCGTAGAGGGGCACGTCGCGCGACAATTGTCCCGTAGTGTATCCAAGGCTTTGCACTATAAAAAAATCATTATTTCGCGTGCTTGAAAGGCTAATTTGACACTTGTCAAAATGTCTATAGAGCGTTCCAACTAAAAGTTCCCTTCGCCGCTATGTTGGCTCCACTGTCAGTGCTTAAATTCGTGCTGCCAGATTGTAAAGATTATATTACCTAATAATGTAATCGGTATTTACCGTACAAAAAATATGGTAAATACTGATAATTACGGGTAAATCTGTACACATAGCATCCCTCAACGCTGTTTTGACAGATAGACAGTGGAGCCAACATAACGGCGAAGGGAACTTTTAGTTGGAACGCTCTCTAGCGATAAAATTAATTTCACACAATATTCGTGACCATCATCAATTCCTTAGTACCAAAACACTCCTCCTAAATTGTCTGTGCATTCAACGGTCGCGCTCGGCGTGCGGGTGGAGTGCGGCCGCCGCGGTGGATCCTAGCTGGCGCGGTCGGTGTACTGCGGCCGGCCGGCCAGCTCCAGGAGGTAACGGTCCGGGTGCTCGATCCAGTCCGCCGGCGACAGCTTCACCTGTTGGGTGTCAATGTGGAAAAATTGTGTTATTATGGCCGATATAATAACAAATAATAAAAATTAGAAAAAGTAAAAAAATCACAGGGCTCCCCATGCAAGAAACCAAAAAGTGTAGCGCCATCTACCGAAAACACTATGAAGCATTTTAACTAATCATGAATTTTAACTAATATAAAGCATTTCATAAAACACGCCATAGAATGCGTGAGTGGAGCTAGCCATGACATGGCGATACGGAACCCTCGGTGCGCGATTTCGACTCGCACTTGGCCGGTTTTTATATAGTCCGGTAAGGGTGGTTGTGATACAAAATGTTTGTGTAGTGCCGAATTTCAATAGAGCCATCTCGCTCCCCCCTCAGCAAGAAAGCAACGGCGGCGTGTACTCACTGCTCTCTGCCTCTCCGCCTCGTTCACCTGCCACTTCTTGATGTCGAGCTGAGTCTCTCGGCTCGCCGGGTCACCGCAGCCCCAAACCTGCAAACCGAGCACAGTTATTTATATTTTATTGAAAGCGCAACATGCGGCAGCGACCCACCCGTAAGGTGTCTAACGACGCTCGTGGGCATTCGGTCGTATGCGCGGGTTGCGAATGCCGTGCCGGCCAGACAGGTGCCTATTCACGCCCCTCTTGAAGGACCTGAGACTGTACTTGGGGGGTAAGTCCAGTGTGAAGGGATGCAATCCCTGCCCAGTGCGCGTTGTGCGGAGGTGGAGAGGGGACGGCGGACTTATTAGGATAGCGCACACTTAGATTAAGATAGTGGTCCGAGTGATCTGAGCGTCGGCTTGTCTTGCGTGCGGTCCCAGGTTCAAATCCGGTCGGCGTGTACTCATAAGTTTTTTCTAACAGAAAATTTATGTACACACCTACACCTGCTGCTTCACCGTTCGTTACAGGTGTAAAACTGTAGGTCACTTCCCTTGCCCCTTACTAAGTGGTAGAGTCTAATCTAGCAACTGGTTTGGTACCACCGTACTGGACGGTAAGATAGGCTGTGTTCTCCTCCAGTCCAGTATAGCCAGCAATTAAGTCTCCGGTATGGCACCTACCTTCTCGAAGGTGATATTGGCTTGTCGGAGCATGTGCTTCGGCCCCTCTGACTCACCCACGCATACCAGTGTATGGTAGTACACTGCGCTTGAATTTGTCCTGTTTAGTTTTTACAATCCGGTTCGATTGCACCCACAAAGAAGATCCGGCAAGAAACTTCGCAGGGTTCTTTTAACGTCTTCGATTACAGTACATTGTGACTAGCTACACAATAGACACCGCTTACACTGTTAAGATATAGTTTGAGAGCTAGAATAACTATAATTTAAGCTTGATAAATTCTGACCACATAAAATCAAAAGTAAAAGTATAAATAAAATCAGGTGTATAGAGCCTTAGTCAGAAATTGTTTTTTTTATTTTTTTTATTTAGGTTTGTCTACATAGAATTTATTTATTTATTTATTTATTTGGTTTACTACAAGTAGGACACACAACATGACATAAAATAACACAGGTATTCTTAAAACTAGCCTTATGTCTACTCAATAATAGGAAACACTACATTCATCGGAACGATCGTGCGTGGCGTGACGTCCATCGTCGTCCGTCCGCAAGACAGTGAAGGAAGGAGTAAGTACCAGGAGTCAAACGACAGCGCGATGCGCAGGCGCCGCGCGCCTAGGTTCGCTCGCCTCGCCTCGCTCAGCGGTTCGGCGCGGAGGTGGCGGCGGAGGCGGGGCGTGGTCGGTCGCCATGGTTCCGTTCCGTGGATGGAACCATCGTCCATGGAATCGCTCCATACAATCAATTACTTAAAATTACTTAACAAATTATTAGAAGCTATCTACAATTACGGACAAACACAACGTGGTTAGTACAAATTTACGCTAGTACAGCCATACTCAAAGTGTGCTCCGCGGAGCCTCTGTGGGTGCTCCGCGAGTATAGGAGAAAAAAAATCAAAAATACACCTTTCCTCTCTGGCTCGATTCAGCTCGGCTGCGCAGACGTCACGGCGCGGCGTCACAGTTTCATACCTCCCATTAGATATTTAATTATTGTTTTTCTCTTTTATTATAATATTATGTAACTGTTACATTGTAATATGATTATTAATAAAGAATGCACAAAAACCATTTTTTCTCCGTCAAATATTTCGCTTTCCAAAAGGGTTCCATCACCAAAAAAGTTTGAGAACCGCTGTGCTAGTACATATGCTAAAAAAGAGGTTAGAAAGTACAAAGTAGAACCTGGCGCAATAACTAATATAAAACTAAACTAAAACTAACAATAAAAAGAGAATAGAGAAAAAATTAAAACTAAAACGTAAACTAACGAGAATTTTTTATTACTATTGGAGGCCAAATAGACAAAAAAAAAACAAACAAACAAACAAGTGAAAAAATTTCAAAATCATGGTTTTGTAGACATTTATTTAAGATAATTTTGAACGAATGTAAAGAAGAATGGGTAGTTAGATCGAGGACATGGGCGCGGTAAATCGTGTTATAATTGCGGCAAATTTTGGATAGAGGCGAAATTGTTGATTACACTGCACGCACCTCGATAACCTCCAGGTTGTACGGTGTGTCCTTAAAGGAGACCTTCTCGAAGCCGTCGTCGATGCTGAGGAGAGGCTTGCGTGGGTCCGAGCCCGCGCGGAGCCCCTTCGGGTAGCCGCGGATCGTCGTGTTCAGGTAGAGCATCTTCGGCGCGTGCTCCATTATTGAGAATCTGCCGAGAGCAAAGCCCATTTCAATTGTTGTTTATTGTTGTTTGTTGTTTATTGTATAATTTCATCCATAGGTAGGTAACCTACGCTTGGACATGTCGAAAATTCCGCCAGTTCTAAATTCAATGCGAAGAAGAACTGACAAACAAACTTCGCAAGTCACAATGTTTTGTTAGTACCTTATAAGTATTATATTATAGTAACAAATAATTAACCCATACTAACCCTCGCAAGAGCATAAACTATAATAATATTTTAATAATAAAAAATACCGGACTATAAAAAATACTTATAGCATAAACATGAATACTGATGAATCTGACCACTCTGCCTATTTAAATTACCTATATAATGATATATGTATAGTGCCATCGTCAATTTGATACTTAATCATACATACATACATATCACACACGCTGAATCCCGACAATCGGGGGTAAGCAGAGTAATCGGTGTTGTGCTGCAAGAACTCTGGTAAATTACAGGGCAACACAGAGCACCACGTTTCGCAAAGTATTCGAACAAGATTCAATCGATCAAGCAGCGAGTAAGGCACGAAGACCCACCTGCTGCATGACTCGGTGGAAGTACCGTGCCAATGTGAGAGGTGGCGAACCTGTCGCCGTTTAGCACGGCATCGTGTCCTTATCCCTTAGTCGCCTTTTAAGATAAGATAAGATAAGATAAGATAATTCTTTATTTCTTAAAATGTAAGTAGGTACAAATATTAATAATAACTTAATGTACAAAGCATCTTAAGAAAACGGTCTAGACGCAGCGTCTGACAGCTAGCTTGCGCCAGTTGTCGCTGAATTTAAGCCTAGCCGGTTCACATAGTTGATTCAATAACGACAAGTGGATAAAACTGACTATACAAAACCAAACGAAAACCGAGACAAAAACAACAATAAGGCAACTAAAATAATACAACTAATACAAAATTAAACTAGCACAATTTCAGATTCATTAACTTAAACTTAGGACTACGGATCTACTATTAAAGAACACTTATATAAACCAGGCTATACTGCGATTACTGTAAAATAAAATAAAAATAAAAATAGATAGGTATATATATATAATAGTGTAGATAAGATATAAGGAGTATGATAGAGTATAATAAATATAGCAATTTATATCATTTATATATTAAGAGAAATTATTGGGGGGATTAGTATATGTGTTAAATTTTCTGATTTTCTAATAAATACTGTTTAAAGTGTGTCTTGAATTTTTGTATGGTAGGGAGCAATTTGAAAGGTGGCGGAATCGTGTTCCAGCATCGAGATGCCGCATATTTGAAGCTACCTTCAAATGCGGCCCCTCGGTGCCTAGGAACCGCCAGCAATTTACCAACTGACCGAGACCCGTAACGGGTACCCTCACCAAGCCACCTGAGCTTTTTCCAAAGTGGAGGCGGTTTTTTCGTGTGAATAAGTTTGTAAAGAAAGATGGCATGATGAAGGCGCCGCCGTCCCTCCATTCTCAGAAGATTTAAACGGTGCAGATGAGGAGTGATGTGGTCCCTCCGTTTAACCTTATTCTCGCAGAAACGTATACAAGCATTCTGGATGCGTTGTATACGTTTATCAGTTTTTTTGTACAAACACGGCCCATAAACTATGTCGCAGTAATTGAAGTGTGAGAGAATGAGCGATTCAGTGAGTACATGTCTGACTTCTCTTGACAGGTGAGGTCTAATTCTGTACAACGTACGTAGTTTGCCCATGGAAGTCCTGAATTTGTCATTGACGTGTTCTTCGAATCTCAGGCTGGCATCCATCTTTACACCAAGATTACGTGCCGTTGAAACCAGTGGTATAGGAACGTCATTGAGTTTTAGGATGGGTTTCTGTGCCGTAACCTGTTCCACGTCTTTCTTTCTGCCCATGACAACTGCGACTGTTTTAAGAGGATTGAGTGCGAGCCCATTTTTAGAGGACCATGTCCACGTGTTTTCTAGATCCTCGTTCACCTTAGAAACTGCTTCAGTTAATTGACTAGGGGGGAATGAGAACCTAAGTTGGGAGTCGTCTGCAAAGAGCTCACACCCCATGAACTTTAGACACGCTGGGAAATCTGCAGTATATAAGGTATACAAAAGTGGTGATAGGGAAGAGCCCTGTGGACATCCTCTAGGTACCTTCTCCGCATTAGAGCATGCCACAAACCCGTCCTCCTTGCAGGACTTCACAATCTGAGACCTGCCAGTCAGATAACTCTTAAGAAGATTAAGAGCACATTCAGAGAGACCATAATACGACATCTTCGACAAGAGGAGCGGTATGTTTAAGCAATCGAATGCTCTGCTGTAATCTAGAAGTACTAAAAATGTCACTCGACCATCTTCAGCCGAGCTGAGAACCTCATCAGTCACTTGGATTAGAGCAGTACTGGTACTGTAATCGCTTCTGAAGCCGTGTTGGCAGTCAGGTATAATGCTATGTCCGTGTAAATAGCTGGTTAACTGTTTCGTCATAATCCTTTCTAGAATTTTAGAAAAGGCTGGAAGGATGCTTTTACGACATGCACGGGGAGAGATACAGTGGGGCTATTCTTTTTAAGTACCGGCCCCACACATGTACAATTTGAAAGAAATCACTTGCAGTGAGAAGTCCGTCTTGTTTCTAGTGTTGTACTGTTCTTCCTTAAATTTTTGTGCAATAAAGATTTTCTATTCCATTCTGTACACATTTTGGGGGCCAGTTTTTTTTTTTCTAATCAGAATATATTAAAAAACAGTGACCGACGAATGCATTTTTAACCCCCGACGAAAAAAACGGAGGGGTGTTATAAGTTTGACGTGTGTGTGTGTGTGTGTGAGGGTGTGTGTGTGTGTGTGTGTAAGTAAACAGAAATTATTTTTGACTTTTTTATCATTGTCTGTCACTGTTCTTTTTCCTGCTAATATTTCATTACTCACTTGGGAAAGAGCTGAAGCAGAATGGAGTCGGCGCCTCCCCAGTACAGATGGCTCTCCTTCCACTCCAGCGGAGATCCTACCACGTACAGCCCCCCGCCGCACTTCACCAGGCACACAGTCGGCCCCCTGCAACCATTGATACATACTGTGTTAGCACAGTACTCTTCGGAGTCTTTTATTTAAGTTAGAACGAATATTATTGATTAATTTGTAATTACAGTTAAAACACACGGAAAACTGATAAAAATAGACGACTGTGCAGTCTCTTCAAGAATCTAGGGCTGCCAAGATCGACGCTAAGCTCATATATGGAGAGAGCTTCGAAAACGTCACTGGAAGCATCCTACAGAATATGGATAGGTAGAGAGAGGGAGGTCGAGAGCGGGACTGGTGGTTTTCCCCGCGTCCTAGTCAACGCAGACTAGCTGACGAGGCATTGATGCGAGCCGAAACGTGAAGCATGCGCGGGAAATTTAGAGTGGCCACTCGCTAGTCCCGACCTCGATTAACACCCTCCTCTACTGCCGATGGGCCCGGATATGTTCGGTGAAGCCATCGCAAGCTTAGTTCAATACCTTCTTGTATTGTATTGTTCATTGATCATTCATATGGCATTTAGACTGCACTCGAACTTGTCACATGTGTTGAAAAAAATTATTGGTATGAAAGTGATTTTGATTTGAAAATAATTTTTGGAATTATTAATAAGGTATTCATACATACATTACAGCATGTCACAAGTGTCAAAAGTTACTAACTACTATATCACGACCAGGAAATATTTTTCAAACTCCAGAATTCCCAGGAGAGGTGGTTTTAACCACTCCACGTTATGTCTTCTCGCCAACTTAGGTATTTGGGTGGATCAACTTTATCTTGTTTTTGGTATCTGTCTGAAAAAAGGATATTATCTTGATAAATTCACCTTGCTTTAATAGTTACAGCAACTCTCAGATAAGTAATTGATCAATAAGAAAGAAGCTGCACAAAGAATTTTGAGTAATTTTTTTTAAATATTGGTTAACCTGAGGACAACCCCTTTTTTCCATACAAAACTGGGGGCAAAAATTGTCCCCTGGGTCACTTCTAAAAATTTCATTGATTTTTTATTTTAAATAGTTTTCTCAACTTTTTTTTCAATTGCCTATAAACCTAAGTATTTTATACTTATTGATTTTCAACTAAGTAATAATTTGGAATAAATTTTTTTTTATTGGACTTTGCTGCTGGTTTTCACATTACAAGAAAAAGTTGATCCACCCATTTGAGGAGCAACGGAACAAAATCACATATGTCCACATAAACTTTTTTTACAGGAGAGCCAAAAAACTAATAAACTAATATATGTGTGATTTTGGTGCAAATTTTTCCAATCCAATGATTATTCTATTTCATTTGTGTGATTATGATCCCAAGTTTAGAGTTTGACATCAAAATATGACTTTATATGTGTGATTCTGATGCAAACCTTGGATTTCTAGCGATTATACAAGAGCGATTAGTGTGATTACACTATATAACTTTTATTTGATAGGTTTTAGGCTAAAGATGCCGAGTCGATAAAAAAAACCCTCACGGAAAAAAGTGGATGTGTGATTTTGTTCCCTTGCTCCTCATTTATACTGTAGCTATTCCGATCCCCGGTCTCATGGCACCACAAGAGTGTAACCGGCCGTGCTCGGGGCGGGGAGTGGGACGACGACGACGACGACGACGACGACGACGACGACACACACTCACTTGTAAGAGAACACGTGGTGCATGAAGCGGTTGGCGCCGAGGCCGTGCTCGCGCGAGTCGTACAGCAGCACCCAGTGCGAGGGCACCACGCACACCAGCCGCTGTAGGAACTGCACCGACGCCAGGTTCGAACCTGCACACTCGGGGCCGGGGGAGTAGGGGAACACACTCACTTGTAAGAGAACACGTGGTGCATGAAGCGGTTGGCGCCGAGGCCGTGCTCGCGCGAGTCGTACAGCAGCACCCAGTGCGAGGGCACCACGCACACCAGCCGCTGCAGGTACTGCACCGAGACGCCAGGTTCGAACCTGCACACTCGGGGCCGGGGGAGTAGGGGACCACACTCACTTGTAAGAGAATACGTGGTGCATGAAGCGGTTGGCGCCGAGGCCGTGCTCGCGCGAGTCGTACAGCAGCACCCAGTGCGAGGGCACCACGCACACCAGCCGCTGCAGGAACTGCACCGACGCCAGGTTCGAACCTGCACCACACACCCACCCACCGTTTACATGTGCTACAATCTTTTTTTTTTAAGTAATCCGGTATGGGTGGCTGAGTCGGAGGGGCCAAAGCACATACTCCGACCAGCCAATATCACCTCCGAGTACGTAGGTGCCATACCGGAGACTTCCCCGGATTGCTGGCTATACTGGACTAGGGGAGAACACAACCGAGGCTGCGTCAAACTGCTAAATAATAAATGTAAAATTCATTGAGGTAAACCTCAATAAATCTAAAGAAAAATTTACCAAGTAGTCCATTTAGTCCTTACAGCAAGAAAACTATTTTGCAGTTTAAATCTTAAATGGTTTTTGAGAAAATATCATTCTAGTGCACTGTGGAGCAGCGCTGCGCGCAAGACCCAAAGATTTATCCAAAAAATTTGTCAAGTGCGAGTTTTACTCGCACGCGGAGGGTTTCCGTATCTATCCGCTATCAATAATATCCGCCTATCCGCTCAGGTGGCATGGTTTTCGAATTTTAATTTCGAAGATATGTAGGACGATCGGAGGGAAGCCTCAATGAGGTTGTTGGCAATTGAGCGGCTATCTTTTGTCTTTCAACAATGCAATGTATAAAAGCCTGTGGCGCCATCTAATATTCAATAGTGTGACTAATCGATTTTTCGGTACGTTTCTTGTATGGGAGCCCCCCTTAATTTTTAACATTTTCTGTTTTTTTCTTATCTGTTGTTATATCCGCCATAGTAACACATATTCTGTGAAAATTTCAACGGGCTACCTATTACGGTTCAAGAGATACAGCCCTCGGACAGACGGACGGACGGACGGCGGAGGCTTAGTAATAGGCTTCCGTACGGAAACCTAACAAAGTCATACCGTGCGAAGGCACGCTGGGCGGCGAGGTGGTCGGGCGGCTGTAGAGCTGCGGCATAGTGCCGGCGAGCAGCCACGCGACCGACACGGGCATCAGCCGGCCGCCGCGCCCGTCCGCGCCCAGCGCCGCCTTCTCCAGCACCGGCGTCGCCAGCTCCAGCCCCGCGCCATTGCCGTCGTTCTCCTTGTGCTCCTCGATGTCGCGGTAGCGGGTCGCCAGCACGTGCACTGTGTACCTGTGTGCGGAACAATATGTTTTCTTTTTCATACACTGTGTCACTTAATGTTTGGCGAGGGCGGGCTTATTGCCTAAGGCAATTTCCTCCAGTCAACCCCCACTGGGTTGACTGGAGGAAATTGCCTTTTTACCTAAAATTTTTATTTACACGAAATCCAAACCATGGAGCAGTGGGTGAAGGTAAATTTTTTCAAATGAGAAAAAACACGTATACACCGACCGGATTCGAACCTCGGACTTTTCAAATGCTTTTATTTTTATATGTTTTTTCGAAATATTTTTGGAACATTACTACTGTTTTCTTTTTGAAAGCTGCAGTAGTGTTGTGATCTATGGGTGGTGTTCATAAAGGTACTAAAAATGAGTTAAAAAACTTGTTCGGATTATTTTCTTGTTTTTTGCAACTCATTGAGTATCTTGAGAATATTCATACTAGGTACCTACGTACATAATAAAACGCAGACGTTTTTAAAAAATTCGGAAGTCCCGATCTTAAAATAACATGACGGGAATGTGTTGGGAAATTTGGTATTTAAGTAGGTAGGTACTTAGCGCACTGCCGGTCACTGAAGTCACCAGCCATCACTGTTAGCGACTAATGGCGTTAATGAACGGTGGGCGTTTTACAAGCCTAAAAATTCCTAACACGCTGCTCTCGTGGAATGACTCTCAGTACTGAAGACAAAAGTATATATAGTTCAAGGCTGCAGCAGACAGATGGTGCAGGTACGAACCGGTGGACGGGGAAGATGAGCCGATGGCAGTGCTCCTCGAGCCAGCGCACCACGAATCCGATGCTATGCACGTCCTTGTTGTTGAAGCAGGCGTCCACCACCGCCGACAGAGTGTTGTGTATCTGCAACGTCGTTCCGCTCACATTATTATGCATCGTGAGACTATCTGGGGAGCGCTCGGAGGAGCTGTTTTTTTTATTTTTTTTATGGAAACTGACACGGTTGGCTACATCATCTACAACATCCGTGATGCCAGCCCATAACACCGGGTGAACTAGGTGCCACGTCAGTGCTTCCCATCGGTCGTGCCGACTACAATGAACTGGACGGAAAACACAAACTATTTACATAGCCGTTTGGACCGACCTTTCATTCGGTGTGGTGGTACCAACCCGGGCGGGTTAAACCATACCACCTAGTAATATGAGAAGGGAGTCATGTCCCATAGTCGCCTTTTACGACATACACGGGGAGAGATGCAGTGGGGCTATTCTTTTAAAGTACCGGCCCCATACGGTACTGTTGACGCAATCCCTTCGTCCCCATTCCACCTCCGCACCACGCGCACTGGGCAGGGATTGCATCCCTATACGCTGGACTTACCGTGGATGCGTACCAATCGATTCTGCAGATCTTTCCTCTACAGAACCGGTAAACTCTGGAATGCTGCTTGATGCTCATATATTCCCCCCCCCCCCCCCCCCCCCCCCCCAAGTACAGTCTCAGATCCTTCAAGAGGGGCGTGAATGGGCACCTGTCAGGCCGGCATGGCATTCCCAACCCACGCATACGACCGAATGTCCATGGGCGTCGTTAGACACCTTATGGGTGGCTAGGCGCCATATGTCGCGCTTTCAATAAAAAATAGACACGGCCGTGTGTTTTACGTGAATACGTGTACGTAACGGGTAATATTTTACGTAACGAATTCTTTGATCCTTTAGCCATCGAGTGGTGTAATTAAATTTTGGATGTAGATGATAGATATGAAGCTGCAACACCAAACTGTATCCCCCGATTTTGTTATCATCATTTCTCGATTGGCTCCCGGAACTATGGAAGCAAAACTGTATCCCACGATTTTGTTATTATCAGTTTTCTGGATTGGCTCCCACTATGGAAGCAAAAGACATATTCACGTCAAAAAATAAAATTTAAAATCTGGCAAAGTTGAAAAAAAAATTGTGCATACCATGAGGCAGGTCTGCGGCCCCTCGGGGTAGTGGTCCATGCTGAGCTTGTAGCAGGTCATCAGCAGGCTCCGGAGACCCTCGGGCTTGATGCTGTTGTCGTCCTCCGGGTCGCAGAACATTCTGTGTACAATCCTTTTTCTTTATGGAAACTGACATGCTAGAACGATAAAAAAGGTATGGACGCCGGACTCTCAAATGCTTGTATGAGAACTAGCGTCGCCGAGTTGCGGGGAGCGGAGTGTACTTACCGATCACTATTGTGCACACTAAACTAAGTAACTTGCATTGTACGAGGTCAATGACCGTACTATTTTCAAACGCAGAACAGCTGTTTGTTGTAAGTAAGTCGCAAGGTCACTATAATTGGTTTTTACAGCTACTTATTTGATTTTATTTTTGTTAGGAGAAAAAATGCTCCTATAAACATGTTTTTTTTTACGTAAAGTGATCGTTTGAGTGCGTATGTAAGCCTCCCAAAGTTATTGACATGAATAACGAAGCACCTTATATAATATATAACTGGAATCTAAAAAAAAACCGGTCAAGTGTGAGTCAGCCTCGCGCACAGAGGTTTCCGCACCACAAAAGAAAAAAAAAACCTTAAAAAAACATATTTCTGGTATGGGGTACCCTCCATGATTTTTCCCTTTTTTATTTTTTGTTATATCGGCCATAATAACACATATTCTGTGAAAATTTCAACGGGCTACCTATTACGGTTCAAGAGATACAGCCCTCGGAGAGACAAATGGACAGACAGACAGACAGACAGAAAGACGGTGTATGCTTAGCAATAGGGTCCCGTACCGGATACAGAACCATAAAAAAAGGCGCAGGTCTCGCTCACCTCACATATATCTCAATGACGACGGCGTCGTCGAGGGCGGACATGATGCGCTCCGCCTGCAGGCGGAACGCGTTCTTGCACTTGGCCGCGTGCTGCACGTAGCGGAAGAAGCAGGTCGCCAGCTCCGGGTACGCGGGGAACACGTACTTCTGCGAGCACATGTGAGCGCGCGGACATTGTCATCTCTATGCGAACGTTTATTTCTATTTTGTATACAACGTGTCCCAAAACTCAATGTCAAGCGGGAACCAGGCAGTAGGCCAGTTTATGACTACCCAGGGAAAAATAAGAAAAAAAAATCGGAGTCATAATTTGTTTTTTATGATATGAGCATTTTTTGAAAAACGTTGAAAATTGACATCTCGTACAACATTTTAGGTACTATGACTTTTTGTCGCTTTATTTTTTATGTACACATATTTTAGTAATAGTATCATTAAATGTGCTTTTTTACTATTATTTATTTATTTATTTATTTTAAACACTGACAGCTGACAGCTGGTCGATGTACGAAAGGAGCACCGAAGAATGTTTTCGCGGTCGCTCATTAAAACTAAAATGACCCAGGCATAGAACCAACTTCAGGAAGCATTTCTTGACGCACCGGGTCCTAAGGGTCAGGAACAAATTATTAGTTTAGAGTGACTGCGAAAACATTCTTCGGTGCTCCTTTCGTACATTGACTGTAGACTTGGTACATCGTAGCATTCTTTTAGGATTTTATAGGTTTCTATAATGATTCCTCGTTGCCTCCTTCTTTGACCAATAAAATCCGTAATGACGAAATACGATAAAGTCACTTCGAAAACGTCACTGGAAGCATCCTACAGAATATGGATAGGTAGAGAGAGGGAGGTCGAGAGCGGGACTGGTGGTTTCCCCGCGTCCTAGTCAACGCAGACTAGCTGACGAGGGCTTGAAGCGAGCCGAAACGTGAAGCATGCGCGGGAAATTTAGAGTGGCCACTCGCTAGTCCCGGCCTCGATTAATACCCTCCTCTACTGCCGATGGGCCCGGATATGTTCGGTGAAGCCATCGTAAGCTTTGATCCACACCTTCCTTTTCCAAGGCAGTCGACATTGCAAAGAAAATTAGCAATCTTAAGTGGGAGTGGGCTGGAAACATATATCGCAGACACGACAAACGCTAGGGGAGAAGGGTGCTCGAATGGAGGCCACATACGAGCAAACGTAGCGTGGGATGCATCCCGGCTATGTGGACGGACAACCTAACAAAGTGAAAGAAAGAAGCTCTGTCTGGCTCTGTTTGTGGGTGGGTGTACTCACGGATATTGAGTTTTCGGTCACACCATTCACACCTTCTTCCTTCTGTGACCTCTGGCAGAGCAACTGAAACCAAAACACAAGAGGCTCACATACATTGCACACCATATAATTTGTCCATCACTCCCGCGAAGGCAAAACCGTGAGGAAATCTTGAACATTTCATATCTGTGGTCTGAAAGAAGATATAGTGACAAGCAAGGATTGAGAAAGGAATGCTTTGGTGGTTCGCTCGTGTTGGAAGAACGGAGATAGGAGACTAACAAAAGAAATACGGAGTATAAAATATTTTTTTCCAAAGCATTGATTTGGTCACGTTGCCTTAAATACGTTTTTAAATAACTAAATTCAGAGGCATGTTCATGATTTTTTTCTATCGAGCGAAGTTAATTAAATTGTTTTTTTTTTTTTTTTTTATGGAAACTGACACGGTTGGCTACATCACCTACAACGTCCGTGATGTCAGCCCATAACACCGGGTGAACTAGGTGCCATGTCAGTGCTTCCCCCTTTGATCGTGCCGGCTACACTGAACTAGTCGGAAAACACAAACTATTTACATAGCCGTTTTTAACCGACGTTTCATTCAGTGCGGTGGTACCAACCCGGGCGGGTTAAACCCTACCACCAAGTAAGATTAGGAGGGAAGGGACCTACAGTTTTACGAGGAATCCGAACCTCGGTCAACCTCCAACGGTCAGCGGTCACCCATCCAAGTACTGACCGCACCCAGCGTTGCTTAACATTCAATAGCGACAGTTGACTGTCTGCACCACTGAGCTATCGAGGCTAAAGCTATCGATCTGCGCTGATAGATGAAGTTTTACATATATTAAAACTGAATCTGCCAGGTGAGTAATATTGGCGGTACACTTCTTGAAATTCGAGTCAGACACAGTCTCACATCACCTTAAGAACTGGATATTTATTTAATTAATTTCATATCTAAGAAACATTACAGGCTTAATCTAATCCGTTAATTGTCTTAGTCTAATGGCTTAATCGCTACGTGACATGGTGCGTAACGAGCAAATCCGCCGACGCACGAAGGTAGTCGATATTGGATACCGGGTGGCTAAGCTCAAGTGGCCGTGGACTGGACACGTCAGCTGAAGAGTCAGACGAACGTTGGAGTAACCGTGTCCTACACTGGCGGCCGTGGACGGAAAAACGGAGTGTGGGAAGACCACCCGCCAGGTGGGACGACGACATCAAGTGCGTCGGCGGAAAGCAGTGGTTCCGTACCGCTGAAGGCCGGGAGGACTGGAGGAAAATTGGAGAGGCGTATGTCCAGCAGTGGACGCTTACACGCTGACTGACTGACTAATGCGTTCCCTAGCTTAAGTCTTATACCTACCTACTAATTCCTTATTTAAGTATATGACTATATAACTCTTGTTATATAATTCAAACTATTACTAAATAGGTCGAGCATCCATCAAGGCCACAACCGAGGTGTCTGCAGATCTATGCATGTGCGTGTATGTGTATCAGACAGAGGAAGCGGATAAAAAAAAATCAGGTTCTTTTATCAAAATAATTGCAAGCAGTTAGCCAACGCTGATGTCATCATGAATTAGGTTAATTAGCTCCCTCGTAAGACTATCTAATTAGTAATTACATTTGGATGGTACGCTAATGAATCTATGTGGCTATACGCTGTAGAATAAGCGTATTTCGGGAAGTAAAAGTAAAAGTAAAATTAAGGAGGATCCCATAAAAGGTGTTTTATTATTATAATTTGTTTGTTTTTAGGGTTCTGTATCCGGTACGGGACCCTATTACTAAGCCTACGCTGTCTGTCTGTCCGAGCGCTGTATCTCTTGAACCGTAGTAATTAGCCCGGCAAGTAGCCCGTTGAAATTTTCACAGAATATGTGTCATTATTGCCGATATAACAACAAATAATAAAAATAAGAAAACGTCAAAAATTCACTGGGGTTCCCATAGAAGACACTAAAACCCATCTACCGAAAAGAGTATGAAGCATTTCATAAACACGCCATAGATGGCGTGAGTGGCGCTGACGACCATGACATGGCGATACGGAACGCTCGGTGCGCGAGTTCGACTCGCACTTGGCAACTGGAACTTTTTTATGGAAACTGACACGGTTGGCTACATCACCTACAACATCCTACCACCTAGTAAGGTAAGAAGGGAAGGGACCTAGAGTTTTACGTGGAATCCAAACCACGGTCAGCCTCCAACGGTCGAGCGGCCACCCATCCAAATGCTGACCGCGCCCAGCGTTGCTTGACAATCAATAGCGACAGTCAACTGTCCGTACCACAGAGCTATCGAGGCTGACTCGCACTTGACAACTTTTTTATAACAGTAGATATGATTTATATTCTATCAAGGCTCAAAACTGACTGGTTTACGTAACCACAGCTTACGACGCAATGCATAAATAACAAAAAGAAATACTAAAGGAGATGACAAATTCAGATTTAGGCATCTGTGTCAATATTGGTTTGCGAATTTGGTTCTGTTATGATTTAGTCTCCAAGAGAAGGTCGGCCACGATTCCGGTCGCGCTTTGGATAAACAAACCCACTTCTGGAGGCCTTGTGAATTTAACCTTTGTGGACCAATATCTGTGATTCTTAAGGTGGGATTTCGAGGAATGCGGCTGCACCGTGTGTGTTTTGTACCGTGTGGTGCCGGTACTTTAAAAGAATAGCCCCACTGCATGTCTTCCCGAGTACGTCGTAAAAGGCGACTGAGGGATATGACTCCCTTCTTATATTACCAGGTGGTAGGGTTTAACCCGCCCGGTTTGGTACCACCTGAATGAAAGGTCGGTCGAAATGGCTATGTAAATAGCAAAGAGATTTTATGTATAGAGTGAGCACTACGAAGAAAGAATACAGAGAAATGACGGCCAATAGCTGAGGTATGAGGTAAGGTAGCGGGGTGGCGGAACGCTGAGCCGCGCGGGGCGGGAAGCGAGCGGGAGAGGGGCTAGCTAGCGAGCGACTAGCGGCTAGCGGCCCGGCCGGCCCGGCCGGTCAGTCAACACGTGCATTGCGTAGGGTTGTCACTTAGTCTACCAAAAATATATTTTTCGATTTATTATTTTACGAGTAGGTATTATGGTTAATTGTGCCCGTAGTCTAGTGGTAACGCTTCTCAATGCAGAAGTTGCGGGTTCAAATCCCGGGCACTAACTAATGTACTTATTTATTTCCTTGATAAGGATTGATATACGTGCATTTCATAACGAATAGGTACGATCGCTCCGATGAAGAAAAATAAAGTTAGGTAACTAGTGCACACTGGTCTATGAAAGGTATTTTTGTGTAAACTGCTTCTGATTTCCACTGGTCACCATGTACGAGTAATCGAACCGGATATAACAAATTGTGACAAGTTCGAGTGCAATATGACTGCCATAAGAATACTCAATAAACAATAAAACAACAACAATAAAAACAATACCTCCTATGTCAGTGGGCAGAGTCCGTGCCTAGCAGTGGGACGTTTTAAAGGATTATAGAAGAAAACAGATAGTGAATTTCATCGAGAAAAACGTTTTTATGTATTTAAACTTAAAATACAGAACTATAATAACTTGAAATACATACCTAAACTTATATGGGTTTTTAAATTACCGTGGTTATTTGACATTTTAAGAAGTAACAACGGCTTTACTCGCTATCGAAATACGAGCTGTGTGGCTCGACATTTCGGCCAGAGTGCTCATGATGATGGGCCATACGTTTGGCCCGAAACGTCGAGCCACACAGCTCGTATTTCGACCGCGAGTAAAGCCGTTTTGTATTCTTATAATACCTACACTTAATAACTAGAATAATATCTAAAAAACTAAACTTAATAATAAATAATTCATAACTGCGGTCTTGGCCTTGGACTAAACTTAAAATCTCCAAACCAAACATACATAAAATAAAGAGTGCAGCATTTATTTAAAAAAAAATATATATATATAACTAAAAAAACCATTAGGTATACTTTGGACTACACACACAAACACAACTAAAATAACTCTTCCTCCGTACTTAAACAAAATAATTTAAATTTCACATTACACAAATTTAAATTTTCACTTTCCCTTAAACAATGTATCATCTTGGACTATTTTTATCCATCTTTCTCGTATTGATCCCTTAGTAGGATGTGGAAAACTTGTAAAAAAAAATTTTTTCTTGAAAATTTCTCAATTACTTACTAATTAAAAAAAATTAAAAGAATAGCGACAACCCTAATTAGCGGTCAATTCACTCTCATATTTTAACGTGGTTTAATACATATTTATTTACTTTCATACATGATATCCCAGAACTCTATTTCTAATCATTCATATGTGGCAGCCCTAATGAGCGCGTTCAATTTATTTGTTTAATTAAATAATGCTTATGTTATTGCAATGCTAGGTCAATACATAAAATGTACAAAATTTTCAAATTGAAGTAGCGTTGTGACAGCCCTAATTGGCCAGTTGAACCAAATATTTCTAAGCACATGGAAAACAAGATATTATATATAAGTTCTATCAAAATTAGTTAATCGTACGCTAAGGGGGGTTCTGTATCGTAAATAAATCACTTTTGAGGAACAAAGATTTTTGTTTACAAAAAAAAAAATTATAATAATGTAAAATGTAAAAAAAATTCTTTTCTTAATCGTTTCAGTTTCATGCCAGGAACAAAAAAGTCTTCCAACACATAGATCTCTTTCTTTCAGAAATTGTGAAAACCACAATTTTAGTTTTATTAGTATGGAATAGAAAGAATTTGATTTTTTTTACCAACTTACACGTGTTACATCAAAATGGTATTGAAGACTTTTTTGTTACTGTTATGAAAATGAATCGATTAGGCTATAAAATCAACCACATATTTTTTTACATACATACATTTTCATACATAAAAAACATTTTTCATAAAAAAAACCCAAGGTCCAAAAAAATTTATATAGGTTTTACTCCCTATATGATGCAGAACCCCCCCTTAGCGTACTATTAACTAATTTTGAAAGACCTTATATATTAAGATCACAATGAAGTGATACTTACCTATGAAATGAGATGCCATCACTTTTCCCAATATTTTTGGTATGATTTTTGCAATATCGCAACACACAACCGGGCATAATGACTGGCGCGATGCGAGCCGCAGACGGACGGCAGCGAGCGCGCGGACGGCGCGTCCGCCGCGTTCGGTCGCTCGCGAGCTACTAGTCTCAAGAGGGTCCCTCCGCGTAATGGTTACTCCACCGCGGTGGAGCGAAGGCTGTTGCCCGGGTAAGAGGTCTAGTAGAATACATGATACGTCATTGGTAAATAGTTTGTATTTTCCGTCCAGTTCAGTGTGGCCGGCACGACCGAAGGGAAGCACTGACGTGGCACCAAGTTCACCCGGTGTTTATGGACCGACATCACGGATGTTGTAGGTGATGGAGCCAAACGTGTCAATTTCCATAAAAAAAAACATTGAATCTTAAGGCGGGATTTCGAGCAATGCGGCTCGGGGCTGCACCGTGAGTCTCATTGCATTATGGGAGTCCAGCATCACATGCGACGATGAAGCCATTGCTCAGAGTGGTTTTTTTTATGGAAATTGACACGGTTGGCCTACATCACCTACAACATCCGTGATGTCAGCCCTTAACATCGGTTGAACTAGGTGCCATGTCAGTGCTTCCCTTCATTATCATGTCGGCTACACAGAATTGGACGGAAAACGAACGAACTATTTACATAGCCTTTTCGACCGACGTTTTATTCAGTGCGGTGGAACCAACCCGGGCGTGATAGATAAACCCTACCACTTAGTAAACACACATTCCTATATTTTGAAGTATTGGTCACATCCATACATGACGCAAGACGTATTTGTTCGAAATCCCACCTTTAGATAAAATGTAACTAAGTAGTTACGAAATTAAGAGTAGCATATAATATCAAGGAATATAAGAAAATTAACATACAAATCAAGCAAGAGAACACAAGGGGAGTGACCTGGCATTGCACCTTGTTCTAGCAAGACAATGATAACTCATAACAAAAATAAACAAATCCTAGAAAAGACAAGTCATAAAAAGTCCTTCTTCAAAGACTTGCCGTTGATATTGAAGACAAGTAAACATTTCGAGGAGGCAAGATAACTTATCATTATCATAAAAATAGAATTCATGTTATTGATTAACAAGTAATTTAGTTCGATAGCTGGCGGGCGGAGCCAATTAAGATTAAATTACTCAGGGGTTCCCCACCTGTGCGTCGTTATCATATCACACTGTTTCCCTTAGGTCGTGCCGGCTACACTGAACTAGACGGAAAACGAGAACTATTTACATAGATGCTTCGAAGGTTCAATCAGTGGGGTTTATTGTTTATTGTATAATTTCATCCATAGGTAGCTGTAACCCACGCTTGGACATATCGAAAATTCCGCCAGTTCTAAATTCAATGTGAAGAAGAACTGACAAACAAACTTTGCAAGTCACAATGTTTTGTTAGTACCTTATAAGTTTTATATTATAGTGACGCCCCCCGGCTAGGTGGACAGACGACCTAAAAAAGGTAGCCGGGAGTGGATGGATGAGAATAGCGGAAGACCCCGTGTGGTGGCGTCTGGCCTCTGTCCAGCAGTGGACCGATACAGGCTGATGATGATGGAACTTACAAATAATTAACCCATACTACATAATACTGAAGAATCTGACCACTCTGCCTAGTTACATTAACTATATCTGGTGTATAGTGCATCATAAATTTTTATTTGGTGATAACAATCCCGGCGGGTTATACCCTACCACCTAGTAAGGTGAGAAGGGTAGGGACCTACAGTTTTACTTGGAATCCGAACCACGATCAGCGGTCGGACGGTCACCCATCCAAGTTCTGACCGCGCCCGCGGCGTGCTTTGATTACGAACGACAGTCGACTGATCGCACCACTGAGCTACCGAGGCTGGCTGGCGTGTTACGGCAAGAATTATGATTTTTTTATTAGTAACACACAACACACCGTGACAGTATGACGTGCCGTCTTCCTTTCGTTTGCAATAACTAGTTCATTTGATGATTTTCAGAAACTTTTCACATACATACATACATAGCGTCACGCCTGTTTCCCGGTGGGGTAGGCAGAGACAACGGATCTCCATGTGCCACGATCCTGACACACCTCTGCCGCCTCTTCCACTCCCATAATGTTCTTCATGCATGCTCGTCGGTTACGGGTACTAAGCACTTGCCCCTTTCAGAGCACATGCCCGATCTGGTCCAGGTACGTGCGTCTAGGGCGACCCTTCCCGACTCTTCCACTCACATTTGCTTCATAAATTTCTTTCGTTAGTCTCCTATCATCCATTCTTCCAACATGACCGAACCACCGAAGCATCCCTTTCTCAATCCTTGTCACTACATCTTCTTTCAACCCACAGCGCTCTCGCACTACACTATTTCTCAATCTATCTTTCATTGTAACTCCGCACATACTCCTCAACGCGCGCATTTCCACAGCATTAATCCTGCTTTCATGCTTCGTCTGCCATGCCCAACTTTCACTCCCATACATAAGTTTGTACACTTTTCACACTTCAGTTAATTAATGACTTTTAATATAGGTACCAATAAAATTGAATTAAATCGATTTATTTCCTCCTATAAGCAAATTAAGATAACAATTTAAGAATCAGAGAAGAGTGCTGGTTTTTAGTTGGTACCTTTAAATAAGTGGTTCTTATAAATTCTTAAACTTAACTAAGAGGACCCCGTACAAAGTTTAAACATGTTGATGTAGTCGTAGTTTAAAAAAAAGGCTGTGAACACCTGAGTTCTGTATTAAAAATTGAGTACGGTTAATACTCTTATTAATGTTTTTAAGTTTACTCTGTTTTTAATTATATTAATTTTTAAGTTTCTGGATTAACAGTAGGTTAACAGACGTCAAAGTTTAACGTCTGGTACAACGGACACCAGACGTCGGCTCCAGGAACTCCCGCAGTTCCTGATGAAGCCCGTGACGTAGCGGGCGAAACGTCGACTTATGTAAGTCTTTAAACCTACTGTTAATCCGGGAACTTAAAAATGAAAATACTCTTATTATCCTGCTGAGAATTATGATATTTTTGATGCTAAGTCATAGAGTCATACATAACTCATAACAGTATGTTATGCTCTGTTTAATTTTACAAGTGTACACTGGAGAAAAATAACGACAAGCTAAAATGTCCAAAGTGAATTTTCAAAGACAGAATTCATGATTGGCATAAAATTTTAGTCCTGTTGCCTAAAAGGTGAGAACTTTGCGGTGAAAACGGCTATGAAAATAGTTAAAATCTTTTGTCCAGTTCAGTCAAACCGGCACTAAAGAAGTACTGACATGACACCTAATCCACCTAGGTTTGGCGATCGCGGATATATAGTATGTGATGTAAAGAACAATGTAAGGATCCATAAAAAAAAAGGACAAAATTCAAATATGAATAAATAGTTTAACTTAGTCGTCACATTAGGCCGAACAGAATGGATTCCAACTGGCAGACGCTTCAAATTATACAAACTCAACATGACCTCACCATAATATAAATAGAAAATATTATTTCCTGTTGAATATTTAAATTCATCATCCACACATATTTTGTTTTTCTGGAGTTCAAAAAGATCCGTCTGTGCTTCTAAATTTTTTTTTTTTTTTTTTTTTTTTTTTTTAAACTTCTCTATTTCATTCCCCTATCCCTTTGTTGGGATATCCAAATGTTTTGTGTCGATTTTCTTTTATTGTCACGAACGGTTTGTGACCACTGTCACAATTCCATTAAATGATGTTAAGGTTGTCCTGCGGCAGCCTCCTTTTCAGTCTCCGGGGTATCTCCATGTCTCTCATCAAATTCTTGGCTAGCTCGTTGGGATGTTGCTCGATCCTTTTCTGATAGGATTTTGTTAATGTTTTTATTTCAGCTTCCACTGTCGGTATGTCAAGGTCGTGATGGAGCGTATCATTTGTAACAAACCATGGGGCATCCATGATCATGCGCAGCATTTTTGATTGAAACCTCTGTATGATGGCGATATTGGTCTTAGCTGAGGTGCCCCATAGCTGAATGCCATAGGTCCATACTGGTTTCAAGATGCTTTTATAGATAAGCAGTTTTGATTGTCTTGACAGTTGGGAGCTGCGTCCTAGCAGCCAGAACATGTTCCTGAGCTGTTGGCTTAGTTGTTTGCGCTTTGTGAAAATATGTTTTTGCCAGGTGAGCTTACTATCTAAGTATAGTCCCAGGTATCTCACATCCTTTTCTTGTGGTATCTGGACACCGTTTAGTCGGACTGGCGGGCACGCCCCTCTCCGTAGGGTGAAGGTTACATGGACGGACTTTGTTTCATTGGCTTTTATCCTCCATTTCTTGAGCCAGGTGGACACCTCGTCTAGGCTATTCTGTAATATTTGAGAGGCATGTTCGGGGACAGAGTGCGATGCAAGAATAGCAGTGTCGTCGGCGAAAGTTCCGGTGAGTGCTTTTCCTGTGGTTGGAAGGTCTGCTGTGAAGATTAGGTAAAGAATAGGACCGAGAACTGAGCCTTGTGGGACACTGGCCCTGATCCTCTGTAGACTAGAGACAGCATCTCCGGTTTTCACTCGAAAGTGTCTGTCGCTCAGGTATGACTTGAGAATTTGAAAGCAGTTGTCATTGAGCATAGTTTTAACTTTATAAAGTAGTCCGTCGTGCCAAACTCGATCAAAGGCCTGGGATATGTCAAGGAACACCGCCGAGCAGTACTCCTTGTCTTCGAAAGATTGATTTATTCTCTCCACCAATCTGTGCACCTGGTCAATCGTTCCGTGTTTGGCTCTAAATCCGAACTGGTGGTTTGGAATGATGTTTTTAGTTATTACTACGGGCATAAGTCTCGCCATAAGTAGCAGCTCCATTACTTTGGACAGCATGGGCAGAAGGCTTATGGGCCGATACGATTTTGGATCATGCATAGGCTTCCCTGGCTTCAGGATCATTATGATTTCAGAGATCTTCCATTGGGGGGGAAAGAAATTCAATCTAAGCACTGCATTGAAGAGATGTGTTAGATATTGTATTCCAATTGGGGGCAACTCTTTAAGGAGTCTTGATGTGATTAGGTCGTATCCTGGTGCTTTTTTGGAATCAATACTTTTTATAGTTTTCATCACTTCAGTGCTAACAATTGTTTTGAATTTTTGTTTGCCAGGAATGTCAGGTCCACGAAGTACCGATTCAATTTCTTCCATATTCTCTGATGAACCTTCATATGGGTGCGGGCTAAACACGTTGTAAAGGTGGTTGGCAAATGCTGATGCCTTTTCTATGTCGTTTCTGGCCCACTTATCATCTGCAAGCCGTATAGGAGGTTGGTGAACTGCCGGCCGTTTGATCTTCTTTGTGGCTTTCCACAGGGAGTAGTTAGTGGCAGCAGTTGCATCTAGGCTTCTCAGGTAGTTTTGAATACCTCTGTTTCGTTCACGGTCTAGCATATTTTTTAACTCCTTAGTAGCTTTATTAAGGTTTACCTTATCTGATGGGTTTCGCGTTGTTTGCCAAATTTTTCGCAGGTTTCTTTTTTCGGCAGCTTTCATAGTGATTGCTTTTGAGAAATTTTGTGTTGTATCTATCTCTTTCGGGGGCGGAGTTGATTCCCAAGCTGCATTCTGCACGCACATGTTAAATTTTTCTACAGCACATGTGATTTCATCTTCAGTCTTAAGGCTTGTTTTGATGGATAGTTCATTTTCAACTAAATGGCCAAAACTTATCCAATCAGTTTTTCGACTGTGGAGAGTGCATTTTCTGGGTTTAACTAAATATTGTTCTCGAACGGCTATTAGAATCGGTGAATGGTCAGATGTGAGTTCGAAACAGGAATCTGCTGTTATTCGACTTTGCGGTATATTCTTTGTGACGCAGAAGTCCAGGAGATCGGGCAGTCTTTTCCTGTCTGTTGGCCAGTATGTGGGTTCTTTAGTTGAAGCTATTCGAAGATTTAGTTGGTTGATGGTTTTTAGAAGTGCACGTCCTTTGGTCGTTGAAACCCTACATCCCCAGTCAGTGTGCTTAGCGTTATAGTCTCCGCCGGCAATAAATCGCGAACCCAATGTTTGGAAAAATGCGGCATACATATCAGTTGTGATGTTGTGTTTGGGTGGAAAGTAAACAGCTGATATTGTCAGGGAACCTGAGAGTTCCTCTACCACTATATTAGTGGCCTGTATGTAGTCTTTGGAATAACTTGTACTTTCGTAGTGTTTTATTTTGCTTTTGACGATGACTGCAGAGCCTCCATGGGCCATTCCATCTGGGTGCATTGTATGAAAAACATTATAGTTGGGGATTTTAATGTGACTCTTTTCGGTGAAATGGGTTTCAGAAATGAGTAGGATATCTATATCTCTTTCGTGCAGGAACAAAATGATTTCCTGGTTGTGTCTTGCTAATCCATTGGCATTCCAAACAGCTATGTTTAGTTGGTTGAATTTTGTAGCATATTTGTCATGAGCTTCATAAGAGTGTTGTTAAGATTATTCATTTGTATTATGGCTGATTTCAGTAATTCTTTTAGTTCACAATCGCTTGTTTGCTCTACTGATATGGGATCTTCTTGGGGGACTTTATATTTATTATATTGTCTTTGTCCTGCCTTACTGGCGTAGGACGCGTGAGGGTGCTCTTTGTCCTGATTTATATGTGGTGTATCAACAAGACTTGGTTGGGATATTTTTGTGTTTTGTTTTAAATTTATCTTGCGTTTCTCTCTTAATGGAGGGTATTTGATCTTTTGTAGCTCTTTATACACGCTGCAACCTTTGTAGTTCGCTGGGTGATTGCCCTCACAAAGAACACACTTGACGCTATCCGATCTTTCCTTCCGGGAGCAGTTCTGGGTGGCATGGTCGCCTGAGCATTTTACGCAACGAGGTTTCCTATTGCAAAATCTTTTAGTGTGACCATATCTTTGGCAGTTTTGGCATTGTGGGATTTCTCGTTTGACTCTGGGAGGCTCGATAACCACTTTCAATCCCATGAGATGTTTGATGTTGTATACATCTTTATTTGTCGGGTCCGGTTTAACTTCCACAAAGTACATTGGCAGTGGTTTTTTTGTGATTCTGTTTTTGATATTCCACATGTTCGTCACTTTATGGCCTAGTTCCTCAAGCTCCTCCTTCAGCTGTTCCGTGTCTATTGAGGAGTGAACTTTTTTTATGACAAATCGGAAGGATCTCTCGTTCTTGGGTTTATAGGTATGGAATTCTGTGTTCCTTGATTTAAGCTCTTTAACTATTCTCGTGTATGACTCTGGAGAAGAAGGCTGTAGTTTTACCTGATCATCCCGTAGAACTTTCAGCTCATATTCTTTGTTGGCTATGTTGTTTAGTAGCAACAACAACGGCTGTATGTTTTTTACTCCATCTATGAATATTGGTGGTGGCTTGATTGGTTTTGGTTCTTCTACTAAGCTCATTGGTTCAACATTGGTTATTTTATCTAGGTCTTTCTCAGCTTCCAGGACTGCAAAGCTGTTAGTAGTTTTCACTGGAACATCGAGCCAGTAGGTATCCAATATTGTTTGTTTTCCTATTTTATTTGTGTTTTCAGGACTGCTTAGTTGTCTTTTCCGGTTCGGGACATTTTTCCATTCTTGTTCAGTTATCCTTGTGGTAACGTCATTAATAGATGTTTCACTGCTAACTCCGTTAGCAGGTATCTTATCCTTCTTTGTGTATGTGTCTTTAGTAATCCTGCTCACATCTCCTAGCGAAGTGGATCTCATTCTCGTGTGAAGTAGCCCTTTGTGGAATTTTTGTTGGACCATCTTAGGAGGCTCTTTGTTACGATCTATGGTTGTGCCAGAAGCATCTACATAGACAGGATTGTCTTCGGTAGTGGATTTCACACTCTTAGGCCCGGTAACCTGAGAGCGCCGGGGGTCAGCCGGATCGCATGACGGATTGTCCTGACGAAGCACAACATTGCCCCCCCCAGAATACGTGGGGCAGCCTGAGATCATCTCAGGGAGGGATTCTCCGGCGTAGCCGGTACCCTCCTGGGGTAGTTTATCTTTTGGTGTACTCGTCATGGTGTTGGTGGGGTTGTAGCTACAGCGGGGCCCCAAGCCGCTGTACGGTTTTATTTCGGAGTTGCCTTCTCCTAGCCCAGCTTTTTACTCTCCGTGGGTGACGAGCCTAGGCCGCCCGGGGTTTGTTTAGTGGTTATTTAGTTCCACATGGCGTCCATAGCCCGCCTCACTACAAGTAGTGAGGGAATCAGGTTAATTCACCGCCGCCTGATATTCGGCGTTGCTGTTCGTTTCGCACCACCCAGGGGACACGTGTAGGGTTATGATAGGTATTTCCTACGGACGCGAACAGCCAACATCCCCCTTCTGCTTCTAAATTAGTGAATCCTCACTTGTCGTATTCCATTTTGTGGACAGTTTAATTGGTTTAAAGTACCAATAAAAGTTATCGATCTCACTTCATTACTATAAGAAATATTTGAGTTTACGTACAAATATTTGAATTTAAATGGGTGTGTCCACGCGGCAAAATGGGATAAAAGCCAAGGGGTATAAGCATATTTAATAATTGGAAAGCCAAGAGGAAGGAGGGAAGGTGTGGATCTAAGCTTACGATGGCTTCACCGAACATATCCGGGCCCATCGGCAGTAGAGGAGGGTATTAATCGAGGCCGGGACTAGCGAGTGGCCACTCTAAATTTCCCGCGCATGCTTCACGTTTCGGCTCGCATCAAGCCCTCGTCAGCTAGTCTGCGTTGACTAGGACGCGGGGAAACCCGCGCGTTTTTTTTTTTTTATACTAAGCGCGACATGTGGCGCCGAGTCACCCATAAGGTGTCTAGCGACGCCCATGGATATTCGGATGTATGCGGGGGTTGCGAATGCCATGCCGGCCTGAAAGGTGCCCATTCACGCCTCTCTTGAAGGACCCGAGACTATACTTGGGGGGAAATATGTGGGCAGGTAGAGCGTTCCAGAGTTTACCGGTTCTGTGGAGGAAGGATCTGCAGAACCGATTTGTACGCATCCGCGGTAAGTCCAGCGTATAGGGATCATCAATAGGGGGCAATCCCTGCCCTGTGCGCGTTGTACGGAGGTGGAAAGGGGACGGCGGAATCGCGTTAAACAGCTCCTCCGAGCACTCCCCGTGGAATAAACGATAGAACACGCTTAGGGCGCCGACATCCCTACGAAGTTGCAGCGGTTCTAGATCGCGGGACACGTCGGGGTCATCCACTAGTCGCACGGCTCGACGCTGGATCGAGTCCAAAGGCGCAAGCTGGTATTTGGCTGAGCCATCCCACAGGTGCGAGCAGTACTCCAGGCAGGACCTTATCTGCGATTTATACAAAAGCAGCCTTTGGTCCGGCGTGAAGTACCGTCGAACAGTAGCGGGCCTGTCATACAAGCCAAAAAGCCCGGCTTGCCCTAGGTCAATCAAACAAACTTCGAAAGCAAATCGAAAACGAAAACAGTCGATAGTACCTACTTCAATTTAATTTTAAATATCGCGCCACGTGCCATTCGCGCGCGCCCGAGGTCTTTGAGTCGACGACGCGACGCGGCGACTCGTCGTTCGTTCGTTCGTATCGTTCGGAATTGCTCGTGAACTCTCGCCTCGATGCGATGGATGAATCAGTACGAGCGTACATTAGTCATCTCGCTTGTTCCCGCTGTTATTCTAGCATAATTTTATTTCCTTCTCGTTCTCGAGTACCATACAATTTTTAGCCAAAAACACCCATAGTGGTATAATAATATATGAGTATGTATAGCGATTAGTATGAGGAAATATGCTAAGAATAATTCGTTCCGTAGTGCGAAAGCGTACTCAGTATTAGTGCTATCTCAGTTTGTCAATAGAAGAACGACAAAGACGTGTCTACTGATGTCTAATGTAGGCGTAGAAGTTTGAAGTGATGGATCGCACGTTCGCGAGGATGTTCGTTACTAATTAAAGAAATAATAATCTTTGGTTAGTTATATCCATGGTGGGTGGCGGCGCGTCGGCGGCGGCGCGGGCCGGGCGGGACATCGGCTGTCTCTTCGTTCTCTCTCTGGCATGCTATGATATGTATGATAATGATATGTGTTGATAAGTCACAATAATTCTGTCAACCATAATATGCCTCCAGTGTGCTATTGATAATTATCAACAAGAGTCTTCATAGTAACTGCACTGCAATCTATCTTTTATGTAATCTATCTTTTATTACTTTAATTGTATTCTTATTAATTAATTTATTTTTATTTTTTATTTTATGACAATTCTTTTGATGATATTAATTTTATAACACTGATCTTTGTCTGGATAGTTCTTGCATTTTATTTTGACAATTCTATTGAAGCGGAGTACATTTGTTAGGCTAAGTATGTTGTTCTTGTGAATAATAATAATATAATTTGTTTTAAAACCAAATTTCGCCGTCATGGCCAGTGCTCCTAATAATAAATGTACGTGAGATTAGATTTATATATTAATCAACTGACGAAATCAAGTGTACTATTAGTACCTAAGAAAGATTAATAAATGAACTGAACTGAACTGCACTACAGTTGGTTTGCATAGATTTTTTAATTACCATTTTCTATAAAATTGTGATACAAGCATGTTTATTTCATTTACTGACTGACAGGACAGTCTTATACGTCAATGCCTTGGCAATATCAAGGCCAATTGCCAAGGATTCACCATGTCCTTCAAGCGATTCCCCCCAAAGGTGAGTGACGTACGCTAGGAGATCACCTGCGGATCGGTTTGGCCGAAAGCCATATTGCCGATCGCTGATGGGGTTATTTGTCTCCAGGTACGCCATGAGCTGGGCATTGATAATGCGCTCCATCACCTTGCAGAGTAGGGAGGTAATCGCTATAGGTCGGTAGTTCGAAGGGTTTGAGCGGTCGCCCTTTTTGGGGACCGCTTGAACAAATGCAGATTTCCAGGCCGCCGGCACACGGGAAGTAGAGTAAGAGAGGCGGAAAAGGCGCGTAAGCACTGGAGCCAGCTCGGGAGCACACCGTTTCAGCGCCAATGCAGGAATCCTATCCGGCTCACTCGCCTTCCTGGTGTCTAGGGAGAGAAGCTCCGCCCGCACAGTTCGTTGTCGGAACTTTACTACCTCCCTCTCTCTACCTATCCATATTCTGTAGGATGCTTCCAGTGACGTTTTCGAAGCTCTCTCCATATATGAGCTTAGCGTCGATCTTGGGAGCCCTAGATTCTTGAAGAGACTGTAGAGCGACTTCGCTGGTAGTCCTCTTGCTCCGACTTCCACAGCGAAGAGATCAGTCTTGAATCCGTTTCTCACAATCCGGTCTACTAAGTTGCAGTACTTGTTAAGCTTGATGTTGTGGTCCTTCGGTATGTTACTTTCCCATGGAACTGTAAGTTCAACAAGTACTACATGCTTTGTCGCTTTTGAGAATATGAGTATATCCGGCCTTAATGCTGTGGTACAGATTTCCGAAGGCATTTGGTAATGCTTCTCATGTGTGTCCATCAACAATTCCCAATCCTTTGCTGCTCCCAAAATTGAAGAAGGTTTAGTCCTATCTTTGGGCAGCTTATTGGCTCCAGGTTTCACAAAGTTGACCTTCTGGAAGCCGCTACTGGTTTGCCCTTTCCTGGTCCGTGCAATTGACAGGTTGATGGCCTCTCTGATGATTTGGAGGACTTTATCATGACGGTAGGAATACTGGCCTCGCTCAAGTAGTATTTTGCATCCGCAAACAATTCATTTATTCTTCACGTAATCTTTGGTACTGCAAGGAAACGCTTACACTGAGTACTAATATGATAAATAAGAAGATATGAATGTTCGAATATCTATGAGCATCGTTAAGACACCTTAAGGGTGGCTGGGCGCACTTTCTTTAAAAACTAATTTAAATAAAAAAAAAGACAATAATTTCCGTACTACGGCCTTCGATGGGTGTTAATATTAGTCCTTGAAATGTCATAAAATGCTTCACAGAATACCTACTTGCAATTACACAGAATGCAATAATTTATCATTATTGGTTGTTATTAATATATTTAAGAGTGGTGGTAAAAACCGTCTGGGTTTGTCATAGATAACTCGCAACGAAAAACTGTTAAGGTTGTATTTGTATGCGATTGCAGCATTCTGTGTCATTTTAAAGTTTTTTGTTTTCATTTTATATAAAGTTATATTTAAAGAGACAATATAAAATTGTATTAGGGCTTCGGCGGACTTTTCAAAAATAAATTTTTTGTAGGTTTTCTGAATATTAATTTTAGATTCGTTTTAGTTTCAGTGTATTAGTGTATAATTGTATTTTGTATTAGAATTAAATTAAAATATAAATTAAAACTACCTAGCAGACACTAATAAAATTATTATTTATGCAAATTGTATTTACTATTCATATGAGCAAATATATAATGTATATTATAAAATATTCTCGGCTTCCATTATTATGACGGATCTTAAACGCTGAACGCCTAGTGGGCAGACGGTATCAATCTCGACGGAGGTCGTGGACAAAAGGTGTGAGGCCAATGTATCTAAATCGAGCTCATGGTTCAAAATAAATAATTTTTTTGTTGTGCTTACCTTGCCAAGTTTCTCCAGGGAGACCATCGAGGGCGACTTCTCCTGAATATCGGCGCCGGAGGAGCTACGCGGTATGTCACGCTTGGAGCCGCCGCGCGGGGTCGTCGTGCCGGAGCTTCCGGGCGACTTCTCGTCTCCGGACGCCGTCGCAGCAACGCCGTGGTTGTGCTGGTTACCCATCTTCTGCAGGGCCATTTTTTGTTTTTTGTTTTTTTTTTGTTTTATGGAAACTGACACGGTTGGCTACATCACCTACAACGTCCGTGATGTCAGCCCATAACACCGGGTGAACTAGGTGCCATGTCAGTGCTCCCCCCTTTGATCGTGCCGGCTACACTGAACCGGTCGGAAAACACAAACTATTTACATAGCCGTTTCAGCCGACGTTTCATTCAGTGCGATGGTACCAACCCGGGCGGGTTAAACCCTACCACCTAGTAAGATTATTTATTTTTCGCATGTTAGAAGGCCGACTGTTATTAAGGAACGCTAGGCGCGGTTAGTACTTGGATGGGTGACCGCTCGACCGTTGAAGGCTGACCCGTGGTTCGGATTCCACGTTAAACTGTAGGTCCCTTCCCTTCTTACCTTACTAGGTGGTAGGGTTTATCCCGGTCGGGTTGGTACCACCGCACTGAACGAAACGTCGGTCGAAACGGCTATGTAAATAGTTTGTGTTTTCCGACCAGTTCAGTGTAGACGGCACGACCAAAGGGGGAAGCACTGACATGGCACCTAGTTCACCCGGTGTTATGGGCTGACATCACGGATGTTGTAGGTGATGTAGCCAACCGGGTCAGTTTACATAAAAAAAAATAAAATTATCCGACGTACGTATTGGAACCCAGCCCCGAGCTGAGAAGTAATAATGTCAGCACTTTATTTTCAGTGTCTACAAGACAAAAGTACAGTAATCGTAGCTCACAATAACAGCTTCAATCAATGTTCAAATAATTCCAACGATTACAATAATTAGAATCTGGTATATATTTTATTTTAACATTGGAAATGTTTTTTCGATCGCGTTTTCAGCGAAAGTGCGACATCGCTCTGGCGTCGTCAATTTTGGGGCTACACGGGTCAATGGGGTATCAGAAGACGTGTCTTGACGAGGTCTACAAGATGGTGTAGAAAATGTGTGAAAAAGTCAAAAACTTTTTCGAAAAAGTGCAAAAATGTCGAAAAATGACGTGATTTTTTTGCGACTTCTCAACTTGAATCGACGATTCTCGAAAACGAAAAGCTATATCGAAAAAATTAAAAAAAGCACTCGGGGTATTGAGTTGGGCTACAGTTTGCAAAAAACGGAACCTCGCTATCTGTAATGGGGTTAGAGAATGCTTTATCTTTATGCGGCGAGTTTTCGCGGCGCGCGGCGCGCGCGTGTACTATTGAGTTTCGTGTACTAGAGCCATAGTAATATAGGTTATAACCTATATAATATTTTTATATTTGATATTTAATTAATTTGTTACTTTAGTTAGTTAGATCTGTTAATTCGTTTGGTTATAAGTATGTTAATATTTAATTAGGAAGACAAATCGTTAAACAAACTTATTAATTGTGAGTACTTAATTCTATCTTATAATTTTATGTGTACCTAATAAAAATAATTATTTTGTTTCTTTAAAGTATAAAGATTGTAAAAAATATGTTTTGCCTATGTTCATTTTCAATGTACCCGAAGGTCGTGAGAGGCACGAGATCTGTGGATTTTTTTATGGAAACTGACACGGTCACCTACAACATCCGTGATGTCAGCCCATAACACCGGGTGAACTTGGTGCCGCGTCAGTGCTTCCCTTCGGTCGTGCCGGCTACATTTTATTTATTTGATTTATTACTAGCTTTTGGGCGCGGCTTTGCTCCGCGTGACTTTTTGCTCACAGCTCAGGCCGCCGATGATGTAGCGTTATGAATTATTTATTAGCCTAAAACAATCTTTGAGAAGTGACAGAATGTAACAGTGAAAACCGTATGTAAATCTATAAAGTGGCTCTCGAGTTATAAGGATATTCATATATTGACGTACGTTACACGGTCGTAGTAACTTCGGGGTGGGTATAGATACTGGCAGGTGGCGGAGGGGGGAGGGGGGGTAGCTTGGTGTATTGATTTAAGAACCTCCCCCCCCCCCCCCCCCGAGGAGGAGGCCGTTTAGGGTGGGGCGCCATACAAATAAATTTTTCATACAAAATAATAATAAAAAAAATTTTAAGGCACCATAACATTGGTTTTGAATATAAATGTATGTAAAAACAAGGGAAGTGGTATGGGTGAATGTTTTGGTGGTTTAAAAAAAAATTAACCCTAACCTAATGTTGAGGCGGCGCATGTCGTTTTTGCATAAATTCATATTCAAAATAAACGTTTTGGTGCGTTAAAAAAAAAAATTGAAAATTTATTTAGTATGAAAAATATTTTTTTGTAAACTACCCTTCAAACTGTACATATTCCGTGCATCCTGGAACCTTGCGGCTATTCCCGGCGGGATGGCAAGAGGCCTGACGGCATTTCTCTGGTTCCGTGGGCTGAGGGTAAGTCTTTGATGTGGGATGCCACTTGCGTGGATACGTTAGCCCCTAGTTACATTCAGGGGACCTCTAGGGCAGCCGGGGCTGCCGCGAACAGGGCAGAGGACCTCAAACGCAATAAATACGGTGATCTTGCAGACAGTTTTCGGATTGGGAATTGTTGATGGACACACATGAGAAGCATTACCAAATGCCTTCGGAAATCTGTACCACAGCATTAAGACCGGATATACTCATATTCTCAAAAGCGACAAAGCATGTAGTACTTGTTGAACTTACAGTTCCATGGGAAAGTAACATACCGAAGGACCACAACATCAAACTTAACAAGTACTGCAACTTAGTAGACCGGATTGTGAGAAACGGATTCAAGACTGATCTCTTCGCTGTGGAAGTCGGAGCAAGAGGACTACCAGCGAAGTCGCTCTACAGTCTCTTCAAGAATCTAGGGCTCCCAAGATCGACGCTAAGCTCATATATGGAGAGAGCTTCGAAAACGTCACTGGAAGCATCCTACAGAATATGGATAGGTAGAGAGAGGGAGGTCGAGAGCGGGACTGGTGGTTTCCCCGCGTCCTAGTCAACGCAGACTAGCTGACGAGGGCTTGAAGCGAGCCGAAACGTGAAGCATGCGCGGGAAATTTAGAGTGGCCACTCGCTAGTCCCGACCTCGATTAATACCCTCCTCTACTGCCGATGGGCCCGGATATGTTCGGTGAAGCCATCGTAAGCTTAGATCCACACCTTCCTTGTTGCTTTTGCGGTAGAGACGCTCGGTCCGTGGAGTTCTGGTGCCAGGAGTTTCCTGAAGAAGCTCGGGAAGCTTCTAGTCGATGTAACTGGTGTCCCGCAATCGAAGGCTTACTGCATCCAACGAGTTAGCCTTGCCATCCAGCGGGGAAATGCCGCAAGTGTGCTAGGTACTTTTACCTTAGATTCATTTGATAACTATTTTAATATTGTTTAGTTTGAGTTTTCATTATGTTTTTATAGTTTCTTGTGCACTGTATGGCCCTAGTTGGCTGAAATAAAGATTTCGGAATTATTTTTTTTTTTTTTTTTTTTTATGGAGCCTGACACGGTTGGCTACATCACCTACAACATTCGTGATGTCAGCCCATAACACAGGGTGAACTAGGTGCCATGTCAGTGCTTCCCTTCATTTCATGTCGGCTACACTAAACTGGACGGAAAACACGAACTATTTACATAGCCGTTTCGACCGACGTTTCGTTCAGTGCGGTGGTACCAAACCGGCCGGGATAAACCCTACCTAGGTGGTAGGGTTTAAGGTAAGAAGGGAAGGGACCTACAGTTTAACGTGGAATCCGAACCACGGTCAGCCTCCAACGGTCGAGCGGTCACCCATCCAATCTCTGACCGCGCTCAGCGTTGCTTAATAACAGTTGACTAACCAACCGCGCCACTGAGCTACCGAGGCTGACGAATTTTCTTATCCCTTAGTCGACTTTTACGACATGCGACGGGGAGAGATGCAGTGGGGCTATTCTTTTTAAGTACCGACCCCACACGGTACAAATGAAATTGAAATGAAATTTTTTTGTAAATTTTTTTTCTCAAAAGTATTGATCTCCTCGGGCTAATTCTTTCACTAATATTCTTCTAACATTCTAAACTACAGGATATAACTACCAGCAATTTGCTATCAAACCTGCCATTAACTATACCTCAGCCGTAACTTCGCTTTATTTGTTAGGATAAAATTTTCACATTTTTAAGGTTATATTATTGGCTTCTTGAATTCCAAATTCGGTGGTCTCCACGTAAGTATAATGTAATACCGTTTTGCGCGACAACTGAAAACAGCTAAGTAAATACCACGCCACCAGTCCGACCGAGGCATGAGCGTGACAAAAGTAAAAAAAATCTAGCAAGTGTGATGTGCGATTGTAATAAAATCACGATGCAAATTACTTACATAATAAGGAAAACTGCAAGTCCCACGATATAATGTGCGAACGAACGAATACAATTGAACTCCTTTAGAGAATTAGCACCATGTGATTTGAAATTAAAGAGGAGAAACGAAGAAACAATCAAACAAAACCACTGAATGAAATGAAATAGATCAAAAATAGATTGAACGAATCGCCACAACCACGGACCACCATAGACTAATATTCAAAGAATATATTCACTCACAGACTAAAACGAGTGGCTCGGGATCAATATCTGATTACTCTCACTTTTTTTTTGTTATATTTTTTTTTTATTTTCGGAAATATTCGGAAATATTCAAACTGTTTTGGTGATTTAAAAAAAATAACCAGGGTTAATATAAAGAAGATGCGTCGCGGTGCATGTCGTTTTTGTTACAAGTTTGCATTACCGAAAATAATTCTTATGTGGTTATAAAAAAAATTAAACACCCTAAAACAATTACAAAACAACAACAATTACCGTAACAAAAGAAAAAAAGCAAAAAAAAAATCAAAAAGATTTGGTGGGATTCGAACCCATGGTCATAAAACTACTAGTCCTAGACCCTCACCCCTGAGCCACGAACTCACATAAACGAACAAACGAATATCGAATTCCCTTGATTCGGTTTCGGCTCTATGACGTCACAGCTGTCGCGAGAGTAATCAGATATTGATCCCGAGCTACTCGTAGACATAGGGATACTAATGCGGACCACATCTACCATAATCTGCTCATCTGCTCTATGACGGAGTATAATACGAGGTTACCTACCAGCCCGGTCCGCCTCCTGAAAGCCTTTTTCAATCCTGCGAATCCTTCAGTCCTGTAATCCTACTCCTTGCATGTAGTAGGCGGTGCATGTTAGTTTCGACTTCGGCAAGTGATAATTACGTGATGTTTTGGTGGTTAAAAAAAAAAACCAGAGTTAATATATAGAATTGTTAGTTAGTTAATATATAACCTAATGTTGAGGCGGTGCATGTCGCTTTTGTTACGTTTGAATTTCCGAAAATAAAGCTTTAAGGTGGTTATAAAAAAACTAAACATCCTACAAAAATTTAAACACCCTAACATTGCTTAAAAAAACAAAAAATATTTTGTGGGACTCGAACCCATGGTCAAAAAATACAAACCCTACACTCTTACCACTGAGCTAACAAATTATATAAACGACCACCCGAATATCGGCTTCAGTTGGAAGCCGAAAGGAGCCGCGGCAGCCATTTGGTCCTTCATGTGGCTTACCGGTTACACGCCGGTTGCGGTGCCTTCGAAGGGTCTGGCGTATGAGAGAACAAAATTGACTCTTGCGCTATAAATCAGCTGTGACGTTTTGAAGGAAAAAAAAAAATCGACGCATCTTCTTTATATTAACCCTAACCTAATGTTGAGGCGGTGCATGTCGTTTTTGATACGTTTCGTGTCTGCCACTTTGCGTTTACAATCAGCAGATTATAGCGCAATAGTCAATTTTGTTCTTTCATGTGCCGCTTCGGCCTTCGAACCCTGCGCATCCTACTCCTTTCGTCACGAGTCAGTAACCTTTCGTGCATACCTAACTTCGATATCGATAGATGAGTGATGTTTTGGTGGTTTAAAAAAAAAACCAGCGTGATGCGTCGCGCGACGCTTCGCGATCTTCTATATACTAGCCCTAACCTAATGTTGAGGCGGTGCATGTACTGATGGGCAAGGATTCAATCCCATTTGGGACCGAATCCTTATTCGAGACTTTATAGGGATTTTATTGGGAAAGTTGGGGAAGGTTCCTCATTCGATCCTACGAAACAGGATTTTATTAGATATTAGATTTCAACATCGTGAATGAGTTGTTTTCATTAGTACTAGGCATAATATGGTAGTAGGTATGTAGATTATTGTTTTACTGGATGAATTCCTATTTCTAAATAAATAATGTCTCGACAGGTTTTAATATGAATGCATGATTCCCTAGTTATGTTCACAAAATAATTGATATGTGTTGTCGTTTGAGCGCGCGTACATTTCGCCGTGATGTGAGAGAGGAAAAAGGTCGGTAATAGAGTCTGTTCAGTGACCGTGACAGTGTGAAAAGTTAGGTACCGATTTTTTGGTAGATCTAACAATTTCGGTCATGTTTGACCAAAAAACATACAGTCGAATTGAGAACCTCCTCCTTTTTTTGAAGTCGGTTAAAAAATAACGATTTGAGGTCATACATAATCTACCGATATTTGTTAAATCAATACTAATTATAAATCTGTAAGGGATGGTCATAGAGTAAGTTACTTTGTTTTATGAGATACTGAGGTATAAGACTCTATGTATGATACTAAAGCTAAATTGACGATTTTTAGAAATATTTTCTGTGTATGTATGTTCCACCATAACTCTTAAAGCGATCATCTGAATTCGATGAAACATCGTACAAGGATGTTATATCCCATACTATACGACACAGAGGATAAGTTAAATAAAATTCAGTTCCGGTTACGCTAAGATGTGGTTCCCAAACTGAAATGTTTCGCGAGCCATTTAGCGCGAGTAGGTATGAGATATGAGCGAGCCGGCGGCGTGGCGGAGCGGGCGGCGCGGCGGTGCGGGCGGTGCGGCGCGCGGGCGGGTGCCTATAAAAGCGCACTGCCCATACTATAGAAAGCAAAAATTGTTTTTTTTTTTTTTTTTTTTTTTATTGAAACTGACACGGTTGGCTACATCACCTACAACATCCGTGATGTCAGCCCATAACACCGGGTGAACTTGGTGCCACGTCAGTACTTCCCTTCGGTCGTGCCGGCTACACTGAACTGGACGGAAAACACAAACTATTTGCATAGCCGTTTCGACCGACCTTTCATTCAGTGCGGTGGTACCAACCCGGGTGGGTTAAACCCTACCACCTTGTGATATAAGAAGGGAGTCACATCCCATAGTCGCCTTAATTGTAATTTGATTCGATCCTAATTTTTTTATCCTATTCTTATGTATGGTACAAGTTAGGATACATGTAAACTAAATATGACGTCACCGATACGAAACATGTACCTTTTCAAAGTAAGTAACTAAGGGAGAGGCCGAAAGCGGAGCTTCGTTCAAGTTAACGATATATTTCTCGATGAAAGTAAGTAAATAAGGGCGAGAATATCGTTTACGCGAACGCAACTCGGCGTTCGGCAGGGCATTAACTTAGTTTCTTTGAGAAGGATTATCATTTACTTGAACGCAGCTCGGCCTTCGGCCTCGTCGGCCTCTTTGAAAAAGTATATGGTTTACCTATAGGGAGCTCCGCCTTCGGCGTCGCCATAGGTAACTTAGTTTCTTCGAGAAAAATAACGTTTACCTGAAAGGAGCTCGACCTTCGGCCTAATCAGTAGTTACATATTTTGTTCGAGAAGGTTTGTCATTACCCTGAATGCAGCTCAGCTTTCGACCTTCTCGCTTTATAACTTACTTTCTTCTTTTGAAATACGAATTTCACGAGAGCGGGCAAAAGCTAGTAAACTATAATAGTTACTAAAAATAATACTGTTTTATGTAATCCGGTCGCCTGAGTCGAATGGGTCTAAGCACATTCTCCGACCAGCCAATATCACCTCCGAGAAGGTAGGTGCCCGTGCATACCGGAGACTTCCCTGGATTGCTGGATATAGTGAACTAGAAGAGAACACAGCCGAGCCTGCTATGCGGCCATCTTACATCCAGTACGGTGGTACTAACCCAGTCGGCTACAATTTGAGCCTACAACCTCGTAAGGGGCAAGGGAAGGTACCTAGTTTTACACCAGTTCTAAACGGTGAAGTAGCAGGTGTAAGTATGCACGTAAATTTTTTCATCAGAAAAAACTCATTGGTGCACACCGACCGGATTCGAACCTCGGACCTCTTGCATGAGAACCCGATGCCCAAAAACTCGGCCACCCGCCGCTTAACTTGTGTAATGTAATCAGAGATGTAATGTCATCAGATCAGAGCGGATAGTCCAAGCGATCCCTTGCAATGACCACTCACAAATACGACTCGTGAAAACTCGTTACAAGCTTGCGTGGCTCATAACGAGATCCTCGCCCTTAATGATTTAGTTTCTTCTTTTGAAATACGAATTTCACGCGAGCGAAGCCGCAGGCAAAAGCTAGTTAAAAACATACTTTATTCGAGAAGGTTTATCATTAACCTGAACGCAGCTCAGCCTTCGGCCTCGCCCTTAATGATTTAGTTTCTTCTTTTGAAATACGAATTTCACGCGAGCGAAGCCGCGGGCAAAAGCTAGTTGAAAACATACTTTATTCGAGAAGGTTTATAATTAACCTGAACGCAGCTCAGCCTTCGGCCTCGCCCTTAATGATTTAGTTTTTTCTTTTGAAATACGAATTTCACGAGAGCGAAGCCGCGGGCAAAGGCTAGTTAAAAACATAAAATCGTTTCGATCTTAAAATAGGATTAAATCCGGGACTTTATGATAAAATTTCGCTCATATTACAGAACAACTTCACATACTTAACCTTAAAACATAAAATCCTCATTCGGTCCTAGAATAGGATTAAATCCGGGCTTTTATGATAAAATCCCGCCCATAAAGATTCAATCCCGGGATCGACCCATCAGTAGGTGCATGTCGTTTTTGTTATGTTTGTATTTCCGAAAATAAAGCTTTCTTAGGTGGTTATAACATTATAATATATAACATATATATATAACATTGCTTAAAAATAATAAAAAAAACAAAAAAAATTGAGGGACACGAACCCATCGTCGAAATAAACCAACCCTACACTCTTACCACTGAGCCACCAAATCACATAAACGACCAAACGAATATCGGCTTCACTTGGCTCGCTACCGAGCCGAGTTAACCCGAGTGTTTCCGAAAGGAGTAGGTTCGCAGGTTCGAAGGCACCGCAGACACTAAAAAGGTGAAGGTCTAAGAAAAACGTAATCGTAGAGCATTATTGCGGTTTTCGATCCGTGGGCTTGGAATTTCGCGTAACCTTGGGTATATCTTATTGCATAATAATTAACCTTTAATCGCAAAAACGGTCTTTTCGTGCCACGCGAAAAAAAGACCGGGTCCTACGACGGCACTTAAAACAAAAAAACCGGCCACGTGCGTGTCAAACTCGCGCACCGAGGGTTCCGTATCGCCATGTCACGGTTAGCGCCACTCACGCCATCTATGTATTAGTTAAAATGCTTAATACTCTTTTCGGTAGATTATTATAATTTTTTTTTTTTTTTTTTTATGGAAACTGACACGGTTGGCTTACATCACCTACAACATCCATGATGTCAGCCCATAACACCGGGTGAACTTGGTGCCACGTCAGTGCCTCCCCTCGGTCGTGCCGACTACACTGAACTGGACGGAAAACACAAACTATTTACATAGCCGTTTCGACCGACCTTTCATTCAGTGCGGTGGTACCAACCCGGGCGGGTTAAACCCTACCACCTAGTAATATAAGAAGGGAGTCATATCCCTTAGTCGCCTTTTACGACATACACGGGGAGAGATGCAGTGGGGCTATTCTTTTAAAGTACCGGCCCCACACGGTACCCGCATACACTTTTTAGTTTCTTGTCCCCTGGGAATTTTTTACTTTTTCTTATTTTTATTCTTTGTTGTTATATCGGCCATAATAAATAACACATATTCTGTGAAAATGTCAACGGGTTACCTATTACGGTTCAAGAGAGACAGCCCTCGGACAGACAAGACAGACAGCGTAGGCTTAGTAATAGTGTCCCGTACGACGGATACGGAACCCTAAAAAGCATCGCAATCATTATACAGGGAATGAAACAAACCCTTTTTGCAAACCTTTTATTTCAATACTGATCACAAAATAATGTGTGTGGTGCACTAGAAATTAGTTCAATATTAGAAATGTTGATAGTACAAACACATTTGTACATAATTTTATCTACATAATAAGTACAAACATCTTTGAAATTTGGTCGAAACAGCCATGAAGTTCATGTCTTCCACTTCAATACGGTTCAATGTAGCCAGCAAAACCAAAAAGAAGCACTGACACATGAAACCTAGTTAACCTCTTCGCTTCCGAAATATTTAATATGCTTACACCCCTTGGCTTCCATGCCATTTTCGCCGCGCAAGTATTTGCGAATTTTGACGCACCCGCACGCACGTATAACCCAATTTTTTTAACTGTGCACTTCGAGCTGTCAAAGTCGTTAGGTTCTCAGCACGCCGACGCCAATCAGTACGATCTGCACTCCGTCACAGATTACTTAATAGTTACTTCGTAACAGATAAATCACTCCATAGAAAAAGTTCCATACAACGTCAATCAACGTTTCACGTCGCCAATCGGTGCGTGCGAAAATGTACCTAAACGATCGAGTGTAAAGTGTTTATTGCTTTGCAGCTGCGCGCAGTTGCGTGGGCGAGCGTGTAGGTATGCTTCGCGCGGCTGACGAATTTCCACTGAATTACACCGCCGGCGACCCGCTAGGCGGTAGGAAGTTAGCGCGCGCAAGTATATAGAGTGCGTGAGGCCTGACTCTGTACTGATTAGGCGTCGGCGGTGAGGAAGTAAGTGGGGAAGGTGCATTCAGTGCTGAGAACCTAACAACTTTGACAGCTCGAAGAGCACAGTAAAAAAAATTGGGTTATACCCTCAATTATTTTGTAAAGTAAAGAAGCCAGAGCATTAACCTCTATGGGCTGTCGAGAGATAACTTGACTTATTGTACTGGTTGACTAAACAACAAAACGGTAGACAAGTGAAGATTCACTTATTTAGAAGCACATGGATTTCTTAAATTCCAGGCATAGATTTTGGAAGGTACAGATTCACAACGTACAACAAAATAAATTCATAATCTATTCAGTAGATGGCGCGCGCGCATAGAATTTTTGGTTTCTTCTTAGGGAACCCCCGTGAATTCTTAACTTTTTCTTATTTTTATTATTTCTTGTTATATCGGTCATAATAACACATTTTTTGTGAAAATTTCAATGGGCTACCTATTACGGTTCAAGAGATACAGCCCTCGGACAGACGGACGGACGGACGGACGGACGGACGGACGGACGGACGGACGGACGGACGGACGGACGGACGGACGGACGGACGGACGGACGGACGGACGGACGGACGGACGGACGGACGGACGGACGGACGGACGGACGGACGGACGGACAGACAGACAGACAGACAGACAGACAGACAGACAAACAGACAGACAGACAGACAGACAGACAGACAGACGGCGTAGGCTTAGTAATAGGGTCCTGTACCTGATACTGTACCCTAAAAATGGAAGCAAAACATTTGGTAGTACTACTAGATGGCGTTACAATATTTTTTTATTTTATCGCAGTGCTACTGCCATTATTTCCAATGATTTTTTAAATTTTATGTTAGTGCTGCTAGATAGCGCCATTTTCCATTCATTACAAAAATCTTAAAATTGTGATTTTCAAATTAAAACATAAAATAAAATAATGTTTAAATGATGGAGTCTTGATGGAATGGTAATTTCATGAAGAATTATTTTTTAATTAGCAGAGAAAAGTTTTTAATAAATTTAAATTTCAAATAATTCATTCATTCAATACTGGTAACGCCATCTTTTGATTTTATTGTAAACAATAAATTGTTGTTTCCATTTTTTTTGTTCTACGTTGTGAATCCGTAATAAAATCAATGATCTTTACCTTCCAAAATCTATGATTCCAGGTGTTTACACACACCCGAATTTTTTCGAAAGAAAAAGGACAAAAAAGTGGGACCTTGGTTTGCATCGGGCAGGAGCCTTTTTAAAGACATTTTCACATCATAATAAATAAATAGGACACTATTTCAAGAGCCGAATGCGTTCAGCATGGTCTGCGCGCCGCTCTCGAGTCTGGCGTCGTCCAGCCTGTGTACGTTGCGCTGGTGGTTGTTGCGGTGGTCGGAGCGGCGAAACTTCTTGCCACACACAGCACACGGATACCGCTTCGAACCCTCGTCGTGAATTGTAACGTGCGCGCTTAAGTCCCTGAACAACAAAAACACCTTTACATTGAAAGAAACTAGTCAAACGTTAACACCATTTCAGAATTTACATTGAATTTTTATAAATATATAATTTTTTGTTATTAGTTTATTTCTCAAAAATTTTCTGTGTTCTAAATTTTCCCTTTACATAAACTATATTAGTCTGAATTTTCTGTCCAATTCAGTATAGATTACAACTACTAAATGAATGACATGGCATGGATTGAAATTACATGCATAACTGGTGCTCAGGCCAACCATGCTAGTATTCATAAAAAATAAAAAGGTGAGATGTCGCGGGTAGTGTCCGACCGAAAGTGTACTTTCACTTTCAGCCGAAAGCCGTAGCCGAATTTCGGCAAAATTCTACTTTCGGCAGAAAGCCGAAAGCCGAAGCCGAAAGCCGAAACCGAAAGCCGTAGCCGAAAGTATGTATGGTATTTAAGTATTAAGGCAGTGTGTGCCTGCGCGCCGGCCGCCAAATCCGCCAATCGCGTAATCGCGTCGCGGCGTTCGCGTCGCGTGACGTCGCGTGCGCGCGGTCGGTCGGTTTGTCTGTCTAACAACTTTCGGTTGGGCCGAAAGTGACCACTACTTTCGGCCGAAACCGTAAGTTCGCCGAATGTTGCAAATATTGGCCGAAAGGCCGAAAGCCGAAACCGAATATTCGGTCGGACACTAGTCGCGGGACACCCGACAAAAGCGAAGCTTCTTACGCTTTGTATTATAATTCAATTATTAATTTAATTTTTATCGGGATAGCGCTATCTATACAATATTCAACTCATACAATGCTTTAACTTCAAAAGATTTCATAGATGGCGCTGGGCAGCGCAGCCAATGAGGAATAACTTCCGTTCGTACTTTCGTTTGTGACGTTTCACTTTTTACGAGTTAGGTCCCCCATACCAAATGTGCATTAAAAAGCTTCGCTTAAAAAATTATGAAACAAATTTAGCGCTCACTTTCTAGTCCTAAATATAGACGGGCAGAAATGGCACTTGATGTTCTTAGGATTAGTGTGCCGCTGCCTGTGTCTTCCCAAATCTCCTTTGTTGCTAAACATCTTCGTACAAATGTCACATTGAAACAGTTTTTCGTTTGTGTGCCTCTTCAAATGTATGTTGAAGCTGCTAGTGTTTTTGTATATTTTCGCACAAAACTGACAGACTAATGTTTTATTTATGCAAGTGTGTTTGTCATGTTTTTTGCTGGAAGAAATTCGTGCGCCACAGTTGCATCGTTGTATTTGCTCTCTGTGTTTCTGGTTAATGTGGACGTGGTATTGCATTTTGGTCGGAAGCCACGTGTCGCAAATCTTGCACTTTTTACCGTTTCCGTGGTTCATTTCCATATGTCTGGATTTTGATGTATAATCTGCAAATTCAAATGAATGAGAATTTAATTGTCGTAAAGAGAATCTTTATTTTCAACAATTACTTTCTGAGATATAATGCTTCTACTGGGTTACTACTTTTGCGTTCTTTTAAATAAAAATAAAAAATAGGAAAACAGCTTATTGAGGCATCCAGGGACCGTCGGACCGGAACGTACTTCAAGCAGTGAATGCATTGCTATTCAACGGGGGAACGCAGCATCCGTCATGGGGACCATGCCGTTGATCCCCATGATGGATGAATATTTTTATTTATAGGTTATTTGTTAATTTACTTTATATATTATGTTTCTATTTTATGTTACTTAGTATACTTTTTTTTCTTTAATATTATAGGTTGTATATTTCATTCGAATAAATGTTTCATAAAAAAAAAATACTAATATTCACAGCATTTTATAGTATTAGTACCACCACAGATATTTTTTTAAATTCTATAAAATGTTACAACTTTTCTCACAATTTTTATTATTTAGATGAGAATTTTTTTCCTTCAGATTATTGAATAAAAAATGTGCTCACTCTTCTGACAAATGTGACAGTAGAACTTGATGCCCCGGTGCACCCAGTCTATGTGCTCCCTCAGCATGCTGAGGGTGTGACATCGCTTCCCACACAACTCACACTTGTCCACGGAGTTCCGCGACTCACGAGTTACTGAAACAATTGCTATTCATTTATTAAGCCAACCCATAAGTTAATCCTTAGGTTAAGTGCTCGTAAATGGAAAATTTTTACGGCAATAGTTGCTCGACTGGTGGGTGGGGCATGTCGTAAAAAGCAACTAAGGGACAATAAATATTTGAATGCCCGTGGGTGCCGTCGGACTACACCTCTGCGTTAGTCTGGCGCGTGCCATATGTCGTGCTTCCCATAAAAAAAATCCATTTTTTGGCTTTGATTCGTTCGCATGCATATGTACGTCTCTGTCTCTCTCCCCATACGATCGCCGAGCGCATTCGCCGGCTTCTTTCGGTCGAGTTTCTCGTGTAAGAACTATTGCCGAATATCTGGATGTTGACCCATGGCGCACAACAAGCATTGCTCCATCAATTGTTCCATAAATTGACAAATTATAAAAAAAACAGAGTTGCTTGAAATTTCTAGGACTGGCCGCGACGTCAAAATTGCCGGAATTGTCTTAAATTTATCAACTAATTTTAAATGTCTACCAATTTCATTATCTACCAAGTGCAAAGATGAACCGGCAAGAAATTATCCAGGGATTTTTTTTCTACAGATTTCTACAGACAACAGACATCATTATGGATATAAGCGTACATAATATGTTTCTTTTTAACTCACCTTTTCTAACCGTGTGCCCAGTTTTCAGTTTATGATCCCTCAATTTCTGCCTCATGTTAAAAGTCATCTTACACGTTTTACACTGATATGGTTTTAAATGTGTGTGACACTTTCTGACGTGCAATTCTAGCCGTCCTTTGCGGCTGTACGATTTAGAGCAGTGTTCGCACTGAAAGCCCGGTTCGTTGTGCGTGTCTTTCCTGTGTTGGTGCATGTCAAACTTGAAAACGAACGTAGCACCACATTCACACTTATACGAGCCGTGTTGATCCATGTGAACTCGGAATTCTTTTGTTGTGGCAAATGTGATATTACAAACGTAACACTTGGTGGCGTTTTGCTCTTTGGTTCGGGTGGTTTTTGACTTATAATCTGAAATGAAAAAAAAAACTATTAGATATGAATTAGTGTGAAACTACAAATTTCAATTTTTTTTAAAGCCTCTTGATCGTGTCTTCTTAAAGGCAATTTTTAATTTAAAATAATATTTGTAAAATATTCAAATAATACTATAAAACAGTATAATGTATGCCAGAGTTCATATATTTATTGGTACTATAAAAATGATTATTATTGAAGGTGTGGATCTAAGCTTACGATGGCTTCACCGAACATATCCGGGCCCATCGGCAGTAGAGGAGGGTATTAATCGAGGCCGGGACTAGCGAGTGGCCACTCTAAATTTCCCGCGCATGCTTCACGTTTCGGCTCGCTGCAAGCCCTCGTCAGCTAGTCTGCGTTGACTAGGACGCGGGGAAACACCAGTCCCGCTCTCGACCTCCCTCTCTCTACCTATCCATATTCTGTAGGATGCTTCCAGTGACGTTTTCGAAGCTCTCTCCATGTATGAGCTTAGCGTCGGTTTTGGCAGCCCTAGATTGAAGAGCCTGTCTTGTCCGTTTCTCACAATCCGGTCTACTAAGTTGCAGTACTTGTTAAGTTTGATGTTGTGGTCCTTCGGTATGTTGCTTTCCCATGAAACCGTAAGTTCAACAAGTACTACATGTTTTGTCGCTTTTGAGAATATGAGTATATCCGGTCTTAATGCTGTGGTACAGATTTCCGAAGGCATCTGGTAATGCTTCTCATGTGTGTCCATCAACAATTCCCAATCCTTGCTGTTCCAATTATACAATTATACAATAATTGATTACGTAAACCTAAAATTAAGTAGGTACATTTTAAAAATATTAATGATCATTTCTGAAATAGTTACCTATGTACGAAATTTAGAGACAATGTTCTATTAAATAAGATATGCCAGAAAAAGGGTAGGTATAATGCTTTGTAACTAAATTAAACAAGTACCTACTCGCCAGTGTTTCCAAGTATTTGCACTCAAACTCCGGACGACCCTCTGAAGTTTCATCGACGTTCACTCCTCTCATCTTCGCATCTTCGGCTTGATCTCCTGCATCTTCCAACACATCACTATCATGTACTTCATTCAATAGCTCACTCGAGCTATCCTCCGAAACAACATTTACCCCCAAACGTTCAAACTTCATGGATTTGGTGTCGTTGCGACTGGCCAACGCGTGTTGTTCGGAAGTCAAGATTTTGTCCGTCTGAAGGCACATCTCTTTGAAGTAGTACGAAGCTTGAAGCTTGCTCGAGCACTTGACGCATATGTGAGATGGCTTACCGTCACTCTCGAACACCTGAAATTTTATTAACTATAAAATTTCAGGTTAGAATGGTAAAGTTCCAGACCGGTTCAGTGTAGCCATAGGGAAGACTGACATGTTCATCTGGTGTTATGGGCTGGTATCACGAATGTTGTAGGTGGTGTGGCGAACCATGACAGTTTCCATAAAAAAAAAAGGGAAGGACCTGAGGTATATTTATTTTATTTAGGCACAATAGGCGAGCTTGATGCCGTGAGGCAGTCTATTCTAACTAACCTTTGGGATGTGGGAGAAGTATAAGCAGGTGAACAAGAATAGTTTGTGGCAATGTATTAAGCAGTAAAGCAATATTATAAACTACAAACGAAACATAACAAACATAAGTTGTGGGACCCGGGAACAAGAATAGCTGAAAAATCTTGGAATTAATATCTTTACGGTGAATAAAAAAATTTACCTCCAAAGAACAGCACTGGCGCAGCATCTCCGCATACAAGACTGCTGAACCGTGAGCGCTGAAGATCGACAACTCAGCCGCCCCGTCCTGAAGACAGCACCGGCACTTGGAGACGGCGTCCACGTCGTACATGACGGAGGTGTGAATTGGTGCTGTTGAAAATAGGGTTAGGTTTAGAAAAATATAAAAATAAGTTATGGCGAGGAAATTAGTAGAGACGCGCGAGCGGTCCGAGCCTAGAGGTAGAATGTATAGAATTTTGATACGACGGTCGTGGGTTCAAATCCCACTTGTGCACTTTTTTTTTTTACAAAAATACCTTATGGATATTTTTCTTTTCTCTATAGTAAAAACGGCAATACATACAAGCATCAAACGTGGTGTGATTATATTGCAAACTCTAAAGTAAAACAACAAAATAATAAAAACTAGCCCACTTACGCGGTCGTACGGAATCCTCGGTGCGCGAGTCCGACTCGCGCTTGGCTGGTTTTTAGCTTTCCATATCCTGTACCAAAGCCTATTACTAAGACTACAAAGTCTGTCTGTACGTCAGTACATCTGTCTGATGGCTGTATCTTTGGAACCGTAACAGCAAGCCGGTTGAAATTTTCGCAGAGTATATGCTATTTTGGCGGATATAAGTAACAACAAATAATAAAAAAAATTTAAAGTGAAAAATTAAGGGTGTTGTCATACAAGAAATGTGTTTTTGACGTGATAACGTCTTATAAATTGATGAACACCGGCTGCACGCACGAATATGTGTCACGTTCCATCTGAGCCTGTGTGTGCAAGCGAGAGCGCTTAACAGGCGATAGAGAGGCACAATCGGCCCAAGCGGCAGTGTTGCCAAACGTACGGTAATTGCCATATCGTACGGTAATACATTCCGGTAATACACACCCGAACGCCGTACATTTGTCGATTTCTAGCCTTGCTAGAAATCGACAAATGTACGGCGTTCGGGAGCGATAGGGGTGCCGTACGAAAAAATACGGTAATTCTTATAGCTGTGTTTTTTTATGACGTTATCACGTAAAACTATCGTCCGTAAACCGACAACCAATTTTTTTTTTTCAAGGATTTGTTTCCTACGATACAAATTAAAAGTGAGTGAGTGCAATACGACACAAGATCATGTGACTCCATAGTAATCTATACAAATTAGCCCGCCTTCAGCCGGTTCGTCAGTTTTAGCTTGCTTAAGTTCACCAGCCACAGACGTGGCGTCGTACTGTACTCGAAAAAGTAACCGCCTCTCATCGGAGTGTCCGTGAAAGTGTTAATGCAGATGGATAGAAAGTATGCCTCACCTTCTTCAAATGTCATCTGCGATTTTCGAACTTGGCTCTCCACACTAGGCGACGAACAAGTTGAGTTAGATGCGGATGGCACTGGTGATATTGTTGTGCCATCTGCAGATGAAGGTCGAGACGTGGCCGGGCCGGGTAATGATTGAACTGCGGACGGGACGGGCAAATTTGTCATCACAGGTCCGGCCAGCAATGATTCTCTTCTGGCGTTACAGTAGCTGTGGTCAGTCTCCACAAAGGTAATTAACGATTGCTGCACACCTGTAATGTAATATCTGAATAATTTTCATCAACCTATAACTTTCTCTTAAGTTTATCTGTATATACAGGGTGTCCCAAAAACCGACGATAATCCTTTGACTGGAGATAGGGCTGCTAATTACCTCTCAGAATATCTAATTTTAGGTTTAGTAAAATTGGCTTAGTTTTTGAGATATTGTCATTTTTGTAAAAATCCAAAATTTTCTCCCTCAGCTCATTTTTTTAAATGCCACAAGTACAAATGTAAGATTTTCTTAAATCTAGTTTTTGTTAAATATTCCTGAAAAGTAAGGTTTTCACGCGGTATAATTTATTTTTTGTTGTTTAATCCTGTTTAGCTGAAAAACGACTTAAGAGCCACATGTTAAAAAATTTTCAGCCTCATCCCTTGAGTTTCTCCCTTCGCGGTGAAAAAAAAAATAACTACACTAAAGTAGCATTATACAACAAAAATACGCCCATCTAATGTAGTTTTTAAAATGGTACCTCACTTACCGATTTGCCCAATAATTTATAAGATATTGTTATTTAACTGCAAAAGGACCTCGGAATTTGATAACTGTTCTACCAACTACGAATTGGAATAAAATAAATACTTGAAGTAATTGGTCTTTCTTTATTAACCTGTTAAAGTAGATGTTCAAATTGTTTACAACCTGCACAAATGCTAGCTCGACATCTTCTCACAAATGCCCGGTTGATGCGTCGAGCAAGTACTCGATGCAAGTGCAGATACGTCCACCTATGCTATGTAAATAGTTTGTGTTTTCCGTCCAGTTGAGTTTTGCCGGCACGACCGAAGGGAAGCACTGACGTGGCACCAAGTTCACTCGGTGTTATGGGCTGACGGGTATGGCCAATGCACAGTGTCAAATATGACCATAAAATCGGACACGTCCTTTTTATTCCAGAAATTTATAGATTTAGTGATTTAAAATGCTAGAGTAAAACTCTCCCGCCTCTGTGACTTTTAGTTTAGGAGAAATAAATTTTTGAATATTACACTTTTTTAGTTTCGAAAAAACGAAAAATAATTCTACAATTAAAACTAAGCTACTTATTTACCCTTTCCAATATCCACATTTGAAAAGTTATTCGAGGCTGTGAAAGTTTACAGAAATCGAATTATATATTTTTTTAATTTTTTTTATTTTATTTTTTTTCTCCTAGATCCCGTAGTAGTAGGCGGAGATATTTATACCGAAAATAGTTCATTATTTCCTCTGTCCGTTAAAAAAAAACCGACGCCTAATTCCATGGGTTTAAGAAGTTATGCTCATTTTAGTGCAATTATCAAGTTTCGGGCAATAGGGTTGGCACTTTACAAAATCTTTTATTTTTCCGCAAAATGATGATATGGTCCCAGCAGTGGATGTATAAGGACTGGTCAGTTAGTCAGTCAGTGTGTATGTGTTCACTGCTGGACATACGCCTCCCCAATTTTAAACATAGTAGCCGACATGAAATGAAGGGAAACACTGACATGGCATGCATACTTAGTTCTCCCGGTGTTATGAGCTGACATCACGGATGCTGTAGTGTAGGTGATTTAGCGAGCCGTGTCAGTTTCCATAAAAAAATAAAAACAAAAAAAAAAACAAAAACAAAAACCAAAACTAGCTAATTATTATTAAAAGAAATCACGAAACAATACAATAAAATTAATCAAATGTCAAAAATAAATAAATAAAAAATGGAAAAAAATTTATTCATTCTAGTAACAACCCTAGCCCATAGCGAATAACTCCTGTAACTTCTTAATCCCATGGAATTAGGCGTCGGTTTTTTTTTAACGGACAGAGGAAACAGTGAACTATTTTCGGTATAAATATCTCCGCCTACTACTATGGGATCTAGGAGAAAAAAAATAAAATAAAAAAAATAAAAAATAAATATAATTCGATTTCTGTAAACTTTCACAGCCTCGAATAACTTTTGAAATGTGGATATTCGAAAGGGTCTTTGATAAGGCTGAGTGAAATTTAAATAAGTAGCTTAGTTTTAATTGTAGAATTATTTTTCGTTTTTCCGAAACTAAAAAAGTGTAATTTTCAAAAAATTATTTCTCCTAAACTAAAAGTCGCAGAGGCGGGGGAGTTTTACTCTAGCATTTTAAATAACTAAATCTATTAATTTCTGGAATAAAAAGAATGTGTCCGATTTTAAGGTCATATTTGACACTGTGCAATGGTACAACTTCTAAAAGGCTCTGAAGCTCCTGTTGCAGAAACTCTAGATAATTCGCCCGTTTAAACTCTCTACAATTCAACGGACGTCTTGTGACCTCCTAGCCACTTGTATCCCCACAGATAGACCGGACGTCTAGATCACCGGATTTAAATCCGTTAGATTTTTATTATTGGGGCTATTTAAAAGAAAAAGTTTACGGGAAACCGGTGGAAAACTTGATAGAGCTCAAAGAAAGAATTACGGCAGTAGCTCAGGTTTTTTTTTATGTAAACTGACATGGTTGGCTACATCACCTACAACATCCGTGATGTCAGCCCATAACACCGAGTGAACTTGGTGCCACGTCAGTGCTTCCCTTCGGCCGTGCCGGCAAAACTCAACTGGACGGAAAACACAAACTATTTACATAGCATAGGTGGACCTATCTGCACTTGCATCGAGTACTTGCTCGACGCATCTACCGGGCATTTGTGAGAAGATGTCGAGCTAGCATTTGTGCAGGTGGTAAACAATTTGAACATCTACTTTAACAGGTTAATAAAGACCAATTTACTTCAAGTGTTTATTTTATTCCAATTCGTAGTTGGTAGAACAGTTATCAAATTCCTTTTGCAGTTAAACAACAATATCTCATAAATTATTGGGCAAATCGGTAAGTGATGTACCATTTTAAAAACTACATTAGATGGGCGTGTTTTTGTTGCATAATGCCACTTTAGTGTAGTTATTTTTTTTTCACCGCGAAGGGCCAAACTCAAGGGATGAAGCTGAATTTTTTTTAACATGTGGCTCTTAAGTCGTTTTTCAGCTAAACAGTATTAAACATGAAAAAATAAATTATACCGTGTGAAAGCTTTACTTTTCAGGAATATTTGGCAAAAACTAGATTTAAGAAAATCTTACATTTGTACTTGTGGCATTTAAAAAAATGAACTCAGGGAGAAAATTTTGGATTTTTACAAAAATGACAATATCGCAAAAACTAAGCCATTTTTACTTAACCTAAAATTAGATATTCTGAGAGGTACTTAGCAGCCCTATCTCCTGTCAAAGGATTATCGTCGGTTTATGGGACACCCTGTATATATCCTATAACTTTCTCTTAAGAAAATCTGTCCTAGCCACTGATCTAAAGGTTGACTGGAAGAAAGTGATAACTTCCGCCTTTGCATTCGAATGTTCTCTTGTTTCTATTTTTACTCATTAACTACTTATTGTTACAAGTACACACGGTGTTGCAACCACAACCGTAAAACCCGAAAGGGGGTGATTCTGTACGTGAAATAGAATAACTTTTGTTCTATGACATTTTAATTTGAAGAAAAAAAATTTTTTTTTCTCCATACATTTTGAGAATAGGTAGGTATGTAACAACATATTTAAAATTTGTATGGAAAAAAATTTTTTTTTTGTTTTAAAAATTTTTTTTTCTCCACAGAAGTTGTTTATTTTTACGTATACAATGACCCCCTTATGTCAGTTAAAAATATTACGGGGGCAACTGCAACACCGTGTATATTTATATGTTTTACAAATAGGTACTAATCATATTCTTATTTATTATTATTTAATGTTGATTTGAGTAATAGGTATGTATACGTAATGTGTTATATTATGTAACTAGCTGTGCCCGCGGCTCCGCCCGCTCTCACATTTCACTTCACTGCTAACCTCATAAGCTATTTAGCGTGATAGTAAGTAGCCTATAGTTGATGGGAAGAATCAAGCTATCCGTAGAATTTTGTTTTATTAAAATCGGTTCAGTGGTTCTCGAGTTATAAGCGGACAGACAGACACTCAGACAGACAGAAAGCAGATGTTGGATTTTATTATAGGTAAGGACATGTAATATGTCGCGTATCATCCGTCCAATGGTTAATAGACATATAGTAGGTAAACGTTGCCACACCTATATGTAACGGAGTAAGGCAATACAGACGAAAATATAGTGCCTATCTCCGATCATATGGTAACAATGCATATCAGCCTCGATAGCTCAGTGGTGCAGACAGTCGACTGTCGGTATTGATTGTAAACAACGCTGGACGCGGTCAGTACTTGGATGGGTGACCGCTCGACCGTTGGGAGGCGTGGTTCGGATTCCACGTAAAACTGTAGGTCCATTCCCTTCTTACCTTACTATGTGGTAGGGTTCAACCCGCCCGGGTTGGTACCACCGGACTGAATGAAAAGTCGGTAGAAACGGCTATGTAAATAGTTTGTGTTTTCAGTCCAGTTCAGTGTAGCCGGCACGATCGAAGGGAAGCACTGACGTGGCACCAAGTTCACCCGGTATTATGGGCTGACATCACGGATGTTGTAGGTGATGGAAACCGTGTCTGTTTCCATAAAAAAAAAAAAAACAATGCATATATACAACTTTCATATTACTATCTAGATTAATTTTGTCTCTGTTACTATTCCATTTATGTTTTCTAAGAAAAAAAGTGAAATAAAGAAAAAGATAATAATAATAGGCTGCATACAAGGTAAAATTGAACGGGAACGATGCGGCGGACGAGCTGGCTAAACGGGGCTCCAGCTGGAGTGCAGAAGGCCCAGAACCGTATGTACCCTTACCAATCAGCCAGTTCAAATATTGGCTACATCAACTTACAAAATCTAAACATGAAAATCTTTGGGCCAACACCAGGGACTGCAGGCAATCCCGGGAAGCCATTCCCAAACCAGACCTGAGACTCAGGAAGTGCCTGCTAAAGTTCCACAGAGGTCAACTGCGTATGGCGGTAGGACTTCTTACGGGTCATTGCCCACTCAACAGACACTTGTTTACAATAGGTGTCACCGACAGTCCCCTGTGCAGAGGCTGCATGGCGGAGGACGAATCAGCCACCCACGTGCTGAGGTGCCCGGTGGTGGCAGAAGTACGACTGCAGTTTCTTGGGAACGTGAGAACTGCCCATGGAGTGTGGAAGCGACCGAGAAGAGTGCTCCACTTCATGAAAGAGCTCGGGTGGCTGGAGTAGCACCACCCGAGCGCCAACGTACAACGGACCGTCTTGAGGTCTCAGTGCGGAGAATGGCCCACCCGCCTTCCCAAGAGGCTGGGCAGCAAACAACAACAACTACAAGGTAAAATTCCGCTCTTTCTGAGAGATGTACTATCTGTATTACTCACCTGAAATTCAGTTATAAATATGTAAACCTTTATCTATCAGGGCAGATCGATAGTTTTTGAAAACATAATAATTCTAAATTTGACTTACAATTCAAATGCACTGCTGGTATAGCTGACTAAATAAGACGCCCTCCACTTGTCTTATGTGAGGGTTAACTATTAATTACGGTTCATGAGATACAGCCCGCTCACAGACGGACAGTCAGCGGAGGCTTAGTAATAGGGTCCCATTGGCACCCTTTGGGTACGGAACACCAAAAAGTAAAAAGGAACAATTTTCGAAATTACCAAGTAAATGGAGTGTTGGAATTGCCAAAGCATTTAGTCGATTATTGCGATTGCGGTCTTGATCAGTAAAATGCCTGTCACAGACTCTCTTGTTGTGAAAGTCATTGAGAGGTGGCCGTTGATTTTTAGGAACCAGATCACACCAAGCTTTGAACTGTTTTGGAAATTTTTCTTCATTTGGGAAAACGTGTATTATTCCGCCTGAAATGTGTTAAATTATGTTTACATCATAAACCCTTAAAATATAATACAGAATACTATATTCAACATAAAACAAAAAATGGTTAGGTAAGGTTAGGTCAGAAGGTTGAAAGTTTGTTGGATTCTTAGTTTGATATAAATTACCAAAAAAAAAAGAAGATAGGAATGAATTTCTACACAATAGAAGCTATATAAAAGGGTTACAAGATAAGATAGTGTGTTTTTAGGTACTTTTGTATCAAATCAAACATGCTGACAAAATGACTGAAATGGCTGAATACTTACGGGTAGCTAGAGGACAGCCGAAGATACATGGCCTAGGCATTGTTTGTTGGGCTTTACCAAAACGTTTTATATTACCAAATGAACTATTTGTTTGTTTGGCTTTACAAAATAATATCAGAAAGTCGATAAACTTTGAAATTATTTACTTGTGTGTGATTGTGAAGTGACAATGACAGAACGGACAGGCGCCCGCCCAGACTTGGCCAAAGAATATAATACTACTAGGGCGGACTTGGCCCAGACAGAAGACGAGTGGATCGGGATCACTATCTGATTATTACTCTCACTGACAGCAGTTGTCCTAAGAAATTTTTATTTTCGGAAATATAAAACTGTTTTGGTGGTTTAAAAAAAAAATAACCAGGGCAAAGAAAGAAGATGCGTTCTTCGACGCATCTTCTTATTATATATATATTATATTAACCCTAACCTAATGTTGAGGCGGGCGGTGCATGCCGTTTTTGTTATAAGTTTGTATTTCCGAAAATAATTCTTAGGTGGTTATAAAAAAAACTAAACACCCTAAAACAACAAAGTAACATTGCTTAAAAAAGAAAAAAAAAAACCAAAAAGACTTGGTGGGATTCGAACCCATGGTCATAAAACTACTAGTCCTAGACCCTCACCCCTGAGCCACGAACTCACTTTAAACGAACAAACGAATATGTATCGAATTCCCTTGATTCGGTTTCGGCTCTATGACGTCACAGCTGTGAGCGAGAGTAATCAGATAGTGATCCCGAGCCACTCGTGACGGAAGTGTCTATTCGTAGGTATACCTGCATGCAGGTATACCTACGACTAACCCTATCCGATCGGGAAGCATATTTCCAAAGTCTATAGGGTGAGTTGCTCTGATTGGGCGATGCCAGTTTGGCGGGAAATTAAAATTTCGGACGTATTTGAACTGCACTATTCGAGTTTTCTCCGTTTTTGAACTGCACTGTGCGAGTTTTTTTCGATTCTTACGCACACGGTGCGTTGGTCACACCAAATCGAAACCTTGTTCAACGCAAACGGTGCGTTGGTGGCAATGAATGGGTTAAATTACAGAAGATGCGTCGCTACACGCGCCGTACGCGACGCATCTTCTATAATTTAACCGTAACCTAATGTTGAGGCGGCGCATGTCGTTTTAGTTACGTTTCGTTGAAAACTCCCATAGTGCAGTTTGCATACCTGAATGCAGGTTTACCTACGTACGAATAGACATTCCCGATCGGACAGGGCTATTCGTAGGTATACCTACGAATATACATTCCCGATCGCAGATATCCATAATCTATAGGGTGAGTTATGCTGATTGGTCGATGCCAGTTTGGCGGAAAATTTAAATTTCGTCTGGCTTCGCCTCCGGCACTCCCAGCGAACCTAGTGAATCCGATATTCGTTAGCTTGTTTATATGATATGGTGGCCCAGTGGTATGGTGTAGGGATTGCAATTTTATGACCATGGGTTCGAATCCCACAATATTTTTTTTGTGGTTTTTTTTAAGGAATGTTAGGGGGTTAAAATTAGGTTAAAGGTTATTTTTCTTATAACCACCTAAATAAACTTTATTTTCGAAAATACTTCCGAAATTTAAATTTTCCCGCAAAACTGAGAACGACCAATCAGAGCACTTCGCCTAGTGGACTTTGGAAATATGCCGCCCGGCCGGAGCGAACCAACAGAAGCCGACAATTTTAATTTTTAACATTCGTCCTTTCACACCTGACACTGGCAAAGTTCCCTAAAGCGAGAAGCGTAACTTATTGGAGAAGCCAAAAAAAAAAAATGTGTTTGTTTGTTTGGTTCAAAGAGTATTGAATCGTAATTTATCAGGGTTTTGTTATCATGGAATTCCGTAAAAGATATTGTATTTTTGGCTGTGATGCTTTAGGTAAGTGTTTATTTATTTGTTGTGTTGCAATGAAAAAGAAATTACGGTTTCCTCTACACCGCACCGCCCCATCACTTCTCTTTAGTAGCTGTTATATCATGGTTGCTGTGTGATTAAAAGTTATTTTGTGTTTTTCACTGGGATCAAAGAATATAATATGGGATCCCTTCAAGAATCTGCAATATTCAATGCCATAATAAACCACGGAAGGAATGACATTACAATTCAGAACCACTTCTGCCCTCAAAATAGTGATCAATTACTTAACCTTTGCCTCCGACCTAAATATGATTACCCCCTTTCCCTATCACGTTCATTTCGCTCGCTTTATGTCCCGGCGACACTTCCGGCACCCTTGGGGGGCGACGGCGCCCACCCCCCTCGCCCCCGAAGAGTGCCGGAAGTGTCACATTGATTTCGGGTGAGTATTAGATTAGCGACGGTAAGACAGAGGTGTCTGTCGTGTCGGTTTGCGGCACGAAATCGCGCACGACAGTTTCGGGTACAGCCCGAACACGGTGCGTGCAAGCCGAAATGTTCCGAGCACGATCGTGTTTCCGTGCTAGCTAGGCCAGCCCGACGCCCGGTCGACACGATAAGCACGAACCGTGTTGACGGCATGCTTATGTGATTATGCGCGCGCATAATCTACAAGAATTTAGGATTTCTTTATTTATTTCTTACTTATACAATGTCAGCCCAACGCAAATTTTTTCCTATAATTAGGAATAAGATGTCAAAGAAACTCTTTTGTTTTCTTGTTTCCTTATCCCTTAGTCGCCTTTTACGACATGAACGGGTAGAGATGCAGTGGGGTTATTCTTTTTAAGTACCGGCCCCACACGGTAATACAATATCATTGCTAAATCATGGCCCAGGCCCACTTGTGGCATAATAACTTCCGTCTCGTGTACAGCGGGCTGGCTCGTGTCGTGCGTGACACGAACACGAAACGGGCCAGCTAGGCTGAGCCGAGTTTAACCGAGCACGCGCGGCGTCGTACACGGGGCGCGCACGCTCGCTTGATTCCTGTGCACCGGGCTGCGTTCGTGTCCAACTCGACACGATACGACAGGTCTGCGGTAAGATCGAACATTGCTGGTATGCTTATTGTGTAGGCCGAGTTAAAAGATGAATTATAGTGAAATAATTGTTTGCCGTTGTTTGAGAAAAAAAAATTTCATATAAAATGAATTTTCCATTTTTATTTTTTTTTTCAAATGCACCAAAACATTTATTTTGAATGGGAATTTATGCAAAAACGACATGCGCCGCCTCAACATTAGGTTAGGGTTAATTTTTTTTTAAACCACCAAAACATTCACCCATACCACTTCCCTTGTTTTTACATACATTTATATTCAAAACCAATGTTTTTGTGCCTGAGATTTTTTTTTTCTCCGATACTACACATTTCCGGCAAACAATTCTTTCACTATAATTCATCTTTCAACTCGGCCTACACAATAAGCATACCAGCAATGTTCGATCTTACCGTCGCTAATCTAATCGCCCATCTTGATTTCACCCCTTTTAGCTGGAGGGGTGTTTTTTGTGTGAAAAATTAATTTTGTATGGAAAATATAATGGGTGGGGGGTGGCTTTGAAGAGGGGAGCAGAGCGGGAGGGGAGGGAGGAGGGGGGTCGGCTGGGCGAATGTTTTGATGGTTAAAAAAAAATAACCAGGGTAAATTTATGGAAGATGCCGGAGTGAAGCAACCTAATGTTGGGTGGCGCAGGTCGTTTTTGCATACATTTCTATTCAAAATCAATGTTTTGGTACTTTAAAAGAAATATACAAGTTTTAATTTTGTATGGTAAATTGGTTTACTTATAATTTTTTTCTCCGAAACTAAGCATCTCCGGCAAATCCGGCACGATCGAAGGGAAGCACTGACGTGGCACCAAGTTCACCCGGTGTTATGGCCTGACATGGATGCTGTAGGTGATGTAGCCAACCGTGTCAGTTTCCATTAAAAAAGAAAAAAACATTTTTTTTTCACTACAATTATTCATCTTTTAACTCAGCCTACACATTAAGCTTTTTTTTTTTTTTTTTTATGGAAACTGGCACGGTTGGCTACATCACCTACAACATCCGTGATGTCAGCCCATAACACCGGATGAACTTGGTGCCACGTCAGTGCTTCCCTTCGGTCGTGTCGGCTACACTGAACTGGACGGAAAACACAAACTATTTGCATAGCCGTTTCGACCGACCTTTCATTCAGTGCGGTGGTACCAACCCGGGCGGGTTAAACCCTACCACCTAGTAATATAAGAAGGGAGTCATATCCCTTAGTCGCCTTTTACGACATACACGGGAAGAGATGCAGTGGGGCTATTCTTTTAAAGTACCGGCCCCACACGATACATAATTAAGCTTACCAGCAATTTGCGAACTCGGCTCCCCAGTATAAAGCCACAACCTTCTTCGGCGCCGGGACCGTCTCGTCCCGGCGACACCTGAGCGGTTAAACATGATAAGCAGGTAGATGTAAAGATCAATCTTATTGCGTTTTCAGTTGCGCACGGTGTACCACTTCATCGCTTCCCTAATCCCGCCAAGCGTCCGGAATTGTTCGCCGCTTGGGTGTCGGCTGTTGGAGACAAACTTAGAGAGAGTGATCATAAGAAGATCTACAACAATAAAAGAGTATGCGATCAACATTTTGAGCCATCACATAAGACAAGTGGAGGGCGTCTTATTTGGTCCGCTATACCAGCAGTGCATTTGAATTGTAAGTTGAATTTAGTGGGTATTATTATTATCTTTTTCTTTATTTCACATTTTTTCTTAGAAAACATAAAGGGAACACAGTAACAGAGACAAAATTAATCTAGATAGTAATATGAAAGTTGGATTTGTACCGTGTGGTGCCGGTACTTTAAAAGAATAGCCCCACTGCATCTCTCCCCTTGTGTGTCGTAAAAGGCGACTATGGGATATGACTCCCTTATATTACTAGGTGGTAGGGTTTAACCCGCCCGGGTTGGTACCACCGCACTGAATGAGAGGTCGGTCGAAACGGCTATGTAAATAGTTTGTGTTTTCCGTCCAGTTCAGTGTAGCCTGCACGACCGAAGGGAAGCACTGACATGGCATCATCTTCACCAGGTGTTATGGGCTGACATCACGGATGTTTTAGGTGATGTAGCCAACCGTGTCAGTTTCGATAAAAAAAAAATGCATTGTTACCATATGATCGGAGATAGGCACTAGATTTTCGTCTGTATTGCCTTACTCCGTTACATATAGGTGTGGCAACGTTTACCTACCATCTGTCCAATGGTTACATTGGACGGATGATACGCGACATATTACAGAAGGTGTGGATCTAAGCTTGCGATGGCTTCACCGAACATATCCGGGCCCATCGGCAGTAGAGGAGGGTATTAATCGAGGCCGGGACTAGCGAGTGGCCACTCTAAATTTCCCACGCATGCTTCACGTTTCGGCTCGCATCAAGCCCTCGTCAGCTAGTCTGCGTTGACTAGGACGCGGGGAAACCACCAGTCCCGCTCTCGACCTCCCTCTCTCTACCTATCCATATTCTGTAGGATGCTTCCAGTGACGTTTTCGAAGCTCTCTCCATATATGAGCTTAGCGTCGATCTTGGGAGCCCTAGATTCTTGAAGAGACTGTAGAGCGATTACATAATATAACACATTACGTATACATACCTGTTACTCAAATCAACAATAAATAATAATAAATAAGAATATGATTAGTACCTATTTGTAAAACATAAATATATACTTGTAACAATAAAAAATAGAAACAAGAAAATATTAGAATGCAAAGGCGGAGTTATCACTTTCTTCCAGTCAACCTTTAGATCAGTGGTTAGGATAGATTTTCAACTTAAGACGATACCCATGGCTGGCTGCTTTTCATAGAAAAAGGTCGTAAGTCGGTGTTGTTTTTTTATTTTAAAAAACTAATGGTAATAAAATTTAAAAATCTACAACAATAGAGTTCTGTGCTTGTGGTTTAGTTATGTATCAGTGCAATAAATATTTCATTTTATCCATTCACTTTTGCGTCAGATGAAAAAAATGATTTAATTTAGATTTTTTTCATCTGACGCAAAAGTGAATGAATAAAACGAAATTTTTATTGCACTGATACATAACTAAACCACAAGCACAGAACTCTATCACTGTAGATTTTTAAATTTTATTACCATTAATTTTTTAAAATTAAAAAACAACACCGACTTACGACCCTTTTCTATGCAAAGCAGCCAGCTATGGGTATCGTCTTAAGAGAAAGTTATAGGTTGATGAAAATGATTCAGATATTACATTACAGGTGTGCAGCAATCGTTAATTACCTTTGTGGAGACTGACCACAGCTACTGTCACGCCAGAAGAGAATCATTGCTGGCCGGACCTGTGATGACAAATTTGCCCGTCCCGTCCGCAGTTCAATCTTTACCTGGCCCGTCCACGTCTCGACCTTCATCTGCAGATGGCACAACAATATCACCAGTGCCACCCGCATCTAACTCAACTTGTTCGTCGCCTAGTGTGGAGAGCCAACTTCGAAAATCGCAGATGACATTTGATGAAGGTGAGGCACACTTAATATTTATTCTATCCATCTGCATTAACACTTTCACGGACACTCCGTCGAGAGGCGGTTACTTTTTCGAGTACAGTACGACGCCACGTCTGTGGCTAGAAGGAAGGTGTTGAACTAAGCTTGCGATGGCTTCACCGAACATATCCGGGCCCATCGGCAGTAGAGGAGGGTGTTAATCGAGGTCGGGACTAGCGAGTAGCCACTCTGAATTTCCCGCGCATGCTTCACGTTTCGGCTCGCATCAAGACCTCGTCAGCTAGTCTGCGTTGACTAGGACGCGGGGAACCACCAATCCCGCTCTCGACCTCCCTCTCTCTACCTATCCATATTCTGTAGGATGCTTCAAGTGACGTTTTCGAAGCTCTCTCCATATATGAGCTTAGCGTCGATCTTGGCAGCCCTAGATTCTTGTACAGCGACTTCGCTGGTAGTCCTCTTGCTCCGACTTCCACGGCGAAGAGATCAGTCTTGAATCCGTTTCTCACAATCCGGTCTTCTAAGTTGCAGTACTTGTTAAATTTTATATTGTGGTCCTTCGGTATGTAACTTTTCCATGGAACTGTAAGTTCAACAAGTTTAGTTCTACAATGCTTTACTCAAGCTAAAATTGACGAATCGGCCGAAGGCTGGCGAATTTATATAGATTACTATGGAGTCACGTGATCTTGTGTTGTATTCCACTCACTCACTTTTAATTTGTGTCGTAGGAAACAAATTCTTGAAAAAAAACATGTTTCTTGTATGGCAACGCCCCTTAATTTTTCACTTGAATTTTTTTTTTTATTATTTGTTGTTACTTATATCCACCAAAATAGCATATACTCTGCGAAAATTTCAACCGGCTTGCTCTTACGGTTCCAAAGATACAGCCATCAGACAGATGTACTGACGTACAGACAGACTTTGTAGTCTTAGTAATAGGCTTTCGTACAGGATATGGAAAGCTAAAAACCAGCCAAGCGCGAGTCGGACTCGCGCACCGAGGATTCCGTACCACCGCGTAAGTGGGCTAGTTTTTATTATTTTGTTGTTTTACTTTAGAGTTTGCAATATAATCACACCACGTTTGACGCTTGTATGTATTGCCGTTTTTACGATAAGCAAAAAAAGAAGTAAAAAAAAAAAGAAAAAAAGTGTTTGCACCGGTGGGATTCGAACCCACGACCGTCGGATCAAAATTCTATACGATCTACCGCTAGGCTCGGACCGCTCGTTCGGGCAAGCGCGGTTCTACTGTACTAATTTCCTCACCCAAACTTTTATTTATATAATTTTCTGAACCTAACCCTATTTTCAACAGCACCAATTCACACCTCCGTCATGTACAACGTGGACGCCGTCTCCAAGTGCCGATGCTGTCTTCAGGATGGGGCGGCAGAGTTGTCGATCTTCAGCGCTCACGGTTCAGCAGTCTTGTATGCGGAGATGCTGCGCCAGTGCTGTTCTTTGGAGGTAAGTTTTTTTATTCACCATAAAGACATTTAGGAATGTGAATTAATTCCAAAATGTTCTGATATTAAGTTCGCGGGTCCCACAACCTTTTTTAAATTTTTTTATTAATACTGGCATGGTTGGCTACATCACCTACAACATCCAAGTTGTTAGCCCATAACACGGGGTGAACTAGGTGCCATGTCAGTGCTACCCTTCATTCTATGTCGGCTACACTGAACTGGACGGAAAACACGAACTATTTACATAGCCGTTTCGACCGACGTTTCATTCAGTGCGGTGGTATCAACCCGGGCAGGATAAACCCTACCACCTAGTAAGGTAAGAAGAGAAGGGACCTACAGTTTTACGTGGAATCTGAACCACGGTCGAGCAGTTACCCATCCAAGTACTGACCGCGCTCAGGGTTGCTTAACAGTCGACCGACTGCACCACTTAGCTACCAAGGCTGACAAAACCTATGTTTGTTATTAGACTATGGGACGTGTTATTATGTGGCTAATCACTAAATACTTATAAAAATATGTATAAAAAAAAACCCTGCGAACTTTCTTGTCGGTTCTTCTTCGTGGGTGTAATCGAACCGGATAGAACAAATTGTGACAAGTTCGAGCGCAGTCTAACTGCCATATGAATGATCAATAAACAATACAATACAATATGTTTCGTTTGTAGTTTATTATATTGCTTTGCTACTTAATGCCTTGCCACAAACTATCTTATTCGCCCGCATACACTTCTCCCACATCCCAAAGGTTAGTTGAAATAGACTGCCTCACGGCATCAACTTTTTAAGAATTCAACATTTTGGAATTCAACATTTTGCAAATTCAACATTGTGTTCCGGAAGGCTATTGTGCCTATATAAAATAAATATACCTAAGGTTCTTCCCTTTTTTTTTATGGAGACTGCATGACAATGTGGAGTGGTGTGACATGGGCCACAGGGGAGTGACATGGGCCACATCACCCACAACATCCATGATACCAGCCCATTACACCGGATGAACATGTCAGCGCTACCCTATGGCTACACTGAACTGGACTGGACCTGTACCATTCTAACTTAACTATAAAATTTCAGGTATTCGAGAGTGACGGTAAGCCATCTCACATATGCGTCGAGTGCTCGAGCAAGCTCCAAGCTTCGTACTACTTCAAAGAGATGTGCCTTCAGACAGATAAAATCTTGACTTCCGAACAACACGCGTTGGCCAGTCGCAACGACACCAAATCCATGAAGTTTGAACGTTTGGGGGTAAATGTTGTTTCGGAGGATAGCTCGAGTGAGCTCTTGAATGAAGTACATGATAGTGATGTGCTGGAAGATGCAAGAGATCAAGCCGAAGATGCGAAGATGAGAGGAGAAGTCACAATAGAATTCGAAGGAGTGAACGTCGATGAAACTTCAGAAGGTTGTCCGGAGCTTGAGTGCAATGACTTGGAAACACTGGCGAGTAGGTACTTGTTTAATTTAGTTACGAGACATTGTACCTACCCTTTTTCTGGAATATCTAATTTAATAGAACATTGTCTCTTTTCGTACATGGGTATTTCAGAAATGATCAGTAATATTTTTAAAATGTACTTAATTTTAGGTTTACCTAATCAATTGTTGTGTAATTATTAATAATAATAATTTTTATAGTACCAATAAAAATATGTACTCTGGAATACATTATACTGTTTTATGCTATTATTTGAATATTTTACACATATTATTTTAAATAAAAAATTGCCTTCAAGACACGATCAACAGGCTTTAAAAAAAACTTAAATTTGTAGTTTCACACTAATTCATATCTAATAGAATTTTTTTCATTTCAGATTATATGTCAAAAACCATCCGAATCAAAGAGCGAAACGCAACCAAGTGTGTCGTTTGTAATATCACATTTGCCACAACAAAAGAATTCCGAGTTCACATGGATCAACACGGCTCGTACAAGTGTGAATGCGGTGCTACGTTCGTTTTCAAGTTTGACATGTACCAACACAGGAAAGACACGCACAACGAACCGGGCTTTCAGTGCGAACACTGCTCTAAATCGTACAGCCGCAAAGGACGGCTAGAATTGCACGTCAGAAAGTGTCACACACGTTTAAAACCATATCAGTGTAAAACGTGTAAGATGACTTTTAACATGAGGGAGAAATTGAGGAATCATAAACTGAAAACTGGGCACGCGGTTAGAGGTGAGTTAAAAAGAAACATATTATGTAAGCTTGTATCTACAATGATGTCTGTTGTCTGTAGAAATCTGTAGAAAAAAAAAATCCCTGGATAATTTCTTGCCGGTTCATCTTTGCATGTGGTAGATAATCAAATTGGGAGACATTTGAAAGTAGTTGATAAATTCAAGACAGCTCCGAGCAATTTTGACGTCGCGGCCAGACCTGGAAATTCCAAGCAACTCGTTTTTTATAATAATTTGTCAATTTATGGAACACTTGATGGAGCAATGCTTGTTGTGCACCATGGGTCAACATCCAGATATTCAGCAATAGTTATTACACGAGAGACTCGACCCAAAGAAGCCAGCGATTGCGCTCGGCGATCGTATGGGGAGAGAGAGACGCACATATGCATGCGAACGAATCAAAAACAAACATACATCGGAATCCGCGGAGCAAGAATACAACCTTGCTACGAATTGACCAAGACAATCAATAAACAATCGATACTGTTGTCGATACTCATATTTTTTATCTCTATTTGTTGTCTATATATTTGACATGTAATTCACAAATAGAAATTCTGATTCAGTTTCTGATTACAAAATGTATACACAAAGGTAGAAATTCCGATGTATTCGAATAATGTCTATAATTTAAACTATTTCTATAGAAAATAAAACGTAGGTGAGAGTACGAAGTAAAGAAAACAAACAACCTGTTTTGTTTATTTTTTATTTTCGATAGAAATAACTGGTTTTTTGAATTATCTATATTATTCCATATTATTCCAAAATATGAATAAATTTTCGATTTTGGTGAATACATTGTCGCACCACTAAACGCCCTCCAAGCATTCGTGCTCCGGGGATTCCGATGTATGCTCATTATGATTTATGAATTGACTTAATTAATGAATAGCAATTGTTTCAGTAACTCGTGAGTCGCGGAACTCCGTGGACAAGTGTGAGTTGTGTGGGAAGCGATGCCACACCCGCAGCAAGCTGAGGGAGCACATAGACTGGGTGCACCGGGGCATCAAGTTCTACTGTCACATTTGTCAGAAGAGTGAGCACATTTTTTATTCAATAATCTGAACGGGAAAAAAATCTCATCTAAATAATAAAAATTGTGAGAAAATTTGTAACATTTTATATAATTACAAAAAAACATCTGTGGTAGTACTACATAATACTATAAAATGCTGTAAATTGTCTTTTTTTTTAGTATGAAACATTTATTCGAATGAAATATACAGCCTATAATAATATTAAAGAAAAAAAAAAATACTACGTAACATAAAATAGAAACATAATAACAAAATAAAAACATAAATTAACAAATAACCTATAAATAAAAATATTCATCCATCATGGGGATCAACGGCATGGTCCCCATGACGGATGCTGCGTTCCCCCGTTGAATAGCAATGCTACGAGAATTCGCTGCTTGAAGTACGTCCCGGCCCGACGGTCCCCGGGTGCCTCAATAAGCTGTTATCCTATTTTTTATTTTTTATGTTAAAGAACCCAAAAATAGTAACCGAGTAGAAGCATTATATCTCAGATAGTAATTGTTGAAAATAAAGATTTTCTTTATGACAATTAAATTCTCATTCATTTGAATTTGCAGATTACACATCAAAATCCAGACACATGGAAATGAACCACGGAAATGGCAAAAAGTGCAAGATTTGCGACACGTGGCTTCCGACCAAAATGCAATACCACGTCCATATCAACCAGAAACACAGAGAGCAAATGCAACGATGCAACTGCGGTGCTCTAATTTCTTCCAGCAAAAAACATGACAAACACACTTGCACAAATAAAACATTAGTCTGTCAGTTCTGTGCGAAAATATTCAAAAACACGAGCAGCTTCAACATACATTTGAAGAGGCACACAAACGAAAAACCGTTTCAGTGTGACATTTGTACGAAGATGTTTAGCAACAAAGGAGATTTGGGAAGACACAGGCAGCGGCACACCAATCCTAAGAACATCAAGTGTCATTTCTGCCCGTCTATGTTTAGGACTAGAAAGTGAGCGCTTAATTTGTTTCATAATTTTTTTAAGCGAAGCTTTTTAATGCACATTTGGTATGGGGGACCTAACTCGTAAAAAGTGAAACGTCTCGAACAAAAGTACGAACGGAAATTACTCCACATTGGCTGCGCTGCCCAGCGCCATCTATGAAGTCTTTTGAAGTCGAAGCATTGTATAAGTTGAATATCGTATAGTTGGCGCTATCCCGATAAAAATTAAATTACTAATTGAATTATAATACAAAGCGTAAGAAGCTTCGCTTTTGTCGGGTGTCCCGCGACATCTTACCTTTTTTTTATGAATACTAGCATGGTTGGCCTGAGCACCAAATATGCGTGTAATTTCAATCCATGCCATGTCATTCATTTAGTCGCTGTAAGCTATACTGAATTGGACAGAAAACTCAGACTAATATAGTTTATGTAAAAAGAGAAAATCTAGAACACAGAAATTTTTTGAGAAATATACTAATAACAAAAAATTCTATATTTAATAATAAAATTAAACTAATGTTTAAAGATAATGTTGTTGTTTGTTTTAAGATAATGTGTAAATAAATAAACTAAACTAAACTATATAAATTAAACTAAACTAATAATAAAAATTCAATGTAAATTCTGATTCTGAATTAACATTTGACTAGTTTCTTTCAATAAAAAGGTTTTTTGTTTTTCAGAGACTTAAGCGCGCACATAACAATGCACGACGAGGGTTCGAAGCGGTATCCGTGTGGTGTGTGTGGCAAGAAGTTTCGCCGCTCCGACCACCGCAACAACCACCAGCGCAACGTACACAGGCTGGACGACGCCAAACTCGAGAGCGGCGCGCACACCATGCTGAACACATTCCGCTCTTGAAATAGTGTCCTTTTTTTATTTATTTGGATGTGGAAATCCAGTCTTTAAAAAGGCTTCCGTCCGATGCAAATCAAGGTCCCAAGTGTGACACTTTTTTGTCCTTATTCTTTCGTAAAAATTCGGGTGTGTTTTGTTTACCTGGAATTTAACAAATCCGTATGTGCTTCTAAATAAGTGAATCCTCACTTGTATACCGTTTTGTTGTTAACTTAATTATCTTTCAACAGCCCATAGAGGTTAATGCTCTGGCTTCTTTACTTTACGAAATAATTGAGGGTATAACCCAATTTTTTTAACTGTGCACTTCGAGCTGTCAAAGTCTTTAGGTTCTCAGCACTGAATGCACCCTCCCCGCTTACTTCCTAACCTCACCGCCGACGCCTAATCAGTACGGAGTGCAGATCGTACTGATTGGCGTCGGCGGTGAGGTGAGGAAGTAAGCAGGGAGGGTGCATTCAGTGCTGAGAACCTAACGACTTTGACAGCTCGAAGTGCACAGTTAAAAAAATTGGGTTATACGTGCGCGCGGGTGCGTTAAATATTTAGGAAGCCAATAGGTTAACTAGGTGTCATGTGTCAGTACTTCTTTTTGGATTTGCTGGTTAAAGCCTGACCAGGAATATATGAGGGGCCGCCATATTGCGGAATTTCGTTGGAACTAATTTCTTACACTGGCCACAATTATGTTTGATGCTTAATAATCTGTTGTCAATGTCAAAATTGCTTCTGAACTGACATTTAGGTAAAACGTTATGTCATTGTAGTGAGATTGTCATGAATTGGCCGCCGTAATGTACAATTAGGTAATTATTTTTTGTTCTATCTAGGTGTATCTCAAGCATCTATTTACCGAATAGCAAACAAAAGAGGTACGTAAATATTATTCGTTCTGAACAAAAAACACTTTTTGACTTTACAGAAATACGAAACGTTCGAATAAAAATAGCTTAGGTTAAGTTTTTCTGATCTAGGATTTTGTATATCTTATTGTGTATTTCAGTGCAAAAGTACATTTTGAATAAAAACATCGGCCAATTCAATATGTGCGTACTATACTGAATGTTGCTATATAAATCTAAAAAGTGGCTCCATCTTGACAGGTCTCATATATTCCTGGTCAGGCTTTACATTGAACGGTATTGAAGTGGAAGACATGAACTTCGTGGCTGTTTCGACCAAATTTCAAAGATGTTTGTACTTATTATGTAGATAAAATTATGTACAAATGTGTTTGTACTATCAACACTTCTAATATTGAACTAATTTCTAGTGCACCACACACATTATTTTGTGATCAGTATTAAAATAAAAGGTTTGAAAAAAGGGTTTGTTTCATTCCCTGTATAATGATTGCGATGCTTTTTAGGGTTTCCGTATCCGTCGTACGGGACACTATTACTAAGCCTACGCCGTCTGTCTGTTTGTCTGTCCAATGGCTGTATCTCTTGAACCGTAATAGGTAGGCTGTTTAAATTTTCACAGAATATGCGTTATAATGGCCGATATACAACAAATAATAAAAATAAGAAAAATTAAAAAATTCCCGGGTCCCCATACAAGAACCGTGCATGCGTACTACTAACTTGACTTTAAATTACAGACCATCTACACATTGGGTGACATAAACTTTGATATTTCGTTTCGTACTTTGCCTTATCTAAGTAGGTACTTAGCAGTAAACCCTGAAACAAAGTAAATAAAAAATCAATACAGGAGATCCATAAGATAAAATGTATTTCAATGTTTACTTACATGCATACTCAATAAAAACACATTTATTGTACATCCAGACAAGATCAAATTACATGCAAATATTAATTACACTTGTGGACTCTTCTTTGTGAAAGCAACAACGTGGTCTACGTTGAGGTGATGTAAATTTTAGTCAGTGTAAAAAGCTCTTTTTATAAGGTTTCCGTATCCGGGTGACGGGTGTCCTCGTCCAAAAAAAACGGGTGTCCTCATACAAGAAAGTAAAAAGTGTATGCGCGCCATCTACCGAAAATAGTATTTGAACTAATATGAAGAATTTCATAAAACACGCCATAGATGATATGGCATATACGTGAGTGGCGCTGATCATGACATGGCGATACGGAACCCTCGGTGCACGAGTTTGACTCGCACTTGGCCGGTTTTTTTTATTACGACTTAAACAGTTGAATAAGAAGCGGTCTTGTGCGGTGACCCTAACAATCTAAGTCCGCGGATGGAGGAACATTTTGAAGCCGTTCATGGAGGCGATAGAGACGGCCACTTTGAGCCTTAAGTCCTTGTACGTTTGATTGGATGTCAGCCGAAACTCTCTGATGACGTTCACTACGATCGTTTTTATCAGCTTGGTCGCGAAGTACCGACCTGAAAAAAATATCAAGACATGACACGGTTTGCTCGCACATCACCCCTTACTTACACACATGATGTTAGCCTATATATAACACAGTGGCGCCCATACTTTTTTCTATGAAGATCTATCTGTACCTACTAACATCGACTTATATAAGGTGTTTCGTTAGTCATGGCATTAACTTCGGGAGGGTTACATACACACTCAAATAAACACGTTACGCAAAAAAAATTATTTATAGTATTTTCGAGAAATTTAACAAAACATGTTTTCTACCTAAATCGTTCTTGTGCCGCACTGCAAAGGTGTGGAACGGGCTCCCAGGGAATATCTTCCCCTACTCCTACAATCCACGGATCTTCAAATCGCGGGTTAATAGCCTTTCCCCAGCAACATTAGTCCACCTCCAAGCCGGACTGGCACCCCCTCGAGGGTGAAATTGGCTGCGCCTGAGGTTGCGACCTCGGACAGAGCCACCCAGTTCGGTAGCATATAAAAAAAAAACATTAACCTGTGTGTAACAGTAGGTAACTTGCATTGTACGGGGTCAATGACCGTACTATGTTCTGACGCAGAACAGCTGTTTGTTGTAAGTAAGTCACAAGGTCGCTATGATTGGTTTTTACAGCTACTTATTTGATTTTATTTTTTTGTTAGGAGAAAAAATGCTCCTATAAACATAGGTTTTCTTCTTACGTAAAGTGTTTATTTGAGTGTGTATGTAACCCTCCCGAAGTTAATGACATGACTAACGAAACACCTTTGGCTGAAAAGACTTCATTTTCACGCGAACGTAGTTTGTAAACAATTTGCGTTTTGTATCCCATGTTTTAATGGTGTGCAATAATTATATATTACCTAAATAATAAAAATATGTAGAGCAAAAAGTGACTTGTAGAAACATTTAACATTAACATTAAGTCCTGCGTGTAGGGATGCAATCCCTGCCCAGTGCGCGTGGTGCGGAGGTGGAAAGGGGACGGCGGGGTCGCGCTATACGCTGTACTTACCGCGGATGCGTACCAAATTAATCGGTTCTGCAGATCTTTCCTCCACAGAACTGGTAAACTATCTGGAACGCTCTCCCTGCCCACATATGTATTTCCCCCCAAGTACAGTCTCGGGTCCTTCAAGAGAGGCGTGAATGGGCACCTGTCCGGCCGGCATGGCATTCGCAATCGCAACCCCCGTGTACGACCGAATGTCCATGGGCGTCGTTAGACACCTTATGGGTGGCTCGGTGCCACATGTCGCGCTTTCTATGCAAAAAAAAGCTGACCAATCGGTGTTGTGCTGCAGGAACCCGCGATTGACAAAACCGACCACCAACATCAGCTGTCAAATAGACTTTTTTTTTATGGAAACTGACACGGTTGGCTACATCACCAACAACATCCGTGATGTCAGCCCATAACACCGGGTGAACTTGGTGCCACGTCAGTGCTTCCCTTCGGTCGTGCCGGCTACACTGAACTGGACGGAAAACACAAACTATTTACATAGCCGTTTCGACCGACCATTCATTCAGTGCGGTGGTATCAACCCGGGCGGGTTGAACGCTGCCACCTAGTAATATAAGAAGGGAGTCATATCCCTTCTTATACATATATCAGCTCACCCAAGCAATCCATAGGTCCCACACTGAAGGGCAGGTAGCAGTTGGCTGGTCGCCTGGCGACACTCTCGTCGGTGAAGTGGTCCGGGTGGAAGTCCTCCGGGTGCTCCCAGTAGCGCGGGTCCCGAGACATCTGGTATATTGGCGCGAGCAGCGAAGCCCCGGCCGGCAACGTACAGGAACCTGGAACGGACAATAAAAATATTCACTGAGAAACCGATAGGTATAACCCAAAGATTTTGGAAGGAAAGAAGATGTGTCATGAACGCCCACTCGTATCGGAAGCGCGACTGATAAGGAAGGTATACATCCGGAAGTTAACTAATATACTGACTGATCCGAAAGGTATACTGACTTATCTGGAAGTTATACTGACTTATGCGGATGGTATATCGACTGATACGGAGGATATACTATTGCAAGCAAGGATATACTAGAGCCAAGCAATTGTTCTTAAAAGATAAACTGTTAAAATCTGACAAATCAAAATGGCCTGGGCTATTATTAAAGAAGAAACAGGCAAGTCTCCTAAAAATAATGACACAAATATAGAATTAAAAATAGGAGACGACATTATTATAAAAATAGCTCAAGTGTTGCAAATCACTTTAATAAATATTTTTCTACTATTGCTCAAGAAACAACAAAACATGTCAAAGCAAGTACTGAAGCAGCATTAGAATATCTGGGAGGGAAGATACGCACCACTTGGAAATGAAACCATCACTTTTAATCCAGTATCGTTCTCCGAAATTAAAACAATTATTAGAGACCTTAAATCAAAAAACTCCCAGGACTTGTGGAATGTCTCACCTAAACTACTGAAGTCACTAAGTTTTAGTCTTATAGAACCATTAATTAGTGTTATAAATCAATGCTTTGAGGACGGCATATTCCCAGATTCACTCAAAATAGCTAGGTTAGTTCCATTGTTTAAAAAGGGATGTCATAACAATATTGGAAACTATCGTCCTGTATCTTTGCTTCCTGTATTTAGTAAAGTGTTTGAAAAGGCCGTGGAAAAAAGATTAATTAATTATTTTAATGATAACAACATCTTAAACTATAAACAATTTGGATTTCGCAAGGGCAAGTCTACAAGAGATGCCATTGCGTCAATGATAAAAGCTGTAATTCAATCATTAGATAATTCTAATCACACTTATGGCATCTTCTGTGATCTATCCAAGGCATTCGACTGTGTTAGTCATGACATAATTTTAATGAAATTAGAACATTATGGTGTAAGGGATAAAGAGTTGCGTCTTTGTAAATCATATTTGAGTACCAGAAAGTAGGTGTGTGATGTTAATGGTAATAAGTCTGGTGTAGAACCCATTTCTATGGGAGTTCCTCAAGGTTCCATACTGGGACCATTGCTCTTTTTAATCTATGTAAATGACATTTCTCGTTGTATTAAAGATGATATTGAGTAAGTAATGTTTGCCGATGACATATCTGTAGTTTTAAAAAATAAAAACATTGCGGAATTACGTGATTCCTTCATAGACGTAATTCAGTCATTAAAGTGTTGGTTTGATTCCAATAACCTCATATTCAATGTCAATAAAACAAATGTAATGCACTTTGCACTTGGGACTCACAGACGTATTGTTAATCAGGAAATTGTTAAAACAGCAGAAGATCTGACATTACATATTTCCAAAGTAATAACCTTTTTAGGAGTAATATATTTTTAAGAGTATACTGACTTATTATCCAGAAGGTATAATGGCTGTTCCGAAAGTGAATTTATACCGACTGATCCGGAAGCGATACTAATCTGAAAATAAGCCGACTGATGCAGAAGCAATACAGACTGATCGGAAAGTCCTCGGTGACAGTGCGCTGTATGACCGCGCCGATCGGGAAGAGCCGCACGCACTCCCTGAACACCCGGTCCAGGTAGGGCAGGCCCTTCAGCTCCTCACCGGAGAGGGGTTCTTCCGGTTTCCGGTCTCCGAGCGCCGACACGATCTCCGAGTAGAGACGATCCTGTATGTACAACAGGTACAGGCGTTTATTGTATAATTTCATCTATAGGTAGGTAACCTACGCTTGGACATGTCGAAAATTCCGCCAGTTCTAAATTCAAATGCGAAGAACTGACAAAAAAAAAACATAAAACCGACTTCCTAAAAAAAGTTAATCTAGAACCGCTGCAACTTCGTAGGGATGTCGGCGCCCTAAGCGTGTTCTATCCCCTATTCCACGGGGAGTGCTCGGAGGAGCTGTTTAACGCGATTCCGGCGTCCCCTTTCCACCTCCGTACAACGCGCACTGGGCAGGGATTGCATCCCTATACGCTGGACTTACCGCGGATGCGTACAAATCGGTTCTGCAGATCCTTTCTCCACAGAACCGGCAAACTCTGGAACGCTCTACCTGCCCACATATTTCCCCCCAAGTATAGTCTCGGGTCCTTGAAGAGAGGCGTGAATGGGCACCTGTCAGGCCGGCATGGCATTCGCAGCCCCCGCCTGCGTCCGAATGTCCATGGGCGCCGCTAGACACCTTATGGGTGACTCGGCGCCACATGTCGCGCTTAGTATAAAAAAAAAAAAAGAGTTAAACTAAAAAACTATTTAAAATAAAAATATAAAAACCGCCTTCAAAAATATATGAAATAAAAACCTAAAAAAAACGAACCCTAGAGTTGAAGGCGGTGCTAAAAAGGCTACACAAATCACAAAGGATATTATCATCCACTCATGTTTTCTTTCATGCATCATTTTTGCTTGCTTTAGCACCGCCTTCAACTCTAGGGTTCGTTTTTTTTTAGGTTTTTATTTCATATATTTTTGAAGGTGGTTTTTATATTTTTATTTTAAATAGTTTTTTAGTTTTACTTTTTTTAGGAAGTCGGTTTTATGTTTTTTAAAACTTTTTTTTTATTTCGCAGTTTTTTTTTTGTCATTTTTTGCTATTAATGTACTCGGCGGAATCGCTCGGCCTTCGGCCTCGCGATTCCGCCTCGCTTTCCAATCCGATCTTGACCCAACTAAAATAGGACCACGTCAGCTTCGATAGCTCAGTGGTGCAGACAGTCAACTGTCGCTATTGAATGTTAAGCAACGCTTTAAACTTAGAGACTCCCCTTCGTGCCCTTGTGATGGGGCTAGCACTCAAACCGTCCAGCACATTATCGCAGTGTCCAAGATTCTTAAGCGCGCGTTTCGACTTTGAGCACTCGGCAGCCATGAGTGTTGCACCAAGAAATTGGCCTACTCTTATGAGCGACCCTCAAATAAACAAAATGTTCGTGAAATATCTCGAAAAAATTGCCAATATCATTATTAGAGAGAACAAATAGGAAATAAATAAAATATTTTGGCTGTATATATTTGACGTATGTATTTATTAAATATAATTATGTATATATTTATATAGTAGTATAGTATGTATATAGTATTTACTCTCACCATTAATTTATTTTAGCAGTTTCAAAATTTGATATGACTAACCAGTCTCGGCATGTACAGCTGAGAAAACACGGGAACTTTAAAAAAAAAAAATGTTAAGCAACGCTGGGTGCGGTCAGTTCTTGGATGGGTGACCGCTGACCGTTGGAGGCTGACCGAGGTTCGGATTCCTCGTAAAACTGTAGGTCCCTTCCCTCCTAATCTTACTTGGTGGTAGGGTTTAACCTGCCCGGGTTGGTACCACCGCACTGAATTAAACGTCGGTCGAAACGGCTATGAAAATAGTTTGTGTTTTCCGACCAGTTCAGTGTAGTCAGCACGATCAAAGGGGGAAGCACTGACATGGCACTTAGTTTACCCGGTGTTATGGGCTGACATCACGGACGTTGTAGGTGATGTTGCAGAACTTAGTAGAATGGACAGACATAAACGTGTCACGGGACCCTACTTTTATTATAAAATAACCGTCGGAGGACCTTGGTTGAAAATTGTGAAATTTAGTAGAACGGACAGACATACATTTGTTACGGAACCCTACTTTTATTATAAAATAACCGTCGGAGGGCCTTGGTTGAAAATTGTAAAATTTAGTAGAACGGACAGACATACATTTGTTACGGACCCTACATTCATTTTGAAATAAATGTTAAATTTTGTAGAACGGACAGACATGCATTTGTTACGGAACCCTACATTCATCTTGCAGAACTTAGTAGAATGGACAGACATAAACGTGTTACGGAACCCTACTTTTATTATAAAATAACCGTCGGAGGACCTTGGTTGAAAATTGTAAAATTTAGTAGAACGGATAGACATGCATTTGTTACGGAACCCTACATTCATTTTTAAATAAATGTTAAATTTAGTAGAACAGACAGACATGCATTTGTTACGGAACCCTACATTAATTTTGCAGAACTTAGTAGAATGGACAGACATAAACGTGTTACCGAACCCTACTTAACAGTTGCACTCCGGGAGTGCCGGCAGATCCCGTGCCACTCTAACTTAACCCTTAATGCAATGACTTAAGGTTTCATTTTAAAAATGACGCTGACGCGATGTCGCGAGTTATACATTTTTTACCCACCTAAAAAAGTGCCAAGCGCCGCTAAAGAAGTTTTCACTTCAAAAACCTCAGGGTTATCCCCTTTCAAATAAAAAAAAAAAAGAATTTTCAAAATCGGCCCACAATTGACGGAGTAATCGCGTAACAAACATCCAAAAAAAGAAAACATACCGTTGAATTGAGAATCTCTTAGGTCTAAAGTAAATTGCTCGTGAAGACAAATGTAACGAGCCCAAACACGATGGGTTTATCATGTGTAGTTTAGGAGTTCCTATGGCCACCTTCTGTCTCCATCATCAGACCAGCTCGATGGTACTCGTACCATAATAAATTAAGCGCACCTGGCCGGTCAAAAAAGATAAAAAATTTCAAATTTAGAATATTCATGAAACAAGGGTCCGAATATGTATCACTAGTATATCGATTCATGTATTTCAACAGGACAGAGAAAATTTCAAAATATTAGGTATTTAATACTTTTTAGATCTTTTTTTTTGTTTTTTGGAAATCGGTTTAATATTTTTTAAAACAGTTTTTATTTCATTCTTTGTAGTAATATTATTAGTAATATTACATAAAAAAGAATAATCGAAATCGAATAATCGAAATCGATTGAAGTGGTACAGAATTATTCGCCATATGTGTCAGACTGCAAATTGCTGAATAAGTCCACATCACAAAAGTTTTGCTGAAGGTAACCACACACCATACTAATTTATCAAACTGAAAATTGCCGAAAACGACCACATCACAAGTTTTGCTGAAGGTAACCACACACCATAGTATTATGCTGATTTTTCGAAAACCACTGAACCAATTTCGATAAAATTGAAATGGGACCACCTCGGAAGTATGACCTAACTAACGAAAAAAGAATTTTCTAAATCGGCCCTCAATTGACGGAGAAATCGCGTAACAAACATACAAAAAAAAAAATACAAAAAAAAAAAAAATAAAACATACAGACGAATTGAGAACTTCCTCCTTTTTTGGAAGTCGGTTAACAAACTTCGCTAGTCACAATGTTTTGTTAGTACCTTATAAGTATAAGATTATAGTAACTTACAATAATTAACCCATACTAACCGCTCACAAGAGCATTAATATTTACAGCATAAACATGAATACTCAAGAATGTGACCACTCTGCCTATTTACATTACCTATATCTGGTGTATAGTGCCATCGCCAATTTTGATACTTCATATATCAAGTCAAATAAAAAACAATTAGTTTACGTTTATTACAAAGAAATGTAGATTTAAAGTGTATCAAAGTGTATGTGTACAGGCGTTTTGTCACTGAGCAATCCAAACGGGTCGTAACGGCTATGTAAATAGTTCTTGTTTTCCGCCCATTTCAGTGTAGCCGACATGAAATGAAGGGAAGCACTGACATGGTGCACCTTGTTCACCCGGTGTTATGGGCTGACATCACAGATGTTGTAGGTGATGTAGCCAACCGTGTCAGTTTGCATAAAAAAACAATCTATGGTATGGCACCTACCTTCAGCTGGTCGGAGCATGCCCTCTGGCCCATCTGACCTTGAGAGTCTGTCTGTGTGACAAATGGCGAATAATTCTGTACCACTTCAGCCGATTTCGATTATTCTTTTTTATGTAATATTACTAAAAAGAATGAAATAAAAGCGAGGCGGAAGGCCTCGCGATTCCGCCGAGTACACTTAATAAATTAGTAAAAAAAAACTGTAAAATTAAACACTATTTAGAAAAAATATAAAAACCGACTTCAAAAATCTATGAAATAAAAAAAATCGAACCCTAGAGTTGAAGGCGGTGCTAAAGCAAGCAAAAATGATGGATGAAGGAAAACATGAGTGGATGATATCCTTTTGTGATTTTGTGTTGCCTTCTTTTGCACCGCCTTCAACTCTAGGGTTAGATTTTTTTTATTTCATACATTTTTGAAGTCTGTTTTTATATTTTTTATAAATAGTTTTTTACTGATTTTTATATTATAATTAGTTACCTATAAATATATATTTACCCTGTTGTTTGTTAAAATATCTCTTTCTTATATTGTTGTTGTGTTAAAGGAATCTTCTTCTTGTTCTTTTAATTTTTTTTATATACTATTTGATTCCTAAATAAATAATTAAAAAATAGACTCGATTACCATTGATTTTATAGGAGTTAAATCAATGTCGATTACATAAAAAAAAATTAAATGGTTCTCTTATGTGCTCACCTGGTACGCAGGATGGTAGGCCATCATTAGCAGCATGTAGGAGGCAATTTTCGCCGATGCTTCTTGGCTCTGTAAAATACATACCTACGCGTCAGAACAGTGCATTCAGTTAATGGGGAGATGTTTGACAGGATTGAACCGACAATGATGTTGATTTTGTACCGTGTGGGGTCGGTACTTAAAAAGAATAGTCCCACTGCATCTCTCCCCGTCGCATGTCGTAAAAGTCGACTAAGGGATCGTCAGCCTCGGCAGCTTAATGGTGCGGTCAGTTATTGGATGGATGACCGCCCGACTGTTGGAGGCTGACCGTGGTTCGGATACCACGTTAAACTGTAGGTCCCTTCCCTTCTTACCTTACTAGGTGGTAGGGTTTATCCCGGCCGGGTTGGTACCACCGCACTGAGCGAAACGTCGGTCGAAACGGCTATGTAAATAGTTCGTGTTTTGCGTCCAGTTCAGTGTAGCCGGCGCGAAATGAAGGGAAGCACTGACATGGCACCTAGTACACCCGGTGTTATGGGCTGACATCACGGATGTTGTAGGTGATGTAGCCAACCGTGTGAAGTTTCCATAAAAAAAAAAAATTATTGAAACTAACCGAAGTAAATATAGTGTAAGTTTCTCCAAGCATTTCCTCTAAATCCAACTCTTCTGACAGTATGAATCTGTCGATAACGCCCAGTTCCGTGTTCTTTAAGCTGTCTTCGTTGGTGTCCAAGCTGAAATCGCCCTTAGCCACAATATCCTTAAGGCACCTTTTCCTGTGCCCGATGATGGCTAAACTGAATTCATTGGACATCTTGTGGAACAGTTTGGAGAAGCGATAGGCATCCGTGAACCAGTAGAGCAAGTTGATTTGGTAGTACCACTTGGTCATTCTGTCGAAGACGTCCGTGTAAAATCTGAAACACATTATTTTTGTCATTAAAGGTGCCTGAGATGGTTGGCTTTTTTAATATAATGCGGTATGAATGGCTGTGTAGCCGACACCAGGAGAGATTTTTTTTATGGAAACTGACACGGTTGGCTACCTCACCTTCAACCAACAAGCACAGACCTTCAACATCCGTGATGTCAGCCCATAACACCGGGTGAGCTAGGTGCCATGTCAGTGCTTCACTTCATTTCATGTCGGCAACACTGAACTGGACGGAAAACACGAACTATTTAGTTAGCCATTTCCTTCAGTGCGGTGGTACCAATCCGGGCGGGATAAACCCTAAGGAAAGATAATAGCAATGACATCGCATCCGATTCCGACCAATGTGTAGGTAGTGTGGCTTGGACTCTTGATCTCAGGGTCCGAAGTTCGAATCCGATCTACATGCACCAATGAGTTTTTTCGAACGGAAAAATGTACGTGCATACCTACACCTGCTGCTTCACCGTTCGGAGCCGGTGTAAAACTGTAGGTCCCTTCCCTTGCCCCTTACTAGGTGGTAGGCTCAAATTCTAGCCACTGGGTTGGTAACACCGTACTGGATGTAAGATGGCCGCATAGCAGCCTCGGTTGTGTTCTCCTCTATTCGCCAGCAATCCAAAAGGAAGTATTTTTTATTTTTTTATTTTTTATTATTTTTTATGGAAATAGACACGGTTGGCTACATCACCTACAACATCCGTGATGTCAGCCCATAAACCCGGGTGAACTTGGTGCCACGTCAGTGCTTCCCTTCGGTCGTGCCGGCTACACTGAACTGGACGGAAAACACAAACTATTTACATAGCCGTTTCGACCGACCTTTCATTCAGTGCGGTGGTACCAACCCGGGCGGGTTAAACCCTACCACCTAGTAATATAAGAAGGGAGTCATAGCCCCTAAGGAAGTCTCCGGTATGGCACCTCCTTGGAGGTGATATTGTCCGGTTGGAGCTCGGCCCCACCCATACCGGATTACACATGGTAACATTGGTAATTGCATACGCACCTATCTGTCAATCGTATGAGGTCGTGAAGGTGCGGTAGTGCCATTGTCTCTTCTTTGCTTAGCGCCATTAATGTTTCTGCAATAATTATTAACATAAAAAACCATATTGTGTACTTACATAAAAACATCTAATAAAAATCGAGGGGGCGGGCTTCCATTGCGAACAACTAGTAAAAAAAAAACCATAAACGGCCCCAAAACACTGCTTGTAGAAAAGACTTAGCCTGCGGAAATGAAAACGGGGGCCAAAAGTAAAAAAAAATTCTCCGGCGTTGCGGGAAGTGCAGCCCCCGTCCGCCCGCCGCGCCGTAACAAAGCGCAGGTACCCGTGTGAACCGGAGCGGCTGAGGCTGGTCGCCGAAGGCGACCAAAAAGCCGAAGCTGCGAAGGCGAGGTTTTTTTAAATCTAACTTTTATTTCACGCTTTAAAAAAAACCGCACGAAAATCCGCCCACTTTTTAAGGTAATAAATTGTTTGATTACTTAATTACTTTATTATTTGATAACAAAAGCTAACAACCATCCCGATTAAATCAGCTTTCCAATAAAAAAAACCGCATCCAAATCGGTCCATCCGTTTGGGAGCTACAATGCCACAGCAGACACACCCATACACATACACATATACACCTGTATACACATACACGCACACATACACACACACACATTAAACTTATGACACCCCTCTTCTTTCGTTGGGGGTTAAAAAATCTCGTCCATCGCTGCGCTGTCGGAAAGGATCAGTTTTTTTTTAATGTTCCAAATTGATTGACTACTTTTCCGGCTTCCGGCCGAACATTTACCACAAGCACAAAAAGCGGCAGTGGGCTGGGCCTAAGAGACGACGACCGTTGCAGTAACCGTGTCCTACCCTGGCGGCCAGAGCTGCGCTTCGTGCGCACGAAGCGCAGCTCTGCTGGCGGCCGTGGACGCGAAAACGGAGTGTGGGGAGAAGACCACCCGCCACCGCCAGGTGAGACGACGACATCAAGTACGTCGGCGGAAAGCAGTTGCTCCGTACCGCCGAAGGCCTGGAGGAAAATTGGAGAGGCATATGTCCAGCATTGGACTCATACACGCTGACCGTCTGAAACATTTACCGCCCTTCAGACTTGACTTTCTTTTTAACAAGTGGAAGGCGCAACAAGTGGTGGTAGGTATACGCACGTTCTCGTCCCCCTGCCGAAGAGCGGCAGGTCTGCGGTCTGACAGCGCCCACCAGCATAAGCAGGAAGACGCTGCTGTCAGTACATTCTGCCCCTCGGCGGAGGTGCGGAACGCAGCCCAAGCCGAATTGGTGTCTAGATTCCGTCTCACGAAAGAAGTCCCACGGCAATATATGGAAGTGTATGACCGTCGCGTCGTCGCGTCGTTCCGCGTCTGCGGGACTTCTTTCGTGAGACGGACTTTACCCACAACTGCAGCTACAATCTTCGCAGTCGCTCGCGTTTGGCAGGTTTTTTTTTTTTTTTTTTTTTATGGAAACTTGACACGGTTGGCTACATCACCTACAACATCCGTGATGTCAGCCCATAACACCGGGTGAACTAGGTGCCATGTCAGTGCTTCCCTTCATTTCGCGCCGGCTACACTGAACTGGACGGAAACACGAACTATTTACATAGCCGTTTCGACCGACGTTTCGCTCAGTGCGGTGGTACCAACCCGGCCGGGATAAACCCTACCACCTAGTAAGGTAAGAAGGGAAGGGACCTACAGTTTAACGTGGTATCCGAACCACGGTCAGCCTCCAACAGTCGGGCGGTCATCCGTCCAATAACTGACCGCACCATTAAGCTGCCGAGGCTGACGATCCCTTAGTCGACTTTTACGACATGCCACGGGGAGAGATGCAGTGGGGCTATTCTTTTTAAGTACCGAACCCACACGGTACGGTACGGTACGGTACGGCAGGTAGTGTTCTGTTAACCGCGGGTACGAACGACCGCAATCAGGCACTCGCCCTGACATAGCCGACTATCATTGTCTCCCTCTACGGAGACAAGCCATGCTGCATCGTCATAGCCCCACTGCGACGTTGCTATCGCTTACTCGCTCTCGCTTGCCTACCGATGACAGGAGCGAGAGAGAAACACGAAGATTTCGTCGGTCGCCCGATGAAGGGTGAGCGATTTCATGTTTCTCTCTCGCTCCTGTCATCGGTAGGCAAGCGAGAGCGAGTAAGCGATAGCAACGACGCAGTGGGGCTATGACGATGCAGCATGGCTTGGTCTCCGTAGAGGGAGACCAATGATAGTAGTCTATGGCCCTGATGATGGACTGCACGCGCCGCCAGTCCGAGATGTCGCGTCATCGGCTAAAATGACCGCTAGTACCAACCATTGTAAGCCAAATACTAATAATATTTATATTATCAGCCTCGATAGCTCAGTGGTGCAGATAGTCGACTGTCGCTATTAATGGTTAAGCAACGCCTGGCCGGTCAGTACTTGGATGGGTGCCCGCTAGACCGTTGGAGGCTGACCGTGGTTCGGATTCCACGTAAAACTGTAGGTCCCTTCCCTTCTCACCTTACTATAGGTGGTAGGGTTAAACCCGCCCGGGTTGGTACCACCGCACTGAATGAAACGTCGGGCGAAACGGCTATGTGATAATAGTTTGTATTTTCCGTCCAGTTCAGTGTAGCCTGCACGACCGGAGGTAAGCACTGACGTGGCACCTAGTTCACCCGGTGTTATGGGCTGACATCACGGATGTTGTGTAGGCGATGTAGCCAACCGTGTCAGTTTCCATAAAAAAAATATATATTCATGGTGAACTAAAAGTATTAATTGGTATACGTACGGCAGACAGAATAGCTGGTAGTCATGACGACGTGGTCGTAGACGTCGAGTTCGCCGGCTGCCGCCGCTCCGCGCAGGCGCACCAGCAGATCCCGCGTCTCCCGCGCGAAAACCGCGCCGTAGCTCTCGATCGCGCGCTTGCCGTAGTTCGGACTCGCGATCTTGCGGTGCCGCCGCCATGCTGCTCCTGTTTGTGGGGAATTTGGAGATTGAGAATGTTGGTCGTGAAATGATTACGTAATGAAATGAACCTCCTCCTGAGTGTGTGCGTGTTGACTTTCAACACGAAACACGGCTCCCGTGAAAGCATTTTATACGCAGCCCGGCCGGGGGCGACGCGGGGGCGGCGCGGGGGCGGCGCGGGGGCGGCGTGGGGGCGGCGCCGGGCGGTATGGCGCGGCACCTATTTTGCCGTCTCTAGGATCGACGCAAGGTTCCTCTCTCTGTGGTCCCATTCTGCTGTGGCGATGTTTTAGCGTGCAGACTCCGCAGTCCGCACAGATGGCCAAGCAAGGCCATTGACGACTCAAAAGCACCTTAAGGCGCGTCTCCTAAGGCCGTCTCCTGCGCATGTTTTTTTCGAAACATTACACAAGAAACATCGAAACATTGGGGCGTGGCCATCCACACACATCTTTCTGAAAACTCTCTCAAAATTGCTAATCTTGCTCTCAAGCTGTGTTTTCGATAGATATGGGCGGTGTTATTATGTGGCTAGTCACTAAATATTTGTAAAAAAATATATAAAAAAAAAATACCCTGCGCAGTTTCTTGTCGGCTCTTGTTCGTGGGTGTAATCGAACCGGATAGAACAAATTGTGACAAGTTCGAGTGCAGTCTAACTGCCATATGAATGATCAATAAATCAATACAATACAATTAGTATGAAAACAAAAGTTTTTGTGTAATGTTTTTTTTTTTTTTATGGATACTGACACGGTTGGCTACATCACCTACAACATCCGTGATGTCAGCCCATAACACCGGGTGAACTTGGTGCCACGTCAGTGCTTACCTTCGGTCGTGCCGTCTACACTGAACTGGACGGAAATCACAAACTATTTACATAGCCGTTTCGACCGACCTTTCGTTCAGTGCGGTGGTACCAACCTGGGCGAGTTAACCCTACCACCTAGTGATATAAGAAGGGAGTCATATCCCTTACTCGCCTTTTACGACATACACGGGGAGAGATGCAGTGGGGCTATTCTTTAAAAGTACCGGCCCCACACGGTACACGCGTAATGTTTCGAAAAAACATGCGCGGGAGACGCGGCTTTAGGTAGGGGCTCAAACGAGGGCTCAAATCATACAGCAATACAGTGTTACAAGATTTATACGTTAATTGCACCTTACGAGGCGGTAGGATCAAATTGTAGCCGACTGGGTTGATACCACCGTACTGGATGTAAGATGGCCGCATATAGCAGCCTCGGCTGTGCTCTCCTCTAGTCCAGTATAGCCAGGAATCTAGGGAAGTCTCCGGTATGGCACCTACCTTCTCGGAGGTGATATTGGCTGATCGGAGCATGTGCTTTGGCCCCTCCGCGACTCAGCCACCCATACCGGATTACATAAAAAAAAAAGATGTACACACCAGAGCCGCTGAGGATGCCTCCGCCGATGTATTCCGCCATGAACTTGTAGGAAGGACCCTTCACGCTCATCCGCGGACTGGAGAGTACCAGCTGCCAACAACGAAGTTATTCATTCATTCGTACTTTTTTGACGTGATAACGTCACGTCTTATAAATTGATGAACACAGGCTGCACGCACGAAAAAGTGTCACGTTCCATCTGAGCCTGTGTGTGCAAGCGAGAGCGCGTAACAAGCGATAGAGTGGCACAATCGGCCCAAGCGTCGGCTTGTAAAAGTACCAGGGCAGTAGAAATTAAAAGCAGGTTACTCGTACCATAATATATTAAGCGCATCTGGCCGAAAATATTTCAAATTTAGAATATTCATGAAACAAGGGTTGTATGACGTTAAACTGTAGGTCCCTTCCCTTCTTACCTTACTAGGTGGTAGGGTTTATCCCGGCCGGGTTGGTACAACCGCACTGAACGAAACGTCGTCGGTCGAAACGGCTATGTAAATAGTTCGTGTTTTCCGTCCAGTTTAGTGTAGCCGACATGAAATGAAGGGAAGCACTGACATGGCACCTAGTTCACCCTGTGTTATGGGCTGACATCACGGATGTTGTAGGTGATGTAGCCAATCGTGTCAGGTTCCATAAAAAAAAAAAGCTTTAGAAAGATATAATCTGGTTGTAGAGCGTCGTCCCTGTCGCACAGAGACGTGCGACAGGGACGACGCTCTACAACCGGCTCGTCTCTTTTTCAATACTCCACGTTCATTACTTGCTGCCGGGTACTGTGTTTGTTAGCTTACATTTTACAGAGTGGTAGGTATATGGTACAAAACCTTGCAATCGGAACCACCACATGTTCCCTGGTTTCAGACGTGCAATTTCCAGAGGCCTAAAATAGTGTTCTGGCCACATGCCATTCATCATCGTCATCAGCCTGTATCGGTCCACTGCTGGACATAGGCCTCTCCCATAGGTAGCCGGGAGTGGATGGATGAGAAGAGCGGAAGACCGCGTGTGGTGGCGTGCCTTGGGAGAGGCCTATGCCCACATGCCATTAAATAAATTTAAATTTCTCATGAAAAAGAGAGATTCACCAAATTGTGATTGGTGCAATAAGGAGGATGATATATACCATTTGTTGATGGAGTGTGGTCAGAATGAGGAATTACGAAGGAAATTGCAGGCTTCACTCAGGGTGGACAGACTTAATTTCTTTTTTTTTATATTCATAGACTGTTCGTGTGAAGGATTTAATATGTGTATTGGAGTTTGTTAAACGTTCTCTATCCCTTAGGGACTCTGAGCCCTGAGGAATCGAGAGGAAAGGTACCATGGGGCTGATATTGACGAATTGCTTTGTTAAAAGCCCTAAAAATAAATTAAATTAAAAAAAATTACAGGTAGGTAGGTAGCATGCATTAACCGATATTACAAAATGCAAATTTTCCAAATAAATTAATTTAATGTTATTATAAATAAACTTGATTGCATATTATTTTGCAGAATCGCTTCAAAGTTTGAGCAATTTTAGCGCTCGGAGCCATCAATCTTACTTTATTGCTTACGTAATTATTAAACTTCTCTGCCGTGCAAAATACTTATTATCAATACTAATAATAAATCTGTAAGGGATGGTCATGGAGTAAGTTACTTTGTTGATATAGCTGTTGTAGACTATAGGTATGATACTTAAACTAAATTGACGATTTTTAGAAATATTTCCTTTACGTATGATGTATGTATGTTTCTCCATAACTCTTAAATCGATCATCCGAATTCATTGAAACTTAGTATAGGCACATTTAACTATACAAGACACAGGATAGACTAAATAAAATTCAGTTGCGGTTACGCTAGGATCTGGCTCTCATACAAACCGAATTGTTACGCGCGCCGAAATAAATGCACCGTAGCGGGCTTATTTACTTTCTTCTTTTTAAATACGAATTTCACGCGAGCGAAGCCGCAGGCAAAAGCTAGTTACGAAATATTTTTTTCCAAGTTTACCTTGTACTACCACATTTAATTTTTAGCACGGTCATTGCATACAGGTTCTTCACAAATACATAAAACATGAATCGTCATAAATTCTTTTTTTCGGTAGGTTTTCCCGTACCCCGTACGGTTGGATTATTCTAACAGAATATTGTGTTATTATGACGGATAGCTATACAAGAAATAATAAAAAATCTAAAATTTTAAAATTCATGGGGTTCCTCCAAAGAGGTTTTATGTATTAGTTCCTCATACAAGAATATTAACGCTACTAAATAATAGATGGTATTAGTTTGCATTGCAGACAGAAAATAATTTTTTTTATAGTAGATAACTGACATGGTTGGCTACTACTTCCGTGATGTCAGCCGATAACACCTTGGAGAACTATGTATGTGGTGCCATGTCAGTGCTTAAAATTTTCGCAGAATATGTGTTGTTATGGCCGATATAACAACAAATAATAAAACAATAAAAAGTAAAAAATTCACGGGGGTCCCCATACAAGAAACTAAAAGTATATGCGCGCCCTCTACCGAAAACAGTATGAAGCATTTTAACTAATCCATAGATGGCGTGAGTGGCGCTGGCCATGACATGGCGTTACTGAACCCTTGGTGCGCGAGTTCGACTCGCACTTGGCCGGTTTCTGTTCAAACATGTGATACGAATAATTTTTATTTTCTATTTTTCACATTATGTATAAAATTTTGGGCAGTAGTCCAACGAACTGAAGGCTCTTACGAGCGATTATGGTCAGGACGGAAACATCGATTGCTTTCAATTACCAAACGTTATAAAAGTCAACTTTGAAGAGGGTCTACGTGGCTGAGAATACATCAATTTGTTGGATAAATCGCATTTCAAATGTGTTCCTAAGTATTAATTTTGTTGGAGGGAGATTAATTTTCAACGTATATTTATGCTTTTTGTGGACTTATGAAAATGAAAATTAATAAGTTTTATTTTTCTTGTTTAACACACACGACAGTTTATGTAACACATAAAGCAATAAATAAACAAGAAAAATTGGACCTGCCACAGCCTTGGTCCCTCCCCACTGAGCCCTGGAGCTGATGAGAGGGACGCTGATTTTAAGTCAGTCCCAGGTACGCAATACACTATAGGTACTACTTTAACAATAAACCCTAACTAACCTATAATTAACCACAGTAAACAGAAGAAAAGGATATTAAGGAAAGTAACGCTACATTTGACTCCGAGCCAGCCACCCATAAGGTGTCTTAACGACTTTCATGGACATTCGGTTATATGCGGGGCTGCGAATGCCATACCGGCCTGACGGGTGGGCCTATCTTTGGGTGGGCCATTCACGCCCGTATTGAAGGACCCGATACTATATAATGAGCAGGGAAAGCGTTCCAGAGTTTACTGGTTCTGAAGAGGAAAGATCTGCAGAACCGATTGGTATGTATCCGCGGTAAGTCCAACGTGTAGGGATGCAATCCCTGCCCAGTGCGCATGGTGCGGAGGTGGAAAGGGCACGGCGGGATCGCGTTAAAAGCTCCTCCGAGCACTGCCTATAGAATAAGCGATAGAACACAATTAGGAAGCCGACATCTCTACTAAGTTGCAGTGGTTCTAGATCGCGGGACACTTCTGGGTCACCCACTAGTCGCACGGCTCGACGCTGGATCGAGTCCAGAGGCGCAAGCTGGTATTTGGCAGAGCCATGCCACAGGTGCGAGCAGTACTCCAAGCCGGACCTGATTTGCGATTTATACAAAAGCAGCTTTTGGTCCGGCGTGAAGTACAGTCGCACCTGTCATCACATATATGCGTAAAGTCAGTCAGTGAGTCAGTCAGTCAGCGTGTATACTGCTGGACATACGCCTCTCCAGTTTTCCTCCAATCCCGGCCTTCAGCGGTGCTGAAGGCCGGGTTTTCGCCAACATACTTGATGTCGTCTTCCCATCTGGCGGGTGGTCTTCCCACACTCAGTTTTCTCGTCTACGACCCCAAATGTAGGACAGGTTACTCTAACGGTCGTCGTCTCTTCGGCTGACGTGCCCAGCCCACTGCCATTTTGGCTTGCCAGTTGAACTCGGTTAAATTGCATCACAATATCGACCACTATAAGCATAATATTACGACAAGATCAAGCAGCAAGTAAGGCACAAAGACAACTTACTGCCGGATTGCTGTAGAAGGACAGTGCCAAGGTGAGAGGTGTCTACACTGTCGAACTTTAGCACGGCATCTTGTCTTTATCTCTTAGTTGCCACGACATTCACGTGGAGTTTGTAGTACGCGCGTTTACTTTACTTGGAATGTTTCTCTTCAAATACAAGATTTATTTCCAGAAAGTCTGTACAGGCGAAGACGAGTTTGCACAGTTGACTGACGCTAAATACACAGCGTCGCAGTAGAATAACTTCTTACATACATACTAGATACAGTTAACATATTATATTATTGTAACATTCAAATGGTTTCTGTCTGTCGGTTTGTTATCTATCACTCTACGCCACGCGTCCATTCAGGCGACGCGACGTCTAGGCCTGATATTTTGCATGGACTTCACCCCACGTCGTCAGCCGACGGAACGACGTAGACTGTGACGACGGACCGACTTTGGCAGCAGACAGATGGACGTCGTCACCAGCCAATGAATCGACGTTGACTGTGACAGTTCGACGTTGTCAACCGACGGCTAGACGTAAATGGTGACGACGCTCCGACTATTTGCCAGCAGACGAATGGACATCTTCGGCAGCCGACAGATCGACGTTGTCAGCCTACGCATTGACGTAGTGACGACGGACCGACTTTGGCAGCAGATGGATGGACGTCGACGGACGACGGATCGACGTCGGCAGCGGGCGGATCGACGTCAGTCGTTCGCAGCGCAGCCGACACGCGGCGTATCGACGAACTGTCGACTGACGACGAATCGACATCGGTATCTGACGACGTTGGCAGCGGAAGGATCGACATTGACTGTGACAGTTCGACGTTGTCAACCGACGAATCGACGCAGATTGTGACCTACGAACGACGGACCGTCTTTGGCAGCAAACGAATGGACGTCGACTGACGACGGAACGACTTCGGCAGCCGATGACGGATCGACGACGTCAGTCGTTCGCAGCGCAGCCGACGCGCGACATGTCGACGTAGAATGAATACTGACGACGAATCGACAACGGCAAATTCAAATTCAAATTCATAAACTTTTATTGCAAACAAATAAAACAGAAAACATAAAGAAAAAAAAAACATAATAAAAACAAAAATAATTAAATTCTTATAACAAAAAAAAGAACAATAGAAAACAACACATTGCTCGCAGAAGGGACGCGGCACAGCTCTCATTCCTACAGCGAACGATAGGAACGCTGATTTTAAGCCTAATAATATGTTGACATAATTTCGACTAAGTACTTACTAAGAAACTATTTTAAAAACGCGAAAAGAACAAAACCAAAAAATACATAAAAATGGGAAAAGAAAAAAAAAAGAAAGAAAGAAAGGAAGGAAGAAAGTGACAAAGACAAAGGCAGCTGAGGCCTTGGCAGCGGGCGAATCAACATTGACTGTGACGACATATTAATTGGCCATACAAAAAAAAAAATGGCCCAATAATGTATGAAACTTGATTAATGTCCTATAAAATCACAAATCACCTGATTTTCAATTCTAAGTTTCCACAGCAAAGAGCGAATACGACACCTAAATATTGCGAGAATTGCATCTCGACCATGTTTCGTTCAATTTAAACACGACTTCGGACCACAAAGCACCATCTTTTACGAGGAAGCCATATTTCAACTGGTATTATTACAAAGCGTCCCTTATTGCACCACCGGGCCGACACTGCACCTAGTCCAGACTAAGCTCATAGTGCAATATGCAACTCGAGTAAACAGTTATGCATCTCGGAAACGGTATGCAAAAGACGTCTCCTCCCCAGATTTATCTTATTTACGAGGCTATTAACATGCAAATTGTCCTTTCGTCGCTCTGTGGATCTGCCCCGCTTGCATACTGAAGAAATTTGCAAGTCGATGTTTCGAATTATTAACATTTAGTTCGTTTCTTACGAAAATCCAAGATTATGGGCATTCTCCCTTCCCTTCTACCTTACTAGGTGGTAGGGTTTAACCTGCCCGGGTTTGTACCACCACAATGAATGAAATGTCGGTTGAAACGGCTATGTAAATAGTCCGTGTTGTACCTCCAGTTCAGTGTAATCTGCATGACCGAAGGGAACGAGTGACATGGCACCTAGTTCACCAAGGTGTTATGGGCTGACATCACGGATTTAGTAGGTGACGTAGCCAACCGTGTCAGTTTCCATAAAAGAAAAATTGGCGAACGCGGTAAAATCGGTAAAAAATACACAAGTTCCTGCTACTCGGCGAAAACGCCTCAATTTATCTACACACGTAGTATTCACATCCGCCGACGGCCGACTACAAAACATCCCTAAATTGTGGGTCGATTTGACTACAGACGCGGCCATTCAGTAAGCTATCTAGGGCGACTCCCAACACTGTCCCCGATATCGCCTCTGATTTTAGAATTTTATGGAAGTGAACTTCGATCGATTGCAAAACGTTTAAACGGTTATTAATAGAAGGCGAATTCGAACAATCGATTGTAACATTTCGCAGGTGGGAACCAAGTTTGTCATATGCCCGGGAGTACGGGAACCTTATTTTGGTCCCATTTATGATTCATTGCCTTTGGTCCGGTTCCTTTTAGCAAAATATTTATTCGCATACAATGGACATACGCATGCTGAATTGCAGCCAATTTCACAAGTGTTTTAACTTACATTGGAATAAGGTAAAGTTTTTTAATTATTTAACTAAGTATATGATATTTTATATGACAACAGTATGTTGTATGTACATATATACATCTAAAATACATCATTATACCGTGTGGGGCCGGTACTTTAAAAGAATAGCCCCACTGCATCTCTCCCCGTGTATGTCGTAAAAGGTGACTAAGGGATATGACTCCATTCTTATATTACTAGGTGGTAGGGTTTAACCCACCCGGGTTGATACCGCCGCACTGAATGAAAGGTCGGTCGAAACGGCTATGTAAATAGTTTGTGTTTTCCGTCCAGTTCAGTGTAGCCGGCACGACCGAAGGGAAGCACTGACGTGGCACCAAGTTCACCCGGTGTTATGGGCTGACATCACGGATGTTGTAGGTGATGTAGCCAACCGTGTCAGTTTCCATAAAAAAAAAATCACACTGTTTCCTGACAATCAGAGTTAGCATTGTAATCGGTGTTGTGCTGCAAGAACGCGAATTGCCGCACAACACCGACCGCCACGTTTAGCAATCAAGATATTATCAGGCAGCAAATAAGACTTACCTACTGCATGACTCGGTGGAAGGACCGTGCCAAGGTGAAAGGTGGTTAACCCGTAGCACTTTAGCACGACATCTTGCCCTAATCCCTTAGGCCTCTAAGCATGTCACTCAGTCAGTCTGTCAGTCAGCGTGTATGCCTCCACTGCTGGACATACGCCTCTTCAATTCTCCTCCAGTCCTGCCGGCCTTCAGCGATACGGAACTACTGCTTTCCGCCGACGTACTTGATGTCGTCGTCCCACCTGGCGGGTGGTCTTCCGACACTCCGTTTTCCTGTCCACGGCCGCCGCCAGTGTGGGACAGACAGACAAAAATAATACAAAATGTACAGACAATACGGAATCGATCCGGCAAGTAGGTACTATGAGGAGCCCCAATGTCATTCAGTGTGCAGAAGAGAAGGGATCTCTCTCGATCGTGTCAGCAGTTAATTTTTAGGGTTCCGTATCCGCCGTATGGGACCCTATTACTAAGCCTACGCCATCTGTTTGTCTGTCTGTCTGTCCGTCTGTCTGTCCGAGGGCTGTATCTCACTCTTGAACCGCAATAGGTAGCCCGTTGAAATTTTCACAGAATATGTGTTATTATTATGGCCGATAACAACACATAAATTAAAATAAGAAACATTTAAAAATTCACGGGGGTCCCCATACAAGAAACTAAAAAGTGTATGCGCGCCATCTACCGAAAACAGTATGAAGCATTTTAACTAATCATGAATTTTAACTAATATGAAGCATTTCATAAAACACGCCATAGATGACGTGAGTGGCGCTAGCCATGAAATGGCGATACGGAACCCTCGGTCCGCGAGTTCGACTCGCACTTGGCCGGTTTTTTCTTAATTTTTCTAGTAACCAGAAAAATGTATGCAGTACAACAAATGTTTTTTGCTGCTAAACTACAGTTATAAATGTTTTTGTTGGTGTTTTTCAGCGGTACAGTAGGCGCAATTAATAGCTGTATTTAATTTCCTCCAGTCAGTCACATTCATTACTGCACAGATTCCCCTCCGTCCTCCGATTGCACGTTCTGCTAGAAGAGTTGAGGCTGGCCGTTGTTCGGATAGCACCTAAAACTGTAGGTCCTTGCCCTTTATGTGACTTGGTGGCGTCAGTACCGTGTGGGACCGGTACTGTACCGTGTGGGGCCGGTACTTAAAAATAATAGCCCCACTGCATCTCTCCCCGTGCATGTCGTAAAAGGCGACTAAGGGATAAGGACAAGATGCCGTGCTAAAGGGCGACGGGTGAGTGTAGCGAAGGGTGAGTGTAGCCGGCACGACCGAAGGGAAGCACTGACGTGGCACCAAGTTCACCCGGTGTTATGGGGTTATGGGCCGACTCACAGATGTTGTAGGTGATGTAGCCAACAGTGTCAGTTGCCATAAAAAAAAGGCACTTAAACATACGTAAATACTTATCTTGATCCTCATCTGAGTACCTACCTACTCAAACTTAAATTCTTACGAATAGACGTGAGTCATACATTAACTTGCCGGTAATAACAAAGACGAACCGGCAGATATTATAATGAGGTAAAAAGCTTAAAATGCCAGTAACTTTGTTCCAGGCTGCGGTCAACAATACATATATTAAGTACTAGCTGAGCCCGCGGCTCCGCTCGCGTGAAATTCGTATTCCAAAGAAGAATGTAAGTAACTAAGGGCGAGGCCGAAGGCCGAGCTGCGTTCAGGTAATCGATAAACTTTCTTAAAGAAAGTATCTAACTAAGGGCGAGGCCGAAGGCCGAGCTGCTTTCAGGTAAACGATAAACCTTTCTCAAATTGAGGAAGTAAGTAAGGACGAGGCCGAAGGCCGAGCTGTGTCAGGAAGACGACGAAACCTTCTGGAAGAAAGGAAGGAACTAAGTGCGAGGCCGAAGGCCGAGCTGTGTTCAGGTAAACCAAAAACCCTCTTCCGCCTTCGGGCCTCACCCTTAAAGACTTCCTTTCTTCGATAGAATATAATATCGTTTACTCAATCTATTTATTTCATAAAAATAAAAAAGTTATATTAATAACTAAAGAATTAAACCTACCTAACAAACATTAAAATAACTATCAAAACGGGCATTTTCATATGTTCTTAGAGCACTTGCGGCATTACCCCGCTGGATGGCAAGGCTTACCCTTTGAATGAAGTACATAAGCCCTTGATGGCGGGACACCAGTTGCGTCAACCAGCTCAAGCCTCTTTTGGCTTCACTGCTCCACGGACCGAGGGTTTCAACCGCAAACGCAACAAATTCGAAATCTTGAATTATATTTCTATATTTGCTGCGTTTGAGGCTCTCCGCCCCAGCCTCGGCCGCGCCAGCCGCTCTTGAAGATGTCCTAACGTGACTTGGAGCCAATGTGAGAACAAAAGTGGCGTCCCACATCAAAGAACTACCCTTAGTCCATGGCACTAAGGTGATAGCATCGGGCCTCTTGCCATCCAGCCGGGAATAACCGCGAGGTTCTAGGATGCACGGTATATTTGCCGTTAGAAGCGTGGACTTTATAATAAAATTTAAATTAAATTAACTCAATCTTAATATTAATTAACTTTATTCGAGATGGTTTAGCTTCTTGCTGAACGCAGCTCGGCCTTCGGCCTCGCCCTTAGTTACTTGCTTTCTTCGAGATGGTTTATCATTTGTCAGAACGTAGCTCGGCCTTCGGCCTCGCCTTAGTTCCTTACTTTCTTCAAGATGGTTTAGCTTCTTCCTGAACGCAGCTCGGCCTTCGGCCTCGCCCTTAGTTACTTGCTTTCTTCGAGATGGCTTTTCAATTATGCGAACGTAGCTCGGCCTTCGGCCTCGCCTTAGTTACTTACTTTCTTCAAGATGGTTTAGCTTCTTCCTGAACGCAGCTCGGCCTGCGGCCTCGCCCATAGTTACTTACTTTCTTCGAGAAGGTTTATGATCTTCCAGAATAGAGCTCGGCCTTCGGCCTCGCTCTTAGTTACTTACTTTCTTCAAGAATGTTTTTCTTCTTCCTGAACGCAGCTCCGCCTTCCGCCTCGCCCTTAGTTACTTTCATCGAGAAAGAATATCGTTTACGTGAGCGCAGATCCGCCTTCGGACCCGCCTTTAGTTACTTACTTTCTTTTTTTTAAATACGAATTTCACGCGAGCGAAGCCGCGGGCAACAGATATATATATTTTATTGCACCAATGACAGCGACATAACTTCGACTTTCAATTATTATTTTTATTTATCAAACAATTTGTCACCGGCCAGCTCACGTCGAGATGACAGTTATCCGTTGTCAACATGACATTTAAAATTGTTTTTTACCTTTACTTTGGATTAAGTGATTTTTATTATATTTTTTTAATTATTATGTTCATCCGGGATATACACTGTCACTATAAAAAGTTTCGTCAAATTCCGTTCAGTGGTTTTTGCGAGATGCGCGTACAAATAGACATTTTTGCATTTACGATTTTATGATATGTATAGAAAGAATAGATATGTATAGACTATTGTGTTCAAGTTATAAAAAAGAAGAACTGTCATTTTCGTTGTATCTACTTATTTTTAAATTTCGAATGAATATTTTATTCAAATTGTATTTGCTGCCAGTTCTCAAGATGTAATTATGTACTTTGGACTACGTGATTTTAAACGCGCAATAATGTTTATAATTGTAAATTTTTTTTTATTTTTGTTATTTTTTTTTACGTATTATGTTAACCCGGCATATAAACTGCCACTATACAAAGTTTCATCTAATTCCGTTCAGTGGTTTTTGCGTGATGCGCGTACAGACAAACAAACAAACAAACAAAAATTTTAAAAACTGTTCTAACATATTCAGTATCTCATTTTAAGCCACCCTGGTTAGTTTTTTTCCGAATACATTCAATGTACAGACTTTCTTACCTTTACGATTTTATTATATGTATTATTATTATTATATGTATAGATATCTAGGGCAAGGTCAAACGAAAAAAAAACAACAAAAACAACATTGTATTACTCGTACATATGCTGAGCACGTATGCCTTGACTTTACCGCGTGCCCCTTGAAATGTTAAGGTCGGCTATTTAATTGGTTAGCAAAATTCCCAGTTAATTGCGCGAGAGAGAACCGGAATCGGGAACGCGGAACCGGTTAGAACCGGTTCTGTTACAAATAAATCATCCCTAAATGAGAAAAAATATTTAATAATATTACACTTTACGTCACCTAATGTGTGAAAAGGGAGGACTTATTGCCTTAGGTAATTTCTTTCACTCAACCCGATGTATTTACATGTTAACCTATACATGTCAGCCTCGATAGCTCAGTGGTGCAGACAGTCAACTGTCGCTATTGAATGTTAAGCAACGCTGGGCGCGGTCAGTTCTTGGATGGGTGACCGCTGACCGTTGGAGGCTGACCGAGGTTCGGATTCCTCGTAGGTCCCTTCCCTCCTAATCTTACTTGGTGGTAGGGTTTAACCCGCCCGGGTTGGTACCACCGCACTGAATGAAACGTCGGTCAAAACGGCTATGTAAATAGTTTGTGTTTTCCGACCAGTTCAGTGTAGCCGGCACGATCAAAGGGGGAAGCACTGACATGGCACCTAGTTCACCCGGTGTTATGGGCTGACATCACGGACGTTGTAGGTGATGTAGCCAACTGTGTCAGTTTCCATTAAAAAAAAAAAAAAAAAACTTTTACATGTTAATCCGAACCATGCAGCAGCTGGTGGCGCGCGGCTCGGTCGATACTGAGCGCTCTCGAGCTTAAGCACACCGAAACCTTGCCCCTTACTAGTTGGTAGGCTCAAATTGTAGCCGACTGGGTGGGACCGTACTGGATGTAAGGTGATTCAGATGGCCGCATAGCAGCCTCGGCTGTGTTCTCCTCTAGTTCAGCATAGCCAACAATCCAAAAAGGGAAGTCTGGTATGGCACCTACTTTCTCGGTGGTGATATTGGCTAGTCGGAGCATGCGCTGTGGCCCCTCTGATTCAGCCACCTACATAGAATTACCTAAAAAAAAGTTAACAGACCGACACAACTTAAATGTTATAATTAGTGGGATTAAATAATCCAGAAGACCTGGGTCCGTACCTTGAGATCATCAGGGTCCGCGACGACCACGTTGAGGTCGGACCCCATCCACAGCCGCAGCACGTCGCCGTAGCGCCGTATCAGACCCGCCAACATGGACATCATATCTACCAGACAAGCACACACACCAATCATCATCATCAATCATAATCACGGATCAGTTTTTCCAAGAAATTGGGAAAACTACTCATTGACGCGTCTGGGGACCGCCGCCGCCGCCGACATTATTTTTCCCTGGGTAGTCATAAACTAGCCTACACCCTGGTTTCCGCTTGACGTTGAGTTTTGGGACACGTTGTGTACTCACCACACTGCCACATGAAACATGTTCAAGGCATTAAAACGTCTTGTATGTACCATCCATACCATAGGAAGTCCATGACTAGTTTCTTAGAAATAAATAAAATTACACCAATTATTCTATAATTTGATTATTTAATAAATACTCAACTATTATTCCATAAAAGTATGCAACCTTATGGCTTATAGCTGTTTGTTTGTACTCTGGTATGTAAATTGTAGATAATTCTAGGGAAGCTGTTGCTGGTTGGTACTAATCAGTTTAATTATTGAATGATAGATAACGATTTCGATTTATTCCTGCCTGTGCCGTTCTGTGATGATCATACAAAACTAGTTTACTAGCTATACTAGCGTTTGCCGACGGCTTCGCCCGCGGTAGATTCGGTTTTAGCAAATCCGATTTAAAGGCCAATATGATAATAAGCGATGCGATAATAAGTGTCCCCCGATCTAGAACCACTGCAACACCGTAGGGATGTCGGCTCCCTAAGTGTGTTCTATCGCTTATTCCATGGGGAGTGCTCGGAGGAGCTGTTTAACGCGATCCCGCCGTCCCCTTTCCACCTCCGCACCACGCGCACTGGGCAGGGATTGCATCCATATACGCTGGACTTACCGCGCATGCGTACCAATCGATTCTGCAGATCTTTCCTTTATAGAACCGGTAAACTCTGGAACGCTCTCCCTGCTCATATATTTCCCCCCAAATACAGTCTCGGGTCCTTCAAGAGGGGCGTGAATGGGCACCTGTCAGGCCGGCATGGCATTCGCAACCCCCGAATACGACCGAATGTCCATGGGCGCCGTTAGACACCTTATGGGTGCCTCGGCGCCATACGTCGAGCTAACAATAAAAAAAAAATTCCTTATAACTCGAGAACCACTTTATCGATTTGCATAAGGGTTTGACTGTTACATTCTGCTCGACATTCTGCCACTTCTCAGCATCGACATCTATTATTCTCAGGATGATTTTAGGCTATACAACATCACACTACGCCATCGGCGGCCTGAGCTGTGAGAAAAACGACTGTTTTGCTCACAGCTCACGAAGCGAAGCCGCGGGCTAGAGTGAAATGAAGGGAAGCACTGACATGGCACCAAGTTCACCCGGTGTTATGGGCTGACATCACGGACGTTGTAGGTGATGTAGCCAACCGTGTCAGTATCCATAAAAAAAAGTTAATCCTAACGCATGATGTCAAAAAATGTTTATGGGTGATGTACCTAATCCAGGGAGCAATCCAGGAAAGTCTCCGGTATGGCACCTATCTTCTCGGAGGTGATATTGGCTAGTCAGAGCATGTGCCTTTGCCCCTCTGACTCAGCCACCCACGGATTACATAAAAAAAAATTTACGTACCTTCCGGGTCAGACATAAAGATGGCAGCGTTTCCGAGCAGCGGCACAGTGGGCGGTCCCGGGATCTTCTTCGCGAAGTCCAAGTGTCGACTCCTGCGCAGCCGATGCAGAGCGAGCAGGATAAGTGCCACGCCGGCGACGGTGACCAGCCACGCGCCTGACTCCGTCCATAGTGGAGACATCTTCTGATGCATTTTCAATAGTTTATGATAGCACTAGATTTTGCCCGCAGCTTCGCTCGCGTGAAATTCGTATTTAAAAATAAGAAGGTGGGGTCGGTACTTAAAAGTACCGTGTGGGGTCGGTACTTATAAAGTTGTACCGTGTGGGGTCGGTACTTAAAAAGTTGTACCGTGTGGGGTCGGTACTTAAAAAGAATAGCCCCACTGCATCTCTCCCCATGCATGTCGTAAAAGGCGACTAAGGGATAAGGACAAGATGCCGTGCTAAAGGGCGACAGGCTCGCCACCTCTGACCTTGGTACGATACTTCCACCGACTCATGCAGCAGGTGGGTCTTCGTGCCTTACTTGCTGCTTGATCGATCGAATCTTGTTCGAATACTTTGCTAAACGTGGTGGTCGGTGTTGTGCTGTAATTTAGCAGAGTTCTCGCAGCACAACACCGATTACTCTGCTTACCCTGATTGTCGGGATTCAGCGTGTGTGATATGTGTGTATGTAAAGTAAGCCCGCTAGCGTACCTTTATTTCGGCGCGCGGAACAATTCGGTTTGTATGAGAGCCACATCTTAGCGTAACCGGAACTGAATTTTATTTAGCCTATCCTGTGTCGCGTATAGTAAAATATGCTTGTACGGAGTTTCATCGAATTCTAATGATCGGTTTGAGAGTTATGGTGGAACATACATACATACAGAAAATATTTCTAAAAATCGTCAATTTAGTTTTAGTATCATACATAGAGTGTACAAACGCAATATCTCATAAGAAAAGTAACTTACTCCATGAACATAACTTACAATTTATTATTAGTAATATATTATATTTTCCGAAAAGTATATTTGACCTTTTTCAAAATTTAGTTTTAAGCGTATTTTGTCGAAATTTTCTAAAAAACAAAAGTGTCCTTGATTCACTGTTCCGGACTGTTTTTAAATTACCTTGTTTTTGAAATATTATTACAATTTTACGGCTTTCCTTACGTCCCTTCTCCGACCGTGAGTGAGGCCGTGACATTTTCAAACAATCCGGTCTGGTATATAACCATCAAGAATCCTCGGTGGGTTTAACGAACTGGCGCACCGAGGGTTCCGTATCGCTATGTCATGGTCACGCCATCAATGGCGTGTTTATGAAATGCCTCATATTAGTTAAAATTCATGATTAGTTAAAATGCTTCATCCTCTTCGGTAGATGCTGCCGACGGACGGACGGACGGACGGGCGGACGGATGGACAGACGGAATGACTTAGATTTTTTTTTCTTATTTTTCCCTGGGTAGTCATAAACTGGCCTACTCCCTGGTTCCCGCTTGACTTTGAGTTTTGGGATACGTTGTATACGTGTCGAATTGATAATCCCTTTTTTTAAGTCGGTTAAAAATAGGAGCGTTAGCGCATTCATAGCATTTTGAATCTATTAGATAGGTAGATAGATAGAAAATTCTTTATTGCTCCAGTAAACATTAAACAGTAACAAATACATGGGAAAATTTACATAAGGTGCAAAGGCGGACTTATCCCTTACAGAGATTTCTTACAGTCAACCTTTGGATGTTTGAGATTCGATAATATAGTGGAATGTAAGTAGGTAGTAGCAAAAGAGTTGCGTGACAATTGGAGATAAAAATAATAATAAGAATACTTATTAATACATACATATAATTACATGCTAGTAAAATATAAGCCATACATGTTTAATACATATTCGTGATGTGATGTCTATTCTATTCGTGATGATGAAAATAATGCATGTGAAGGCATCCACATTGTCCACCGTCAGATAACATTTTTCAAAGATCTTTGCCTCTTCTATAGTATTTAGTTGGGTTGTTTAAATAAAATTTTATCATATAAAATTTTGTGATTTCAGATTCAAATATTTATTTCCCCACATATAATATATGTATGCATGTATGTATATATTCTTTAAATTAAAACTAAATTAATCTAAATTGAACACCAATTTATACAAAATAGGCACAATAGGTGAGATGCCGTGAGGCATTCTATTCTAACCAACCTTTGGGATGTGTGAGAAGTATATGCAGGCTAACAAGAATAGTTTGGGGCAATGTATTAAGAAGAAAAGCAATATGATTAACTAAAAAAGAATACTACATAAATACACGCATATAATACGCATATAATAGACTTAAGACTTATATCATTCGAGATTTCGAAATTGTTGGGTTTGCGGTTGAAAGTCTCGATCCGTGGAGCAGTGAAGCCAAAAGCACAAAAGCTTATTGAAGATGTTTGGCCCTCTGCTGGTGGACGCAACTGGCGTCCCGCAATCAAGGACCTGCTTTATTCTAAGACTTACTTGCCATCCAGCGGGGTAATGCCGCAAGTGTTTTGGGAACTTTTGAAAACGCCCCTTTTGATAGTTATTTTAATGTTTGTTAGGTAGGTTTTAATTCTTCAGTTATTTGTATAGCTTTTTTATATTTTCTAGATTAAAGAAATTTTCCCATAAAAACACACAAAGTTAACAATACCCGTTTAATATCACCCCCATCATACCTTGGTGAACTAGCTGCCACGCCACATCTTCAATTTGGTCGTGCCGGCTACACTGAACGACGAAAAACACTATTAACATATCCGCTTCGCAATTTATTGTGAAAAAAAAACTCACCTTGTCAACACACCACGTAGTAGGTACTAGCGAGAACGCCCTGACAATACAACTGATCTGAGAATCGTCTTGTCAGCGCTCGCCATACGCTCGCGAAGTACAATTCGCACCAAAAACGCTGACACACGCTTGAAACCTTGTCGTAATTAATAATACTAGTAAACAGACGTTCCAACTTGGTTGGAGCCGACCACCCGACCCGACCACGACCAAAACGGAACGTGTTTAAGTTAAGGTGGTCCGACCGACATAATTAATATTAATACTGGTTGGACGTGGTCGGCCCGCCTGCGCATCCGACCAGCCGACCGTCCAACCAAGTCGGCACGTCTGGCTGGAGGCTTCGCCCGACTTCGTTAGTACTTATGCGGTCGAGACTTCAAACGGTGAACCTCCTAACTATTTCTTATGCCCTGGTACTTCGCTAGAATTAAGCAATTGACGGTTGGATTTCCGACCGTCGGAACGTCTGTAGCAATGTCCCACGTCGGCCCTGACTTGGTCGGGTCGTGGTCGGGCCCAACCAAATCGGAACGTCTGTTAATAGCTTAATCTACTATGCGCTACATCGTCGATCACTACGTGTAGCTGAAGAGCGGCCGTGTGATCTGATTTTAAAAATCTCTCTATTATTTAGGGTTCCGTATCCGGTACGGGACCCTATTACTAAGCCTACGCCGCCGTCTGTCTGTCTGTCCGAGGGCTGTATCTCTTGAACCGTAATAGGTAGTCCGTTGAAATTTTCACAGAATATGTGTTATTATGGCCGATATAACAACAAATAATAAAAATAAGAAAAAGTAAAAAATTCACGGGGGTTCCCATAGAAGAAACCAAAAAGTGTATACGCGCGCGCCATCTACCGAATAGATTATGAAGCATTTTAACTAATCATGACATTTAACTAATATGAAGCATTTCATAACACGGCATAGATGGCGTGAGTGGCGCGACCATGACATGGCGATACGGAACCCTCGGTGCGCGAGTTCGACTCGCACTTGGTCGGTTTTTATTATATGCGCACAATTATTAAGACTGCACTGTCAGGTGGCGCCCTGTGGTGGATATAAGGCGCCTGACTGAGGTGGCAAAATTGCCTGACTGAGGTGGTCAAAAAAAGCGTGCGGGGAACCTCATTTTAAAAAGAAACTTACAGTTATGTACCTACCTGAACCTGTATAAGATAAGATAAGATAAGATAAGATAAACGTTTATTTTGCATAATAACTAACTTAACCTATTTACATTTTATATACAATTCTTAATTTATGCAAAATTGGCCAATCGGCTCAGCGTGTGCCAGGGCAGGACAGTCCTTTCCTGGCGCTGTTTTTCAGCCGTTGCCATGTGTGTGTGTGTGTGTGTGTGTGTGTGTGTGAGGATGTGTGTGTGTGTGTTAAGAGAGGGTGTGTGTGTGTGTGTGTTAGGGTGCGTGTGTGTGTGTGTTTGCGAGAGGGTCCTTTTCAGTGTGTCTACCTGGTAAATATTTCTTTTCTTTAAAATTTGCCATCTCTCTGCAGATTCAGGAGCATCTTCCTGCATGCAAATTTAAATGTTGGGAGACCTGCCATTGCTCTAATGGCTGGCGGGATGTTGTTCCAACATTTGGATGCTGCGTATTTGAAGCTGCCTCTGAATGCTGCAGAACGGTGACACGGAATTTGTAGTACGAAGCCTTCTGCTCTCGTGTCATGTGTGTGTGTATTTCGCGTCCATGTTAACTTTTTGAATAAGTACTCAGGTTTTTAATTTTTTATAATTTTATGCATCATACTTTGAAAATGTAGAATCCTACGTGGTTTCATTTTTAATATTGAATTTTCATTGTATATAGGGGTAACATGTGCTCGCCTAGGTATGTCATAGCAGTAGCGGAGACATGAGTTCTGTAATCTCTGCGAGCGAGCAGACAAGGCCCATACACCGTATCACAGTAGTTCATTAGTGATAGAACTAATGCCTCCACCAGTACCCTCCTAACTTCCACTGTTAAGTACTCCCTTATGTCATATAGGACCTTCAGTCTAAAGTAACAGTTCCTTATTTTCTTTTGTATGTGTTCTTCAAACCGAAGTCTCCCATCCATTATGAGTCCTAGATTCCTTGCAGATCGCACTAGCTCAACTGGAATATTATTAATTAAAATATTTGGTTGACGCTCAGTTATACGCTGCACCTGTGTAGTAGTACCGGCTATAACAATTTGTGATTTTGACGGATTTAACACAAGACTGTGATTGTCAACCCATTTGGATATTAGTGTTAAATCGTTGTTTATTTTATTCACCGCTGCTTCTGTGGAGCTTGGGCGGAAAGATAGCACAATTTGGGTGTCATCTGCAAACATATGGCCCTGACAATGCTTGAGAACCAGAAGCATATCCGCTGTGTAGAGACTATACAGTGTTGGGGAGAGAGAGGATCCCTGTGGAACACCCCTTTTGATACTTTTGGTTTGTGATACACGGATATTTCCTTTATCTCCTGTACATATCGTCATTTGCTTCCGACCACTGAGAAAACTTTTGAACCAATCAAGTGTGTTCGTTGAGGCACCATAGCTATATATTTTAGCTAACAGTAAATTTGTGTTTAGTGTGTCGAAGGCCCTAGAGAAGTCCAGCAGGATTAGAGCTGATCCCTGTCCGGTATCTGCAGCTGAAATAATGTTGTCCTTCACTTCTAGTAGAGCAGTCTCAATGCTATAATTTCGTCTAAAGCCCGACTGATTTGGAGGAATTATGTTTTTTTCATGAAGATACTTCGTTATTTGGGCATTTACTACTTTCTCTAGGATCTTCGACAGCACTGGTAGCAAACTTATAGGCCTCAAATCTTTATGTTCGTTTACCGTTTCTTTTTTGGGTATCGGCTTGACCAATGCCAGTTTCCATGCATCAGGGAATTGTGACGTCTCTAGCGATGTATTTATAATGTGGGCAATTATTCCTAGCGTAGATGTCAAAGTTAGTGTTATCATAGAAATGTTTACATCATCATTGCCGCACGCTTCTGATTTTATTGTTCTGATAATTTTGAGAATCTCCTTCTCGGAAACTGGTGACAATGCAAACTCGTCTACGAACCTCCTGTTATTGCGGTAGTGTTGGATTAGTTCTGCGTTGTCAGTAAGACTACCTGGCGCGTTAAGGAACATATTATTCAATACATCCGGTTCGTTTAGATGATGTGGTACTTCGCGGTTGTAATTTCCTGATATGGCTGAATTTCGATTCAAACTTTTCCACAGTTTTTGTGGGTTGTGAATGTTGCGATTGACGTTATATGTATGATAAGCCTGCTTTTCTCGTCGGATGGCCGAAGTCACCATGTTGCGTAGGTCTTGGTAGTATTTTCTATGAGAGTCTTTTTAGTTCTAAAAGCCCTAGCCTCTGCTTTATTTCGTAGTCCAATCATGAATCTTATATTGTCTGTGATCCATGGTATTGGTTTATCTTTCATTATTTTAGTCTGCTTTGGTGCATGCTTATCAAAAATACCTGTAATTTTGTCCTGAAAGACCTTAACCATTTCATTAATATTGTTGGAATGAATGATCGTTGGAATGGATGATACCTATTATCTTGTACCGTGTGGGGCCGGTACTTTAAAAGAATAGCCCTACTGCATATCTCCCCGTGTATGTCGTAAAAGGCAACTAAGGGATATGACTCCCTTCATATATTACTAGGTGGTAGTTGGTACCTCGAAGGTACTGGAGAAAGTGGTAAACGAACAGTTGTGTGTATACCTCCATTCAAGGCAAATAATACCAGCTGTACAATCTGGATTCAGGTCGCAACATAGTACGGAGACAGCACTCTTGGAGATCAAGGACAATATCCTCACAAAATCGGATGAGGGCAAGGGCTCAGCGCTGGTGCTGCTCGATTTTTCTAGGGCCTTCGATACACTAAATACCAACCTATTACTAGCAAAGATATACCATTATGGTGCTACAGAAGCAACTACAGACTGGTTTCGCAGCTTCTTGTGCAGAAGGCGACAAATAACAGTCACGTACGGTGAAAACGGTAGAACCCTCTACTCAGATGAAAGAGAAGTGAGACGAGGCGTCCCTCAGGGTTCTTGCCTTTCGCCCTCGCTGTACAGTCTGTACACATCGGACCTGCTGCAGACATTAAAATATTGCCAGGGCCACATGTTTGCCGACGACACACAGGTTGTGCTCTCCTTCCCCCCCGAGGATACATATGCCGCAGTAGACAAAATAAACGAGGACTTGACTGCCCTATCGGAATGGGCAGGGGAGCACAGCCTGGTGTTAAACCCATCCAAGTCGCAAGCAATCATCGCCGGTACAAAAAGACAGACAGAAAAGATAATTTCGTTTGGACCAAATATAGAGATAAACGGAGAGCCTGTAGAAATAGTTCAGTCGGCCAGAAATCTTGGCGTAATATTCGACTCACAACTTAGGTTTGAAGAGCATATGAAAATTAAAATAAAAAATTGTTTCTACAGGCTCAAAGTGCTATATCAAATCAGGGACTATCTGACTACACAAGTTAGGCGAATGTTGGTGGAGGCGCTTGTAGTGTCGCAGCTTAATTACTGTGATTCTGTGTATGGTCCGTGCCTACTCAGTCGCACAGAGCGAGCGGTGCAAAGAGTACAAAATGCCTGCATAAGATATTGCTACTGTATACCCAGGAGATCGCACGTAACGCCTACTTATAATGAAAGCGGTATACTAAAAATGAAACCGAGAAGAATACTACACCTTCAATGTTTAATACATAAAATAATAAAAACAGGGAAGCCTAGTTACTTGTTTGATAAATTAACATGGACACAACACACTCATACTCACAACACGAGAGCACAATGCTTCGCATTACAGGTGCCGATACACTCCTCTGCAGCGTTCAGAGGCAGTTTCAAGTACTCTGCAACAAAGTGCTGGAACGACATACCACCCCGGTCAGGGAACAAAGCTACCAATGATTCAAGGTATCTTGCCAGAATCAGCTAATGGATATGCAGACGAATGGTAAATGGTAAATACAAAATGCAGACAAGGACTGACGCACCCGCACACACACACACACTCAACCACATAGGTTCATCTTCGCACCTTCAACGTTATATTTAACATACACCTCCTACACATCCATACCCTCCCTCATACCCGCACACCCCACCTCACACAAACGCCCTCTCTCACAAACATTCACACACACATTATTATCACTATTACTTTTTGCATTTTATATAACTATTTTCTCTTTTTTTTTTTTTTTTATATATAATATAAAATAATGACTGTTTATACGCAAGATTGGCGCCACCTAGATAGGCAGGTCCCATCTGAAAAACAGCGCAGTTGGCACTATTCTAGCAAGAGTGCTAACTTGCAACATGCTGAGATGGGACCTATTGGCATGTTTACCATATGTTGAATTGTTAATTTGTAATGTGTTTTTTATGTGCTAATAAAACAATTTTCTTTCTTTCTTTCTTTTACCACCTCACTGAATGAAAGGTCGGTCGAAACGGCTATGTAAATAGTTTGTGTTTTCAGTCCAGTTCAGTGTAGCCGGCACGACCGAAGGAAGCGCTGAAGTGGCTCCAAGTTCACCCGGTTTTATGGGCTGACATCACGGATGTTGTAGGTGATGTAGCCAACCGTGTCAGTTTCCATAAAAAAAATGCAGGTCCAATGTCCAATGACCGCGTCCAATGTCAGCCGAATACATCTCGTGCCTGTCGGTGCTAGGTGCCATATCGACGTTTCAAAAGCGTCATGTCGGCTACACTGAACCTGTATTGCCTATTATTTATTAGCGATTGTAGTAAAAATTGCGATAGCTGCAGTTCTGTCTCACTAGACGCATTGAGAAGTCCGATGGAGTGAGTGAGACGGATCATGAGAAATATTTTTCATAATCGTTTCGACAGACCTTTATTCAATGCGGTGGTACCAATCCGAACGGATTAAACCACCACCTCGAAAGGTAAGAGATAAATTATGTGGTTTTGTTTTTTTATAGACGACCGGCACGGGTAGCCTTTTTTTTTATGGAAACTGACACGGCTGGCTACATCACCTACAACATCCGTGATGTCAGCCCATAACACCGGGTGAATTAGGTGCTATGTCAGTGCTTCCCTTCGGTCGTGCCGGCTACACTCAACTGGACGGAAAACACAAACTATTTACATAGCCGTTTCGACCGACCTTTCATTCAGTGCGGTGGTAGCAACCCGGGCGGGTTAAACCCTACCACCTAGTAATATAAGAAGGGAGTCATATCCCTAAGTCGCCTTTTACGACATACACGGGGGGAGATGCAGTGGGGCTATTCTTTTAAAGTACCGGCCCCACACGGTACGGTGCGCAAAACTTCAAAGAAAGATTAGGACACAGCCAATAACACCACTCCTCGCGAAACCACGCTCAGAGAGGCGCCGCCATGCCGGCTATGAGGCGGACAAAGAAGTCATTGTCTAATTTATTAACACGCCTTTTGAAGATTCCCAGGTTATAGGTGGCGGGGAATACACTCGCCGGAAGTCCGTTCCATATTTTCGCCGTACGACATAGGAACGATGTCGAAAAGCGATGCGTTTTCAGAAGTTGTGTGTCAACAACATATTATGGATGTTCCGAGCGAGTCCGGCGGGTGTGACGGATACGGATCGGGGCAGGAGGGGATGAGGGAAGCCAGTTCTTCGGAGCATCGGCAATGGTAGTACCTACAAAATTAACTAAGGGAATCAATGCAAGTGTAATTTAATTATTAGCTTTGATCTCCTAGCTTCGGGATGCCGTTTGATAGAGCATGTCCTACTTTTGGCAAAGGAAACCCGAGCGTTGAAGTCTTTTACTCAAAACTAAAAATGTTTTTATTCTACGCGGCAGCTGTACAGGCAGCAATACAGGCAACCCTTAATTTTTTTTTTTTATGGAACCTGGCACGGTTGGCTACATCACCTACAACATCCGTGATGTCAGCCCATAACACAGGGTGAACTAGGTGCCATGTCAGTGCTTCCCTTCATTTCATGTCGGCTACACTAAACTGGACGGAAAACACGAACTATTTACATAGCCGTTTCGACCGACGTTTCGTTCAGTGCGGTGGTTCCAACCCGGCCGGGATAAACCCTACCACCTAGTAAGTTAAGAAGGGAAGGGACCTACAGTTTAACGTGGAATCCGAACCACGGTCAGCCTCCAACGGTCGAGCGGTCACCCATCCAATCACTGACCGCGCTCAGCGTTGCTTAATAACAGTTGACTAACCAACCGCACCACTGAGCTTCCGAGGCTGACGAATTTTCTTATCCCTTTTACGACATGCGACGGGGAGAGATGCAGTGGGGCTATTCTTTTTAAGTACCGACCCCACACGGTACAAGGTACAATTATTGTTTGATATAACATTAGTATAAAATAAATCATTTTAAATAAAAAAAATTATGTAAGTAGTAATATATTTTTAATTAAAAATTATTTTTATTAAATAAAAATATTAAATTAATAGTTTAAAATTAATTTATTGTGAACAGTATCCAGACAAAGCAAAACACTATGGAACCTTAAATGCTACATTATCTACTACACCCGCCACATCGCAACTAGGTGCCATGTCGGCTACACTGAACTGGACGGAATATTTTCATAGTCGTTTCGACTTTCATTCGAAACGGCGTTTCGACGTTTCATTCAAAGCGAATGAACGGGTGGTCGGCGCGGTTTTGGCTCTGATCTCTTGGACTCTTGGTCTCAGAGCCCGATGTTCGAATCCAGCCGACAAGCACCAGTGAGTTTCCTCTGACGGAAAAGTTTACGTGTATTCCGCTTCACCGTTCGGAGCCGGTGTAAAACTGTAGGTCCCTTCCCTTGCACCTTGCTAGGTGGTAGACTCAAATTGTAGCCGACTGGATTGGTACCACAGTACTGGATGTAAAATGGTCTATAGCAGCCTAGGCTATGTTCGCCTTCAGTTCAGTATAGTCAGCAATCCAAAGGGAAGTCTCCGGTATGGCACCTACCTTCTCGGTGTTGATATTGACTGACCGGAGCATATGCTCTGGCCCCTCTGACTCAGCCACCCATACCGGATTACATAAAAAAAGCAACGATGGTTTGTCTCTCTATGCACATATTGCAGAAATCATAGATGGGGCCGGTACGTAAAAAGAATAGCCCCACTGCATCTCTCCCCATGCATGTTGTAAAAGGCGACTAAGAGATAAGGACAAGATGCTGCGCTAAAGGGCGACAGGCTCGCCACCTGTCACCTTGGCACGGTACATCCACCGAGTCATGCAGCAGGTCGGTATTCGTGTCTTACTTGCTGCTTGATCTATTGAATCTTGTTCGAATACTTTGCGAAACGTGGCGGTCGGTGTTGTGCTGCATGCACAACGCCGATTACTCTGCTTACCCCGATTGTAGTGATTCAGCGTGTGTGATATGTATCATAGATTTTTTTTTTCTGTAGTGTCTCCCCGATCAGGCGTCTCTATAGTATGCGTGGCGTGTGTCCTCTTGTATTCATTGTATGTATCTTTGTACAATTTGTATATGTGTGTATTTATATTTCATACTACTGTTCCCTCTTTAGTACTGCATTGTCGGCCCCTACGTGTTTTCCACATCCCAAAGGTTAGCTTGTAAAAAATGCCGCAAGGCATTAAACTCGCCTTTTGTAAGCTTTTTATACATACATACATATCACACACGCTGAATCCCGACAATCGGGGTAAGCAGAGTAATCGGTGTTGTGCTGCAAGAACTCTGTTAAATTACAGCACAACACCGACCACCACGCTTAGCAAAGTATTCGAACAAGATTCAATCGATCAAGCAGCAAGTAAGGTACGAAGACCCACCAGCTGCATGACTCGGTGGAAAGACCGTGCCAAGGTGAGAGGTGGCGAGCCTATCACCCTTTAGCACGGCATCTTGTCCTTATCCCTTAGTCGCCTTTTACGACATGCATGGGGAGAGATGCAGTGGGGCTATTCTTTAAAAAAAAGTTTCTATTCTATTCTATTCTATTCTATTCTATTCTGTTCTGTTCTGTTCTGTTCTGTTCTGTTCTGTTCTGTTCTGTTCTATTCTATTCTATTCTATTCTAGTCTAGTCTAGTCTAGTCTAGTCTATTCTATTCTATTCTATTCTAATCTATTCTATTCTATTCTTCCCGTTCAGGCGGCTCTAGTGTGTGCGGCGTGTGTCCTATGGCGCACGCGCACGTTGCAACCGTCGCGGAAGCTCTGCTGGTCGAGATGGCCACCTCGAGCGGCAGCCGGTCGAGGCGCTCGTGCGCGGGCGCCAGCAGTCGCAAGCTCCGCACCACTCGTACCACCAGCATCTTGATCAGGCGGCTCTAGTGTGCGTGGCGTGTGTCCTCCTGCGCACGCGCATGTTGCATCCGTCGCGGAAGCTGGTCGAGATGGCCACCTCGAGCGGCAGCCGGTCTAGCCGCTCGTGCGCGGGCGCCAGCAGTCGCAAGCTCCGCACCACGCGCACCACCAGCGTCTTGATCAGGCGGCTCTAGTGTGCGTGGCGTGTGTCCTCCTGCGCACGCGCACGTTGCATCCGTCGCGGAAGCTGGTCGAGATGGCCACCTAAAGCGGCAGCCGGTCGAGCCGCTCGTGCGCGGGCGCCAGCAGTCGCAAGTTCCGCACCACGCGCACCACCAGCGTCTTGATCAGGCGGCTATAGTGTGCGTGGCGTGTGTCCTCCTGCGCACGCGCACTTTGCAACCGTCGCGGAACCTGGTCGAGATGGCCACCTCGAGCGGCAGCCGGTCGAGCCGCTCGTGCGCGGGCGCCAGCAGTCGCAAGTTCCGTACCACGCGCACCACCAGCGTCTTGATCAGGCGGCTATAGTGTGCGTGGCGTGTGTCCTCCTGCGCACGCGCACGTTGCAACCGTCGCGGAACCTGGTCGAGATGGCCACCTCGAGCGGCAGCCGGTCGAGCCGCTCGTGCGCGGGCGCCAGCAGTCGCAAGTTCCGTACCACGCGCACCACCAGCGTCTTGATCAGGCGGCTATAGTGTGCGTGGCGTGTGTCCTCCTGCGCACGCGCACTTTGCAACCGTCGCGGAACCTGGTCGAGATGGCCACCTCGAGCGGCAGCCGGTCGAGCCGCTCGTGCGCGGGCGCCAGCAGTCGCAAGTTCCGTACCACGCGCACCACCAGCGTCTTGATCAGGCGGCTATAGTGTGCGTGGCGTGTGTCCTCCTGCGCACGCGCACGTTGCAACCGTCGCGGAACCTGGTCGAGATGGCCACCTCGAGCGGCAGCCGGTCGAGCCGCTCGTGCGCGGGCGCCAGCAGTCGCAAGTTCCGCACCACGCGCACCACCAGCGTCTTGATGAGCGCTGTGGCGTAGACGCGACCTGAAAAACAAATATGACAGAACAATTTGTCAGCCTCGATAGCTCAGTGGTGCAGACAGTCAACTGTCGCTATTGAATGTTAAGCAACGCTGGGTGCGGTCAGTGCTTGGATGGGTGACCGCTCGACCGTTGGAGGTTGACCGAGGTTCGGATTCCTCGTAAAACTGTAGGTCCCTTCCCTCCCAATCTTACTTGGTGGTAGGGTTTAACCCGCCCGGGTTGGTACCACCGCACTGAATGAAACGTCGGTCGAAACGGCTATGTAAATAGTTTGTGTTTTCCGACCAGTTCAGTGTAGCCGGCACGATCAAAGGGGGAAACACTGACATGGCACCTAGTTCACCCGGTGTTATGGGCGGAAATCACGGACGTTGTAGGTGATGTTGCCAACCGTGTCAGTTTCCATAGAAAAAAAAATTAAAAAAAATTGATTATAGTACTAAAACTACGTAAATACACATACACACAAACACACTTTTCCCATGCCCAGCGGGGTAAGACCTTTATCACTGGTGACGACATCGCGGTGCATCTCACAATCATCAGCCTTTTCCAAAAAGTACTGACGGAGATTGCATACTTCGCGGTTGTGCAGGTTCTTGAGGTTGTATATCGCACTTCCGTAGGATATACAACCTCATGACTGTCATGACCGATGATCGTAGATGATGCATCCGGGATGTCGTTATCAGCGTCCTGGCCTTTCTGTCCAGCGAGTCCAATTCGGTCTGAGTCCATCTGAGAATACCGAAGGTATACACGAGCACAGGCATGACCCAACCAATAAAATTCGGCAATAAAATTCGTGCCTATAATAGGCAATATTGCCGCCTTACAAAAGGCTGTTTAGCACTTTTGTAAGACGGTAGAATTTTTGTTTCCTTATGTGATTGTTTAATGTCCGTATTCCGTATATTGAGAGCCTCCGATATTCCCAGATATATACCTTTAGTTCAGTTAGATGTATTTACAACAATTAGTAGTAAGCATCGTTATAGTTCTTACCAGACAAAATGTATATTGTAAAGTAAGAATTATGTGTAAATAACTGTCAAATTGTACAGGTATTAATAAGGACATTTTAATTTTAATTTTAATTGTTCATTGAGCATTCCTAAGGCAGTAAGACATCACTCGAACTTGTTCTACAATCCGTCATCTGGGGTCACGGCAGTGCGCCCGCCAAGTTCGATACTTCGTTCTCAATAATTTTATTCCTCATGATCACCCAAAGGTTGACTGGAAAAAATCACTAGCCAAAATAATACAACACAAAATAAGTTTTGACGTGATGATGTCACGTCTTATAAATTGATGAACACCGGCTGCACGCACGAAGAAGTGTAACGTTCCATCTAAACCTGTGTGTGCAAGCGAGAGCGCGATAGAGACCTGTGTGTGCAAGCGAGAGCGCGATAGAGAGGCGTATACAATAGTAGGAAATACAAAATATTTTTCTCCGTCTTTTGCGAGCCTCGAACCCGCGGTCCCTGCCACCATCACTGACCAGACGTGTTATACACGCGGGCTATCGACCGTCTACTTATCGCTGCAAATTTTCTCAACAGTATGTGACAACAGTATGTGAATTTCATGGAGCGACATCTAGCGTCCACATCTAGCGTCAATATTAAATTAAATACTTCAGCCAGCGGTATACTTGATTTAGCAGTTAGGTAATTGTTGCAACGTTGAACATGTAGATGGCGTTATTTATGTAGGTTTTTTAAATTTAATTAATAGTCGTTATTATCTCATATTTTTTATTAGTTATTATCACATCTTTATCATGTACTTAATTTTACATGGTAAATATCCGCCGGAACTGATTTACTTTATGACATCATCACATAAAACTATCGTCCTTAAACCAACTTTACAGACAACTAATTTTTTTTTTATGGAAACAGACACGGTTGGCTACATCACCTACTACATCAGTGATGTCAGCCCATAACACCTTGGTGAAGTACGTGCCATGTCAGTGCTTCCCTTCGGTCGTGCCGGCTACACTGAACTGTACGGAAAACACGAACTATTTAAATATCCCTTTCAACCGATCTTTCATTCATTTAATTTCAGTCAGCCCGTTCTTTCAATTGTATGCAATAAAGAGCCTCTATTCTATTCTATTCGGTTTAGCCGACACGAACAAAGGGAAGCACTGACATGGCACCAGTAGTGTAACAAGATGTGATGAGCATACATCATGGTATGTTAGGTCATGTAGCCGGTCTTGTCACATTTTTTTTTATGTAATCCGGTATGGGTGGCTGAGTCGGAGGGGCCAAAGCGCATGCTCCGACCAGCCATTATCACCTCCGAGAAGGTAGGTGCCATACGGGAGACCTCCCTGAATTGTTGGCTATACTGGACTAGAGGAGAACACAACCGAGGCTACTATGCGGCCATCTTACATCCAGTACGGTGGTACCACCCCAGTCGGCTACAATTTGAGCCTAGCACCTAGTAAGGGGCAAGGGAAGGGACCTACAGTTTTACACCGGTTCCGAACGGTGAAGCTGCAGGTGTAGGTATGCACGTAAATTTTTTCGTCACATAGCTTTTTTTTTTTTATGGAAACTGACACGGTTGGCTACATCACCTACAACATCCGTGATGTCAGCCCATAACACACGGCTTAAACAAAAATTAACAACATAACAAACCGAGACAGTCCATAGAACCCAAACTGAATGGCACGAACGCGTTAGGGTCTCGTTTCTTTACTTCCTCGGGCAGGAAGCGCTCGGGCATGACCCTGTCGGGCTCGTGCCAATAGTCAGGGTTCCGGTGCAGTGCGTGGATCGGTATCACGACCGGTGTGCCGGCAGGAATCGTCACTGGAGCTGGGAAAACGGAACCATAACGATTGACATTGTGACACTGAACTACCTCTACCACAGAATACTTAATAGGTACTATCGTCTATTCAGGAGAGTGTATTGACAGTTTTTATCTCGCCGTACTAAATAGATTGGGCGCATAAAAAGAAAACATATGTATATGTGACTTGTCCTTAAAAGTGCAAAGATCAATACTGAAGTGAAGAACTGAAGTGAACTGAACTTACATAGTGAGAAGGGTTAAAGAACGAAAGTGTGAGAAAAGGCAAAAGGGTTTCAAAGGGCGAAACCGTGAGCGAAAGAGTTTCAAAGAGTGAAACCGTTTAAAAGAGCGGAAGAGTTTAAAAAAGCGAAATAGTTTCAAAGAGTGAAGAGTTTCAAAGAACGAAAACGTTTAAAGAAAGAGTTTCAAAAAGCGAAAGCGTTTCAAGGACCGAAAGAGTTTTAAAGACCGAAATAGTTTCAGAGCGAAACAGCTTCAAAGAGCGAAAGAGTTTCAAAGAGCGAAATAGTTTCAGAGCGAAACAGTTGCAAAGAGCGAAACAGTTTCAAAGAGCGAAACAGTTTCAAAGAGCGAAAGAGTTTCAAAGAGCGAAATAGTTTCAAAGAGTGAAAGAGTTTCGAAACCGTTTGAAGAAAGAGTTTCAAAAAGCGAAACAGTTTAAAAGAGTGAAAGAGTTTCAAAGACCGAAATCGTTTCAAAGCGAAACAGTTTCAAAGAGCGAAAGAGTTTCAAAGAGCGAAACAGTTTCAAAGGGCGAACGAGTTTCAAAGACCGAAATAATTTCAGAGCGAAACAGTTTCAAACAGCGAAAGAGTTTCAAAGAGCGAAAGAGTTTCAAAGAGCGAAAACGTCCACCCGCCCACCTCCCTCGAGCGTGACGTCCTCGTGGACGGTGCGCTGTATGCAGGCCGCTATGGGCAGGTAGCGCAGCGCCTCGCGGTACACCAGGTCGAGCGCCGGCAGCCGCCGCAGCTCCTCTTCGCTCACCGCGCGCTCATCAGCTCCGAACACTGTCTGGATCTCGGCGTACACTTTGTCCTGAAAGCAGAATCGCGCGCTGCTCGCCTCGGCTCCAGTCCAGAGGCGTCGCAAGGCATGGGTGATGTGGGCGACCGCCCACGGCCTCGCGGCCCGAGGGGCCTCGCGCCTCGAAAGTTCATGCAGCTTTGATTCATGAAAAATATTCAGCTAGATCTATTAAAAGAGACCCCGAGTAAACGTGTTTAGACTTAATCAAATTCAAACTAAAGCTTACTATAGACAGTGGCGTGCCTATCATAGGGCTAGGCGGTGCCCTGAGCTTGGGCCACAGTAAATCTCGAACCAACCTCACGAGAAATGCTACCCCGAGGTGCTACTGGTCGTATGTGGCTCCTGAAGGCTCCTCCCCAGCTGGAGACTATTGGTATTTACTAAATATAGAAGTTATTTCTACAAATCAAAGATGAAAACTAGGAAAAATTCTTCAAAAAATCACCTTCTAAAATTTTACCTAGACTTTTTATTTTCAACCGACTTCAAATAAGGAGGAGGTTCTCACTTCGACTGAATGTTTTTTTTTATGTTTGTTACGCGATTTCTCCGTCAATTGTAAGCCGATTTTGAAAAAAAATTTTTGTTTGGTAGGTCATACTTCAGAGGTGGTCCCATTTAAATTTTATCGAAATTGATTCAGCGGTTTTTGAAAAATCAACCTAATACTATGGTGTGTGGACTGGTTACTTTCAGCAAAACTTTTGTTGTGGACGTTTTCAGCAATTTGCAGTTTGATAATTACTATGGTGTGTGGTTAGTGGTTACCTTTAGCAAAACTTTTGTGATGTGGGCTTTTTCAGCAATTTGCAGTTTGACACATGGGGAATAATTCTGTACCACTTCAACCGATTTCGATTATTCGATTTCGATTATTCTTTTTTATGTAATATTACTAAAAATTATGAAATAAAAACTGTTTTAAAAAATATAAAATCGACTTCCAAAAAAAAACTAGAACAAAAAAGTATTAAATACCTAATATTTTGAAATTTTCTCTGTCATTGTATTGAAATACATGAATCGATATTGTGATTCATATTCGGACCCTTTTTTCATGAATATTCTATGTTTGAAATCTTTTCCGACGGGCCAGATGCGCTTAATATTTTATGGTACGAGTACCATCGAGCTGGTCTGATGATGGAGACGGAAGGTGGCCATAGGAACTCCTAAATTACACATGATAAACCCATCGTGTTTGGGCTCGTTGCATTTGTCTTTACGAGCAATTCACTTGGTTCACTGCTGGAAATATGCCTCTAATTTTTTTTTTATTTTAAAAACTAGTAAAAAATTCTATTTTTTTACTTATTTTTAAAATAAAAACATGGTAGAAGCATATTTCCAGCAGCGGACGTCTACAGGCTAAAATTTGTCATAAAGATAAAATAATTACTTCACAATTAAAAAGAAATCGTAAGCAATATGTTTTTTACTCATTTTATATTTTAAACCTAACCATTAGATAGGGCCCCAATTTTGTTTTGCACCTGGGCCCTTGGTTACCTAGGTACGCCACTGACTATAGAACCTTTATTAGACACTAGATGGGAAAGTAGGACAGAGGCAGTGAATATTGCGATTTGATAATGTTGTTGAATGTAGTGAGTATTGGCACAATTGAGAGGGCCTCGCAAAATTTATCTTGCCCACATCAAATTAAGTTCATGCCCCGCCACTGTCCAGTACTAACGTAATCGAGCATAGACCAGCTTAGGATTGCCAGATAGCATCTCAAACGAGGACATTCTAACCTTTTCGGATCAAATAAAAGCGTCTTCCTTCCGCCCTCAATTGTCCTCCTTATTTGAATTAAAACATTTTATTCGAAGTTCCCACTCGCTCGCGCAGCATTCACCCGCATGCAAAATTTGAACGAGTGTTTTCTCTTACTAACGTACAATGGACAAAGGAGCGAAATAGACTAATTGTAGAATCCGTAAAAGCCATTCATCCTGACTCAGTACAATTAAAAGATGTAACATGTTCTAACTTTTATATATACGTATCTTCTAAAAAATTACCAGTTATTGTCAAAAATTGTTAGTTTTGATAAATGTACTTACATACAGAATGTTTGATGACCATTGAACGTAATGTCATCTAACTTTTTTGCTCCAAATAGGCTCAGGAGTACCTGACCGATTTGACCTATGGTCACATTAGACACCCTGTATAATGCATAGTTAATATTTTTTTTAAACTGACACGGTTGTCTATCAGATACAACATCCGTGATGTCAGTCCATAAATCCGGGTGAACTTAGGTGTCATTTCAGTGCTTCCCTTCATTTCATGTCGGCTGACGGAAAACACGAACTATTTACATAGCCGTTTCGACCGACATTTCACTCAGTGCGGTGGTATCAACACGGGCGGGATGGACCCTACCACCTAGTAAGGTAAGAAGAAAAGGGACCTACAGTTTAACGTGGAATCCGAACCACGGTCAGCCGCCAACGGTCGAGCGGTCACGCATCCAAGTACTGCCCGCGCTCAGGGTTGCTTAACAACAGTCGAACGACCGCACCACTGAGCTACCGAGGCTGACAAAAAAACTTCACCTCTCGCTCTCTTCCTCAAATAAATATGAGTAACTTTCCACCCAGTCTGATCTCGCGTCTTGCTGCAACCCCCCAGAACTCAGCAGGTGGAAGGAGAGGTCGGTACCTGCCACTCCGGCAAATGCGCCAGGAAGAGAAGAACGCATGATGCTATTTTCGCCGACGCTTCTTGACTCTGAAAAAAACCCCCTTCGGTCAAGCGCGAGTGGAACACGCGCGGAGTGAAATTGCTTTTTTAACAATTAAAAAAACAATTCTGAGGTGAAATTCTAAGGTGAAAAGGCGGACTTATCCCTTACAGAGATTTCTTCCAGTCAACCTTTGAATATTTGAGAGTTGTCAATAATATTAAATATTATTAACTTTTTATGTTATGTAAAATTTTTATGTTATGTTTATATGTTACTACTAAAATTATGCGCTATTATGTTCGCAATAGATCGAAAATTTGGAGATAATACATAACGGCCCGGTGGTGTAGTTGGTTATCGCGTCGGCGGCTCAAGCCAGAGACCCAGGTACGAATCCTGGACGAGATGTATTTTTTCCAATGTTTTTCGATTTGCATTTTTAATTAAAAATATATATAAAGCGAGTACGTGCTTAGTACTAACATATAAACATAAAATATTATTTAAAACCTCAATTCAGCTTCTAGTGTCCGATGCCAAATACGACTTTGGTGACGAGAGCATAAGGTTCAATATGGAACCGTGCAAATTGACTGTTCGCAAAAATTATGCGACATCATGAAGGTGCAATAGATCGAAAAATTTGAGAGTTGATTAATATAGTGAAATGTAAGCAGGTAGCAGCAAAAGATTTGATTTTAAATTGAAGATAAAATAATCAATAATAAAAATTATTATTGTGTTAAAAATTATTAATAATAACACATGTAGGTACTCGTACATGCTAGTTAAATAAAAGATAAAAAAGAATATTCCCCGTATACGACCGAATGTCCATGGGCGTCGTTAGACACCTCATGGGTGGCGCGGCGCCACATGTCGCGCTTTCTATAAAAAAAACATAACAAAAAAGTAAGCGTAAAAGTATTCTGTGGGTAATTAAAAATAATATCCCCATTGCATCTCTTCCCGTACATGTCGTAAAAGGCAACTAATGGTATAAAGACAAGATGCCGTACATAAGGGCGACAGCCTATCCACCTCTCATCTTGGCACGGTCCATCCACCGAGTCACGCAGCAGGTGGGTCTTCGTGCTTCGTTACTTGCTGTTTGATAGTGATCTTGTCATAATACTTTGCTAAATGTGGTGGTCGGTGTTGTGCTGGTTTACAAGAGTAATTATAGCATAACACCGACTACTCTGCTTACCCCGATTGTCGGGATACAGCGTGTGGTACTTATGTATGTAAAAGCGAAAGTGAAAATGCGACTTAATTAAGCGGCGGGTGGCCGAATGGTCTGGGGGTCGGCTTCTCAGGTCCGAGGTTCGAATCCGGTCTGAGTTTGAATGAGTTTTTTCTGACGAAAAAAATTTACGTGCATACCTACACCTGCTCAAATTGTAGCCGATTGGGTTGGTACCACCGACCTGGATGTAAGATGGCCGCATAGCAGCCTCGGTTGTGTTCTCCTCTCGTCCAGTATAGCCAGCAATCCGAAGGGAAGTCTCCGGTATGGCACCTATACCTTCTCGGAGGTGATATTGGCTGGTCGGAGCATGTACTTTGGCCCCTCCGATTCAGCCACCCATATGGGATCACATAAAAAAAATCGTTTAAATAAAAAAAAATAGTTATAAAAAACTAAAACCCGGCTACGAAAAAGCAAATTATGAAAATAGTTTAACTATAACTAAAAATAACAAAATAATGTTTTCCATATAATTTATCAGATACAGCAATTATCTTTTTATATTGATTCTACCTTAGCACTAACTCTATAAATTTTGATAAATTTATTATTTTTAACGTTCTAAATATAGAGCCGTGGTCGGGCGTTCTTCGTTCTACAAGACAAGTGAGGCCGTCGTCGTGCATTATTAGAGCGTGGAACTTAGGACGGCCATCGCCATTGTGTCATACTGGCATCTTTTTGTAAGATCAGTCAGAGACAATCTAAAATTATTATAAGTAGATACATAGGTACATACCGAACGTCAACGGCTATAATGCACAACGACGGTCTCACTTGTCTTGTTGAACGAAGAACGCCCGACCACGGCTCTATATTTAGAACGTTAAAAATAATAAATTTATCAAAATTTATAGAGTTAGTGCTAAGGTAGAATCAATATAAAAAGATAATTGCTGTATCTGATAAATTATATGGAAAACATTATTTTGTTATTTTTAGTTATAGTTAAACTATTTTCATAATTTGCTTTTTCGTAGCCGGGTTTTAGTTTTTTATAACTATTTTTTTTTATTTAAACGATTTTCATAATTAGCTTTTACGTAGTCGGGTTTTAGTTTTTTATAACTTTTTTTTTATTTTAGGCTTTTTTAAAAACTGTTTGCATACTTTAAATGTTGTATGTAACTCGTATATTGATTTTTTTTATGGAATCTGACACATCACCTACAGGCTACAACATCCGTGATGTCAGCCCATAACACCGGGTGAACTTGGTGCCACGTCAGTGCTTCCCTTCGGTCGTACCGGCTACACTAAATACATAGCCGTTTCTACCGACCTTTCATTCAGTGCGGTGCGGTGGTACCAACACGGGCGGGTTAAACCCTACCACCTAGTAATATAAGAAGGAAGTCATATCCCTTAGTCGCCTTTTACGACATACACGGGGAGAGATACAGTGGGGCTATTCTTTTATATAAGTACCGACCCCACACGGTACAAAATTGATACTATCCGTCCGTTTATTTGTCGTGATCTCTATTTGAAACTAAAGTTTCCTGCAAATAGCGCATGAGTGAGTACCTACATATATATACAAATTATGTATAGTTGAACGATGTATAGTCTTGAAGTAAAATGAAAAGTCAGTCAGAGCAAGACCGAAGACTGAGCTGTGTAAGTACACGATTTTCTTTGTCTATGTAAGTAAATATATCTGGCTGGGGTGAAGCGGATTCGGGAAGTAAGTAAACCAATCAGTTCAAGGCCGAAGACCGAGGCCGGTTTCAGGTTGTACATAGTTGAATAATGTACTAACTCGAAGCAGGTAAGCCACTAAGGCGAGGCCAAAGCTACTGATATTATTTTTATAGTAAGCGCGACATGTGGCGCCGAGCCACCCATAAGGTGTCTAGCGATGCCCATGGACATTCGGTAGCATGCGGAGGCTACGAATGCCATGCCGGCCTGACAGGTGCCCAGGTTGAAGGACCCGAAACTGTACTTGGGGGAAAATATTTCTCTCTGTTTGTATTTCAACAGGCTCTGATTTAGTTATGTATTCCTACGGAGTTGCAGTGGTTTTAGATCGCGGGACATTTGGAGTCACCTACTATTCGCACGGCTCGACGCTGGATCGAGTCCAGAGGCGCCAGCTGGTATTTGACTGAGCCATCCCATAGGTGCGAGCAGTACCCCAAGCAGGACTGAATCTGCGATTTATACGGCCTTGCCCTCGATGTCACGCCGGAAGTTTAGATCGTGCGAAAATTGGACTCGGAGGACCCCGAGGTGGTCGCAAAATTTAAGTGACGTGCCTTGGTAGGAAGGAGCTGGTGTGAACACCGCTCTCTTTGCACTGAACGCGCAAATTTGTATCTTGGAGGTGTTTAACTTGACCAACTTGCTACGGCCCATTCGGAAATAGAGCGGAGTGTTTGCTCAAGTTCAGACACAAGTCTTCGCCTCTTCTCATCCGCATCCCGCCAAGTTGAAGGGTAACTGGTGTAGAACCCGTGTTCCGTACTCTCGTATGCATAACAATATGTTGCCCCCTTAATGCTACGCCCACGCCTTCAACGTTAGCAAGGCTCAGTGCTGCGCATTATCTGCGAAGGTCGATTTGAAGGTCCTTTTGCTTTCCAAGCCAGTTTATAGTCAGCGTCATACCTGTCTGGAAGCACCTGAACCTCCTGGGCACCGCCATTTCCAAAGACGTAGGTTTCCGGCAACTAATCGAGTCTAGGGCTAAAACTGCACCCAGAAAATTGGGAATACTTTTCCGCAATCGGCGGTTCTTCTCTTCCAAAATATCCCGCTTAGCTGAAGGGTAACTTGCATCCGAAAATATTGTAGGTATTAGGTATATTTAATGTACCTACCTTTTTTTTTTTTTATGGAAACTTGACACGGTTGGTTACATCACCTACAACATCCGTGATGTCAGCCCATAACACCATGTCAGTGCTTCCCTTCATTTTGCGCCGGCTACACTGAACTGGACGGAAAACACGAACTATTTACATAGCCGTTTCGACCAACGTTTCGCTCAGTGCGGTGGTACCAACCCGGCCGGGATAAACCCTACCACCTAGTAAGGTAAGAAGGGAAGGGACCTACAGTTTAACGTGGTATCCGAACCACGGTCAGCCTCCAACAGTCGGACGGTCATCCATCCAATAACTGACCGCACCATTAAGCTGCCGAGGCTGACGATCCCTTAGTCGACTTTTACGACATGCGACGGGGAGAGATGCAGTGGGGCTATTCTTTTTAAGTACCGACCCCACACGGTACACCTACGCTACATATTATGCTTACACTAGGTACATCGACATTTAATACCAATTTATTTTAGCATAGTACTGTATTCTAATAATAATATTATATATCTATATACAATTTGCGGTAGATCAGTGAGTAAGTATGTAGGTATATTACCAACAATACCATGTCGCTTCTTCGCGTCGTCGCGTCGTCGCGTGTCGTCGTCGCGCGTCATTGGTGTATGTAACGTATCGAAACCGCGGGGGGGCGCGGCGCGGTGCGCGGGCGACTACGCTTCATCGCGAATAATCGCTATTCATACATGCGCCACACATTTTGCTCTATTTCTCTGTACACATAAGTTTAATATATGGCAAAGTATATATTTTCGGAATCGTAATTTAATTATCTTTAATTTGATATGCCACTCAATATATTTTGAAAAACTAATTTGACATTTTGAGGCCGTGCGTCCGCCATTTTGAATTTTGAAAATTGTTATATAGCCTATGACACTCCCGTGAATAAGACAAATCCAATAGCACAAGAATTATTCAAATCGGCCCAGTACTTTAGGCTGTAGAGTGGAATATAGATAGTCACATACATACATACATACATACATACATACATACATACATACACGCCAAACTCATACATAACCCTTCCTTTTTTGGCTTCGCCGTAGTCGGGTAAAAACCGGCCAACCGAACCGAACCGGCGCGGCGAGTCGAACTCGCGCACCGAGGGTTCCGTATCGCCATGTCGTGGTCAGCGCCACTCACACCATCTATGGATTAGTTAAAATGCTTCATACTCTTTTCGGTAGATGGCGCGTATACACTTTTTAGATTCTTGTATGGGTATCCCCGTGCATTTTTTACTTTTCTTATTTTTATTATTTATTGTTATATCGGCCATAATAACACATATTCTGTGAAAACTTCAACAGGCTACCTATTACGGTTCAAGAGATACAGCCCTCGGACAGACGGACAGACAGACGACGTAGGCTTAGTAATAGGGTCCCGTACGACGGATACGGAACCCTAAAAATAAAATAAAACGCTCACTGTTGTAAAAAGTGTAAAAGTCTCTTGCACAATCTCCTCCTCTGACAGTTCCCCGCTAAGTATGAGCCGGTCCACAATCCCAGACGCTTCATCTCCACTCATATCTTTCCCGTTCCGTTTCCCCTCGCGAAGGGCGCGCGTCCGTTTTGCAATTATGTCTCTGCTCATTTCGTATATGATAGTTTTGTATCTGTCCTGGCGTCGCTTGTTGCCTAGGAGCTGCAGGAGGGGCGGCCAGTACCACCATTTGGTCATTTTGGAGAAGAATAGCTCGTACATTCTGAAATAGAAAGGTTTTGGACATTAGAGAGAAGAAATTAAATTACAAACTTAAAAAATCCCCAACCATTAAGAGTCAAAAATCATCGGAGGACCAGGAGAAAACAGGCAGCCTAATGACTAATGACAAACAGATAAAACATAAGTTGTACATACATTGAAGTCTAGCCATGTTTTGTTTCCCTGATTAGACTATAGTTTTTAGTTTAGTGGGATACAACGTGTGTGTGTGTGTGTAGTGACTAGTGACTAATGACCCCCCCCCCCCCCCCTTCCCCCCCTCAAGTCCGCTATGGACCGAGTTATATTATTGGCATGGGTTAAAAATATAACCCCCAAGAATACGGCTTCTACTTAGGCCTGCCACCCCTCCGGGTTTGACCCGGAGTCTACGGGTTTGAATGGTGTACATCCGGGCTACGGGTTAGCATCGTATATCTCCGGGTCAGACCGGGTGGGTGGTGCGTCGACCCGAGCGGTGAATTCGGTTAGACTGACTGAATCACTGGATGATCGGAGCGGAGTGCGTGGACATCGGACGAATCGGATGCACCGTGCGCGTGCGCGCGCGTTTATGGTTTCAATTATTAAAAGTAACAAATTTCACAGAATTACCGAAAATAATTTGGAATTTTTAACATTGAAAATGTTTATTCGATCGCTTCTGTATAGGCACCATTTCCAGCGAAAGTGCGGCATTGCTCTGGTGTCGTGAGTTTTGAAGCTACATAAATGATTAGGGTGTCAAAAGGTGCGTATTGATAAGGGCTACATAATCGTGAAAATAAATTTAAAAAAAAATGCTAAAAAGGGCCCTTTTTATTATGGGGCAAGGGCAAAGGCACTTTGGGGAAAGGGCACTTTTTGACAGACTTATTATTAAAAATTTATAAGTTTTGTATTTTTATCTTCTAGATTGACTCGACATCTGGAGACGTCTTTTTTAATTTTTGGAAAAAATGAAAAATTAATAAGTTATAAATTTTTTAGTGAGCGCTGTTTTAGAGTTTCGTGAGTTCACTCAAATGGGAATGTGCAGTTGCGATGGAGTTATAATACTATTAAATGAGATGTGTTTGTGAACAATGGAATGGTATATCGCAATAAATGGTATATTGCAAATTGAAATTTTTTGATAATTAAAAAAAAAAAAATTTTTTGTTGAGAAAAAATTTAAGGATAATTTCAAATGGAATAGTATCGTTATATGGAATTTATTTGAATATTGACTGTAAAATATTTAATTCATACATAATTAAGCATTTGTTTTAAGTTTGACACTGGCTGTTAAGAGGATTCCCATACCCAACTCGTATGATTCGTTTTGCTTTTAACTTTCAAAACCTAGAGACACGAAAAAAATTGATTAATAAAGGCAGCGATTTCACTTCTTACCTTTTGAATAGCTCAATATTTTTCTATTTAAAAAAATCAAACCTTACCTATATTATATTTTTATATTTGATATTTATTAATTTGTTACTTTAGTTTGACATAATGTCAAGTTTATCTCTTTTTCTGTTTAAATTTTAGTTTACATTTTTTAAGCTGCTTGTGTTTTTGAAAAATAACAAAAATTATATAAATGTAATATTTTTTTTTTATTTTGTTGAGTTAATTTTCAATGTACCTCGAAGGTTGCGTAATGCACGAGATCTGTGATTTTTTTTTTTCAATACCGATTATATCAATGAATTTGTGGAATTCGTTTTATGCTTATAGAAAAATTTATGGACCGACGAGAGAAACCTGCCTAGCAGTCGACATGGTGAAGTCGGAGTTAATTGTAAAGATGAATAAAATTATAATATGACCTGTCAATAATTTTTAAAGTATTTGAAGAAACCAGAGCAAGAAAAGTTGATAAAAAATCACAAACAAATAATAAATATTATTTTAAAAATCAAGCGTTCCTAGCAGCATTGTTTAAGTTCTATCGTTAATATGCCTAATTATTATCGTTATTATACCTCGGAAAATTTACGATAAAAAAAAATATTTTCTAAATACTCCGGGTTTGCCATTTTTTTAAAGGTGGCAGCCCTACTTCTACTATGAATGAGCACTTCACATTCACAAAGGATGTGTAGGGGCGTTTCATCCTCTTTTATACAGAACTTGCACACCGGTGTGCCGCTAAGGCATGTCAAATGTAACGTACGTACTCATGTGTAAGGGCGACGACTTCATCCATTCTCCGAACTCCGAGAGACTCACTCTTGGATAGACCCATCAGCGTTTCTGCAAAGAGGTAAAGGTTATACTTATAAGTTTGGATGTAGGAGGTAATCTCCGAAAATACTCATCCAATTTTAAAAATTCTTTGACCAATATTTAGAATGGACCTTCAGAATGGACATAGACTATGCGGGCGAAGACGCGGGCAAAAGCTAGCCTACACTAATATTATAAAGAGGTAAAGTTTGTAAGTTTGTAAGTTTGGATGTAGGACGTAATCTCCTAAACCTGGGAATCATCATACATTTGGAACCTCGGCGCAAATCATTCCATATCATATATACATTCCAAAAATGCAAACCCATGACAACGCCATCTATCATTCGTCATCATTTGTCACACCAAACATATTTTGTAATTCTTTATTCTCTGACGCTGTAGATGACTTATTAAGTCGAAATAGAAGATGTGTAACATGGTGTATTTTTGACGTGATAACGTCACGTCTTATAAATTGATGAACACCGGCTGCACGCACGAAAAAGTGTCACGTTCCATCTGAGCCTGTGTGTGCAAGCGAGAGCGCGTAACAAGCGATAGAGAGGCACAATCGGCCCAAGCCGAAAGCGAACCAAGGGAATCCGATATTCGTTTGGTCGTTTATGTGATTTCGTGGCTCAGTGGTAAGAGTGTAGGATTTGTATTTTTTGGCCATGCGATCGAATCCCTCAAAATTGTTTTTCTTTTTTTTTTCTTTTTTAAGCAATGTTACGGTGTTTAAATTTTTTTAGGGTGTTTATTTTTTTTTATAACCACCTAAGAATTATTTTCGGAAAACAAATGTAACAAAAACGACATGCGTAGTCTTACCACTTTATGACGTTATCACGTAAAACTATCGTCCGTAAACCGACTTTACAGACAACCAATTTTTTATGTACCTATTGTATATAATTTATATATAAAAATCTGAAACCAAATATGTGTGATGGATGAATAAAAATATTTAATTCATAAAATATTCACGCGACACTCACGGCACACACACTGTGTGGTAGTCCTGACGACATCCTTAAACACATCGAAGGTCTCGCCTGGATCCTTCCAGCACAGCTGGCGGACCAGCTGTTCCGCCTCACGGTTGAACACCTGACTATACTGCTGGACGCATCGCTTGTTGTACGCCGGAGTCACGACCTTGCGGTGATTACGCCACGTCGCACCTGAACATACAAAAAGTACCTACTTTTTATTGGGGTAGGCAGAGACGACGGATCTCTACGCGCCACGAGCCTGACACACCTCTGCCGCCTCTTCTACACATATGCTCGTCACGGGTACTACTGCATTTCTCCCCGTGCATGTCGTAAAAGGCGACTAAGGGATAAGGACAAGATGCCGTGCTAAAGGGCGACAGGCCACCCCACCTCTCACCTTGGCACAGTACTTCCACCGTGTCATGCAGCAGGTGGGTCTTCGTGCCTTACTTGCTGCTTGAACGATTGATTGTTGTTCGAATACTTTGCGAAACGTACCGGTTGGTGTTGTGGTGTAATTTACCAGAGTTCTTGCAGCACAACACCGATTACTCTGTTTACCCCGATTGTCGGGATTCAGCGTGTGTGATATGTATGTGTGTATATATGTATATGGGTACTACTTGTGACGGTCTACTTGTGACACTTGACCCTTTTGATTTATGTCTCTTTATGATCAAATTTTAATAATGAGTTAATTTAATAAAATTAAAATTTATGTAACAATATTTTGTTAAAATTGTTCCTCAGAGACATAGATCTTGGGCAGAAAAGTACGATTTATTATTTATGTAACAAAATTTTGATGAAATCGTTTCTAGTGACACAGATCTTGAGCATAAAAGTACAATTATTATTTATGTAACCATATTCTAAAAAAAATTATCCTACAGAGGCACAGATCTTGAGTGGAAAAATACAAATTATTATTTACTAGCTGTGCCCGCGGCTCCGCCCGCTCTCATATTTGACTTCACTGCTAACCTCATAAGCCATTTAGCGTGATAGTAAGTAGCCTATAGTTGATGGGAAGAATCAAGCTATCCGTAGAATTTTGTTTTATTAAAATCGGTTCAGTGGTTCTCGAGTTATAAGCGGACAGACAGACATACATTCAGACACTCAGACACTCAGACAGAAAGCAGACGTTGGATTTTATTATAGGTAAGGATATAAGGAAGGATGTTATGTTATTTATGTAACAATATTTTGATAAAATTATCCCTGTAGAGACACAGATCTTGACTAGAAAAGTACAATAATTGTACTTTGTACTTTTCTAAATTTTATCAAAATATTGTTACATATATAATAATAATTATTATTATTGATAATATATTTTGATAAAATTATCCCTACAGAGAAGCTGATCTTGAGTAGAAAGTGGATACAAAGTAAATTGTTTACCCAATGGGATTTACCAACGGGTTTTGGGCAAAGATTTTGGAAGGAGAGTAGATATGCGAAGGAGGCGTGTCCGCGACACGGTAATATATGGGCAGATTTCCCCATATTAACTAACTATCGATGTGTGCGTAAGCGCACGTGCATGCAACGCTTTGGATTGGCCAAAAATCACTGGTGCGAATGTGTTCGTGCGTTCGTGTGTGTGAATTGTGATTGTATGCGATTGGAAACTGGCGGCAGCGGTTTCGATACGAGTGGGCGTTCATGACATGACATGACATGACACATCCCTCCTTCCAAAATCTTTGGTTTTAGGTTACCAGGTTACGTTAGTGTGGGAAGCAGAGTCATATATCCTGCTACTCGATAGATAGATAGCTGGTAAGTACAAACCTCCTGTCAGTATTCCGAAGCCTATAACGTCCATCATGGTGCCGTAGAGTGGTCCTTTCTGATTCATCTTGTTGCTTACAAGCAGTAGCTAGAACAGAAACATTAGTATACAGGGTGTTGTAACGGCCAGTACATTAAATTTAGGAAATGATTATTAGGATCAATAGTAGCAAAAAAGTCAAATAACTTTTTTCTGAATTCCCTTTACATGAAAAGTTACAGTTGTCATACAAACTAATTGATTAATTTAGTGTAAAAAGGATCTAATGCTCCGCACGAACGTGGGAATGAAAGGCGCGCGGTGAGTGAGCGAGCAAGGACGAGTGCGCCGCCGAGCGAGGAGATGCGCGGCGGCTGCGCGGCGTGAGTTTTTCTACCCCGACCTTTCCCGCGCCAGCACCCTCCCTCCACCCGCGCGCGTCAAATCACACTAGACGAAAACATAAATTTCAAAAATGTATATCTCCAAAACTAGACACTTTAGATAAAAACTTCCACGCGCCGCTTTTTAAATTTCGATTTGTAAACAGAATTTGCCGTTCCTCGACGTAAAATCTTAGACATCTTTCCAGGTATATCGAAAATGCACCCTAAATTCAACGCTATAGAGTACAGAAATTCTGTAACAGAATGGCTCAGAGATAGAGTATAGAATGGCTCACTCGGATGTCGTGGGGGTTGGCCACCACTACGTTGAACTGTGGTCCGATCCAAAACCGGCAGTACTCGCCGTAAGTGCGCACTAGATCCGTGATGATGCGAAGGAAATCTGTAACAATTCAGATGTTGTTTTTGGGGTTTCTTATCCGTCGTACGGGACCCTATTACTAAGCCTACGTCGTCTGTCTGTCCGTCTGTCCGTCTGTCCGAGGGCTGTATCTCTTGAACCGTAATAGGTAGCCCGTTGATATTTTCCATAGCATAATTAGAAAAAACCGCCTTCAAAAATGTATGAAATAAAAAAATAAAAATCGAACCCTAGAGTTGAAGGCGGTCGGTTATTTTTGCTTGCTTTAGCACCACCGCCTTCAACTCTAGGGTTCGATTTTTATTTTTTTATTTCATACATTTTTGAAGGCGGTTTTTATATTTTTTTAAATAGTTTTTTATTTCACAGTTTTTTTAGTAATTTTTATTTGCTATTAGTGTACTCGGCGGAATCGCTCGGCCTTCGGCCTCGCGATTCCGCCTCACTTTCCTATCCGATCTTGACAAAAAAAAAAATGGGACCACCTTGGAGCTAGACTGAACCGAACACAAAAAGAATCATCGAAATCGGTTCACAATTGGGGAAGATATTGCTGAACATACTTAAAAAAATACGTACCTCCTCCTTTTTTGAAGTCGGTTAAAAATAATAATAGAAAATTTCAACGGGCTACCTATTACGGTTCAAGAGATACAGCCCTCGGACAGACAGACAGACAGACGGACGCACGGACGGACGGACGAAAATACAGACAGACGGCGGCGTAGGCTTAGTAATAGGGTCCCGTACCGGATACGGAACCCTAAAAAATATGGAAAGCCTAGTCACTACCTATCACGCCCACTCGAACGTGTATGATGTATCGCACATTGACCGTCACAGGCAGGTGTGTAACGATGCATCTCGCGTCAACTACGGTTACCTACAAACATTCAACAACAGTGCAATCTTGACACCACAGATAATGCCATGTGATAACCTGAGTTGATAGCCTAGCGTGGCAGAAGGTGAGTGCAAAACCGGTTGGATGCATGTATGTAATATACTTAGATATCTATTGTTTTCTTATTAGGTACATTATTATTTTAATTAATACAAATTACGTAGATACTTATTTATTTGCCAATAGGTATTATTATATACAAAAATACTTCGTGTATTTACCGGCCCGCGGGTCTATTCGCGGAAATCCACACTGACAATTCAGAAGTCTTAGAACACTAGTTTTTAACCCCCGACGCAAAAAGAAGGGTGTTATAATAAGTTTAGGGTGTGTTTGTGTGTGTGTGTGTTTATATGTGTATGTGTGTATGAGTGTCTGTCTGTGAGATCATAGTTCCCAAACGGATGGACCGATTTGGATGCGGTATTTTTTATTGGAAAGCTGGTTTAATCGGGATGGTTGCTAGCTAGGTCTGTAATCAAATAATCAAGTAAATAAGTAAAAAAAATTATTATCTTAAAAATTTGACCGATTTGCACGCGGGTTTTTTAAAAAAGCTTGAAATAAACGTTAAATTACAAATTTTAAAACCCCACGACATTTAAAAAGTCAAAAATAATTTCCGTTTACTTACTTAAAGGAGTCGGGGGACCGCTAAGTAAATAAAATATAATAAAAACTCAGAGCTACGCGGGAATTTACTTTACGGTAACGGAAATTATTTTTGACTTTTAAAGATCAGGGTTTTTTTTATTTTTTTATTTAACTTTTTACATATCACTGTCCGTAACGAGGCGATATCACAAGTCAGTGGTGTGTGCTGTGTACCCAACCGCAATAGTTTACATAGAAAAACTTCTTACCAGCCGATTTGTCCGCGAACATAAGAGCGTTGCCCAGTACGGGCAGTGTAGACGGACCGGGCAGCGAGGCAGACAGCCGCAGCGTCAGCCTGTTCCTCCAGCGCCAGTGCATCCACGCTGCCAGCAACACTGCCAGAACAGCGCCGCTCATGATGGTGTAGGAAAACATGGCTGCGCTGTCGAAAATGAAAACATTTGATATTGTCACCAAATTACCTACACAAATGTTGGCACAAAAGGAGAAATTAATGCCATAGGGCATTCTAATTCCAGCTGACTTGGAGTGTAAGATGTTGGCATTACTATTTCATCATAATTCTTCATTCTATATACTTTAGCCCTACGTGAGATGGCAGTCTCTATTTTTTGTTGTTATTGTTTATTGAGTATTCTTAGGGCAGTAATACATGTCACAATTTATTCTAGCCGGTTCGTTTACACCCACGAAGAAGTTACAGATATTTTAGTGTATCCTTCATCATTAGTATATCCTTCAAGACACTAGTTTACCGGCTCCTTCCTTCCAAGGCACGTCGCTTAAATTAAGCGAACACCTCAGGGTCCTCGGAGTTGAACTGTCGCACGACCCGAACTTTCGTCGCCATATCAAGGGGAAGGCCAAGCTGGCTTCTAAAAAGAGTACTCAATAAGGTGCGACGGTACTTCACGCCGGACCAAAAGCTGATTCTGTATAAATCGCAGATCAGGTCCTGCTTGGAGTACTGCTCGCACCTGTGGGATGGCTCTGCCAAATACCAGCTTGCGCCTTTGGACTCGATCCAGCGTCGAGCCGTGCGATTAGTGGGTGACCGCGAAGTGTCCCGCGATCTAGAACCACTGCAACACCGCAGGGATGTCGGCTCCCTAAGTGTGTTCTATCGCTTATTCCTTGTGGAGTGCTCGGAGGAGCTATTTAACGCGATCCTGCCGTCCCCTTTCCACATCCGCACCACGCGCACTGGGCAGGGATCTTACAGAACCGGTAAACTCTGGAACGCTCTCCCTGCTCATATATTTCCCCCCAAGTACAGTCTCGGATCCTTCAAGAGGGGCGTGAATGGGTACCTGTCAGGCCGGCATGGTTAGCGCAACCCCCGCATACGACCGAATGTCCATGGGCGCCGTTAGACACCTCATGGGTGCCGGCGCCATATGTCGAGCTTACAATAAGAAAAAACCCACATAATAACATCGCTTACAGTCTATCGAATTTCGATTTGAGTGATAGGGATTGTTTTTAACCGACTTCCAAAAAAGGAGGAGGTTCTCAATTCGTCTGTATGTTTTTTTTTTTTTTAATTTTTTTTTTATTTTTTTTTTTATTTTTTTTTTTATTTTTTTGTATGTTTGTAACACGATTTCTCCGTCAATTGAGGGCCGATTTAGAAAATTCTTTTTTTGTTAGTTAGGTCATACTTCCGAGGTGGTCCCATTTCAATTTTATCGAAATTGGTTCAGTGGTTTTCGAAAAATCAGCATAATACTATGGTGTGTGAGAAGTGTAAAAAAAAGAAGTGAAAAAAAATTGGTTGTCTGTAAAGTCGGTTTACGGACGATAGTTTTACGTGATAACGTCATACAACCCTTGTTTCATGAATATTCTAAATTTGAAATATTTTCCGACCGGCCAGATATTATGGTACAAGTAACCTCGTTTTAATTTCTGTGTATGAGAAGAACACAGCGGGGCTTTCACTGCGACCTTATATCCAGTGGGGTTCGTTGTCAGCATAAGATCCAGCAGAGAGGGTTCATGACCGTCTATATCTGGCAGCCTGGTGGGCTGGTCTACCATTTGAGACCTTCAGCAAAACTTGTGATGTGGTCGTTTTCGGCAATTTTCAGTTTGATAAATTAGTATGGTGTGTGGTTACCTTCAGCAAAACATTTGTGATGTGGACTTATTCAGCAATTTGCAGTCTGACACATATGGCGAATAATTCTGTACCACTTCAATCGATTTCGATTGTTCGATTTCGATTATTCTTTTTTATGTAATATTACTAAAAAGAATGAAATAAAAACTGTTTTAAAAAATATTAAACCGATTTCCAAAAAACAAAAAAAAAAAAACTAAAAAAGTATTAAATACCTAATATTTTGAAATTTTCTCTGTCCTGTTGAAATACATGAATCGATATACTAGTGATACATATTCGGACCCTTGTTTCATGAATATTCTAAATTAGAAATTTTTTATCTTTTCCGACCGGCGCTTAATTTATTATGGTACCTGGCCAGTACCTACTGTACCGAGTACCATCGAGCTGGTTTGATGATGGAGACAGAAGGTGGCCATAGGAACTCCTAAACTACACATGATAAACCCATCGTGTTTGGGCTCGTTGCATTTGTCTTCACGAGAAATTTACTTTAGACCTAAAAGATTCTCAATTCGACGGTATGTTTTCTTTTTTTGGATGTTTGTTACGCGATTACTCCGTCAATTGTGGGCCGATTTTGAAAATTCTTTTTTTTTTATTTGAAAGGGGATAACCCTGAGGTTTTTGAAGTGAAAACTTCTTTAGCGGCTCTTGGCACTTTTTTAGGTGGGTAAAAATGTATAACTCGCGACATCGCGTCAGCGTCATTTTTAAAATGAAACCTTAAGTCATTGCGTTAAGGGTTAAGTTAGAGTGGCACGGGATCTGCCGGCACTCCCGGAGTGCAACTGTTAAGTAGGGTTCCGTAACACGTTTATGTCTGTCCATTCTACTAAGTTCTGCAAAATGAATGTAGGGTTCCGTAACATATGCATGTCTATCCGTTCTACTAAATTTTACAATTTTCAACCAAGGTCCTCCGACGGTTATTTTATAATAAAATTAGGCTTCCGTAACACGTTTATGTCTGTCCATTCTACTAAGTTCTGCAACATCACCTACAACGTCCGTGATGTCAGCCCATAACACCAGTGCCATGTCAGTGCTTCCCCCTTTGATCGTGCTGACTACACTGAACTGGTCGGAAAACACAAACTATTTACATAGCCGTTTCGACCGACGTTTAATTCAGTGCGGTGGTACCAACCCGGGAAGGTTAAACCCTACCACCAAGTAAGATTACGAGGGAAGGGACTTACAGTTTTACGAGGAATCCGAACCTTGGTCAGCCTCCAACGGTCAGCGGTCACCCATCTAAGTACTGACCGCACCCAGCGTTGCTTAAAATTCAATAGCGACAGTTGACTGTCTGCACCACTGAGCTATCGAAGCTGACGTGGTCCTATTTTAATTGGGTCAAGATCGGATTGGAAAGCGAGGCGGAATCGCGAGGCCGAAGGCCGAGCGATTCCGCCGAGTACATTAATAGCAAAAATTACTAAAAAAAACTGTGAAATAAAAAAAAAGTTTTAAAAAACATAAAACCGACTTCCTAAAAAAAGTAGAACTAAAAAACTATTTAAAATAAAAATATAAAAACCGCCTTCAAAAATATATGAAATAAAAACCTAAAAAAAAAAAACGAACCCTAGAGTTGAAGGCGGTGCTAAAGCAAGCAAAAATGATGCATGAAAGAAAACATGAGCGGATGATAATATCCTTTGTGATTTGTGTAGCCTTTTTAGCACCGCATTCAACTCTAGGGTTCGTTTTTTTTTTTTAGGTTTTTATTTCATATATTTTTGAAGGCGGTTTTTATATTTTTATTTTAAATAGTTTTTTAGTTCTACTTTTTTTAGGAAGTCGGTTTTATGTTTTTTAAAACTTTTTTTTTTCTGAGTATTTTCTAATCCTAAAGTTTCTAAAGCCTCTCCTGAAACATCCTGTATAGTCCGAAAATCTGCTGGTCTCGCTTTCTCGGTCTGCTTTCTCGCTGATTGTGGTTTTACGAGGTGAGGTGGATATTGTATGATGTGCATATACCTAATCTAATACCCATGCTATTTCCATAATTTAAAAGAAAATTCCTACTTACCGTGTGGGGTCGGTACTTAAAAAGAATAGCCCCACTGCATCTCTCCCCGTCGCATGTCGTAAAAGTCGACTAAGGGATCGTCAGCCTCGTCAGCTCAGTGGTGCGGTCAGTTATTGGATGGGTGACCGCCCGACCGTTGGAGGCTGACCGTGGTTCTGATTCCACGTTAAACTGTAGGTCCCTTCCCTTCTTACTTTACTGGGTGGTAGGGTTTATCCCGGCCGGGTTGGTACCACCGCACTGAGCGAAACGTCGGTCGAAACGGCTATGTAAATAGTTCGTGTTTTCCGTCCAGTTCAGTGTAGCCGGCGCGGCGCGAAATGAAGGGAAGCACTGACATAGCACCTAGTTCACCCGGTGTTATGGGCTGACATCACGGATGTTGTAGGTGATGTAGCCTACCGTGTCATATCCATAAAAAAAAAAAAAAACTTACTAAAAGAAAAAAATTATATATAGAAAATTCTTATGGAAATTGATACGGTTGACTATATCACCCACAGCATCCGTGATGTCAGCTCATAACACCTCGGTGAACTAGGTGCCATGTCAGTGCTTACCTTTGGTCGTGCCGATTACACTGAACTAGACGGAAAACACGAACTAAGTATTTACATAGTCGCTTCGATCGAATTTTCATTCAGAGCGGTGGTATCAACCCGGGCTGGTTAAACCCTACAAACGAGTAAGGTAAGGGATCTCGATCTACAATTTGACGCGCTAGTCCTAGGAAATTGCAATTTATTTGATTTGATTTTTAACCCCCGACACAAAAAGAGTGGTGTTATAAGTTTAACGTATATGTGTATGGGTATGTCTGTCTGTGCCATCGTAGCTCCCAAACGGATGGACCGATTTGGATGCGGGTTTTTTTATTAGAAAGCTGGTTTAATCGGGATGGTTCTTAGGCCCACTTGCACCAACACGAACTTAACGATATAAACCAGTTTAACTCGTTAAGCTAGTACCCGTTGACTGTGGGAACCGCGTTTAAATCCATAACTCGCTACTTAACTCTAAACTCGTGTTGGCGCAATTGGGCCTTAGGCCCACTTGCACCAACACAAATTTAATATATAAACCAGTTTAACTCGTTAAGCTAGCACCCGTTGACTGTGGGAACCGCGTTTAAATCCATAACTCGCTACTTAACTTTAAACTCGTGTTGGTGCAAGTGGGCCTTAGCTATGTTTGTAATCAAGTAAATAAGGAATCAAAAAATTTATTATCTTAAAAAGTGGACCGATTTTCATGCGGTTTTTTTTAAAAAAAGCTTGAAATAATAGTTAATTACAAAAATACCTGTCCGTTAAAAAGTCAAAAAATATTTCCGTTTACTTATTTAAACGAGTCGGGGGAACGTTAAGTAAATAAAATATAAACTCAGAGCTGCGTGAGAATTTACTTAGCGGTCCCGGAAATTATTTTTGACTTTCTAAGGGTCAGGGGTTTTTTAAATTTGTAATTTAACTTTTATAATGAGCAGTACTTACCTGCAATAAAACAAGAGTCAACAAATGTGTCTGCCCCGCAAAGCCTGCAGGCTGTAGTGTATATTGGTACTACGTCGGAGACGCGTGTTAAGACTGCAGGTCGTTAGTGCGTACTGTTCGCGCGTGGCCCAGTAGTTTGCCCGCCGACACATATCATTCGGCACAGTATTGTCCAGCTTTAGGCGAACAGTGGTGTGTTTTTTTTAAATGTAATCCGGTATGGGTGGCTGAGTCGGAGGGGCCAAAGCGCATGCTCCGACCAGCCAATATCACCTCCGAAAAGGTAGGTGCCATACCGGAAACATCACTGGATTGCTGGCTATACTGGACTAGAGGAGAACACAGCCGAGGCTGCTATGCGGCCATCTTACATCCAATACGGTGGTATCAACCCGGTCGGCTACAATTTGAGCCTACCACCTAGTAAGGGGAAAGGGAAGGGACCTAAAGTTTTACAACGGTTCCGAACGGTGAAGCAGCAGGTGTAAATTTTATTTATTACAGGTATGCACGTAAATTTTTTCGTCAGAAAAAAAAACTCATTGGTGCACGCCGAACGGATTCGAACCTCGGACCTCTCGCATGAGAAGCCGATGCCCAAACCACTCGGCCACCCGCCGCTTGTGGTGAGCGCATTTGTGCAATGTTGTAGAGTTATTGTAAGATTCGAGTTATTCAAATTTTGGAGCCCGTCGCAAAAGCGAAAAAACGGGACCGACGACGACGTAAAACTGTAGATCCCTTCCCTTCTTAACATTTTTGTTTATTGGCAGCGCGACATGTTGCGCATGTCACCCATAAGGTATCTAACGATGCTCATAGACATTCGGTATTATGCAGTGGTTGCGAATGCCATATCGGCCTGATGTGTCTATTCTCACCCCATTTGAAGGAGCCGAGACTGTACTTGGGGGAAATAATATATTTTAAGCATATAACTAATAAAGTGACTTCAGAAGTCAGCCTCGATAGCTCAGTGGTGCAGACAGTCAACTGTCGCTATTGAATGTTAAGCAACGCTGGGTGCGGTCAGTACTTGGATGGGTGACCGCTGACCGTTGGAGGCTGACCGAGGTTCGGATTCCTCGTAAAACTGTAGGCCCCTTCCCTCCTAATCTTACTTGGTGGTAGGATTTAACCCGCCCGGGTTGGTACCACCTCACTGAATGAAACGTCCCGAACGGCTATGTAAATAGTTTGTGTTTTCCGACCAGTTCAGTGTAGCCGGCACGATCAAAGGGGAAGCACTGACATGGCACCAAGTTCACCCGGTGTTAGGGGCTGACATCACGGACGTTGTAGGTGATGTAACCAACCGTGTCAGTTTCCATAAAAAAAGACTTTTAATGGCTGTATGTTTTCTTAATAAATAATAAATAAATTAAAAAAATGTTTCGCCACTGGACATAATATTTCCATAGACTAGAATGGCTGCAGAGCGTATGGCATAATAAAATAAGTAAGATTTCCTCAAATAAATTGCGCATGTCATCTCATGTTAGGTCTAGTTGTAACAAGATCTAATCATATGAGGTCAAAATGTACAGGGTGTCTCAGGATAGGCTTGAGAAACTTCAGGGTTCGAAAGGGGTCCATATTTGAAAACGAAAAGCTCTGAACTTTTTCCCAGATTCGGTCATTTTTATAGTACTTTTTGGTGAAAACAGTTTCATTGAGCTTTGGTGGACGGTTAACGTCCGCCTTTATTAAATAAAAATAAAATGACTAACTTACATGCTTAACTATATAGTAGAATTGAACTGCATGAAGGTAAATTTCAAAAACTTAAATATTGAATGACATCAAAAGGAAAAGGGGACTGGATTAGGTCATTGCACTCCCTAGACCTAGACAGCACTACTGCCAAATCTCCCATACTTACTGTCCATCGAGTTTTTATTACAATTTTCAATTTTTGTATGAAAAAAAAATACGGAATTTCGTTTTGAGTCATAAGGATTTTTTTCTTCTAATAATGAGTACTTTCTATTCCTGATGTTTCTCAAGCCTATCCTGAAACATCCTGTGTTTGTGTTATGAATTTACCAAAAAATTGTGTTTTCTTCATTGACTTATATATTACTCTTCATTTAGTTCGGGATCTTTAGCGCGAGCCGAACTCACATTTGGTCATCATCATCATCATCATCAGCCTTTATCGGTCCACTGCTGGACATAGGCCTCTCCCAAGGCACGCCACCACACGCGGTCTTCCGCTCTTCTCATCCATCTACTCCCGGCTACCTTTTTTAAGTCATCTGTTCACCTAGCCGCGGGGCGTCCCACGCTACGTTTGCTTGTACGTGGCCACTGGCCTCCATTCGAGCACCCGTCTACCCCATCGGTTGTCGGGTCTGCGACAGATGTGCCCAGCCCACTGCCACTTCAGCTTGCTTATTTTCTTAGCAATGTCGACTACCTTAGTTCTTTAACGTATGACGTCGTTACGGATTTTATCGGTCAAAGAAATGCCGAGCATTGCTCTTTCCATAGCTCGCTGAGCTATGGAGCACATTTGTTCAGTTTTTATTATTTGTTGTTAGAGTTCCTCAAAAGAGGTGAAATAAAACGGAACCCTTATAGGATCACTCTCGTGTCTGTCTGTCTGTTTTGCTTCAGTTTGCACTGTAATCCCACCAAGTTTGACACTTGTATGTACGAGTATTACCGCTTTAACGATAGAGCAAAAACAAACAAAAAAAAAACGTTGAAAAAATACGTTTCTTGTATGGGTACCCCCTTAATTTTTCACTTGTTAGGGTTCCGTATCCGGTACGGGACCCTATTACTAAGCCTACGCCGCCGTCTGTCTGTCTGTCTGTCCGTCCGTACGTCTGTCGGTCTGTCCGTCCATCCGTCGTTCGTCTGTCTGACCGAGGGCTGTATCTCTTGAACCGTAATAGGTAGACCGTTGAAATTTTCACAGAATATGTGTTATTATGGCCGATATAACAACAAATAATAAAATAAGAAAAAGTAAAAAAATCGCGAGGGTTCCCATAGAAGAAACCAAAAAGTGTATGCGCGCGCGCCATCTACCGAATAGATTATTATGAAGCATAGCTAATATTGAAGCATTTCATAACACGCCATCTAGATGGCGTGAGTAGCGCGAGCCATGGCATGGCGATACAGAACCCTCGGTGCGCGAGTTCGACTCGCACTTGGCCGGTTTTTTTTATTATTTGTCGCTAACAAATAATAAAAAAAACCGCCATAATAACACATAATATGTTCTTCTGTTGGCTTCGCCGTAGTGGAGTAAAAACAAATTCAGTAAGTAACATTCTATTCTTAGCATATTTCTTAGCATATCTCACAATTCGTCTTTTCTCTAACAGTTCAGTGGAGCCGGCTCGACCAAAGGGAAGCACTGACATGGCACCTAGTTCACTAAGGTGTTATGTGTGATGGATGATGTAACTATAACATTTACGTAAGCCAGTCCGAAAGTTCTGCCGAATTGAACGCAAATTTCAACCATTAACCACGGTAAGCCAGTAAAAATTTAAGTATCCATAAAAAAATGCCGCGACTGCTCTCGAACTCTCGCTAATATGTGAGTGAAGGGGGTTATGGTTAAACTTTCAGCTTCGCTAAATACCAGCTTGCGCCTTTGAACTCGATCCAGCGTCGAGCCGTGCGACTAGTGGATGACCCCGATGTGTCCCGCGATCTAGAACCACTGCAACTTCGGAGGGATGTCGGCGCCCTAAGTGTGTTCTATCGCTTATTCCACGGGGAGTACTCGGAGGAGCTGTTTGACGCGATTCCGCCTTTCCACCTCCGTACAACGCGCACTGGGCAGGGATTGCATCCCTATACGCTGGACTTACCGTACTAACCGGTTCTGCAGATCCTTCCTCCATAGAACCGGTAAACTCTGGAACGCTCTCCCTGCCCACATATTTCCCCCCGAGTATAGTCTCGGGTCCTTCAAGAGAGGCGTGAATGGGCGCCTGTCAGGCCGGCATGGCATTCGCAGCCCCCGCATGCGACCGAATGTTCATGGGCGTCGCTAGAGACCTTGAGGGTGGCTCGGCGCCACATGTCGCGCTTACTATAAAAAAAAAACTTTTGTTTCGGGTCACCCTGTGAGCACTTACGGAAGGCATAGTTATAGTGTCTCGCTCGCATCTCGCTCGCAATGTGGTTCAAGGTAGCGTCGTCTTGGCTAATATTTCTTCACTTTACGGAAAAAAAACAGCCACTGGATTTTCCGGCGACCATTATTGTGGAGTTGCTCCTCTTATTTATTAGATACATTATTTTACATACGTACATAAAACGGCACAACTATTCCTGTTTTACAAAACACAGATTAGGCCGGTGATGGAGTACTGCAGTCATATCTGGGAGGGTAGTCCGCATTATCTGCTTGCGTCCTTGGACTCGATACAGCGCCGAGCGGTCTTGTTGGTGACCCGAAACTTACAGATGGTCTGGAGTCTCTGAGTCACAGACGATTTGTGGGTTCGCTTAGTCTGTTTTACAGATACTATCACGGACGCTGCTCTGCGGAACTAGGATCCCTTATTCCCTGCGACCCGTCCTATCTCCGCATGACTCGTCGCAGAGAGACTCAGCACCCTTTTGTTGTTGTCATTGGGCTTTTGAGAACCCATCGGTTCTCTAAATCGTTCCATTGTCGCACCGCTAGAGTGTGGAACTGTCTTCCGGCGAGTGTCTGGATGTCTTCAAGCGTCGTATCAAAGGGCTAGACAGCCTAGCAACAGTCCGAAAATCTGCTGGCATGGCACCTAACTGAGCGTGGTTTCGCGAGGAGAGGTGATTTTGGCTCTGTCGACTGCACCATTGGTCTCTCGGAACAGCCACCCATCCTGGTTTACATAAAAAAAATATATAAAAAAAAGCGTCACGCCTGTTTCACAGTGGGTTAGGCAGAGAAAACGGATCTCCACCTAACGGACGATCCTGCCTGACAAACCTCTGCCGCCTCTTCCACTCTTATAATGTTCTTCATGCATGCTCGTTGGTTACGGGTATTACGCACTCTACCCTTTTTAGGGTCCCGTATCCAGTACGGGACCGTATTACTAAGCCTATACCGTCTGTCTGTCTGTCTGTCTGTCTGTCTGTCCGTCCGTCCGTTCGTCTGTCTGTCCGAGGGCTGTATCATCTCTTGTACCGTAATAGGTAGCCCGTTGAAATTTTCACAGAATATATGTTATTATGGCCGATATAACAACAAATAATAAAAATAAGAAAAGTAAAAAATCACGGGGTTCCAATATAAGAAACCAAAAAGTGTATGCGCGCGCGCCATCTACCGAATATTGTATATTGTGTGTAAAATTTTAACCAATCATAACATTTAACTAACATGAAGTATTTAATAACACGCCATAGATGGCGTGAGTGGCGCTAACCAACCATGACATGGCCATAAGGAACCCTCGGTGCGCGAGTTCGACTCGCACTTGGCCGGTTTTTTGAGCACACGCCCGATGTGGTCTAGGTACGTGCGTAATTGCGTATAGGGCGGCCCTTCCCGACTCTTCCACTCACATTTCAAGTTGAGAGGTGGCTACCCTGTCGCCCTTTAGCACGGCATCTTGTCCTTATCCCTTAGTCGCCTTTTATGACATGCACGAGGCTTTTATGACATACAGTGGGACTATTCTTTTTTAACCCCCGACGAAAAAAACGGAGGGGTGTTATAAGTTTGACGTGTGTGTGTGTGTGTGTGTGTGTGTGTGTGTGTGTCTGTCTGTGGCATCGTAGCTCCCAAACGGATGGACCGATTTGGATGCGGTTTTTTTTATTAGGAAGCCTGTTTAATCGGGATGGTTCTTAGCTATGTTTGTAATCAAGTAATTAAGTAATTAAGTAATAAAAAAAATTATTATCTTCAAAAGTGGACCGATTTGCATGCGGTTTTTTTTAAAAAGCTTGAAATAAAAGTTAAATTACAAATTTAAAAAACCCCCGACTCTTAAAAAGTCAAAAATAATTTCCGTTTACTTACTTAAAGGAGTCGGGGGACCGCTAAGTAAATTAAATATAAAGACTCAAAAGTTGCGCGGGAATTTACTTAGCGGTCTACCGACTCCTTTAAGTAAGTAAACGGAAATTATTTTTGACTTTTTAAGAGTCGGGGGTTTTTTAAATTTGTAATTTAACTTTTATGTACCTAACGGCCCCACAGTCCACACGGTACGTATTACTAAATTATTTTTATATTGTTAAATTCAAAGTAATTTCAGGTGACCCTCGCTCGGAGCGGAGAGATTCCTCAAACAGGCAGGGTCAGCATTGCGTTGCATGCGTGCGATACAGAGCGTGGGAATGCGGCGGCGAGTGTCCTCGGAGCACTCCGCTCCGTCGCGTTCCCACTCAAAATGATAGTAGGTAACGATACGCTGAGGGGTGTATGCGTATCAGATACTGATCACGTTCCCATACCATTTTTTTACGATATAAAAAACCTACTTATGAAGGTGAAATACGCGCACTTCACGTATTAAATTTGAGGAGTAGGTTTTTTATATCGTAAAAAAATAAATATACACATATAAATAGATACACATACATACATACACCCCTTAGCGTAAAGTTACCTACTAATGAAACACCTTATATATTCTTCTGTACGTGTGTTTTCACCAATACCGTCTTTTCCATAAGGGCACACGGGGCCCGTGCCCAGGGGGATACAATAAGGGAAATACATCCTCACGGGGGCCGCATATATTATATCCTTAATACCAATGTGAACGTTAGGAACATTGACTTATATACTGGTTAGGAAGGAAAATTTCTAACACTGCTCTTAATCGTGGCACCCACGGTGTGAAGGTTGGGAAATAATTTTCCTAACCTTAACACTGGTGTGACAGAGCAGTTAGCCGGTCGTCACCTACATAACTATTTTCTTTCTTTCTTGTATAAGCAAATGTATCTTATCTTTGCCTCTCTCCCCATGCATGTCGTAAAAGGCGACTAAGGGATAAGAACAACATGCTGTGCAACCTTGGCACGGTACTTCCACCGAGTCATGCAGCAGGTGGGTCTTCGCGCCTTACTTGGTGCTTGATCGATTGAATCTTGTTCGAATACTTTGCGAAACGTGGTGGTCAGTTTACCAAAGTTCTTGCAGCACAACACCGATTACTCTGCTTACCCCTATTGTCGGGATTCAGCGTGTGTGATATGTATGTATGTATCTTATCTTTTTTTTTTCAAGAAAGGATTTAATGAAATACAAAAAATATTCTGCAGCAATTTATTTTATTCAAATTATATATATACTATAGGTACAATCATACTGAAAGTTCTCAACTCGACGCATACATACAACGGGTGAAGCGGACGTCTGGTTGGCTATATCCACCGAGGAGAGAGAAGAGAGGCTTCAGCGAACTGGGTACGTCGCCGTCAACTGAGCACATACATCATCGAAGCCGCGCCTACTCACCGCACTACTGGCGGTCGACGCATGCTTTACTAGAAGTTATAGCTTGCAACAACTTGTCAGCCTCGGTAGCTCGGTGGTGCGATCGGTCGACTGTTGTTCAGCAATCCTGAGCGCGGTCAGTACTTGGATGGGTGACCGCTCGACCGTTGGAGGCTGACCCGTGGTTCGGATTCCACGTTAAACTGTAGGTTCCTTCCCTTCTTACCTTATTACGTGGTACGGTTTATCCCGCCCGGTTTGGTACCACTGCACTGAATGAAACGTGTCGGTCGAAAACTGCTAAGTAAATAGTTCGTTTTTTCCGTCCAGTTCAGTGTAGCCGACATCAAATGAAGGCAAGCGCTGACATTGCACCTAGTTCACCGGGTGTTATGGGCTTACATCACGAATTTTGTAGGTGATGTAGCCATGACACGGTTGGCAACATCAACGACATATCCATAAAAAAAAAAGTTATACCTAGCAACAACTTCTCTCACCTCTCTCCTCCGTGGCTACATCCAACCGTGTCAGGTTCAATATACTGAAAAATAAATCAATCATTATCTATAACTATGAAACAGAATGCATGAAGGGACGACGAGAGTTCAGTCAGTGCCGACAGAGGCGTCGGCTCGCGGCGGCCGCAGCTTGTCCAGCAGAGGGATGGCTACGCCCAGCAGCTGCTCCCACGCGGCGAGCCGCGCGCACGTTGCGCACTCGCAGCTCATACCGGAGCCTTCTGCGCAGCCCGCCCCCTCGCCCCCCTCTGTGGAGACATTTTGTCATTAGGTTCTATAGCTCAAAGAGGTGAAAACGTAACCTAATGGTCCGTGACTTCGTCCGTCTGTCTGTCTGTCCGTCTGTCTCTCCGTGTGCCTCTCCATCTGTTTGTCCGTCTGTCTCTCCATCTGTCTGTCCGTCTGTCTGTCCGTCTGTCTGTCTGTCCGTCTGTCTCTCCGTGTGCCTCTCCATCTGTTTGTCCGTCTGTCCCTCCATCTGTCTGTCCGCCTGTCTGTCCATCTGTCTGTCTGTCCGTCTGTCTCTCCATCTGTTTGTCCGTCTGTCTGTCCGTCTGTCTGTCCGTCTGTCTGTCCGTCTGTCTGCCCGTCTGTCTGTCCGTCTGTCTGTCCGTCTGTCTGTCCGTCTGTCTGTCCGTCTGTCTGTCCGGCTGTCTGTCCGTCTGTATCTCCGTGTGCCTCTCCATCTGTTTGTCCGTCTGTCTCTCCATCTGTCTGTCCGTCTGTCTGTCCGTGTGCCTCTCCATCTGTTTGTCCGTCTGTCTGTCCGTCTGTCTGTCCGGCTGTCTGTCTGTCCGTCTGTATCTCCGTGTGCCTCTCCATCTGTTTGTCCGTCTGTCTCTCCATCTGTCTGTCCGTCTGTCTGTCCGTGTGCCTCTCCATCTGTTTGTCCGTCTGTCTCTCCATCTGTCTGTCCGTCTGTCTGTCTGTCCGTCTGTCTCTCCGTGTGCCTTTCCATCTGTTTGTCCGTCTGTCTCTCCATCTGTCTGTCCGTCTGTCTGTCTGTCCGTCTGTCTCTCCGTGTGCCTTTCCATCTGTTTGTCCGTCTGTCTCTCCATCTGTCTGTCTGTCCGTCTGTCTCTCCGTGTGCCTCTCCATCTGTTTGTCCGTCTGTCTATCCGTCTGTCTGTCCGTCTGTCTGTCTGTCCGTCTGTATCTCCGTGTGCCTCTCCATCTGTTTGTCCGTCTGTCTCTCCATCTGTCTGTCCGTCTGTCTGTCTGTCCGTTGTACTGTATCTCCGTGTGCCTCTCCATCTGTTTGTCCGTCTGTCTCTCCATGTGTCTGTCCGTCTGTCTGTCCGTCTGTCTGTCCGTCTGTCTCTCCATCTGTCTGTCCGTCTGTCTGTCCGTCTGTCTGTCCGTCTGTCTGTTCGTCTGTCTGTCTGTCCGTCTATCTGTCTGTCAGGGAGCAGGAGAGAGCAGGGAGTATGGGCAGGGAGAGCGTTCCAGAGTTGCCCGGTTCTATAGAGAAAATAAATTTAAACCATAGGCCTCGCAGTAGTCGAGCGTCCCGCGCGGTGACGGAGTGGACTCTTCAGTACTGTGCCCATTAGCGACAACCGCACCGCCAGCTCCATGCTCCAACGAATGCCCGAATGTCACCTGAAAGCACTCGACATTATTTTTTAGGGTTCCGTATCCGTCGTACGGGACCCTATTACTAAGCCTACGCCGTCTGTCTGTCTGTCTGTCCGTCTTTTATTTATTTATTTATTTGTTTTATAGAAAGCGCGACATGTGGCACCGAGCCACCCATAAGATGTCTAACGACGCCCATGGACATTCGGTCGTACGCGGGGGTTGCGAATGCCATGCCGGCCTGACAGGTGCCCGCCTCAGAGGTTCACGCCTCTCTTAAGGACCCGAGACTATACTTGGGGGGAAATATGTGGACAGGGAGAGCGTTCCAGAGTTTACCGGTTCTGTAGAGGAAAGATCTGCAGAATCGATTTGTACGCATCCGCGGTAAGTCCAGCGCAGTGGCGGCTGGCCCTTAAGTGCACTCGTGCGCCGCACTACCACAAAACAGCGCCTTCACCCGAAAGAAATAAACAAATTAAAATATTAAACATTTCCATGAATATCACCGATCGAAGTAAAAATATCAAACTGAATTCGTTCCTATTTCCTAGACAACAAGGCACGATTTTGCTGTACGTAATACGTACTACATACTACGCATCGACGCGCCGCCGAGCTCGCCGCCGCGCCGCCGAGTGCATTAGAAAACACCGCGAACGTCTCTTGTATTGATACTATGAGAAAATGTCTAACGCCGCTGCCCCGCCGCGTGAAACAAAACACTCTTCATACGATTATGTGTGGAACAAGGTTGCGTTCTGCGTGTGACACACGACGGAAAAAGAAGGACAGTATATTGTGGATAGACGCGCGTGCGACACGTCGCGACCGAGCCAGCCGACGATGAGCCGAAGTAAGCCGAGATCGTGAACCCGACCGCGGGCACGTACGGGCGGGAGCGCGCGGGCGCGGCGGGGGCGATCCAAACTCTGGGTCGAAGATACACACAAGCGCTAAGTACCTACATGTATGTATAATGCGCGGGGCGGATCTCGGCGTGTCGCCTCCGCAGCGGTTCGTCAGTGTTCTCCCTCGCACCCGCACCGTACTTGTATAGTGTATTCGCGTGGCGGGTCGCCCGCTGCGGCGACGACACGCCGAGATCCGTCCCGCGCACTATACGCTGTTGCACGACTCGACAGGCGAGTCCATTTTTGGAATGGGTTGTTTCTTATATATAACAGATCGAGTTTGCAATTGAATATTTGAATTATTCGAAAATCGATTTGATACATATTCGAATGGTAATTTGTAAAATATTCGAATATTACGACAAACATTAATGCGTTACGAAAATATTTTGCTATTTTAGTTAAAGTTAAAAAATGGAATCACCCAAAGAGCTAGGCAGGCCACAGAATAGAAAAGAGTACCAGAAGCGACACTCCATAAGGCCACATAAAGGAATAGCTACTGTTGCTGAGACGCAATAAAGTGCAATTCAGCTCGCAAAGCTCTGCATGCCTAACTCGAATAATAGCCTACATCACGCTTCTCTTTCCATCGCATAACTCTATCTCTTTTGGCGCGATTCGTATCGTGTTGGGGTTGTCGTCTTGTGTGACGAATAAATTACTGTTAATAATTAATTACTTAGCAGTTTTTTTTTTGACAAAACTCTGTGGCTTCTCGGAAGTATAATGATGATGACATGCTAATTTTATTGATTCATTTATATAATTAGTTTCTTATTTTAATTGTTGTATATTAGATAAGCGCAAAATGCCTATGAATCAGGAACTGCCTCTGCGAGACAGATTCTTCTATTGCATAGCCTCTCTTTGTAAATGCGTACATGAAATAATCGAGGAAATAATGAAATAAATAAATTATTTGATTTGACATATTATTATTATCATTTCTTTATTTTCACATTTTTACTAAGTATTTATATTAATTTTACATATTTTATATTATACAAAAACTTATAAAAATACACAAAATTATCATATTATTATTATCATCATTCGTTCATTACCGAGATATTATTATTAGTATTAGTAGTCATTATTAATTCTTTATTAACACATTTACAATATTTACATTAATTTCACATATACAAAGTATAAAAATACAAATATATACCTAAAATTAATCATTAAATTAAATTAGTCATCATTATTAGTATTACGATGCTCCAATTGCTCCATTATTATTATATCGAAGAATAGGCACAGAATACTTCATAGGTACTGAATAGAATAGTTCGTTCCATCCAGGCGATCGACTGTATGCGTGTGCTCGCAAGCGCGGGGCTGCCCGGACTGTTTTGTATTCTCCGAATATCGCGCGCTGTAGGTGATTATCGCGGTAGGTATGAAGGAGTGTCTGAGGTCTGTACTCTTTTCTATTCTGTGGCCTGGGCAGGCGTTGTTTGGCGCGCCGCGCCTCTCAGTTCGGGGCGAGACCCGTCGTCGCGTGATGCGTCGGTCGACCGACAATCGCCGCGCCGCGCCGCCGCGCCGGGATGTTTTGCAAATCCGTTTTTGAAGTTTTCTTCATTGCCCGGCGCGGCAAGGACGCGACACCGACGCGACACAAACATTAATATCAGTACCGCACGCTGTCTGGCCGGGCGGGCGCGGGCGACGACGCCTCGCGCGCGGGTGCGCGGGAGGCGCGGCTCGCTCGTGGCCACTGCGCGCGCAGTGAAGTGTCGCTTTGGTTCTTCGAGCAATTAGGACGCTGGGTGGGTACATAATTTTTGCAAATAAGTCAAGACCGCGGTATCCATTAGATTCACGTTTGGGTATAGTACTAAGTAGCTAGCGCACACCCAGTCCCATAGGTCACCAGCCGCCACAGTGCGCGTTGTGCCGAGGTGGAAAGGGGACGGCGGGGTCGCGTTAAACAGCTCCTAGTCCGAGCATTCACCATGGAATAAGCGTTAGAACACACTTAGGGCGTCGACATCATTACTTAAAAAGAACTTAAAAATAATAACCCCACTGCATCTCTCCCCGTGCATGTCGTAAAAGGAAAAAATGCCGTGCTAGACTAGGGCGACAGGCTACCCGCCTCTCACCTTACCACTGCCTTCCACCGAGTAATGCAGCAGGTGGGTCTTCGTGCCTTACTTGCTGCTTGATAGTTATCTTGTTCGAATACTTTGCTAAACGTGATGACCGCTGCCGTAATTTACAAGAGTACTTGCGGAAAAACACCGAATACTCTGCTTACCCCGATTGCGGGCATATAGCGTGTGGTGTGTAAAAAACCGGCCAAGTGCGAGCACCGAGGGTTCCGTATCGCCATGTCATGGTCAGCGCCACTCACACCATTTATGGCGTGTTTATGAAATGCTTCATATTAGTTAAAATTCATGATTAGTTAAAATGCTTCATACTCTTTTCTGTAGATGGCGCGCATACACCTTTTTAGTTTCTTTTATGATGGGGATCCCCGTGAATTGTTTACTTTTTTTTATTTTTATTATTTGTTGTTATATTATCAGCCATAATAAAATAACACATATTCTGTGAAAATTTCAACGGGCTACCTATTAAGGTTCAAGAGATACAGCCCTCGGACAGACGGACAGCCAGACAGACGGCGTAGGTCTATTCTGTGGCGTAGGCTTAGTAATAGGGTCCCGTACCGGGTACGGAACCCTAACAATTACTCAAACGTACATACATACATACATAGCGTCACGCCTGTTTCCCGGACAACGGATCTCCACGTGCCACACAACATACTCAAACATCAGTACCCTAATCACGAGATTTAACCTACTACGCTACGCTACGCCGCCGCGCCGTGTTCTCCGCATCATTTTGTATGGAGAAACGAAGTTGGCAAATCTATCACTAGAGGCGCTGCTCCGTTTCTCCATAGAAAATGATGCGGAGAACACGGCGGCGGCGCGTAGCGTAGCGTAGTATAGTAGGTTAAATCTCGTGATTAGGGTACAGGGCGTCACGTCACGCCACGCACACAGCGCGAAGCGGCGGCGTACCTGCTTGACGTCGTCGTTGTGGAGTGTGCTGTCGTGGTTGGCGTCCGTCGTGTGCGCATGCGTCGGTGAGTCGCACGCCTCGCACGCCGCGAACACACTGTCGTCGTCTGCGGAACAAAGCAAAGTTACAGCGTGGAATTGTTACAAGGTGAGAATGTAAGGAAACGTAATCGGGCTTCGTGATCTGGCAGGAATTTTTTTCTTCATAATATTATGCAGGGTGTTTCAGGATAGGCTTGAGAAACTTCAGGAATAGAAAGTACTCATTATTAGAAGAAAAAAATCCTTATCACTCAAATAGAAATTCCGTACTTTTTTTTTTCATACAAAAATTGGAAATTGTTATAAAAACTCGATCTAAAGTGAGTACGGGGGGTTGCTGTCTAGGGAGCAAGGTCTAGGGAGTGCAATGACCTAGTCCATTCCCCTTTTTCTTTTGATGTCATTAAAAATTTAAGTGTTTGGAATTTACCTACATGCAGTTCAATTCTACTAGTTGTACCGTGTGGGGTCGGTACTTAAAAAGAATAGCCCCACTGCATCTCTCCCCGTCGCATGTCGTAAAAGTCGACTAAGGGATAAGAAAATTCGTCAGTCTCGGTAGCTCAGTGGCGCGGTTGGTTAGTCAACTGTTATTAAGCAACGCTGAGCGCGGTCAGTGATTGGATGGGTGACCGCTCGACCGTTGGAGGCTGACCGTGGTTCGGATTCCACGTTAAACTGTAGGTCCCTTCCCTTCTTACCTTACTAGGTGGTAGGGTTTATCCCGGCCGGGTTGGTACCACCGCACTGAACGAAACGTCGGTCGAAACGGCTATGTAAATAGTTCGTGTTTTCCGTCCAGTTTAGTGTAGCCGACATGAAATGAAGGGAAGCACTGACATGGCACCTAGTTCACCCTGTGTTATGGGCTGACATCACGGATGTTGTAAGTGATGTAGCCAACCGTGTCAGGTTCCATAAAAAAAAAAAAAAGTTAAAATTGCAATTTAGTCATTTTATTTTTATTTAATAAAGGCGGATGTTAACCGTCCACCAAATCTCGATGAAACGATTTTCACCAAAAAGTACTATAAAATGACCGAATCTGGGAATAAGTTTCAGAGCTTTTCATTTTCATATATGGACCCCTTTCGAACCCTGAAGTTACGAAACCCTATAAAACACCCTGCATAAAACTCAGAGCTGTGTGGGCAGATCGAGTTTATATATCTTATTTACTTAGCGATCCCCCGACTCCTTTAAGTAAGTAAATGGAAATTATTTTTAACTTTTTAAGCGGTCGGGGGTTTTTAAAATTTATAATTAAACTTTTATTTCAAGCTTTTTAAAAAAAAATTACTAAGATCCATCCCGGTTCTAATAAAAAAAAACCACATCCAAATCGGGCCATCCTTTTAGGAGCTACGATGCTACAGACAGACACACAGATACACACGTTAAACATATTATAATAACTCTCTTTTTGCGTCGGGGCTTTATGACGAGACGGTAGGTAGGTAGTTTACTTTCTCCATACAAAATCGTCTCTCGGCATTTATGTTTTCTAGCCTCCTGGAAATTATCCGATTTTTACAAATTTTTTTTCTTGTCTTAAGTACAGTGCAATTTACGTTCCTTTTTTTTTTGTTTAGATGACCTACAACACCGGAGCTAAAAATTTGTATTTCGACCGAAAGAAAATAATTTTAAATTTTTTGATGTCGTTAATAATTAACGACATAAAAAAATTAAAAATTATTGTAAACATCGGATATGGTTTAGGGTGGTAAAAAACAAAACAGTTTGACCCCGACGTGATTTGAACACGCAACCTTCTGATCTGGAGTCAGACGCGCTACCGTTGCGCCACGGAGTCCACTGCTCAGCGACATCAAACTGTCCACGTAATTCATTAATTATATCTGGGCGTACGGCAGCGCCCCCGCCAATTCGAGCAAGCACGGGGGCCGTTTGCTCGACTCGAATTTACAATAATAATAAGATATTATAATTATTGTAAATATATTAATTTAATATAATATAATATAATATAATATAATATAATATAATATAATATAATATAATATAATATAATATAATATAATATAATATAATATAATATAATATAATATAATATAATATAATATAACATAATATATTCGTTTATTGACACATTTCTTTTTTTATATTAATTTTACATAAAAAACTTAAATCTAAAATTAATATAAAATAACAAAATGGAATTTCCACCACCGGCGGCGGGGCGAATATAATATATTATTATTATAATATAAATTTTAGATTTAATTTTTAGTTTATAAAGAAAATTTAAAATTATTATGGAATACGAATTTCACGCGAGCGAAGCCACGGGCAACAGTGTGTTAATAAAGGAATAACATATTATAACGCCTTAGCCTTATTAACGCGATATGGTGAGTAACGAGGCAATCCGCCGACGCACCAAAGTAGTCTATATTTTGGAAACTAAGCAGTGGGCTGGGCACGTCAGCCGAGGACCACGACGACCGTTTGGGTGAACGGGTGCTACACTGGTGGCCGTGGACAGGAAAACGGAGGAAAGACCGACCACCCGCCAGGTGGGACGACGACATCAAGTACGTCAGAGGCAATCAGAGGTTCCGTACCGCTGAAGGCCACGAGGACCTTGGAGGAAATAGACCAGGGCTGGTGGACAATTGGAGAGGCGTATCTCAAGCAGGGGATGTATGTCTGGTAGGGTTGAACCCACCCGGGTTGGTACCACCGCACTGAATGAAACGTCTCGGTCGAAACGGCTATGTAAAAAAAAATAGTTTTAAAAAACTAAAACCCGTCTACGAAAAAGCAAATTATGAAAATAGTTTAACTAAAAATAACAAAATAATGTTTTTCATATAATTTATCAGATACAGCATTTCTCTTTTTATATTGATTTTACCTTAGCACTAACTCTATAAATTTTGATAAATTTATTATTTTTAACGTTCTAAATATAGAGCCGTGGTCGGCGGGCGTTCTTCGTTCAACAAGACAAGTGAGGCCCTCGTCGTGCATTATTAGAGCGCGGAACTTAGGACGGCCATCGCCATTGTGTCATACTGGCATCTTTTTGTAAGATCAGTCAGAGCCAATCTGAAATTATTATAAGTAGATACATAGGTACATACCGAACGTCAACGGCTATAATGCACAACGACGGTCTCACTTGTCTTGTTGAACGAAGAACGCCCGACCACGGCTCTATATTTAGAACGTTAAAAATAATAAATTTATCAAAATTTATAGAGTTAGTGCTAAGGTAAAATCAATATAAAAAGAGAAATGCTGTATCTGATAAATTATATGAAAAACATTATTTTGTTATTTTTAGTTAAACTATTTTCATAATTTGCTTTTTCGTAGACGGGTTTTAGTTTTTTAAAACTATTTTTTTTTTATTTAAACGATTTTCATAATTAGCTTTTACGTAGTCGGGTTTTAGTTTTTCATAACTTATTTTTTTATTTTAGGCTTTTTTAAAAACTGTTTGCATACTTTAAATGTTGTATGTAACTCGTATATTGATTTTTTTATGGAATCTGACACATCACCTACAGGCTACAACATCCGTGATGTCAGCCCATAACATAACACCGGGTGAACTTGGTGCCACGTCAGTGCTTCCCTTCGGTCGTACCGGCTACACTAAATACATAGCCGTTTCTACCGACCTTTCATTCAGTGCGGTGCGGTGGTACCAACACGGGCGGGTTAAACCCTACCACCTAGTATTATAAGAAGGAAGTAATATCCCTTAGTCGCCTTTTACGACATACACGGGGAGAGATACAGTGGGGCTATTCTTTTATATAAGTACCGGCTTGATACTATCCGTCCGTTTATTTGTCGTGATCTCTATTTGAAACCTCGTTTGAAACTAAAGTTTTCTGCAATAGCGCATGAGTGAGTACCTACATTTTTTTTTTATGGAAACTGACACGGTTGGCTACATATATATATATAATACAAATTATGTATAGTTGAACGATGTATAGTCTTGAAGTAAAATGAAAAGTCAGTCAGAGCAAGACCGAAGACTGAGCTGTGTAAGTACACGATTTTCTTTGTCTATGTAAGTAAATATATCTGGCTGGGGTGAAGCGGATTCGGGAAGTAAGTAAACCAATCAGTTCAAGGCCGAAGACCGAGGGAGGTTTCAGGTTGTACATAGTTGAATAATGTACTCACTCGAAGCAGGTAAGCCACTAAGGCGAGGCCAAAGCTACTGATATTATTTTTATAGTAAGCGCGACATGTGGCGCCGAGCCACCCATAAGGTGTCTAGCGATGCCCATGGACATTCGGTAGCATGCGGAGGCTGCGAATGCCATGCCGGCCTGACAGGTGCCCAGGTTGAAGGACCCGAGACTGTACTTGGGGGAAAATATTTCTCTCTGTTTGTATTTCAACAGGCTCTGATTTAGCTATGTATTCCTACGGAGTTGCAGTGGTTTTAGATCGCGGGACATTTGGGAGTCACCTACTATTCGCACGGCTCGACGCTGGATCGAGTCCAGAGGCGCCAGCTGGTATTTGACTGAGCCACCCCATAGGTGCGGTGCGAGCAGTACCGAATCTGCGATTTATACGGCCTTGCCCTCGATGTCACGCCGGAAGTTTAGATCGTGCGAAAATTCGACTCGGAGGACCCCGAGGTGGTCGCAAAATTTAAGTGACGTGCCTTGGTAGGAAGGAGCTGGTGTGAACGCCGCTCTCTTCGCACTGAACGCGCAAACTTGTATCTTGGAGGTATTTAACTTGAACAACTTGCTACGGCCCATTCGGAAATAGAGCCGAGTGTTTGCTCAAGTTCAGACACAAGTCTTCGCCTCTTCTCATCCACATCCCGCCTAGTTGAAGGGTAACTGGTGTAGAACCCGTGTTCCGTACTCTCGTATGTATAACAATGATATGTTGCCCCCTGAATGCTACGCCCACGCCTTCAACGTTAGCAAGGCTCAGTGCTGCGCATTATCTGCGAAGGTCGATTTGAAGGTCCTTTTGATTTCCAAGCCAGTTTCTAAGTCAGCGTCATACCTGTCTGGAAGCACCTGAACCTCCTGGGCACCGCCATTTCCAAAGACGTAGGGTTCCGGCAACTAATCGAGTCTAGGGCTAAAACTGCACCCAGAAAATTGGGAATACTTTTTCGCAATCGGCGGTTCTTCTCTTCCACAATATCCCGCTTAGCTGAAGGGTAACTTGCATCCGAAAATATTGAATTAATGTACCTACCTTTTTTTTTTATGGAAACTTGACACGGTTGGCTACATCACCTACAACATCCGTGATGTCAGCCCATAACACCGGGTGAACTAGGTGCCATGTCAGTGCTTCCCTTCATTTCGCGCCGGCTACACTGAACTGGACGGAAAACACGAACTATTTACATAGCCGTTTCGACCGACGTTTCGCTCAGTGCGGTGGTACCAACCCGGCCGGGATAAACCCTACCACCTAGTAAGGTAAGAAGGGAAGGGACCTACAGTTTAACCTGGTATCCGAACCACGGTCAGCCTCCAACAGTCGGGCGGTCATCCATCCAATAACTGACCGCACCATTAAGCTGCCAAGGCTGACGATCCCTTAGTCGACTTTTACGACATGCGACGGGGAGAGATGCAGTGGGGCTATTCTTTTTAAGTACCGACCCCACACGGTACACCTACACTACATATTATGCTTACACTAGGTACCTACATGGACATTTAATACCAATTTATTTTAGCATAGTACCGTGGTGGTACTGTATCTAATAATAATATTATATATCTATATAAAATTTGCGGTAGATCAGTGAGTAAGTATGTAGGTATATTACCAACAATACCATGTCGCTTCTTCGCGTCGTCGTCGCGCGTGGGTGGGGGCGCGCGGCGCGGGGCGCGGGCGACCACGGTTCATCGCGAATAATCGCGATTCATACATACATTCGCTACACATTTTGCTCTATTTCTCTGTACACATAAGTTTAATAGATAGCAAAGTATATATTTTCGGAATCGTAATTTAATTATCTTTAATTTGATACTCCACTCAATATATTTTGAAAAACTAATTTGACATTTTGACGCCGTGCGTCCGCCATTTTGAATTTTGAAAATTGTTATATATCCTATGACACTCCCGTGAATAAGACGAATCCAATAGCACAAGAATTATTCAAATCGGTCCAGTACTTTAGGCTGTAGAGTGGAATATAGATAGTCACATACATACATACATACATACATACATACATACTTACATACATACACGCCAAACTCATAACCCTTCCTTGTTTGGCTTCGCCGTAGTCGGGTAAATAGTTCGTGTTTTCCGTCCAGTTCAGTGTAGCCGGCACGACCGAAGGGAAGCACTGACATGGCACCTAGTTCACCCGGTGTTATGGGCTGACATCACGGATGTTTTATAGCCAACCGTTTCAGTTTCCATAAAAAAATAAATGTCGCCTTACATGCACGTGGAGAGATGCTGTGGGGATGTTCTTTTTAAGGACCACCTCCACACGGTACATATCCAGCCCTAAGTATCATCTCTATCTCTTATCTCTACTCTCTACTTCTCTACTTTTTACCCGACTACGGCGAAGCCAAACAAGGAAGGGTTATGAGTTTGGCGTGTATGTATGTAAGTATGTATGTATGTATGTATGTATGTATGTATGTGACTATCTATATTCCACTCTACAGCCTAAAGTACTGGACCGATTTGAATAATTCTTGTGCTATTGGATTCGTCTTATTCACGGGAGTGTCATAGGATATATAACAATTTTCAAAATTCAAAATGGCGGACGCACGGCGTCAAAATGTCAAATTAGTTTTTCAAAATATATTGAGTGGAGTATCAAATTAAAGATAATTAAATTACGATTCCGAAAATATATACTTTGCTATCTATTAAACTTATGTGTACAGAGAAATAGAGCAAAATGTGTAGCGAATGTATGTATGAATCGCGATTATTCGCGATGAACCGTGGTCGCCCGCGCCCCGCGCCGCGCGCCCCCACCCACGCGCGACGATGACGCGAAGAAGCGACATGGTATTTTTGGTAATATACCTACATACTTACTCACTGATCTACCGCAAATTTTATATAGATATATAATATTATTATTAGATACAGTACCACCACGGTACTATGCTAAAATAAATTGGTATTAAATGTCCATGTAGGTACCTAGTGTAAGCATAATATGTAGTGTAGGTGTACCGTGTGGGGTCGGTACTTAAAAAGAATAGCCCCACTGCATCTCTCCCCGTCGCATGTCGTAAAAGTCGACTAAGGGATCGTCAGCCTTGGCAGCTTAATGGTGCGGTCAGTTATTGGATGAATGACCGCCCGACTGTTGGAGGCTGACCGTGGTTCGGATACCAGGTTAAACTGTAGGTCCCTTCCCTTCTTACCTTACTAGGTGGTAGGGTTTATCCCGGCCGGGTTGGTACCACCGCACTGAGCGAAACGTCGGTCGAAACGGCTATGTAAATAGTTCGTGTTTTCCGTCCAGTTCAGTGTAGCCGGCGCGAAATGAAGGGAAGCACTGACATGGCACCTAGTTCACCCGGTGTTATGGGCTGACATCACGGATGTTGTAGGTGATGTAGCCAACCGTGTCAAGTTTCCATAAAAAAAAAAGGTAGGTACATTAATTCAATATTTTCGGATGCAAGTTACCCTTCAGCTAAGCGGGATATTGTGGAAGAGAAGAACCGCCGATTGCGAAAAAGTATTCCCAATTTTCTGGGTGCAGTTTTAGCCCTAGACTCGATTAGTTGCCGGAACCCTACGTCTTTGGAAATGGCGGTGCCCAGGAGGTTCAGGTGCTTCCAGACAGGTATGACGCTGACTTAGAAACTGGCTTGGAAATCAAAAGGACCTTCAAATCGACCTTCGCAGATAATGCGCAGCACTGAGCCTTGCTAACGTTGAAGGCGTGGGCGTAGCATTCAGGGGGCAACATATCATTGTTATACATACGAGAGTACGGAACACGGGTTCTACACCAGTTACCCTTCAACTAGGCGGGATGTGGATGAGAAGAGGCGAAGACTTGTGTCTGAACTTGAGCAAACACTCGGCTCTATTTCCGAATGGGCCGTAGCAAGTTGTTCAAGTTAAATACCTCCAAGATACAAGTTTGCGCGTTCAGTGCGAAGAGAGCGGCGTTCACACCAGCTCCTTCCTACCAAGGCACGTCACTTAAATTTTGCGACCACCTCGGGGTCCTCCGAGTCGAATTTTCGCACGATCTAAACTTCCGGCGTGACATCGAGGGCAAGGCCGTATAAATCGCAGATTCGGTACTGCTCGCACCGCACCTATGGGATGGCTCAGTCAAATACCAGCTGGCGCCTCTGGACTCGATCCAGCGTCGAGCCGTGCGAATAGTAGGTGACTCCCAAATGTCCCGCGATCTAAAACCACTGCAACTCCGTAGGAATACATAGCTAAATCAGAGCCTGTTGAAATACAAACAGAGAGAAATATTTTCCCCCAAGTACAGTCTCGGGTCCTTCAACCTGGGCACCTGTCAGGCCGGCATGGCATTCGCAGCCTCCGCATGCTACCGAATGTCCATGGGCATCGCTAGACACCTTATGGGTGGCTCGGCGCCACATGTCGCGCTTACTATAAAAATAATATCAGTAGCTTTGGCCTCGCCTTAGTGGCTTACCTGCTTCGAGTGAGTACATTATTCAACTATGTACAACCTGAAACCTCCCTCGGTCTTCGGCCTTGAACTGATTGGTTTACTTACTTCCCGAATCCGCTTCACCCCAGCCAGATATATTTACTTACATAGACAAAGAAAATCGTGTACTTACACAGCTCAGTCTTCGGTCTTGCTCTGACTGACTTTTCATTTTACTTCAAGACTATACATCGTTCAACTATACATAATTTGTATTATATATATATATGTAGCCAACCGTGTCAGTTTCCATAAAAAAAAAATGTAGGTACTCACTCATGCGCTATTGCAGAAAACTTTAGTTTCAAACGAGGTTTCAAATAGAGATCACGACAAATAAACGGACGGATAGTATCAAGCCGGTACTTATATAAAAGAATAGCCCCACTGTATCTCTCCCCGTGTATGTCGTAAAAGGCGACTAAGGGATATGACTTCCTTCTTATAATACTAGGTGGTAGGGTTTAACCCGCCCGTGTTGGTACCACCGCACCGCACTGAATGAAAGGTCGGTAGAAACGGCTATGTATTTAGTGTAGCCGGTACGACCGAAGGGAAGCACTGACGTGGCACCAAGTTCACCCGGTGTTATGTTATAGGCTGACATCACGGATGTTGTAGCCTGTAGGTGATGTGTCAGATTCCATAAAAAAATCAATATACGAGTTACATACAACATTTAAAGTATGCAAACAGTTTTTAAAAAAGCCTAAAATAAAAAAATAAGTTATGAAAAACTAAAACCCGACTACGTAAAAGCTAATTATGAAAATCGTTTAAATAAAAAAAAAATAGTTTTAAAAAACTAAAACCCGTCTACGAAAAAGCAAATTATGAAAATAGTTTAACTAAAAATAACAAAATAATGTTTTTCATATAATTTATCAGATACAGCATTTCTCTTTTTATATTGATTTTACCTTAGCACTAACTCTATAAATTTTGATAAATTTATTATTTTTAACGTTCTAAATATAGAGCCGTGGTCGGGCGTTCTTCGTTCAACAAGACAAGTGAGACCGTCGTTGTGCATTATAGCCGTTGACGTTCGGTATGTACCTATGTATCTACTTATAATAATTTTAGATTGGCTCTGACTGATCTTACAAAAAGATGCCAGTATGACACAATGGCGATGGCCGTCCTAAGTTCCGCGCTCTAATAATGCACGACGAGGGCCTCACTTGTCTTGTTGAACGAAGAACGCCCGCCGACCACGGCTCTATATTTAGAACGTTAAAAATAATAAATTTATCAAAATTTATAGAGTTAGTGCTAAGGTAAAATCAATATAAAAAGAGAATTGCTCTATCTGATAAATTATATGAAAAACATTATTTTGTTATTTTTAGTTAAACTATTTTCATAATTTGCTTTTTCGTAGACGGGTTTTAGTTTTTTATAACTATTTTTTTTTTATTTAAACGATTTTCATAATTCTTATTTAAAAGGAACGTCTGTCTGTATGTATGTTTGAGGTTAACTCCGGAATCACTGAACGGATTTTGATGCGATTTGCACCAATGTAAAGAGTAGTTCTTGAGGCTCACTATAGGCCATATACAAGGTGTTACAGGATAGTCTTGTGAAACTTCATGATTGAAAGTACTCATTATTAGAAGAAAAAAATCCTTATCACTCAAATCGAAATTTCGTATTTTTTTTCATACAAAAATTTAAAATTGTAATAAAAACTCGGTACAGTGAGAATGGGGAGATTTTGCAACAGTGCTGTCTAGGTCTAGGGAGTGCAATGACCGTACGCCGCCGTACGGAACCCTATTACTAAGCCTACAACGTCTGTCTGTTCGTCCGTCTGTCTGTATGTCTGTCTGTCCGTCCGTCCGACCGTGTCGCGTCCGTTAGATGGCTGTATCTTTGGAACCGTAATAGGTAGCCGGTCGAAATTTTCACAGAATATGTGTTATTTTGGCGAATAATAAATAATTTAAAAAAAATAGTGATTTTTTTTTTGTTTTGCGGTATCCTCGGTACGCGGGTCCGACTCGCACTTGGCCGGTGTTTTTTTAGGTTATGTAAGGGGTGGGTCTCGAATTTGGAATTTTTTAGATGCGTCGCAATCCAGACAACTTTGGATACCACTGGCTCACCACTGGAACCCATTGTCTCCAATGGGAACTGGTCGGAATGATCTGGCGTCCCAGGAAGTTAGTTGCTGAGAGTGAAGAAAATTATTGCAAGACGTCCCAGGAAGTTAGTTGCTGAGAGTGAAGAAAAATTATTGCAAGAATATAATATTATTTATTACCTATGAGTTCACCGAGCGCGAGCGCCGCCTCAGCAGCGCGCGCCGGCGACAGCGGGATGTGCGCCTGCGCGTTCCAGAGCGCGCGCGCGAGCAGGGCGGCCGCGTGCGTGTCGCGCGCGCGCGCCGCCGCGGCGAGCCCGCGCGCGGCCGCCGCGCCCGCGCCGCCCCCGGCGCCCGCGCCGCACACGTTCACCAGCACGCCGGCCGCACCGCACCGCACGCCCACCTCCTCTGCCGGCCGGTGGACAATCACCCAACACAATACAATCATTCACGTTTCGGCTGCTCTCATAGGCGCCGACTCCGTGGGTGCTCGGGGGATCCAACACCCACGAGCGGCGATATACAACGTGTCCCAAAACGCAACGGCAAGCGGGAACCAGGGAGTATATGACTACCCAGGGAAAAATAAGAAAAAAATCGGAGTCATTTATTTTTTTAGAAAAAAATTGAACTTAATTTTTTTTTGGTAAAACTACAGACATTCTGGTTTTATTTGGGATAGTTATCAATAGCAGAGTTATTTAGGCTTTCAATATAAAAATTTGAACAGTAAAATTTTAGTCGTAGTACCTATAATGTTGTACGACTACAAGATGTCAATTTTCAACGTTTTTCAAAAAATGCTCATATCATAAAAACAAATGACTCCGATTTTTTTCTTATTTTTCCGTGGCTAGTCATAAACTGGCCTACTCCTTGGTTCCCGCTTGACGTTGAGTTTTGAGACACGTTGTATATCGAATGAGAAACTATTTGATTAGAAGAGTAGCCCACTGACCGTGCTGCAGGAAGGGCTCGAGCGCGTCGAGCACGCCGGCCGCGACCGCGAGGCGCGCGGCGCGCGGCGCGCGCGTCACGTTGCCGAGCGCGCGCACCGCCTCGCACGCCGCGCGCACGTCCCGCCCGCGCGCGCCCAGCGACACGTACTCGCACGACACTGCCCAATCAATTTATATAAGGTCTTTTTTTATTAACTGACGAGGCGTGAAGGGATCAAGGGGCTGTTCTGTTTCGGAAATAGATCATATTAAAATTATAAAAAAAGGGGGGTAATATTTTTATATTTTATTTTTATAATTTATTTTATAATAAACTTTCACTTTATAAATATATATATTTTTTAATTAAATACTAACAACTTTTTGTTGCTTTATTTTTATGTAAAACACATATTTTATTAATAATAATAAAAAAGCACTTTTTTTAATGAAATATTTCGCCCCGATGTGAAAAAGGGCCTGCTGAAGCACTGAACCATTTAACCATAGATTCACTCGTTCCACCTCACCCACGGACACCGCATTTCTACATGTTACCGAAGATTCATAAAAAAGACAATCCAGGTAGACCCATTGTAGCATCATATCAGTGCCCGACAGAACGCATCTCAGACTATGTTGACCATCATCTCCAACCAATCGTCAAGTCACTGCCATCCCATTTAAAAGACACTTACCATTTTCTCGACATCATACAAAACTTCAAACTACCCCAGACACCCACAACTTTAGTTACAATAGACATCACTTCCCTCTACACCAATATCCCACACGCCGAAGGCCTCGATGCCGTTACAGAATACCTCAACAACAGACAATACCCTCATACACCATCCACACAATTCCTCATACAACTGAGCGAAATAGTACTAACCAGCAACTTCTTCAACTTTGAGGGCCAAGTGTACAAACAAATCAAAGGAACAGCTATGGGTACGCGCATGGCACCATCATACGCGAACCTATTCTTGGGGAAAATAGAAGAGCAATTTCTAAAAAATTGTGCTATAAAACCTGCGCTGTGGCTTCGGTACATAGACGACATCTTCGTGATTTGGCAGCATAGTTTAGAAGATTTAGAAATCTTTCTCAAAAAATTAAACCAATGCAGTTCGTTATCGTTCACCCATACCAAATCACAAAAATCCATTACATTTCTAGATGTCGACCTCACAATCCATATTAATCAAATCATCACATCAGTCCATATCAAAGAAACAAATAAGCTACAGTACCTAGATTTCAACAGCTGCCATCCATCCCATACAAAACGCTCTATACCCTATTCGCTCTCAATTCGTGGACGCAAAATTTGTAATCATCTACACAATATCAAGACAAAATTTACAATGCACTAAAAGAAAGAAATTATCCTCAGAAACTGCTTGTAAAACAAATATACAACAAAAAACCATATCCAAGAATAAACAACAACAAAGACAAAGACATTTTAAGATTCATTACTACATACTTTCATGGTGCCCATAAGTTAAGAAAATTGATCAAAGAACATCTTCCGATTCTCAATAACAACACAGATACAAAAGGCCTAATCCCAACCACACCACCCATAACATTCAAACAAAATAGAAATTTGCGTTCTATCCTCTCTAAAACCAAACCGCAGTCTCCACCAGCCACAAACTCCTCACCATCCGGCACCTCACCTTGCAATCATCCTCGATGCAAAACATGTCCACTCATCAATACAGCATCCATAATCCAACTCACAAACGCACATCATCGACTGTACGCCCAACCATACTCCACTTGCAAAACATCAAACTGCGTCTACCTGCTAGAATGCAAACATTGCCCATCATACTACATCGGTGAAACAATCAACCCCCTTTTAACAACTGCTTCCACGTCCGTATCATAAAATCATTCTCACCTCCCCTCCCTGAAATAGAGTTGCGTACCCATGAAACTTCATACATATGGATCCTTGGCTCATACCATTCACCAGGCCTCAACGTCATTCACTAAATTAAACATACATCACCATTATACCTTTCACATCTCATAACTCATATTAATTTACGTTCATCCACTCACCATGTATCCATAAAACCATCATTTGCTTTCTATTTCTATATAAAAAATAATAAAAAAAGAAGAAAATATTAAAAAACATATCTATCAAATCATTATTTCTCACTTGACTGAAGACGCCACCGACATCGGGGCGAAATATTTCAATAATAAATGTGTTTTTTTATTATTATTAATAAAATATGTGTTTTACATTTTATAATAAACAAATACCAACAGACTCTCCCAAATATATTTAACACATTTTACTAAGAAACTATGTTTCTATTTCTAACAATTACTGAGATAGTTTCAATGCATAAGGAACACGCGTTGGGTAGGTAGCTACCTACCTACGTAACTTCGCACATTATCTGTGATACGCCCGCCGCGGCGGGCATTGAACTACGGCCCTGAAACACATTTAACGCGCATCAGCTGTTGGGAAGTCGGAAAGCATGCGTAGGTATTTACGTATGTATGGAGCACTCGTTGCCGCCGCCCCGCCGCGCCACCGCGTCGGGCGGGAGGAGCGAATGCATACATACGTAAGTATCAATGATATGCTGTCTCTGGGCAACATACATTGTTATGCAGATGACAGTACGGCACACGGATCCTACACCAGTCACCTTTCTTAGGTCATCTGCCCACCTAGCCGGGGGGCGTCCCACGCTACGTTTGCTCGTACGTGGCCTCCATTCGAGCACCCGTCTACCCCATCGGTTGTCGGGTCTGCGACAGATGTGCCCAGCCCACTGCCACTTCAGCTTGCTTATTATTCTTAGCAATGTCGACTACCTTAGTTCTTTAACGTATCACGTCGTTACGGATTTTATCGGTCAAAGAAATTAACGAGCATTACCTTGGCACAATTCGTCAAGATGCGAGCTGAACGGGTCGACATCAGCGCTGGCGGCGACCTCGTGGTAGAAGGTCAGGTTGTTGATGGTGGCCAATGCCGCGGTCGCCAGCTCCTCGCTCACCTCGCTGTCTTCGCCGCCGTCGTCGTCATAAATCTGGACAGGATGTAGGCAGTCCTGGATTTCCCATTATGTCGTACAGGCCGCGCGGCCTAGGGGCGGCAGACTTCAGGGGGCGGCAGATTTCCAAACGCGCTTTAGAATATTACAAGCAACACTTGCGCTTTGGTATAGTGCAAGCCGTCAAGTTCGTGCACGATGGACTCTAGCAAGTCACGCTTGTGGATAGAGTATTCGATCTATTAAATGCTAAATATCATTTGGGTAAAGGTTTTAATTCCCCATTGTGACTTAGTAATACGCCTGTCCTTTTTTTTTTCTACTTTATAAAATAGGGCTTTAGCCGACTGTCGACTATGCCAGCCCCATCGTAACTGCTAAACAATCTCTAGCCTCTGAGGCCTAGAGATGCTTGGAAAAATGTAGTGAGCACTCTGCATTTTTCCGTAAGGGACTCACCTAATGCCCTGTGGATAGAAAAAAATAAATTTAATCTATCCGTCTTTAAATCTTTGATGAGAGCATTTCTTAAATTAGTGTTCCGTTCACACTCCAATAAAACAGGGAATTGATCCTCGACTTTAGCGCAAAAGTTACAATTTGGTGAATCAACCCTCCTCATCATGTGAGCGCTTTTGTTTAAAGGAGTGTGCCCGGAACGGAGTTTTATGTCATTTATGTTTTGCGCGGGCGGCGAAAGTCAAGTGGTCTATACTTAAGAACAGTACAAGTCCGGCACTGGATGTAGGTTCAATTATCCTTGAGTTTAGATACGATACACGTTTTATGAAATAAGTTTTGTTTTTATAGAAACTGACTCGGTTGGCAATCGGAATCTGTTCTATCAACCCATAATCTTCCCATAACACATTGGGTGAACTAGGTGCCATGCCAGTGCACTGAATTGGACGGAAAACACGAACTATTTTCATAGCCGTTTCGACCGACCATTCATAGAGTCCAAAGCGAAACTAGCATCTCGAAAATTAGGGATCCTTTACCGATGTCGGCGATTTTTCACGCCGGTCCAACTACTTACACTCTACAAAGCACAAACCAGTGATGGAATATTGCAGTCATCTTTGGGAGGGTTTCCCTGAGTACCTTCTTTCAGCCTTGGATTCTATTCAGCCACGAGCCATTCGCCTCATTGGTGACTCTGTACTCAGAAAGAATCTTCAAAATCTAAAGCACAGACGTATCGTTGGTTCATTGAGCCTGTTTTATCGGTACTACTATGGCCGCTGCTCTGACGAACTTGCTTCCCTTATCCCTCCTCCTCCTGTTTGCCTTCTCCAAACCCGCCATACTCTCGCGGAACACCCCTTTGTAGTCGACAGAAGAGTTCTTCGAACTGCACGATTCTCTAAATCGTTCTTGTGCCGCACTGCAGAGGTATAGAACGGGCTCCCAGGGAATATCTTTCCCCACTCCTACAATCCACGCATCTTCAAATCGCGGGTTAATAGCCTTTCCACAGCGACATTAGTCCACCTGCAAGCCGGACTGGCACCTCCTCGGCGGTGAAATTGGCTGCGCCTGAGGCTTCGACCTCGGGCAGGGCCACCCAGTTCGGAAGCAATAAAAAAAAAGACGCAGTCAATAACGCCACTTCTCGCGGAACCACGCTCAGTGAAGGAGGAAGGCCAAAAAGGTTGTCGTCGTTTTTATCGGCACACCTTTTGAAGATCGCCAGGTTATAGAAGCTAACACATTCACCGGATTACCATTTCATATTTTCGCCATATAACGAAGGGGTTTTTGGAAAAAAAAAACGAAAGACAAAGCTAGAGCGTGAGTGAAAGTGCTTCAAAAAGGCACGGCTGAAAAGCATAAGGCTTGAGCCTTAAGATTTTCTTTTCTGAGAACCAAATGTCTTAAGCGCAAAATTTGTAAGAAGAAGATCAGTTGAATACCTGATCTTGCTGTGTCCTCGAACAACAGGCAAGCAAGGCTTTAAGGGTCCTGTCAGCGTGGGTAGCAGCCAGTCCACGCCCGGCGCGCTCCGCCAGGCAGAGGTTAGCCAGTACTCGCACCGTCTGCGTGTACACAAACACAGGAGACTTTACTAACGTTTTGAAATTTAAACTGTTATTCATTCTTGTGACGTACTTAAGTCGACGTTTCGTCCGCTACGTCACGGGCTTCATCAGGAACGGCGGGAATTCCTGTAGACACCAGGCAACGGATCCAGGAATTTCCGCGGTTCCCCATGAAGCCCGTGACTTAGCGGGCGAATGTTCGACATATTATGACGAGACGGAAGTTAACTTTCTCCATACAAAATCGTCTTTCGGGATTTCTGTTTTTTACCCCCGTAAACCTTATCCGATTTTAACAAGTCTTTTTATTTTTTGAATATCTAAACGATGACTCAATAAAGCTAAATGAACTTCATGACATCGAAGTTTAGGGGGCTAGAAAACATAAATGCCGAAAGGCGATATAGTAGGAGAAAGTTAACTTCCGTCTCGTCTTAAGTAAGTCACAGCCACTGTTAATCCGTAAAATTTAAAATGAGTAACAATGGGAGAAACCATCAGACTAACTGTCTCTACTCGGCCAACTAGGAGAGTTTATGGTCAGTCTACCGAGCTGAGCTGACACTTTATTTATGCAATCCAGTATGTGTGATAGAGTTAAGAGGGCACATGTTTCGACCAGCCAAGACAGCCAATATCAACTCCAAGAACCTATGAGACCTACCGGAGACTTTCGTTTGGTTGGCTGGCTATACTGGACTGGCAAGACAGCGTACTGTGTGTGTGTGTGTACTGTGTGTAGGCTGGTACTTAAAAAGAATAGCTCCACTGCATATCTCCCCGTGCATGTCGTAAAAGGCGACTAAAGGATAAGGTCAAAGTGATGCGCTAAAGGACGATAGGCTAGCCGCCTCTCACCTTGGCGCGATCCTTCCGCCGAGTCATGCAGCAGGTGGGTCTTGGTGCCTTACATGCTGCTTGATAGTTATCTTTTGTGTAAGTATTTTTTGTGAAACCTGATATGGTTATAGCTATATCCTTTCCTATGAGAGCTAGGTCCCAGCCCAGCGCTTCGATTTTGTCGTATCTGTCGCTCTTTAGCGCAAGGCAGCGTAAGATAGATAGATAGAAATACTTTATTGCTCCAAAAAAACATTTAACATAAACAAACAATAAGAAATTTACATGAGGGGCAAAGGCGGACTTATCCCTTACAGGGATTTCTCCCAGTCAACCTTTGGATGTTTGAGAGTCGTATGTTGCGAGATATAAGTAGGCAAGACTAGGCATGGCGCGATAAACTGAAGTAAAATGTGCAAGACAGTGACAGACCTAGAGTGAAGCACGTACCTTTACAAGAACATCGTCGCTAGATCCATCGGACCCAGCCAAGTCGCTACCTGGAATCAATATTTTAAGTAAGTCAAAATATTGGCTGAATGAAGCTACCTTCAGAAAATATTGCCTAGTCCCTACACGGGTGACCGACCAAGCATATGCCACGCCGTATCGTTGCTGCCCAGGGTAATGGCAGAGGATGTCGACACCTGTGCGCGCTCTTATTGGCTGTAGGTAGACATGGATATGCTGTAGATTTCGACATTCGATAATGTGTTGTATGTAAAAATATGTGCGTAAAATTTATAATGTGTACGCATTGCTGTGAGTTTATTGGTGGGAAAGAATTTCAGCTACGCAGTGTTTCCAAGCAGGGCGGTGTTTTTATAGACAGGACATCACAAAAAAAAAGATGACGAACTATACAGTCAGTCGGCGTGTAAGCGTCCACTGCTGGACATACGCCTCTCCAATTTTCCTCCAGTCCTACCGGCCTTCGGCGGCGGTACGGAACCACTGCTTTCCGCCGACGCACTTGATGTCGACGTCCCACCTGGCGGGTGGTCTTCCCACACTCCGTTTTCCTGTCCACGGCCGCCAGTGTAGGACACGGTTACGAACTAACTATACTGAATATGCATATTATGACTGTTCTTTATGGCGAAATAAATATCTGAATTTGAATCTGAATATGGGACCTGACATGGATGGCTATATTGCCTGTTAGAGTCATGGTTGCATAAATCGTGTTCCATGCCAGATGTACTTACCTTGTTGTGCCTATGATATTACCTAACTGAACTCAAGTTCGTCTCTTATCAGTTAATTCTTCTAGACCTTCCACGTTATAGTCATAAACTAATCCAAAGACCTAGAAGGTAACAGGTCACCCAGTTCAGACAGGAACAGGGTGTTGAAACAACGCCACCCTCTTCACGGCTGCAACCGATGTAGTCAAGTGCTGGCGCAGCCCTGGTGATGTGGCACACCACGTGAGCTTAAATGAAAAACGACCGCCAAGCCTCACCGACTAGGTAGGAGTCGGGACCATCAGCGCCGGCGCTGCGTCTGGGCTGGCGTCCCTCGCGAGCCGCTAGCTGCGTCTCCAGAACTGTCAGCAGTACGTCCACTGCTCCTGGCTCCGAGTAAATCTGCGGAGGAGAAGTTTCTTCCATTTTTTTGCAGTGTTTGAGGTACTTGTACCGTGTGGGGCCGGTACTTTAAAAGAATAGCCCTACTGCATCGCTCCCCGTGTATGTCGTAAAAGGCGACTAAGGGATATGACTCCCTTCTTATATTACTAGGTGGTAGGGTTTAACCCGCCCGGTTTGGTACCACCGCACTGAACGAAAGGTCGGTCGAAACGGCTATGTAAATAGTTTGTGTTTTCCGTTCAGGTCAGTGGCCGGCACGACCGAAGGGAAGCACTGACATGGCACCTAGTTCACCCGGTGTTATGGGCTGACATCACGGATGTTGTAGGTGATGTAGCCAACAGTGTGAGATTCCATAAAAAAAATATATCTTAAATTTTAAGATATCCTGCAAGAAGTGGTTGCTGGAAAAACAACAAACAGTTGTGTCGTGACGACATGCATGTACTTGAAGAAGAAGACACGATGTGGGTACTAACATTGAGCCTGGCCGTCTCCGAGGCGGCAGCCATGTTGCCGAGCGTGTATGCGAGGCGCACGGCGAGCGGCGCGTGAGACGCGCACGCGCACAGCGCGCGGACCAGCGCGCGCGCCGACCACGCGCTCGCGCACAACCACGCGCAGCACGCCGCGTCCGTCGACACCACGCTACACACACCGGCGTATCACACATCAGTCTCCGAGGCGGCGGCCATGTTGCCGAGCGTGTATGCGAGGCGCACGGCGAGCGGCGCGTGAGACGCGCACGCGCACAGCGCGCGGACCAGCGCGCGCGCAGACCACGCGCCCGCGCACAACCACGCGCAGCACGCCGTGTCCGTCAACACCACGCTACACACACCGGCGTATCACACATCAACATCACACATCAGTCTCCGAGGCGGCGGCCATGTTGCCGAGCGTGTATGCGAGGCGCACGGCGAGCGGCGCGTGAGACGCGCACGCGCACAGCGCGCGGACCAGCGCGCGCGCAGACCACGCGCCCGCGCACAACCACGCGCAGCACGCCGCATCCGTCGACACCACGCTACACACACCGGCGTATCATACATCAACATCACACGTCAGTCTCCAAAGCAGCGCCCCTTACTAGGTGCTAGGCTTAAATTGTAGCCGACTGGGTTGGTACCACCGTACTGGATGTAAGATGGCCCCATAGCAACCTCGGTACTGTTCTCCTCTAGTCCAGTATAGCCAGCAATCCAGGCAGTCTCCGGTATGACACCTACCTTCTCGGAGGGGATACTGGCTGGTCGGAGCATGCGCTTTGGCCCCTCCGACTCAGCCACCCATACCGGATTACATAAAAAAAAAAAAAATAATTTGGTCGACCGGATTCGAACCGCGGACCTCTCGCATGAGAAGCATTTTTATATCGGCCACAATAACACATATTCTGTGAACATTTCAACGGGCTACCTATTACGGTTCAAGAGATACAGCCCTCGGACAGGCGGACGGACGGACAGACAGACAGACAGACAGACGGCGTAGGCTTAATAATAGGGTCCCGTACCGAATACGGAACCCTAAGAAAAGTTACCTGAGCGTCCTGGTCACGTTGGTGACGATATCTCTGTCGGTGATGAACAGATAGAGCGCTTGTGTTAGCTGCTGCAGTAGCCCGCACGTGAGGAACTCGCGCAACTCCTCACCGCCTGCCAGGTTGCGCACCGCGCCGCTCAGCTGGTACAGCGCGTGCGTACTCTGCTCGGACACGCTGCGCGGACTCTCCGCCTTCTGCGGGGGAAGCCGGCTTGTAACCAATCGGAGCAGAGGCAGGCACTTCTGCGGAGGTAGCCGGCTTGTAACCAATCGGAGCAGAGGCAGGCACTTCTGCGGAGGTAGCCGGCTTGTAACCAATCGGAGCAGAGGCAGGCACTTCTGCGGACGAAGCCGGCTTTCCGCTTGTAACCAATCGGAGCAGAGACAGGCCTATATCATGATAACTGTACCGTGTGGGGCCGGTACTTTAAAAGAATAGCCCCACTGAAGGATCCCTCCCCGTGTAGGTATGTCGTAAAAGGCGACTAAGGGATATGACTCCCTTCTGATATTACTAGGTGGTAGAGTTTAACCCGCCCGGGTTGGTACAACCGCACTGAATGAAAGGTCGGTCGAAACGGCTATGTAAATAGTTCGTGTTTTCGGTCCAGTTCACTTTAGCCGGCACGACCGAAGGGAAGCACTGACGTGGAACCAAGTTCACCCGGTGTTATGGGCTGAGATCACGGATGTTGTAGGTGATGTAGCCAACCGTGTCAGTTTCCATAAAAATAAATAAAAAAACGGTTTTCGGCTTGTAACCAATCGGAGCAAAGACAGGCATATAGAAAAACACGTTTTTTTCATACACGGTTGACTACATCACCTACTACATCCGTGATGTCAGCCCACAAAAACTTGGTGAACTGGGCTGGGTGCCATGCCAGTGCTTCCCTTCATTTCATGTAGTTTCAAGTTTCAGAAGTCAGCGAGATACAAACGGAAAACTTAAAGAATGGAATAGAATACTTATTGGTACGTGTGTGGGGCCGTTAAAACCAGAATAGCCCCACTGCATCTCTCCCCATGCATGTCGTAAAAGGCAACTAAAGCCGGGTCCAGCCAGACATGTGTCATTTGCCCGATCCGATCATCGCATCCGTATCAACGTATTACGTATCAAGCCCCGTATCTAGTCGTGGACGCCTCGATTTGCTCCGTATCCGTATCTTCAGAATTGTCTGAAGTGACGCCGTGCCGTATCCATATCACCTTTGATGATCGGACAAAAACGGACTCGCGATGGATCGGGCCGTATGATAGCCGCGTATCGAGACCGCGTATCACCCACCACCCGTCCACATATGCGAAGATACGCGTCGGCGATACGGATACGGTGATCGGATCGGGCAAAAGACACATGTCTGGAGTCTGGACCCGGCTTATGGGATAAGGACAACGCGATTTTAATGTCGGGGTCTACATATTTTATTGTGCGCGTCTGAAATTGGATGTGGCTTTTATTCTTCTCTGACATTAAATTGTCTCTGAGCGAAGATGCTGCGTAACGAGGAAATCCGCCGTCGCACCAAAGTAGTTAATATTTGACACCTACCTACACTGCGTGCTCGGGCTTTCCCACTAAGTCTGTCACTTGTCCATACTGACCGCGTTGTTGAGGATCTTTAGATGCAGCGCCGCTAGATGTAGCGCTCCAGCGCTAACGGCGAGCGCCCTGAGACTCGGCTCCAGCGCCAGGAAGCGGAGCGCCCCAGCTCCGTACACACAGCATTCCCCCTCCGTCAGCGGGCAGGCGCGCCCGCATCCGCACACAAGCAACTCTGCAACACGGACAGGTGACGAAGACAGCAGTCAAGAGTCTTCTCCGAACCCGGTTGGGAGGTTTCAATCGTGCGCGGGACCAGCGATTGGCGAAACGTGCTCTCTTCAGAGTCAAGTCCTCATGTCAGCCTCGATAGCTCAGTGGTGCAGACAGTCAAATGTCGCTATTGGAAGTTAAGCAACGCTGGGTGCGGTCAGTACTTGGATGGGTGACCGCTGACCGTTGGAGGCTGACCGAGGTTCGGATTCCTCGTAAGACTGTAGGTCCCTTCCCTCCTAATCTTACTTGGTGGTAGGGTTTAACCCGCCCGGGTTGGTACCACCGCACTGAATTAAACATCGGTCTAAACGGCTATGTAAATAGTTTGTGTTTTCCGACCAGTTTGGTGTAGCCGGCACGATCAAAGGAGGAAGCACTGACATGGCACCTAGTTCACCCGGTGTTATGGGCTGACATCACGGACGTTGTAGGTGATGTAGCCAACCGAGTCAGTAGCCATAAAAAAAAAACATGGGTTCGACGCCCATTGGCATGCACCACATGCTTTTAACGATGACCATGAACATTCTGTGATGCACGGGGATTGCGAATTAAATGCCGGCCTGACAGGAGTCTTTTCACGCCCCTTTTGAAAAACCCCAGGCTGTACTTGGGAGGAAATAGATGAGCAGTGAGTGCGTTCCACATTGTCCCGGTTCTGTGAATAAAAGACCTACAGAACCGGTTGGTGCGCATCCTCGGTAGGTCGATTGTATATGGGTGCATTCTCTTCCCAGTACGCGTAGTGCGGAGGTGGAATGTGGAGGACGGAATCGCGTTAAACAACTCCTCCGAACACTCCCCGTAAAATAGACTATAGAACACACTTTGGGAGACTACGTCCCTACGGCAGCGGTTCTAAGTCGCGGGACACCACAGTGCCATCCACAAATCGCACGGTAGGACCCTGAATTGAGTCTAGCAGCGCAAGCTGATATTTAGCAGAGCCATCCCACGGGTGCGAGCAGTACTCCAAGCAAGACCTAACCTGCGTTTTATACGTTAGTTTATGGCCCGCCGTGAAGTACCGCCGCACGTTGTTGAATACCCAGCTTTTTTTTTTAGGCCAGATTGGCCTTGCCCCCAGTCGGAAGTTTAAGTTGGTGGGAAAGGGGCGAGAAAAGTGAGACGCTGGCTCTCCCGATGCGGCGCGGAGGCGCGCGCAAACGTGCCTGTTCGGCTCCTTCTCCCGTTCCCACCGGGTTGGGGCTGCAGCACTCGCCGGAGACTCCGGCGCGACCGCACTAACACCCGGGGGGGTGCGCTCGACCGCGAACACGTGAAACGCGACGTTGGGCTCCGCGGGAGCGCACAGATAAGCACGGCGTATTCAAAATGGTTTGGAGAACCTCACTGATTGTCCGTTTTCCGACGCGGGAGAGCACGGCTCGTCGTTCCCGGACGCCGGTTGATGGAGATCAATAGAATTTCCCACCAGCGACGGGTAGGTGAAAAGGAAATAATTTGGTTGGGAGGACAGGTAGGTAGGCAGGAAAAATGTCAGTAGAGTGTTTTCATTTTACAAAGGCACGAGGGGTACGAGGTAGGAAGTGGTGCGAGAGGCGACCGCGCGGAGCTCAGTAGATAACGAACCGGTGCCCGGTCGGTACACGCGTTCTACACGTCTCCGCGTCGCTCCGTCAAACCGAGTCGTTCCCTACTGAGCTCCGCGCGGTCTCACACCACTTCCTACCTCATACCCCTCGTGCCTTCGTAAAATGAAAAGACTCTAATCGCGAGGTTTGTAATGCACTATCTCTCATTGATCAGAGATCAACCGTAAGTCGTGCGACAGTTCGACACCGAGGACCCCGAGCTTTCTCTTTCCGAGTACGATGTGAGCATTTCTTTTATGGACAGGAGCAGTTACATGCACAACTGTGGTTCATTGCTTACAATGCTGCACAACATGAGACAGTCCAGCCAAGTTACCTAGTAGATTGTTATTCTTGAAGAGATGATCGTTCTTGTCGTTGCGCGCGACTTTGAAGATGAGCTTGCAGGCAGCGGAGAGGTTACCGCCAGTCACACGCATCTGGGGAATTTTGAATGTGGAACATTTTAAGAAGGAATTATTCATTTTCGGGACGTTCTAACCATTCACGCATGACGGTGAGCATACAATTCTGCGAGTGTAATAGTGCTCAGGCCATGTATAGGTGCATGTCAAGCATTTGTATTAGAGAAATGCATTTGTGTTCGTACGTGTGTTCGCCTCAGGTTAGGCCGTCCATGCTATAATCTTAACGTTGGCGGAATCAGATGTTAACTTTGCAGGAATATAATTTTGACCGCGTACATAGCCGGTACTTAAAAAACAATAACCCCACTGCATCTCTCCCCGTGCACGTCGTAACGCGTGCGCGTACATACGTAGAACAGTGAGGACAATGAACCACTAGCGAAACCGTAAGAGCAGTTCCTGCGTAACTTTTTATCTATTTCTTCTTGTCGACTGTCAAACGATACTGTTGAAACTAAATTCAAAATTATACATACATACATACCACACGGTGTATCCCGACAATGTGGGTGAGCAGAGTAATCGGTGTTGTATTGCAAGTACTCTTGTAAATTACAGCACAACACCGACCATTACATTTAGCAAAGTATTAGGACAAGATAGCTATCAGGCAGCAAGTAAGACACGAAGACCGACCTGCGACATGACTCGGTGGAAGGAGCGAGCCAAGGTGAGAGGTGGCTAGCCTGTCGCCCTTATTCCTTAGTCACCTTTTACAAAAATGCACGGGGAGACATGCAGTGGGGCCTTTTAAGTGCCGACCGCACACGATACATTATTGCTGTACACAACTCACAGCCAGCATAATCCTCGCGATCCCAACCAAAATTCTCTCATCTTCGCTGTCCACGTGGCAATAAAGCGCTCGCAGCACGCTCTCCCGAACCACCTGCGAGACGTTCTCGCAGCCTCCGGCGGCCTGCAGCGCTGCGTAGAGCGCTTCCAGCAACCGCGGCACGTGGTCGATGGGCAGACGATCTTTGCGGGTCAGTTCTTCGACAAATTCTGCTACGCTGTATCTGGAGAAGACATTAAAGGAGGTTTTAAGTCAGCCTCGGTAGCTCAGTGCTGCGGTTGGGCGACTGTTGTTAAGCAACGCTGAGCGCGGTCAGTTTTTGGATGGGTGACCGCTCGACCGTTGGAGGCTGACCGCGGTTCGGATCCACGTAAAACTGTAGGTCCCTTCCCTTCCTACCTTACTAGGTGGTAGGGTTTATCCCGCCCGGGTTGGTACCACCGCACTGAATGAGACGTCTCGGTCGAAACGGCTATGTAAAAAAAGGTTCGTGTTTTCCGTCCAGTTCAGTGTAGCCGACATGAAATGAAGGGAAGCACTGACATGGCACCTAGTTCACCCGGTGTTATGGGCTGACATCACGGATGCTGTAGGTGATGTAGCCAACCGTGTCAATATCCATAAAACAAAAACCAAATGTAAACCGTTGTAATTATTTGGCTGCCAACACTGAAAATAAAGACAAGATCATCTATAATGCTGTATCACGATCACGAATTGGGGCTATTTCAAACAAACCAGTCCAAAGGTCCAAAGGTTGAAAGTTGCCCAGAGAGCAATGGAGCGAGCCATGCTGGGAATATCGCTACGTGATATGGTGCGTAACGAGGCAATCCGCCGACGCACCAAAGTAGTCGATATTGGATACCGGGTGGCTAAGCTCAAGTGGCAGTGGGCTGGACACGTCAGCCGAAGAGACGACGACCGTTGGAGTAACCGTGTTCTACACTGGCGGCCGTGGACAGGAAAACGGAGTGTGGGAAGACCACCCGCCAGGTGGGACGACGACATCAAGTGCGTCGGCGGAAAGCAGTGGTTCCGTACCGCTGAAGGCCGGGAGAACTGGAGGAAAATTGGAGAGGCGTATGTCCAGCAGTGGACGCTCACACGCTGACTGACTGACTGACTGACAAACAAACCAAGGAAAAAAACAGAACACATCCAAAACGAGTAAAGTAAAGTAAAGTAGAGCGGCGGGTGGCCGAGTGGTTTGGGCATCGGCTTCTCATGCGGGAGGTCCGAGGTTCGAATCAGGTCGGCGTGTACCAATGAGTTTTTTCTGACGAAAAAATTTACGTGCATACCTACACCTGCTGCTTCACCGTTCGGAACCGGTGTAAAACTGTAGGTCCCTTCCCTTGCCCCTTACTAGGGTGGTAGGCTCAAATTGTAGCCGACTGGGTTGGTACCACCGTACTGGATGTAAGATGGCCGCATAGCAACCTCGGTTGTGTTCTCCTCTAGTCCAGTATAGCCAGCAATCCAGGGAAGTCTCCGGTATGGTACCTACCTTCTCGGAGGTGATATTGGCTTGTCAGAGCATGTGCTTTGGCCCCTCTGATTCAGCAACCCATACCGGATTACATAAAAAAAAAAACATAATTCACCTAGCCGTGCGTGCCTAGCCCACACGCTGTTATGGTATACATAATGACATTTCCATTTTTTACGTACCGTAGGGAACACCGTAGGGATGTCGGCTCCCTAAGTGTGTTCTATCGCTTATTCCGTGGGGAGTGCTCGGAGGAGCTGTTTAATGCGATCCCGCCGTCCCCTTTCCACCTTCGCACCACGCGCACTGGGCAGGGATTGCATCCCTATACACGCTGGACTTACCGCGGATGCGTACCAATCGATTCTGCAGATCTTTCCTCTACAGAACCGGTAAACTCTGGAACGCTCTCCCTGCCCATATATTTCCCCCCAAGTACAGTCTCGGGTCCTTCAAGAGGGGCGTGAATGGGCACCTGTCAGGCCGGCATGGCATTCGCAACCCCCGCATACGGCCGAATGTCCATGGGCGTCGTTAGACACCTTATGGGTGGCTCGGCGCCATATGTCGCGCTGTCAATAATAAAAAAAAAAAAAAAAGTTCAACATAGAACAAGCTTTCACCTATAGGGGCTGATCTCTGGATTCTCGGAGGAGATGGCCTGCTGCAGCGTTGCACTCGGCAGCTGAACTGCTAGACGCTTGACTGCAACAGACCCTGGACAACACCAACTCTTTAATTTCAAACTGGATAATTAGGCATGACAATGTCAGTATTTCAGTTATACTCTACTTTGCCTCAAGCAACACTACAGTCGGCAGACAGCGGTAGCGCTGAAAGCCGGAGGAAAGAGTGGAGGAAATATGGAGAGGCCTACGTCCTGCAGTGGACCACTCGGTAATATTATACCATACGGGGAAAATAAAGAAGAAGAAGAAAAAAGAACTCTACATTGCAATACGATGAATTGAGAGTTGCTAAGGGCGAGTGCCTAGCTCACAGCACTGGATGAAGTTCGGTCGAGACACCACGAATAGTGGTATATATAGTATTATCTCTATTCAGTGTTATATAGTATTATCCCACTGCATCTCTCCCCGTGCATGTCGTAAGAGGCGACTAAGCGATAAGGACAAGATGCCGTGCATAAGGGCGACAGGCTAGCCACCTCTCACCTTGGCGCGGTCTTTCCACCTAGTCATGCAGCAGGTGGGCCTTCGTGCCTTACTTGCTGCTTGATAGTTATCTTATCAGAATACTTTGCTAAACGCGGTGGTCGGTGTTGTGCTGTAATTTACCAGAGTACTAGCAGCACAACACCGATTACTCTGCTTACCCCGATTTTCGGGATATGGCGTGTGTGTAGTATTATCTCGTCACAGTGCTAATAAATAATAGTAGTTTCTGCACAGTTCCGGGCAGCTGGCACGGCCAAAGAGAAGCACAGGCATAGTCATCATCATCATCATCGGTCCACTGCTGGACATAGGCCTCTCCCAAGGCACGCCACCACACGCGGTCTTCCGCTCTTCTCATCCATCCACTCCCGGCTATCTTTTTTAGGTCATCTGTCCACCTAGCCGGGGGGCGTCCCACGCTACGTTTGCTTGTACGTGGCCTCCATTCGAGCACCCGTCTACCCCATCGGTTGTCGGGTCTACGACAGATGTGCCCAGCCCACTGCCACTTCAGCTTGCTTATTTTCTTAGCAATGTCGACTACCTTAGTTCTTTGACGTATCACGTCGTTACGGATTTTATCGGTCAAAGAAATGCCGAGCATTGCTCTTTCCATAGCTCGCTGAGCGACTTTAAATTTGTGGACCAGGCCCATCGTCAGGGTCCACGTTTCCGCTCCGTACGTTATTACCGGCAGGCATAGTATGAGACGACAATGACGACATCACGCGTGTAGCAAATAGGGTTGCCAGATGGTTCAGTTGAAAAAAAAAACCGGACATTTTCGGTACAAATGTTTAAAAAAAAATTAAAGTAGATTTTATGTACAAAATGTTTCATGACCTTTACTTTTGAAAATGAATGGGATATATAGTAATAAATTAAAGGGTTGAACTGATCGAACTTACTGCAAAATCGAAGAACACAACACACTAAGATTAGTATTAAAATGTTCTGAAAAATTAAATATTTGCGTGACCTACTTAGATGAAGAAAAAAACCGGACGTTTCGGTGTACGGTTTTTAATTATTTTGGAGATCGGACACAAGCCTCAAAAATCCGGACTGTCCGGTCCAAAACCGGACATCTGGCAACCCTAGTAGCAAGTAAACCAAGCGATCTACCCTACCACACCTGGCTCCAACAGAAAAGTACCAACCCATTTGTGCGCTACTGGAGGACCTCGGCTCGTCCTCTCTCTTCATCGTTACGATCTCATCAGACCTGGACTTGATGTCCGCGTACTGCCTCCGACGCGAAGCTGCCACATCACCGTCCAGCCCCCTCGTCGCTGGGCTGGCCGCATTGCCGATCACGCTGGAAACTCCGCTTGAGCCCAGTGGGCGGGTTATCGTAATCGCTGTCGCTAACTCTTCGTCTTTTGATTCTATAACTGAAGAAAACGGGACACAGTTAAGCTGATTAACGAGCTTCCCTTGCCCCTTACTAGGTGGTCAGCTCAAATTATAACCAACTGGGTTGGTTGCTACCGCCGTACTAAACGAAACATGACCGCATAGCAACCTGGGCTGTGTTCTCCTTTGGTCCAGTACCGTGTGGGGCCGGTACTTTAAAAGAATAGCCCCACTGCATCTCTCCCAGTGTATGTCGTAAAAGGCGACGGCTATGTAACGGCTATGTAATTAGTTTGTGTTTTCCGTCCAGTTCAGTGTAGCCGGCACGACCGAAGGGAATCTGATGTGGCACCAAGTTAACCCGGTGTTATGGGCTGACATCACGGATGTTGTAGGTTATGTAGCCAACCGTGTCAGTGTCCATAAAAAAAAGTAGATATAGCCAGCAATCAAATGGGAAGTCTCCGATATGGCACCCTCTCGGAGCTGATATTGGCTGGCCTGAGTAAGTGCTTTGGTACCTCTGACTCAGGTACACATAACGAATGGCATAAAAAGCGGCTTGATCTGCCCGCTCACATCTAGCAGCTTGGTGAAACGCTCGCTTGCGGTCGCTGCTGCTTCATCAGAGTCCTCGATCTGCAGAGAGCGCTCCTTCGTTCTAGATATCTAAGAGAGCATCCTACCGGTGCAATGTTTCCTGCGGTGTAACGGCTTGCTGTGCCCGCTCAGATGTAGCAGCTTGTTGAAACAGTTTAGCTCGCTCTGGGCGCGGTCGCTGCTTCTCCATCGGAGTCCCCGATCTGCAGAGAGCGCTCCTTCGTTCTAGATATCTAAGAGAGCATCCTACCGGTGCAATGTTTCCTGCGGTGTAACGGCTTGCTGTGCCCGCTCAGATGTAGCAGCTTGTTGAAACAGTTTAGCTCGCTCTGGGCGCGGTCGCTGCTTCTCCATCGGAGTCCCCGATCTGCAGAGAGCGCTCCTTCGTTCTAGATATCTAAGAGAGCATCCTACCGGTGCAATGTTTCCTGCGGTGTAACGGCTTGCTGTGCCCGCTCAGATGTAGCAGCTTGTTGAAACAGTTTAGCTCGCTCTGGGCGCGGTCGCTGCTTCTTCATCGGAGTCCCCGATCTGCAGAGAGCGCTCCTTCGTTCTAGATATCTAAGAGAGCATCCTACCGGTGCAATGTTTCCTGCGGTGTAGCGGCTTGCTGTGCCCGCTCAGATGCGGTAGCTTGGGGAAGCCGGCCCAGCCTGCTACCGCTACGGTCGCTGCTCCTCCAGGAGGGTCGTCGATCTGCAGAGAGCGAGCCTTTGTCCGGAGCTGAGAGCACTGGTACAAACAGAGTCAAAACTATTGTATATAATTTAAGGAGGGAAGGGTACGACGGCACTTCACGCCGGGTCAAAGGCTGCTTTTGTATAAATCGGGTCTTTCAAGAGAGGCGTGAATATGCACCTGTCAGGCCGGCATGGCATTCGCAACCCCCCCGTAAGTCCAAATGTCCATGGTCGTCGTAAGACACCATATGGTTGACTCGGCGCTACATGTCGCGCTATCTACAAAAAAACTCTGATCAGGTCCTGCTTGGAGTACTGTTCGAACCTGTGGGATGGCTCAGCTAAATACCAGCCTGCGCCTCCGGCATGCGAGTAGTGGTTCAACCCGAGGTGTCTCGCGACTTAAAACCATTGCACCTTCGTAGGGATGTCGGCGCCCTAAGTGTATTCTATCGCTTATTTCGTGGGGAGTGCTCGGAGTTGCTGTTTGATGCGATCCCGCCGTCCCCTTTCCACCTCCGCACAACACAAACTGGACAGGTATTGCATCACTATACACACGCCGGACTTACCGCGGATGCATACCAGTCGGTTCTGCAAATATTTTCGCCTTGGACATGGTAAACTCTGGAACACTCTCTGAAAATGAAGGCATGGCTTCATTTTCCCCTCAAGTACAGTCTCTGGTCCTTCAAGAAGGGCGTCAATTGGCACCTGTCAGGCCGGCATGGTATTCGTAACCCCCACATGAGACCTAATGTCCATGGGCGTCATTAGAACACCTTATGTCGCGCTTTCTGTATTAAAATTGTGTTTAAAACTGTATTATGATGCGTACGCTGTGAATTGGCAGTTATCTTTTGTTCGAACTTCCACATCTTGGTCAATCTGTCGACTTATTTTCATAGATAAACTTACTGCTTACGCGTAAATGCCCCTACCTGTTTCCTTTTATGCGGTTGTGGCTCCGTAAGAAGTAGACCCTTAAAGCTGTCCTCATCGAGACTTGCGACGCGCGCCCCGCGCCCCGCACCGCCGCCCCCGCCGCGGCTCGCCCCTTCCCCCACCGCACAGTCCGCCGCCGCGCTCAAATACTTGAGGCTGTCGATATGTCAGTTTATTGTTTATTATTATTAGTATTGATTGTATAATTTCATCCATAGGTACTACGCTTGGACATGTCGAAAATTCCACCAGTTTTAAATTCAATGCGAAGAAGAACTGACAAACAAACTTCGCAAGTCACAATGGTTTGTTTGTACCTTATAAGTATTATATTATAGTAACTTACAAATAATTAACCCATACTACCGCTCACAAGCGCATTTACACCACCACTGATCAGTCAATGGATCGTTTCGTTACCATCCTATGTGGATATTATACTTCCTATATGGGGATACTTTTGTCAGCCTCGGTAGCTCAGTCAGTGGTGCGGTCGGTAGACTGTTGTTATGCAACGCTGAGCGCGGTCAGTACTTGGATGGGAGATCGCTCGACCGTTGGAGGCTGGCCGTGGTTCGGATTCCACGTTAAACTGTAGGTTCCTTCCCTTTCTTTCCTTACTAGGTGGTACGGTTTATCCCGGCCGGGTTGGTACAACTGCAATGAGCGAAACGTTGGTCGATACGGCTATGTACTCGTAAATAGTTCGTGTTCTCCGTCCAATTCAGTGTAGCCGACATGAAATGAAAGGAAGCACTGACATGGCACCTAGTTCACCCGGTGTTATGGACTGACATCGCGGATGTTGTAGGTGATGTAGCCAACCGTGTCAGTTTCCATAAAAAATAAATTCACAGATCTCATGCATTTACATGACCTTCGGGTACATTGAAAATTACTTTTAGGGCGTATTCAAATATTATAAGCGTATAGGGAATCGCCGACTGTGAGCGTGAAAATATCCTGGTGTGGCTGAAGCGACGAACTCAACGAGCGAACGCACTCCAGATTCTATATAACAGCGCGCACCTATTCACTATATAATTACTTCTACTCCTCTAAATACTTGCATGTATTCGGCACATGTACGAGTATAACAGCTCGCCTCTGAAATAATCTGCCCGTGCATGTACGTTCCACTACGTCTATGAATGTATTTAAGACATATTTTTAAAATCTTTTCCTATGCTTACTGAAGTAAATACATTTATATTGCACTAGCTTTAACCCGCGGCTTCGCTCGCGGTAAAGTCTGTTTAAGTCACTCTACAAAGCACAAGTAAGACCGGTGATGGAATATTGCAGTCATCTTTGGGAGGGTTCCCCTGAGTACCTTCTTTCAGCCTTGGATTCTATTCAGCGACGAGCCATTCGCCTCATTGGTGACTCCGTTCTCACAAAGGACCTTCAACCTCTAAAGCACAGACGTATCGTTGGGTCATTGAGCCTGTTTTATCGGTACTACTATGGCCGCTGCTCTGACGAACTTGCTTCCCTTATCCCTCCTCCTCCTGTTCGCCTTCGCCAAACCCGCCATACTCTCGCGGAACACCCGTTTGTAGTCGACAGAAGAGTTCTTCGAACTGCACGATTCTCTAAATCGTTCTTGTGCCGCACTGCAAAGGTGTGGAACGGGCTCCCAGGAAATATCTTCCCCCACTCCTATAATCCACAGATCTTCAAATCGCGGGTTAATAGCCTTTCCCCAGCAACATTAGTCCACCTCCAAGCCGGACTGGCACCTCCTCGGGGGTGAAATTGGCTGCGCCTGAGGTTGCGACCTCGGACAGAGCCACCCAGTTCGGTAGCAATAAAAAAAAAAAAAAGTCTGTTATAACAAATCCGATTTAAACGCAAATATGATAAACGATCGCTTCTAGGCCTGCCACCCCTCCGGGTTTGACCCGGAGTCTACGGGTTTGAATGTTGCATATCCGGGCTACGGGTTAACATCGTATTTCTCCGGGTCAGACCGGGCGGGCGGTGCGTGGTAGCGGAGCGGGTGGATATCGGACGAATCGGATGCGCCGTGCATAATAGGCCAGTCATATCTGACACTAAAAATCGCTAAAATCGCAAACTCTGATTTTTCTATATGCTAGTTCTGATTTTTTTTTCGTCTAGTTCTGACGTCGTTATTGGCTTAAATTAAAGCTAATTACATTTGCTACAACATCTTTTCTTATAATTTTACCCGTAAATGAGTATTTTCCCCGATATCGGGGTCGAAATTAGACAAAATCTTAAAATTTAACTTTTTTGGAAAAAATTATCAATTTTTGGAGAGCTGTATCTCGGTAAGTATTGAACCTACAGAGCTGGTTCTGATCTCAAATTGTAGCAATTTTAGTCTACTTTAAAAACGCATAGAAAATATTTTATAAAAAACGCATAGTTTAGGACTTATATTGAAAATACCAAAAAAAGTGCGAAAATTTCGCGGTTTTTCGAGTGCTGCAAACTTAGATATACATTACTGGTAGTGGTCCTAACAACATATTAAAAAATCAGAACTAGCCGTTAGTTTGTGATTTTAATCTTAGATATGACTGGCCTATAATAATTAACGATACCTCTGAAAATTTACGTTTTATTTCATAAAAATTTTGAACTTTCTGAATACTCCGGGTCTGCCATTTTTTAAAGGTGGCAGCCCTAATCGCTTCTATTGTATTCTCTCTCTCTCTCTCTCTCTCTCTGAACCCTTTCTCCCTCCCTCTCTCCCTAACTCTCTCGCTTCCTCTATCTTCCCCTCCCGCCCCTCGCTTTTCTCCGCTCCCCTCTTTCCCCTTCTCTTTAACCTCGTTATCTGCCTACCTCCCACCCTAATTCCCTCCTTCCCCTCTCCCTTCTCCCTTCTCGCTCCTTTCATCTTACCTTCCCACATCCTTCCTACCCTTTTCCTCACCCTCTTCCTCCTCCCTTCCCTCCCTCCCTCCTCCCTCGCCTCACTCGCTTCTCCCTTCCTATCCCCCCTCTCCTCCAATCCACCCCTACCTTCTCCCCCCTCGCTCACCCTCCCTCCCTCCGCCACTTCTATCCCTCTCTATCTCAGCCCTAGTTCAACCCCGGCGCTTCCCCCTCCCTCCCTCAACCCTCCCCTTCAACCACCTTACACACCTCCCCTACCCTAAATCCCTTCCATCTTCTCCATCTCCCTACCTCCCTCCTCTCCCTTCCCGCCCCTCTCACCGTCCTCCGTCCCTCCTCTTTCATACCTCCCTGCCCCTCGTGTTCCTAACTTAACAGATTTTCATGCGGTTTGTACCAATGAAAAGAGTAGTTCTTGAGGCTCGCTATAAGCTATTATACTATCACGCCAAATAACCTTAGGGCTGCGTATCCAATAAAGTATAGTATGGACGGGAGAGAGAGAGAGAGAGAAAGAATATAAGAGAAGCGATATTTGCGTTTAAATCGGATTTGCTATTAAACCGTGTCTACCGCGAGCGAAGCCGCGGGCTAAAGTTAGTAACCAATAAATGACCCACCGGTCACCCACCACTGACGATATACCTGAAAGAACTAGGCGGGCGCGTGTCGCGCTTGGCGCGTTCAGCGAACAGCGTGCGCTGCGGATCTCGCGGCGTGTAGGGCCGTCTAGTCGGCAGCGGTCGCAGCGCTCCGCTGCCGAGCGACGCTCCGCTGCCGGCGTTCGTGTCTGCCGGAAAATGTTCAGATACCGGTGTCATATACAGTTTTTTTTATGGAAACTGACACGGTTGGCTACATCACCTACAACATCCGTGATGTCAGCCCATAACACCGGGTGATCTAGGTGCCACGTCAGTGCTTCCCTTCGGTCGTGCCGGCTACACTGAACTGGACGGAAACACAAACTATTTAGAAAGCCGTTTCGACCGACCTTTCTTTCAGTGCGGTGCTACCAACCCTGGCGGGTTAAACCCTACCACCTAGTAATATAAGGGAGCCATATCCCTTAGTCACCTTTTAGGACATACGCGGGGAGAGATGCAGTGGGGCTATTCTTAAATACCGACGACACACAGTATATATGTATGTATATTTCCACAGTAATTATGATTACTTATTGCACTGATATATTGTACTTAGGGTGTTTGTTTGTATACACATAGATAGGTCAAATAACTCACAATCTGGTTCAGGTTGGAGTGTTAATCTAATCAGATTAGCCTATAGCTAAATACCTAGGAACTCAGGCAGATTACCTAAAGGCAGGTACTTAGTACGGCGCGGCGGTGCTGGTGTAATCAATAAATTTGTATGAGTTTATTAAACCCACTTCGCATGCTCACGGTCAGTGACCGTATCAAACAGTGTTTACTAATTCTTGGAACTAACGAACCGCATGTAAATTCGTAGGAAAAAAAACATTATCTAACATTTCAGTCGGTGCGTAAGTGTCCACTGCTGGACATATGCCTCTCAAATTTTCCTCCAGTTCTCCCGCCCGGCCTTCAGCGGTACGGAACCACTGCTTTCCGCCGACGTACTTGATGTCGTCACACCTGGAGGATGGTCTTTTTTTGTCTGTCGGATTGGTCCGGGTTTGGCGAAGACGAACAAGGAGGAGGAGGGACGAGGGAAGCAATTTCGCCAAAGCAGCGGTCATAATAGCTTTTTATGAAAACTGACACGGTTGGCTCCATCACCTACAACATCCCTTATCACCTTGGTGAACTAGGTGTGCTTCCCTTAGGTCTTGCTGGCTACACTGAACTAGGCGGAAAACACGAAGTATTTTCAGAGCCGTTTCGGCCGACGCGACGTTTCATTCAGCGCAGTGGTACCAACCCGGGTGGGTTAAATAAGGTAAGAAGGGAAGGGATCTACAGTTTTACGTGGAATCCGAACCACGGTCAGCCTCCAACGGTCGAGCGGTCACGCATCCGAGCAGAGACCGCGCCCAGGTGTGTTTATGATCACAATCGACAGTCGACCGACCGCACCACTGAGCTACCGAGGCTGACGGTAGTATGAAAAACCGACTGTGAAAAAAGGCGGCAAAGGTTCGTCAGGCGGCAGGATCTTGCCATGCGAACATCCGTTGACTCTGCCGCTTGCCCCATTGGGAAACATGCGTGAAGTTATGTGTAGAGGTATGGGATAAGAACAAGATACCGTGCTAAAGGGCGACAGAACCACCTCTCACCTTGGCGCGGTCTTTCCGTCGAGTCATGCAGCAGGTGGGCCTTCATGCCTTACTTGCTGCTTGATAGCTGTTATCTTTTCCTAATACTTTGCTAAACGTGGTGGTCGGTGTTGTGCCGCAGTTTACAAGAGCACTCGCAGCACAACACCGATGACTCTGCTCACCCCGATTTTCGGGATTCAGCGTGTGGTATGCATGTATACCGATAACCGAAGAGACGATGACCGTTGGAGTAACCGTGTCCTACACTGGCGGCCGTGGACTGGAAAACGGAGTGTGGGAAGACCACCCGCCAGGTGGGTAGACGACATCAAGTACGTCGCGTCTGCGGAAAGCAGTGGATCCATATCGTTGAAGGCCGGGAGGACTGGAGGAAAATTGGAGAGGCGTATGTCCAGCAGTGGACGCTTACACGCTGATTGACTGACTGACTGACTGACTGATGCATGTATGTCTGCTTAGACAACCTGAGACGATGAAAAATAGCTTTCCCCGCAGTATAGCGTGTGGAACGGGCGTTTTCTTTAGCGTGACCGAGCGCCATCCGACGGGGTTACACTACACCTAAAGTCACGCGGAGCGCCGCTCAAGGTCACCCCATGACGAAGACGTAAAGAAGTCGGGATTCGGGCGAAATGTCGATGCGGGATTTTTCGATCATGCATGACTTTCAAGGGGTCGTTTGTATTAAAAACTAAATTAATTCCAAAGAAATTCGAAAAAATACTATTGCGTTCTCCATACCCTGCGAAGTTTATTGCCGGCTATCCGTGGATGTAATCGAGTCAGATAGAACAAAAACAAATTGTGACAAGTTCGGGTGCAGTTTTCCTGCCGTAAGAATGCTCAATAAACGATAAAAAATAAAAGATAAACCATAAACGATAAACTATAAACGATAAACAATAAATAATTACAATAGATGCCTCAATGTCACAGTCATTGCAGCCGATGAAGCCTTAATTGAAAGACCCCCACCATAGATCCTTGTCGATAGAACTTACCTTCTCTATGCCACCCTCCCTACGCCAAGAGGCTAAACGAAAGCATTTATTTGATAAAGGTAATTATGTTGGAATATGTAAACATCTTGACAACATATTATGGAATGAATTTTTGTTAGAAGATGATATTGATTCCGCCGTAAATAAATTCAATAGCGAACTGTTACAATGTATGGACATATATATTCCACAAAAGACTGTACGTGAGAGCAAGTATGCACCGTGGTTTAGATCCGATTTGATAAAACTCAATAAACAAAAATTAAAAATTTTCAAAAAATACAAAACCTATGGTAATCAGAGTGGCTATAGCATATTTTCTTCACTTCGTTCGAAATTTAAAAAATTAAACCATCACTTATATACAGAGTTTATGGAAAGAACCGAGCTAAGTATACAGGATAACCCTAAGCACTTCTTTAGCTACTGCAAATCACTCAAAAAGTCTCAAACATTACCTTTGAACATGCACTTTAATGATGTCCAACTTAATACTGGCCCAGAAATAGCTGATGGTTTTTCTAGTTTCTTCCATTCTGCTTATGACCAACTACTTCCACTTACTCTGTAACTCCACACAACTCTCCTAACAAAAGTCCTGGAGATATCGGCTGCATCGAGGTAAACAAATTGGTATTACTCAAATTGTTAAAAGATATAGACCTATCTAAATCTGGCGGTCCCGACAATATACCACCTAAGTTTATAAAAGAATGTGCCACCTCCCTGTTAGAACCTTTGTCACTAATCTTTTCTCGCTCCATCAAGGAAGGGGCCATACCCAATGTCTGGAAATCCACATATATAACGCCAGTCCACAAAAAAGGTTCTAAAAACGACATTAGTAATTACAGGCCTAATTCCAAATTATGCCTTTTCTGTAAAAATTTTGAAAAAAATATTTATGATCAGGTTTACCCTGCCTTGAAAAGTGCTCTTATTCCTCAACAGCACGGCTTTCTCCGGGGTAGATCAACTGTTACAAATCTCGTTTTGTTCACCGACCTTTTGACTAGACGCATGGAAGATCATGTTCAAATGGACGTAATATATACTGACTATAGCAAAGCTTTCGATAAAATTGACCACAATATACTCCTATCGAAGCTTAGGGCAATAAATATACATGGTGACTTACTCAGGTGGTTTAAATCTTACATATCAAATAGATCTCAAGCGGTGGTACTATGTGGTTATGTGTCCAAATGGATGCATATTCCTTCTGGTGTTCCCCAAGGTTCTCTTTTAGGTCCTCTTCTTTTTATAATTTATGTAAACGACATCCTCGCTTGTTTGCGTTATTGTAAAATTTTCATTTTTGCTGACGACATGAAAGTAGTACTTGAAATTAAATCAACCAATGATGCAATCAGACTTCAAGAAGACCTAGCAAGACTCGAAGCCTATTGGATAGCTAATAAACTAGATGTCAATGTTTCAAAGTGCTTTAAGTTGACGTTTACAAGAAATGTCAATGTCATACCTACATCGTACATACTTGGAGGTAGAACTTTCCAAGATGTGCAATCTGTCAGGGACCTTGGGGTGCACCTAGATTCTAAACTCATATTTGATAAACACATTGAGGTTATTATTGCTACAAAAGCATCAAAAATGTTAGGCTTTATTCTACGGCTGTCCAAAAACTTCAAAAATGATTCCACTATTAAAACTCTCTATTTTACATATGTTCGGAGCAACTTAGAATATGCATCACAAGTTTGGAATCCACAATATTTAATTTACAAAAATAGATTAGAGAAGATCCAAAACAAATTCCTCAAATACCTCAATTATCGTAATTAAAAAATGCATGCCTTCGATAGTCCCACCGAATGCCTTCAACATTACAAAAAACTACCCCTGGAAATAAGAAGGGAAATTACTGATATTTCCCTTCTAATGAAAATAGCAAGTCGTAGCCAACTCGTGGACTGTCCCGAGCTGCTAAGCCTTTTGCCTATTAGAGTACCAAACCGGCCCAACCAAACCAGGAATACATCCTTGTTTCATGTACCACTCTGCCTAACAAGGTATCGGCAAAACTAATTTTTAATAAGAGCTACTAAAAATTCAATAATGATTACAGTGAAGTGGATTTTTTCAGTGATGGATTGTGCAGGGTTAAGAGACTGGCATCAGTGAAATTTTTTGGTGCGAGTAACATGTGCAATCTGTTACAAATCATTTCATTGAAGGATATTTGTTTATGTTATATTATATTACAACTTAATTATATGCACTAGGTACCCGTTAACCATGCCATAGTATCACTTAAACTTTTGATCTTTCTTACTACTTCTTGGTCCATAGTTCTTCGTAGTTACATTATTAAGGTTATATTGGCTTGTGTATCGGATTCACATGTTTCATTGCAATTTCTTCTTTGGTGATTGTTTGCTTATTTCAGTTTTTTTTTTGTTCTCACTCATATTCATTCATGGTTACATTTTTACTTTAATCACTAGTTTATTATTTAGTTTTTAATCTATTGCATCACATTCTTAAGTTATGGTTTGTGGTCATCCATCTGTTTTATGTTTTTTCTTATCTGTATCAACCTTCACCGGTGTATGTGTTTAATCATAAGTAATGCAATTAATTTCACTGTTGGTTGGTCTTAATAAATAAATAAAAAAAAATAGATAAACATACATTTATTTGTAATTTATCACTAAGCAATTTACAATAACTCCTCCAGCGCGATCCTATTGAATTATTTTTTTATGTAAACCAGCATATGCCAATGGTACAGTCGACAGAGCCAAAACCACCTCTCCTCGCGAAACCACGCTCAGTTAGGTGCCATGCAAGCAGATTTGCGGACTGTTGCTAGGCTGTCTAGCCCGTTGATACGACGCTTGAAGACCCCAGGTTAAAGGATTCAGGAAATACACTCGCCGGGAGACAGTTCCACACTCTAGCGGTGCGACAAAGAAGCGATTTATAGAACCGATGGGTTCTCAAAAGTCCAATGTCAACAACAAAAGAGTGCTGAGTCTCTCTGCGACGAGTCATGCGGAGATAGGACGGGTGGCAGGGAATAAGGGATGCTAGTTCCGCAGAGCAGCGTCCGTGATAGTATCTGTAAAACAGACTAAGCGAACCCACACCCCACAAATCGTCTGTGACTCAGGGACTCCAGACCATCTGTAAGTTTCGGGTCACCAACTTCTTCTTTTTCAAAATTGAATTCTTTCGTTTCGCTCTATCGTCAGAATCCAACCAAGGCTCTACCGAAGCACGGCGCGGCGCGGCCCAATTTGAGTCCGTGAATATATCAGTGAGTTAATTTTCGCGTGATTCAACCGGATCGTGTGACGTCACAGACACGCTACCACCATAACCAGAGCCATCAAGCAATGCTTCGTTGGATATTTCTTGAGGGAACGTCTGTGTGGGGCCGGTACTTAATACGAATAGTCCCAATGCATCTCTCCTCGTGCATGTCGTGAAAGGCGACTAAGGGATAAGGACAAGATGCCGTGCATAAGGGCGACAGGCTAGCCACCTCTCACCTTGGCGCGGTCTTTCCACCGAGTCATGCAGCGGGTGGGTCTTCGTGCCTTACTTGCTGCCTGATAGTTTATCTTGTCCGAATACTTTGCTAAACGTGGTGGTCGGTGTTGTGCTGTAATTTACCAGAGTACTTGCAGCGCAACACCGATTACTCTGATTACCCCGATTGTCGGGATTCAGCGTGTATGGCTATTCAGGCGACTGCGTGCAATTTGAACTGCGTTTTAGATTCCGGTCTAAAATCCTGAAAGCTCGGACCAAGAAGTTTATGGGTTCGAAAACAAAGTTTTTAAAAATTCATTTACTTAGGCTATAATTGTAGAAGTTATATTTATTCACGGAGTGTTTTTTTACATCAGATGTATAAAGCGACCGATATCGGCCGCTCCAACGGCAAAAGGTTAAGTGAGTGGACACGTTAGTCCACAAACAACTGGGTTTGAAACTTCAGCACGAGACAGATGACTTCGAGCAGTTTCGTCATCAAAATCAGTTTTATACACATCGATCATGTAATATTAGGTCTTGCGCCATCAGAGGTAAGTAATAGTACCTACTCAAAGAGGTCCTTATTAGTAAATACGATTTATAATTATAGAACCTATACGAGCATTATTTTATCTGTTTATTGGCTATCTCGGTTGCCAATAGACCTTTGACCATAGCCATCCGAGATAGCCATAAACAGATAAAAATAATATAAAACATATTTTGTGAAAATTTCAACCGGCTACCTATTACGGTTCAAAAGATACAGCAGCAGGACAGACAGACAGACAAACAGACAGACGGCGTAGTCTTAGTAATAGGCTTCCGTACGGATATATAAGGAACCCTAAAATTCTAATAATCATCGTCATCAAGTCATCAATCATCAATACTACTATAATAATAAATCTGTAAGGGATGGTCATGAAGTAAGTTAATTTGTTCTAAGAGATACCGCGTTTGTAGACTCTATGAGTATGATACTAAAACTAAATTGGCGATTTTTAGAAATATTTTCTGTATGTTTGTATGTATGTGTGTTCCTCCATAACTCTTAAACCGATCATCCGAATTTGATGAAACTTAGTACAAGCACATATAACTATACAGGACACAGGATGGAGGCTTGTTTAGGTTACGCTAAGATGTAGCTCTCATAAAACCGAATTGTTTCGCGCGCCGAAATAAAGGTACGTCAGCGGGCTTACTTACTTTCTTATTTTTAAATACGAATTTCACGCGAGCGAATCCGCGGGCAAAAGCTAGTGTTTAATGGAAGGTGTTAATTAAGCTTGCGATGCTTTCACCGAACATATCCGGGCCCATCGGCAGTAGAGGAGGGTGTTAATTTAATCGAGGTCGGGACTAGCGAGTGGCCACTCTGTGGTAGTTCACCAGCATGCTTCACTTTTCGGCTCGCATCAAGCCCTCGTCAGCTAGTCTGCGTTGACTAGAACGCGGGGAACCACCAGTTCCGCTCTCGACCTCCCTCTCTCTACCTATCCATATTCTGTAGGATGCTTCCAGTGACGTTTTCGAAGCTCTCTCCATATATGAGCTTAGCGTCGATCTTGGCAGCCTTAGATTCTTGAAGATACTGCAGGTAGTGCGACTTCGCTGGTAGTCCTCTTGCTCCGATTTCCAAAGCGAAGAGATCAGTCTTGAATCCGTTTCTCACAATCCGGTCTACTAAGTTGAAATACTTGTTAAGTTTGATGTTGTGGTCCTTCGGTATGTTGCTTTCCCATGGAACTGTAAGTTCAACAAGTACTACATGCTCTGTCGCTTTTGAGAATATGAGCATATTATCCGGTCTTACCTCCGAAGATAGCTGCGCGCGCTTCGCTGATGATCTCTGCGCTGGTCTTGCGCCGCGGGGCCGGCAGGTAGAAGGGTGGTCCGAGACCGCGCGGCGCACCCCCGCCGCCCCCACCGCCGGCCTCCCCGCCGCCGCGCCGCGCGCGCATACTACCGCTTTCTGTAATCAATGCAAGCTTTTAAAAAAACCGCATGCAAATTGGTCCACATAATAAGATAATTAATTAGTTGATTACTTTAATTACTGTTTTTTTTTTATAGAAACTGACACGTTTGGCTACATCACCTACAACATCTGTATACCACAATGTAGTATAATTGTCAAAAATACAATCAAACACACTTACTTACCTATGTAAGGTAGGGAATTCTGAACACAACGTAAGTGAACCAGACTGAATGAGGTGTGTATTGAAAGTGGGCCAACCGTACGGTAGGTGTTTCTGTTCACGCCTATTCACCCGACGCACAATCTAGAAAACTCGTCAACTCTAAATATATGGTGCTCCACTGTAGACTTTTTTTTTTAATTCCTTCCGAACCGGATGGCTGTGCCCGAGGTCGAAGCCTCAGGCGCAGCCAATTCACCGTCGAGGAGGTGCCAGTGCGGCTTGGAGGTGTACTATGGACTAATGTCGCTGGGGAAAGGCTATTAACCAGCGATTTGAAAATCCGTGGATTGTAGGAGTGGGGAAAGATATTCCCCGGAAGCACGTTCCACACATTTGCAGTGCGGCACAGGAACGATTTAGAGAATCGTGCAGTTCGAAGAACTCTTCTGTCGACTACAAGGTGGTGTTTCGAGAGATTATGGCGTGTTTGACGAATCTCTCTGAGCGTGGTTTCGCGAGGAATGGTGTTATTGGCTGTGTCTGATCTTCCGTTGAAGTATTGGGCACAGACACCCGCGCCGGCTGTCTATAAAAACAAAAACAGGAGAGTTCAGTTATTAGTTTTTTTATGTAATCTGGCACGGTTGGCTACCTCACCCACAACATCCGTGATGTCAGCCCATAACACCTTGGTGAACTAGCTGCCATGTCAGTGCTTCCCTTCGGTCGTGCCGGCTACACTGAACTGGACGGAAAACATGAACTTTTGAAATAGCCGTTTCAGCCACTGAATTGAAAGTTTGTTTCAACCGACTTTTCATTCAGTGCGGTTGTAGGTACCAGCTAGGTAGCTACAGTTTTACGTGGAATCCAAATCACGGTCTGCCTCCAACAGTCGAGCGGTCACCCATCCATCCACTGACCGCGCCCGGGTGTGCTTATAATCCGACCGACAGTCAACCGACCGCACCACTACTGCGCTACCGAGGCTGACAAAGTTATTTCACTTATACTTAATTTCACTTTCTCGCAGTGCTAACAGAATTTACGGATACTAAAATAAGGTTGGCTAATCCATAAGCCAAGAGTAATAAATACTGTGGTATGTATGTATGGACAATCAACTGCAACGTGAATCAAACGTTTGTGTTTCGAAGCCCTCAAAACATTAGAGTACAACGAGAGAAAAAAAAACCGTTTATATTTCCAGAACACCACGTACACCAAATCAGTCTGACTCGTGCGTGAATAATGGAGTCGCGCTGTGAAAAGTTCACGTCGCACAAGTCGGCTGACATGACCGCGCCGCTGTCGGTCTTACAGTCCGCTCTACTCAAGGACGCGTCTAGAAACTGAAAAACCGCTCTAAAATGCAAGTACACCTCTAGAACCTGGATAGTCCGCTCTAAAATGCAAATACACTTCTAGAAACTGGCTGGACAATCCGCTCTAAAATGCAAGTACACATCTAGAGCCTGGACAATCCGCTCTAAAATGCAAGTGCACTTCTAGAACCTGGATAGTCCGCTCTAAACTAAAATGCAAGTACACGTCTAGAACCTGAACAGTCCGTTCTAATATGCAAGTACACTTCTAGAACCTGGACAATCCGCTCTAAAATGCAAGTACGCGTCTAGAACCTGGATAGTCCGCTCTAAACTAAAATGCAAGTACACGTCTAGAACCTGAACAGTCCGTTCTAATATGCAAGTACACTTCTAGAACGTGGACAATCCGCACTAAAATGCAAGTACACGTCTAGAACCTGGATAGTCCGCTCTAAACAAAAATGCAAGTACACGTCTAGAACCTGAACAGTCAGTTCTAATATGCAAGTACACTTCTATAACCTGGACAATCCGCTCTAAAATGCAAGTACGCGTCTAGAATCTGGATAGTCCGCTCTAAACTAAAATGCAAGTACACGTTTAGAACCTGAACATTCCGTTCTAAAATGCAAGTACACTTCTAGAACCTGAACTTAAGGGAAGCACGGACATGGCATCTACTTTTTCACGGAAACAAGGTTGGCTACACAGATCACCCGTTGCCGTTGGCTACATCACCTACTGCCAGCCGTGCAGTGATTTCAGCCCATAACACCTACAGAAAACACGAACCTACCACCCCATAAAGTAAGGCACAGTTAACGTGGAATCAGAACCACGGTCAGCCATCCAAGCGCACCCGAATGTGACGGGAACCCCATAAACTTTCTCGAATAAAGTAAGTAACTAAAGGCGAGGCCGAAGGCCGAGCAACGTTCAGATAAAATAATAAACCATCTCGATGAAAGTAAGTAACAAACGGCGAGGCCGAAGGCCGAGCTGCGTTCAGGCAAACGATACACTTTATAATATTCTATCTAACATGGATGTACAGCTCCTGCCAGAAAATAATGCGTGTCGAGCTTTAGAAAGAGACAATCCGATTGTAGCATAGTGTCGTCCCTGTCTCGCACGAACTCGCACGTCTCTGTGCGACAGAGACAACGCTCTATTACCGGATTGTCTCTTTCTAAAGCTCGACACGTATTATTTGTTGCCGGGAACCGTAAATGAATATGTTATTATATTCATTCATTCATTCATACATAACACACGCTGTATCCCGACAATCAGGGTAAGCAGAGTAATCGGTGTTGTGCTATAAGGACTCTGGTAAATTACAGCACAACACCGACAACCACGTTTAGCACAGTATACGGACAAGACAACTATCAAGCAGCAAGTAAGGCACGAAGAACCCACCTGCTGCATGACTAGGTGGAAGGACTGCGCCAAGGTGAGAAGTGGCTAGCCTGTCGCCCTTTGGCGCAGTATCTTGTCCTTATCCCTTAGTCGCCTCTTACGACATGCACGGGGAGAGATGCAGTGGGGCTATTCTTTTTAAGTACCGGCCCCATACGGTACGGTATGTTATTATAAGGCCTTACAAAGCGCCTGAAATACGATATGGGACTCGGCCGAAAGTGTGTGCGAGTCTAGGGAGTGTAATCCAATCCAGTGCCCCTTTTCTTTTGATGTCATGAAAATTTCAGTTTTTTTTTTATTTATTTTTTTATGGAAACTGACACGGTTGGCTACATCACCTACAACGTCCGTGATGTCAGCCCATAACACCGGGTGAACTAGGCGCCGTGTCAGTGTGCTTCCCCCTTAGATCGTGCCGGCTACACTGAACTGGTCGGAAAAAAAACTATTTACATAGCCGTTTCGACCGACGTTTCATTCAGTGCGGTGGTACCAACCCGGGCGGGTTAAATAAACCCTACCACCAAGTAAGATTAGGATTAGTTTTACGAGGAATCCGAACCTCGGGCAGCCTCCAACGGTCAGCGGTCACCCATCCAAATACTGACCGCACCCAGCGTTGCTTAACATTCAATACGTAAGTGTTTTGAATTTACCTACATGCAGTTCAATTCTACTAGTTAAGCATGTAAGTTAGTCATTTTATTTTTATTATTAACAAGCTGTGCCCGCGGCTCCGCCCGCTCTCATATTTCACTTCACTGCTAACCTCATAAGCCATTTAGCGTGATAGTAAGTAGCCTATAGTTGATGGGAAGAATCAAGCTATCCGTAGATTTTTTTTTATTAAAATCGGTTCGGTGGTTCTCGAGTTATAAGCGGACAGACAGACACTCAGACAGACAGAAAGCAGACGTTGGATTTTATTATAGGTAAGGACTAGCTGTGCCCGCGGCTCCGCCCGCTCTCATATTTCACTTCACTGCTAACCTCATAAGCCATTTAGCGTGATAGTAAGTAGCCTATAGTTGATGGGAAGAATCAAGCTATCCGTAGAATTTTGTTTTATTAAAATCGGTTCAGTGGTTCTCGAGTTATAAGCGGACAGACAGACACTCAGACACTCAGACAGAAAGCAGACGTTGGATTTTATTATAGGTAAGGAAGGAAGGTGGATGTTAACCGTGGATGTCGATTAAACGATTTTCACCAAAAAGTACTACAACATTACCGAATCAAGGAAAACGTTTCAGAGCTTTTCGTCTTCAAATATGGACCCCTTTCGAACCCTGAAGTTACGAAACCCTACTCTGAAACTTACATACCACACGCTGCATCCGTACAATCGGGGTAAGCAGAGTAATCGGTGATGTGCTGCGAGGAGTCAGGTAAATTACAGCACAACACCGCCAGCCACGTCTAGCTAAGTATTCGCACAAGATTAAAATCAAGCAGCAAGTAAGGCACGAATACCCACCGCTGCATGACTCAGTGGAAGGACCGTGCCAAGGTGAGAGGTGGCTACCCTGTCGCCCTTTAGCACGGCATCTCGTCCTTATCCCTTAGCAGCCTTTTACGACATGCACGGGGAGAGATGCAGTGGGAATATTATTTTTAAGTTCCGGCCCCACACAGTTTAGCAAAGTATTCGGACAAGATAACTATCAAAAGTGAGATAATATTATCATGATATGATAACTGTGTTAGGTGTTTAAAAAGTGATAATAAGAACGCTTATCAACTGAAGTAGAGGAAGCTTTATTGAAATACTAAGTAGGTACCTTTTTTTTTTTTTTTTTTATGGAAACTGACACGGTTAGCTACATCACCTACAACGTCCGTGATGTCAGCCCATAACACCGGGTGAACTAGGTGCCATGTCAGTGCTTCCCCCTTTGATCGTGCCGGCTACACTGAACTGGTCGGAAAACACAAACTATTTACATAGCCGTTTAGACCGACGTTTCATTCAGTGCGGTGGTACCAACCCGGGCGGGTTAAACCCTACCACCAAGTAAGATTAGGAGGGAAGGGACCTACAGTTTTACGAGGAATCCGAACCTCGGTCAGCCTCCAACGGTCAGCGGTCACCCATCCAAGTACTGGCCGCACCCAGCGTTGCTTAACATTCAATAGCGACAGTTGACTGTCTGCACCACTGAGCTATCGAGGCTGACGAAGCTTTACCTACGTAGGTAAGCGCCCACAATACCATTTTTACCCACGTGGAGTAGATTCGAATCGAATTTTACTAGATTTCGCCCGCGGCTTCGTTCGCCTGAAAGTCCCTTCTTCCTTACTAGGTGGTAGGGTTCATTTTTTTTAATGTTTTTTTTTATGGAAACTGACACGGTTGGCTACATCAACTACAACATCCGTGATGTCAGCCCATAACACCGGGTGAACTAGGCGCCATGTCAGTGCTTCCCTTCGATAGTGCCGGCTACTATTTACGTAGCCGTTTCGACCGACGACGTTTGATTCAGTGCGGTGGTACCAACCCGGGCGGGTCGAACCCTACCACCAAGTAAGATAAGAAGGGAAGGGACCTACAGTTTAACGTGGAGTCCGAACCAGGGTCAGCCTCCAACGGTCGAGCGGTCACCCATCCAAGTACTGACCGCGCCCAGCGTTGCTTAACCATCAATAGCGACAGTCGACTGTCTGCACCACTGAGCTATCGAGGCTGACTATCGATATCGAGGCTATTTAGGTTCTTCCCGCCCGGGTTGATACCACCGCTCTGAATGAAACGTCGGTCGAAACGGCTATGTAAATAGTTCGTCTTTTTCGTCCAGTTTAGTGTAGCCGGCACGACCGAAGGGAAGCACTGACATGGCACCTAGTTCACCCGGTGTTATGGGCTGACATCACGGATGTTGTAAATGATGTAGCCAAGGGTGTCAGTTTCCAAAAAGTCTGGTATCAAGAAGATATGGATATTCCGAACTAGTCCGGCGAGTGTGGCATATATGGATGTGGGCAGGAGGGATGAGGGAATCCAGTTCATAAGAGCACCTCGGCCGTTGTCCTACAGTTTTGTAAATGTAAAAAAAAAGTTATGACCCCGACGTGATTTGAACACGCAACCTTCTGATCTGGAGTCAGACGCGCTACCGTTGCGCCACGGAGTCCACTGCGCTTGCGCACCGATTTATACTATCTATACCTATCATACGACTCGTCTAGTACTGCAGCATTGTCCAATGTCCAAGGTTACTTACTTTCACGCACTGTCGTGTGTGTGAAACTGAAAAATGTATCGACATACAAGTGCATTTTTTGACGTGATAACGTCGTATAAATTGATCAAAGAGTTTGTATTACGTCGCTGCGCAGCGACGTAATACAAACTCTTTGAAATTGATGAACACCGGCTGCACGCACGAAAAAGTGTCACGTTGCATCTGAGCCTGTGTGTGCAAGCGAGAGCGCGTAACAAGCGATAGAGAGGCACAATCGGCCCAAGCGTCGGCTTGTACACATTTATCTCTCTGGTTCTAAAGTACCAGGGCAGCAGAAATTGAAAGGAGGTTACTCGTACCATAATTTCGGTACCGTGTGGGGTCGGTACTTAAAAAGAATAGCCCCACTGCATCTCTCCCCGTCGCATGTCGTAAAAGTCGACTAAGGGATAAGAAAATTCGTCAGCCTCGGTAGCTCAGTGGCGCGGTTGGTTAGTCAACTGTTATTAAGCAACGCTGAGCGCGGTCAGTGATTGGATGGGTGACCGCTCGACCGTTGGAGGCTGACCGTGGTTCGGATTCCACGTTAAACTGTAGGTCCCTTCCCTTCTTACCTTACTAGGTGGTAGGGTTTATCCCGGCCGGGTTGGTACCACCGCACTGAACGAAACGTCGGTCGAAACGGCTATGTAAATAGTTCGTGTTTTCCGTCCAGTTTAGTGTAGCCGACATGAAATGAAGGGAAGCACTGACATGGCACCTAGTTCACCCTGTGTTATGGGCTGACATCACGGATGTTGTAGGTGATGTAGCCAACCGTGTCAGGTTCCATAAAAAAAAAAAAAAAAAAAATATAATATATTAAGCGCATCTGGCCGGTCGGAAAAGATTTCAAATTTAGAATATTCATGAAACAAGGGTCCGAATGTGTATCACAATATCGATTTATGACGTTATCACGTAAAACTATCGCCCGTAAACCGACTTTACAGACAACCAATTTTTTTTTGGGAAATCTAAAATTTTCAATTTTATCCGCACTTTTGAGGGTTCCGTACCACCACGTATTGGGCGATTTTTATTATTTTGTTGTTTTACGTTAGAGTTTGCACTATAATCACATCAATTTTGACGCTTATGTATTACCGTTTTTACGATAGAGCACAGGTTGAAAAAAAAAACACATTTCTTGTATGGGGAATCCCCCCCCCCCCCTTCATTTTTTACTTTTTTTATTATTTGTTAGGATATCCTCCATAATAAATAACCGTGTGGGGCCGGTACTTTAAAAGAATAGCCCCACTGCATCTCTCCCCGTCTATGTCGTAAAAGCCGACTAAGGGATATGACTCCCTTCTTATATTACTAGGTGGTAGGGTTTAACCCGCCCGGATTGGTACCACCGCACTGAATGAAAGGTCGGACGAAACGGCTATGTAAATAGTTTGTGTTTTACGTCCAGTTCAGTGTAGCCGGCACGACCGAAGGGAAGCACTGACGAGGCACCAAGTTCACCCGGTGTTATGGGCTGACATCACGGACGTTGTAGGTGATGTAGCCAACCGTGTCAGTTTCAATAAAAAAAAAAAAAACATATTTTGTGAAAATACCTACCTACCTATTACGCTACCTATTACGGTTCAAAAGATATGGTCCTCTAAATGTACCTAGGACGGACGGACAAACGGCGCGGCGTAGGCCTACCTAGTAATAAAACCCTAAAAAAGCCTGATGGGTCTGAGACAATGCGTAATCGCAGTCCTGAGTTTTCGAATGATTGTGACAGGTACTATTTTGGAAACGTTAAATATTTTATTTAAAATCTGATTATTTGTATTACTTTCCTGACAGATTCAGTTTTAATATATGTAACACTTCATCTATCAGCGCAGATCGATAGCTTTTTGAAAACACGATTTGGTTAACTTCGCTCGATAGAAAAAAAATCATGAACATGCCTCTGAATTTAGTTATAAAAACGTATTTAAGGCAACGTGACCAAATCAAGGCTTTGCAAAAAATATATTTTATTTGTTGAATATAATCAATAGCTTTTTATACTTTTTTGTTTCGATCCGTAGTTTTGGAATAAAAAAATTAAAACCAAATTTTTGATTGATTGATCGTGTTGCATCCTACTCCAAGCAGCGAAAGCGGCGGCGGCGGCGCCTTGAAATAGGAGTACGGGTTGACAGGGCCTTAATGTCGCCTTCGCATCTGGCGCGTTTTGAAATTCGTCAAATAATTAAAAAAAATATTTCCACATACCCGAGTCGTCCAGGGTCGCCACAACACAGGCGTCGCGCACAACAAACCGTCGCGAGGCACTGAACTCTCCCGCCCCCCCCCCCCCCCCCTCCCTCCGGCCGCCCAAGCATCGCGACTCCCGCCCGCCCACCCACCCATAGCTACGCCGCCGCGCCCGCCCGCCCATAGCTACGCCGCGCCCGCCTAGACAGAGAGCCGCGACTAGGATAATTTACGTCGCGATTGGTCGCGCCTACTACGAAATCCTATACTTTTTAGGGTTCCGTATCCGTCGTACGGGACCCTATTACTAAGCCTACGCCGTCTGTCTGTCTGTCTGTCCGTCCGTCCGTCTGTCCGAGGGCTGTATCTCTTGAACCTTAATAGGTAGCCCGTTGAAATTTTCACAGAATACCCGGGTGGTCCCAGAAGTACCCGACCTGACGTATAAATGGCAGTTGTTGTTTGAAAAAACTTACTGCATTTGAAAGTACTATTCGAATTAAATTTAAATTTAAAAAAAGAACACGCTACGTGCTTTTGTTTTTGTTTGTCGGCCATCAATAGTGCACGCTCTGAGGGAAGTTTTAGAAATGGATAAAATTGGTCACCGTTATGGGATTCAATATTTTCTTCTGAAAGGTCTGACTTCAACTAATATCAAAGATGAGCTGTATTCAACTCTAGGGGAGTCTGCTCCATCGTTTACGACAGTAAAATAATGGGTGGCAAAGTTCAAACGAGGTCGTACGATCTGCCAAGACGAACATCGCAGTGGTCGGCCAAACGAAGTGACCACGCCAGAAATGGTGAAGAAAATCGATAAAATAGTATTGGATGACCGTCGGTTGAAAGTGCGCGAGTTAGCAGATATGGTAGGCATTTCAAAAAGTGCTGTACATCGCATATTGACTGAAAATTTGGACATGAGAAAGCTGTGCGCAAGATGGGTGCCGCGTTTACTCACAATGGAACAAAAACAACTTCGTGAGGATGTTTCAATCGAGTGTTTTACAATAATAAAGTCGAATTTTTGCGCCGATTCGTTACAATGGACGAGACCATGGGTTCATCATTTCACACCTGAGACCTTGAAACTTGAAAAAATGGCTCGGAGGTAAAAGATTTACAAACAATAAAGAGGTAGAGTCGGCAGTTGATGGCTACTTTGAGGAGCTCGACGGTTCTCGCTATAAACATGGTATCGAAGCTATTGAACATCGCTGGGAAAAATGTATCGAGCTAAAAGGAGACTACGTTGAGAAATAAAGGTAGTTTTTCCAAAATTTGTTTCGTTTTCTTTGTTAGGCCGGGTACTTCTGGGACCACCCTCGTATGTGTTATTTATTATGGCCGATATAGGTAACAAATAATAAAAATAAGAAAAAGTAAAAAATTCACGGGGGTTCCCATAGAAGAAACCAAAAAGTGTATGCGCAATACCGAATAGATTATGAAGCATTTTAAATAATCTTGGCATTAAACTAATATGAAGCATTTCATAACACGCCATAGATGATAGATGGCGTGAGTGGCGCTACCCATGACATGGCGATACGGAACCCTCGGTGCGCGAGTTCGACTCGCACTTGGCCGGTTTTTTAAATTACGCTTTCAATCTCTCTCGACAAAGATACGCCACGCCCAAGAACGTTAGAAAAGTAGTGGACCAGAGACACTTTCCTAGCGCCTCCGCCGCGGCCGCCCGCCGTCGACCCATGCGTTTTGGCTTCGCCGTAGTCGGGTAAAAAAATGGGGCAAGCCACGAGCTAAGCTCGTCCGAACCACCGCACTGATAGCATAACGCCGCCGCTGGTCTATATTATATTTAAAGGTTTTTATCTAGATTTGTGCACCATATATTTTCCATAATCACTTCAGTGAATCGAAGCAACTAGAAAATCTGAATTATTTTGTTTGTATCAGCGTTAGACCGGTAATAATTATTATGCTATAAATTCGCCTTCTGTACCTACTCGAAAGTGAATGAAAGATTAAGTGTTGAAGGCAAGTAACTTGAATGAAAACACTTACTAACTTGATAATGGTTCAACTGTAGTGAAAAATGCTTGTTTTCCTTTCTTTAGAAATAATCACAGACTTGGGAATAATAAACAGAAATCAAATCACTATATTTTGACAGTACCTGCTTGACCGAAATCATTTGAGGAGAAATGTCACCTTTGTGGCAGTGGTCAAAGTGACAGAACTGTGTAGGTGGATGTTTCAGGATAGGGTTTCGTAACTTCAGTGTTCGAAAGGTGTCCATATTTGAAGACGAAAAGCTCTGAAACATTTTCCCATATTCGGTCATTTTATGGTACTTTTTGATTAAAATCGCTTTATCAAGATTTGGTAGACGGTTAACGTCCGCCATTATTAAATAAAAATAAAATCACTAACACATGGATATAAATGGTTATGTTGCGTACATAACTAGTAGAATTGAACTGCATGTAGGTAAATTCCAAATACTGAAAACTCAATGACATCAAATGAAAAAGGGGACTGGACCTAGACAGTACTTTTGCCAGATCTCCCCAGACTCACTGTCCATCGAGTTTTTATTACAATTTCCAATTTTTGTATGAAAAAAAATACGGAATTTCGATTTGAGTGATAAGAATTTTTTTCTTCTAATAAATGAGTACTTTCTATTCCTGAAGTTTCTCAACCTATCCTGAAACAACCTGTATAGGTCAGTTCAGTCTGTTGGCCAACACTCCCAATACCTGCCAAAGTACCTAACTGAGCCTATAAGGACCACACACCAGTGCACCGCACATAAGCGGCGGGGGGCCGAGTGGTTTGAGCATCGGCTTCTCATGCGAGAGGTCCGAGATTCGAATACGTCATTGGCATACCTACACCTGCTGCTTCACCGTTCGGAACCGGTGTAAAACTGTAGGTGCCTTCCCTTGCCCCTTACTAGGTGGTAGGCTCAAATTGTAGCCGACTGGGTTGGTACCACCGCACTGGATGTAAGATGGCCGCATAGCAGCCTCGGTTGTGTTCTCCTCTAGTCCAGTATAGCCAGCAATGCATGGAAGTCTCCGGTACGGCACCTTTTTTTTTTTTTTTTTTTTTTTTTTTATAGGCAGCCGGCGCGGGTGTCTGTGCCCAATACTTCAACGGAAGATCAGACACAGCCAATAACACCATTCCTCGCGAAACCACGCTCAGAGACGCGCCATGCCGGCTATGAGGCGGACAAAAAGGTTGTCGTCTAATTTATTGACACGCCTTTTGAAGATTCCCAGGTTATAGGTGGTGGGGAACACACTCACCGGAAGACCGTTCCATATTTTCGCCGTTCGACACAGGAACGATTTCGAAAAACGATGTGTCCTTAGTAGTTGGGTGTCAACAACATATGGATGTTCCGAGCGAGTCCGGCGGGTGTGGCGGAGACGGATGGGGGCTGGAGGGATGAGAGAAGCCAATTCATCAGAGCAACGTCCATGGTAGTACCTATAGAACAGGCTAAGAGAACCGATTGTTCGCCTGTGGCCCAATGATTCAAGTCTCTCCGTGAGCTTGGGATCACCTACCTTCTCGGCGGGGAATACGAACTATTTTCACACCCGCTTCGTTCAGTGCGGTGTGGTGGTATGGATTAAACCTTGTGTGAAGATGTACGAACTGTATTAACTTAGATATGGCAACACGACATGACACTTACTGCTAGCAGGAACTCACATGAATGTTTCACCGATATTTTTATACATACATAGATACAGCACGATGTATCCCGTGAGCCGGAGTAAGCAGAGTGATCGGTGTTGTGCTGCAAGAACTCTCGCTGAATTATATACACCGACGACCACATTTAGCAAAGTATTCGGACAATATAACTATCAAGCAGCAAGTAAGGCACGAAGACCCACCCGCTGCACGACTCGGTGGAAGGACCGTTTACGACATGCATGGGGAGAAATGCAGTGGGGCTATTTTTTATCATCATCAATAAAACACCACCTTTCTTTCAATACCTACTTATTTTATTTAAAAATATTTTTTACACATTTTATATACAGCGAATAAACACCTCAGTCCTAGATTCTCAAGATTCTATCTCGTTTTTTTTTAAATTAAACAGAAATAAAACTAAAAAAATATACAAGGTGCTTCGTTATTCATGTCAAAAATTTCGGGAGGGTTACATAAGCACTCAAATAAACACTTTACGTAAGAAAAAAACATATGTTTATGGGAGCATTTTTTCTCCTAACAAAAAAATAAAATCAAATATGTAGCAAACATGTTTTGTTAAATTTCTCGAAAAGTAATGCTAAAAACATATATTGTTTTTAGCGTAACCTGTTTATTTGAGTGTCTACGTAACCCTCCCGAAATTCTTGACATTAATAACGTAGCACCTTATATAATATCGACCGTGAGGTACCAATATCTCATTCATTATCTACACAGGTTAAGAAGAGACGAATTCAGATAATTTTCAGTATCTTTATTGACCCAATAAATAACTCCTGCCTAGATTGATCGACATAATTAATCCATCCTGCATACTTTTTTGTATAAATAAATTTATTAAAAACTAATTTACTAAGCATAATATCATTCTAAGAAAACACTTAGTATGTACACAAAATGATACTTTTGTATAAATAATTTTTAGTTTTCGAAGTAGCCATAAAAATTTACACGAAAGGTACATTCAGATTCAGAAAACCTTTTTTATGGATAATGAAATGATGGGCTGGCAGACAGCCAATGACATAACACTCCTCTGTCTGTCGGAATTAGGTGTTACACTAGCCAGTTTGTTCGTGCCAGTTACACTGAACTGGATATATTTTTTAGGTTTCCGTATCCCGTACGGAAGCCTATTACTAACCCTACGCCGCCGTCTGTCTGTATGTCTATCTGTCCTACTGCTGTATCTTTGGAACCGTAATTGGTTAAAATTTTCACAGAATATGTGTTATTATGGCGGATATAACAAATAATATAAAAAAAATTAAAGTAAAAAATTAACTGGCCCCATGCAAGAAACATGTTTATGCAGCGATTTTTTTTGTGGTGCGGAAATCTCGCACTTTTTTTATGGAAACTGACACGCTTGGCTACATCACCTACAACATCCGTGATGTCAGCACATAACACCGGCTGAACTAGGTGCCGTGTCAGTGCTTCCCTTGATTTCGTGTAGGCTACACTGAACTGGACGGAAAACACGAACTATTTACATAGCCGTTTCGACCGACGTTTCATTCAGTGCGGTGGTACCAATCCGGGCGGAATAAACGCTACCACCTAGTAAGGTAAGAAGGGAAGGGACCTACAGTTTTACGTGGAATCCGAACCGCGCTCAGCCTCCAACGGTCGAGCGGTCACCCATCCAAGTAGTGACCGCGCTCAGTGTTGCTTAACAACAGTCGACCGACAGCACCACTGAGCTACCGAGGCTGACATGACACTTGGCCGGTTTTGTTTAAATGATACTTTTATTCTCTTCATTTTGAACACCACATATTGGCACTTCTTCGTCGATATAGTACCTTATCTTAATATCTACATTTTTACAATTTCTAATTAAAATGACACGTGCCAACAAAACACCTAGATGATCGTATGATTGCAAAATTAAAATTGTCTCATATGACTGAATGAATAAAAGTTTCGAGAGTTGCGTTGCAGGTTTAAATCATGTCTGTCGCAGACTTATCACATTGCAGGCATGCTGTGTCGATCACAGGTTTGTCATGTCTGTTGCAGATCTGTCACGTCGGTTGTATGTGTGCCATATCTGTTGCAAGCTGTCTGTTGTGTCTGCTGATGTCTGTTGTAGGTTTGGCAGGTATGTTGTAAGTTTGCGTTGGGCTGCCTTTGGAAAGCTAAAATCGTCCTGAGGTCTGACCTTCCGAAAAATTTAAAGACCCGTATATATGACCAGTGTGTCCTCCCGGTTATGACGTACGGGTGTGAAACGTGGACTCTGACGGTCGCTGTTGTCTAAAGGTTGAAAGTTGCCCAGCGAGCAATGGAGGGAGCCATGCTGGGAATATCGCTACGTGATATGGTGCGTAACGAGGCAATCCGCCGACGCACCAAAGTAGTCGATATTGGACACCGGGTGGCTAAGCTCAAGTGGCAGTGGGCTGGGCACGTTAGCCGAAGAGACGATGACCGTTGCAATAACCGTGTCCTACACTGGCAGCCGTGGGCAGAAAAACGGAGTGTGGGAAGACCACCCGCCAGGTGGGACGACGACATCAAGTACGTCGGCGGAAAGCAGTGGTTCCGTATCGCTGAAGGCCGGGAGGACTGGAGGAAAATTGGAGAGGCATATGTCCAGCAGTGGACACTTACACGCTGACTGACTGACTGACTGTTGTAAGTTTAACCATATTTGTTGCAAGTCTGCTATGTTTGTGCAGGTCTGACATGTATGTTGCAGGCATGCTGTGTCAATCACAGGTTTGTCATGTCCGTTGCAGATCTGTCACGTCGGTCGCATGTGTGCCACATCTGTTGCAAGCATTTTGTTGTGTCTGTATATGTCTGTTGTAGGTTGGTCAGGTATGTTGTAGGTTTACCATATTTGCTGCAAGTCTGCTATGTTTGTGCAGGTCTGACCTGTCTTGACATGTATGTTGCAGGCGTGCCGTATCGATCGCAGGTCTGTCATGTCTGTTGCAGGTTTGTCACGTCGGTTGTATGTGTGCCATATCTGTTGCAAGATGTCTGTTGTGTCGTCTATTGCAGGTCTGTCACGTCGGTTGTATGTGTGCCACATCTGTTGCAAGCTGTCTGTTGTGTCTGTAGCTTTGTCAGATATGCTGTAGGTTCACCATATTTGTTGCAAATCTGCTAAGTCTGTCACAGGTCTGACATTTCTATTGCAGGTTTATCATGTCTGTCGCAGGTTTATCACGTCTGTAACAGGACTCTCGTGTTTGTTGCAGGTTAGACACATACGGTTGTGCACGTCTGGCATATGTACCTATGTACGAGTATGTTCGCAGGTCAAACAATACATATTGTAGGTTGATCGCGTCAGGCTCAGTGGTGCAGGTAGACAGCGGCCGGGTGGTGCGGGCCGCCGGGCTGCGACTGCAGGATGATGCGGTGCGCGATGTTGCCGCCCAGCTCCTGCTGGCCGGGCAGAGCGGACACCGCCACCGTCGCCGGCTGGATCTGCAGAATCAACACAATGTTATAGTGACATTGGGAAATTTTGTTTTTTTTTTTTATTTAGTACCTATTCATATGCTTTTCAGATATTAATATTTGATATTTTTTTACTAAGATATAGTATGTTATATTTAACGTAATTAAAACTTAGCATGTAAGTTATATATAATTTAAAAAATTTCTTTGACCAATATTATGTTATGGTGTTAGATGTTGCAGGCATTGGCGGCTGGTCCTAAAGTGCGCTCGTGCGCCGCACTACCATACCACGAGAAGTCTTCACTTCACTCAAAATAAATAATATCTTACAACATACCTACATTAAAACCATAAAGATCGTACTCCAAATAAATACGAATGTGAATTCAACCTTATTTTATAGAACACAAGGCACGTTTTTGAGAGTAAACCCGCGCCCCGTGCGGAATCGACAAACGCACGCGGGTCTCCCATACTGAATTTATGGGGATCGGCAAAACACCGCTGGCGCGTGAGACAAAAGATACTTCATAGAAACAGTATGGGCCGAAATGGAGTTCTGCGTGCGGCGCACGAGCGCCAAACAAGGACGCTATATCGTGAATAGCCGCACGTGCGACACGTCGCGAACGATTCCTTTTGCACGAGTCCGTCTACCTAGAGTCAGCGCGCTCTGTCATGTGATGTCACATGACAGCGCGCTGGTGTTAAATCCGTTAGCGCGGGAATATTTAAAATGGCATAAGTATGGTTAGGTTTTGTGCGTTCTGTCACGTGATACCGTGAATTAAGTGGTGCCGATATTTGCCTAAGCGTTGGTTAAAGATAAGGCTTTACAATCAGGTGATCCCGGGTTCAATTCCTACTTTTCAAACGCTTTTATTTTTATATATTTTTTTAAGTATTTTTGGGACATTACTACTGTTTTCTTTTTGAAAGCTGCAGTAGTGTTGTGGTCTATGTGTGTGTTCATAATAGTACTAAAAATGAGTTAAAAAACCTGTTTGGATTTGTTTCTTGTTTTTGCAACTCATTGAGTGTCTTGAGAATATTCATACTAGGTACGTACGTAATAAAACGCAGGTGTTTAAAAAATTCGGAGGCCGCGATATTAAAATAACATTGGGAATGTTTTGGGAAATTTGGTATTTAAGTAGGTAGGTACTTAGCACACTAGCGGTCTCTGAAGTCACCAGCCGCCACTGGTTGCAGGTGATGTAGCCAACATCACCTACATCACCTACTGCATTTTTTTTTTTTTTATTATGGAACCTGACACGGTTGGCTACATCACCTACAACATCCGTGATGTCAGCCCATAACACCGGGTGAGCGAGGTGCCATGTCAGTGCTTCCCTTCAAATCATGTCGACTACACTAAACAGGACGGAAAACACGAACTATTTACATAGCCGTTTCGACCGACGTTTCGTTCAGTGCGGTGGTACCAACCCGGCCGGGATAAACCCTACCACCTAGTAAGGTAAGAAGGGAAGGGACCTACAGTTTAACGTGGAATCCAAACCACGGTCAGCCTCCAACGGTCGAGCGGTCACCCATCCAATCACTGACCGCGCTCAGCGTTGCTTAATAACAGTTGACTAACCAACCGCGCCACTGAGCTACCGAGGCTGACGAATTTTCTTATCCCTTAGTCGACTTTTACGACATGCGACGGGGAGAGATGCAGTGGGGCTATTCTTTTTAAGTACCGACCCCACACGGTACGATGGCATCTGCGATGTCAGCCAATAACACCTTGGTGAGCTACGTTTCTATTTACTATGTTACTACGTTTATGTTTCTACTTTCTACTATTTTTAGGTTTCCGTATCCTGTACGCAAGCCTATTACCAAGCCTACGCCATCTGTCTGTCTGTCTGTCCGTCCGTCTGTCCGAGGGCTGTATCTCTTGAACCGTACTAGGTATAGCCCGTTGAAATTTTCACAGAATATGTGTTATTATTATGGCCGATATAACAACAAATAATAAAAATAAGAAAAAGTAAAAAATTCACGGGGCTTCCCATAGAAGAAACCAAAAAGTGTATGCGCCATCTACGTAGCCCGTTGAAATTTTCACAGAATATGTGTTATTACGGCGGATATAACAACAAATAATAAAAAATAGAAAAAAGCAAAAAATTCATGGGGGTTCCCCACACAAGAAACGTATTTTTTTTCAATATTTTTTTGTGGTGCGGAAAGCTCGGTGCGCGAATCCGACTCGCACTTGGCCGGTTTTTATGCCTCACTCACCTGAACGATGTTGGGCAGAACGGACTGGCAGGAGGACGCGACGTGCAGCTGCTGCTGTGCCTGCACCTGGTGCACTCCCACCGTCTGCGTCGAGACAATGTTCACACTTTATGTCAGACCCGCACAGTACTCGCAACCGACGAGGGTTAATTTAAAAAAAAAAGTACACACATACACACCACACGCCGTATCCCGACAATCGGGGTAAGCAGAGTAATCGGTATTGTGCTACAAATATTCTGGTAAATTACAGCACAACACCGACCACCACGTTTAGCAAAGTAATCGGACAATATAACTCAAGATCAGGCAGTAAGTAAAGCATGAAGGGCCGCCTGCTGCAAGACTCGCTGGAAACACCATGCCAAGGTGAGGGGTGGCTAGCCTGTCGCCCCTATGCACGGCATCTTGTCCTTATCCCTTAGTAGCCTTTTACGACATGCACGGGGAGATATACAGTGGGGCTATTCTTATTAAGTACCGGCGTCACACATAAAAGTATAGCCACAAAAAAGTATAGCCAGCCATTTAAAGGAAAGTCTCCGAGGCAGCACCTACCTTCTCGGAGGTGGTATTGGCTGGTCAGAACATGTGCTCTGGCCCCTCTGACTCAGCCACTCATACCAGATTACATAAAAAAACTGGGGTAAAGAGGATTTGTCTAATTTTGATACATATGTGCTACGGCCTAAGGCATTACATATTATTACTATTTTTATGGATACGCGAAAAACTTGGCGCCGTCGGCAGGCCTCACGCACTCTATGTACTTGCGCGCGCTAACTACCTACCGCCCAGCGGGCCGCCGGCGGTCTAATTCAGTGGTAATTCGTCAGTCGCGCGAAGCATACCTACACGCTCGCCCACGCAACTGCGCGCAGCTGCAAAGCAATAATCACTTTACACTCGATCGTTTAGGTACATTTTCGCACGCAGCGATTGGCGACGTGAAACAGTAGGCTATTAAAGCCCGAAGGTAGGAACTTTTTCTATGGAGTGATTTATCTGTTACGAAGTAAGTATTAAGTAACCTGTGCCGTCAGCGCGGATTGTTGAGCCAAAGACGCCGAAAAGCATTCGGTTTAGAACGGGGGCTGCGAATGCCGCGCCGGCGTGACAGATGCCTTTTTACGCTTATCTTGAAAGATCCTAAGTCATACACTGAAGGAAACACATCGGGAGGTATAACTTGGTTGCAAGTGGTAGATGGCAGAATGCATGGCAACACTCACGTGTATCTGTATGGGCTGGTGCTGGGGGTGAAGCTGTATCGTCTGCACCTGCAACTGCTGCGGCTGCTGTTGCTGAAACAACGCAACACGTTTTAGCGTCGCATTGCAGACATACTAATACGTACAGGATAACATGGGATGTTGTTGTTGTTGTTGTTTTGGTTTGGGGTTGGCTCTAGGCCTGCAAACTAATCCCGCTTGGTTGGGGACCTTCGTGCAAAACCCCGCAGTCTCCAGCTACCCCAGCCAGCCTATGTCTTCCATGAAAGCCACAAGTCGACCGGGGTGTCTGCAGGCCGCTTATCCCTTAGTCGCCTTTTACGACATGCACGGGGAGAGATGCAGTGGGACTATTCTTATTAAGTACCGACCCCACACAGTACTTATATAGATAACATGGGATACAAAATACAAAAATACAAATTTTCATTAAATTCTTTATTTTTTATTTTTTAAATGTAAACTGACACGGTTGGCTACATCACCTACAACTAACACCTTGGTGAACTTGGTGCCACGTCAGTGCTTCCCTTCGGTCGTGCCGGCTAAACTGAACTGGTCGCCCTTCAGCACGGCATCTTGTCCTTATCCCTTAGTCGCCTTTTACGACATGCATGGGGAGAGATGCAGTGGGGCTATTCTTTTTAAGTACCGGCCCCACACGGTACCATTACATTTCTTCTTCTTCTTCTTCTTTTAGATAGTGGCAACCAAACGAATAGGAAATTTGTTTATTACTAACTATAAAATAATAATATCAGTGGTGAAATTAAATCAAAATTGTCAAAAGTGAAAAGTCAAAATATTATTATAATTTTTTTTTTTTTATGGAAACTGATGTTACCCCATAACACCGGGTGAACTAGGTGGCATTTCAGTGCTTCCCTTCGGTCGTGCCGGCTACACTGAACTGGACGGAAAACACAAACTATTTACATAGCCGTTTCGACCGACGTTTCATTCAGTGCGGTGGTACCAACCCGGGCGGGTTGAACCCTACCACCTAGTAAGGTAAGAAGGGAAGGGGCCTACAGTTTTACGAGGAATCCGAACCTCGGTCAGCCTCCAACGGTCGAGCGGTCACCCATCCAAGTACTGACCGCACCCAGCGTTGCTTAACATTCAATAGCGACAGTAGACTGTCTGCACCACTGAGCTATCGAGGCTGACAATTAAAAGTTAAAATTAAAATGCACACGGGGCCAGACGTTTGGCCCGAGACATGGAGCCGCACACTCACGTTGGGCTGTTGCTGCGTCTGCTGCAGCTGCAGGCTCTGCACCGACGAGATGACCGGGTAGCCCTGCTGAGCGTTCTGCCAAACCATGCGTCAACATTACATTCACAGATTGTATTGTTTTTTTTTTATGTAATCCGGTATGGGTGGCTGAGTCGGAGGGGCCAAAGCGCATGCTCCGACCAGCCAATATCACCTCCGAGAAGGTAGGTGCCATACCGGAGACTTCCCTGGATTGCTGGCTATACTGGACTAGGGGAGAACACAACCGAGGCCGCTATGCGGCCATCTTACATCCAGTACGGTGGTACTAACCCAGTCGGCTACAATTTGAGCCTACCACCTCGTAGGGGCAAGGGAAGGGACCTACAGTTTTACAACGGTTCCGAACGGTGAAGCAGCAGGTGTAGGTATGCACGTAAATTTTTTCGTCAGAAAAAATCATTGGTACACGCCGACCGGATTCGAACCTCGGACCTCTCGCATGAGAAGCCGATGCCCAAACCACTCGGCCACCCGCCGTATTGTTTATTGATCATTCATATGGCAGTTAGACTGCTCTCGAACTTGTCACAATTTGTTCTATCCGGTTCGATTACACCCACGATATAGAACCGACAAGAAACTTCGCAGGGTATTTTGTTTGTTATAAATATTATTACAAGTAATTTAGTGACTAGCCACATAATAACACCGCCCATAGTCATTGCGCTCGGCGTCCCGTAATTAGCGGTCGGTGTTGTGCTGTAATGTAGGTATCTGAGTTCTTACAGCACAACACCGATTAATCCGCTTTAACTAACAAAACATTGTGACTTGCGAAGTTTGTTTGTCAGTTCTTCTTCGCATTGAATTTAGAACTCGACATGTCCAAGCGTACGATACCTGGATGAAATTATACAGTAAACCATAAACAATATGTATGTATGGATGTAAAACTCGATTACTACCTGTACTTGAACGCCGGAGACAGCTATAGTTTGCTGCATGTTGTGTATGGGGACAGCGAGCTGCTGCACACCTCCCACCTGCAGCACAGTCTGCTGCTGATGCTGCTGTTGCACTTGCACCTGCTGCTGCACCTGTCAACATATAGGTGCCATTTTAAATTGTTTTTGTAATTTTTCAGGAAATCAACAGCTGCTGATGCTGCTGTTGCACTTGCACCTGCTGTTGCACCTGTCAAGATAGGTGCCATTTTACTTTTTCCTTTTTTTTTCGGGAAATCAACAGCACAAGTTATACAAATTATACAGATAGAAAGAACACCTTAGGATGGCCTATTAAAGATTTCTATAAGGGATTACATTCATTACGGGTTAGGAAACATAACAGACAAGCTGTGCCCGCGGCTCCGCCCGCTCTCATATTTCACTTCACTGCTAACCTCATAAGCTATTTAGCGTGATAGTAAGTAGCCTATAGTTGATGGGAAGAATCAAGCTATCCGTAGAATTTTGTTTTATTAAAATCGGTTCAGTGGTTCTCGAGTTATAAGCGGACAGACAGACACTCAGACAGACAGAAAGCAGACATTGAATTTTATTATAGGTAAGGATGGAAATATAAGAACAAAAGAAAAATAAACTTCAACCAAAAGAATAATAATGAGAAAATGTTACCAACAGATAAACAATAGATTGGTAATAAAATAAAATTACATCAAACCTAAAATGGTATTGATGATGTTGATGATCAATATACAATTTAATGATTGTTTGTTAATGTGGTTATGAATGCATGTATGGGTGATACTTATTCGCTCATCAATGTCTTTATAATTTAAACAGACAAACCAATTATTTATTGTGTAGGTACAAATAACAATATGACATTACAACCGGAGTCATTGGTTGCAAGCTAACTGTTGCTGTTGATTTAACATCGGGTGCAAGCAAATTTTTTGTGTGCATTTTGCAGAATATTAGGTGTTTTCTTTCACTACTGTATTTATTGTGAAACAGGTGTAAGTTTATTTCGTTGACAATATGGAAACCGTTGAATGGCACTAGCACCCCTGCCAGTCTACATAATATGTAGGTGCCATTTGATTTCACTGTTGCACGTATGGAGGAGCTTTTAGGTGCATAACTGTTGCTGTTACATCACATGCCAATTTTTTTTTTGTGCATATTGTAGAATTTTAGGTGCAACTTCATTTTTGTTTGTGCTTGCTTTGCAGAATTACAATTGAAGTGCAATTATTGTATTTCTCTCTTCACTGTACTTCAATTGCAGAAATGTAGTGCTAATTTATTTCATTACCTACATATCTATAAGTACTGTACTATGCAGATAATGCTAGCTAATGTGAAATTTCAAGTGAAACCTAAGTTTCATATTACTGTATACATAGTTGCAACTTTGTTTCACTGCTAAGGGTACTGCTGTAGGGTCAGAATTTCAGGTGCAACTTTGTTTCACTGCTAAGGGTACTGCTGTAGGGTCAGAATTTCAGGTGCAACTTTGTTTCACTGCTAAGGGTAGGTACTGCGGTAGGGTCAGAATTTAGAATTTTAGGTGTAACTTTGTTTCACTGCTAAGGGCTGTAGGGTCAGAATTTCAGGTGCAACTTTGTTTGCTACTGCGGTAGGGTCAGAATTTAGAATTTTAGGTGTAACTTTGTTTCACTGCTAAGGCTAGGTACTGCTGTAGTGTACAGTACACACAATTTCAGTGTAACTAAACTTCACAACTTTTTTTAATGACCAATCATCAGGTTTTAAAAAAAGACAGTCGAAAAAGAAGAGCAAGTCACTATTAGTAAAATAAATTATTTTAATTTAAATTTAAGTCACACCTGCTGTTGTACCTGCTGTTGCTGCACCTGTATCTGTTGCTGTATATGTTGCTGTTGCTGTTGCTGCAGCTGCTGCTGTTGCACCTGGTGCTGCTGTTGCACCTGCTGCTGCTGTTGCACCTGTTGCTGCTGTTGCACCTGCTGCTGTTGCACCTGGATCTGCTGCTGCGGCACTTGCACCTGTATCTGTTGCTGCGGCTGTGGCTGCTGCAATTTCACACACAACACAATTGGTAATTATTATTTTTCGCCAGTGATTTTATCGCACAAAGGGTATTTAATACAATTAAACGGGCATCGTATCGTCAATTGTCATGGAATCCTGTCCTTATCCCTTAGTCGCCTTTTACTATTTGGAGGGGGAGAGAACCAGTGGGATTATTATTTTTAAGAGCATACTCTACGTCGCAGCGTCCTATACAAACGCAATCAAACGATCACTTCAAAATCATTGGGCATAGAGTTACAAAATTCTGTCGGTGCTTCGAAATAAGTGAATCCTCACTTGATTTGCATAGTTTTGTAGACAATTTCATTGAAAATAAGTGTAAATACAGTTTATTGATCTGACTTCATTATTTTATTAGGAAATATTGGAGTTTATGGGCGCGCTAAATTTCGCGCGGCGAAAATAGCACGGAAGCCAAGGGGGGTATGCTTATTAAATAAGTGGAAACTCCAAGGGTTAACGGAAGTCACACTGTCAAATTCAAATCATTTATTGGATAGATAATTAGACATGTTGTAAGTACGTACAGCAATACAGTTTTATAAAGTTTAGCTACATACAAAAAACAATGGCTACTGATGGCTACATATTACATAAAAAAATTTTTTTTATGGAAATTGACATGGTTGGCTACATCTCCTACAACATCCGTGATGTTAGCCCACAACATCGGGTGAACTAGGTGCCATGTCAATGCTTCCCTTCAATTCAACTAGCTATATACCTAATGTTTCTCGTCGTCCATCCAACCACATAATGGCTCTAGACTACTATTTTAGGTAGTAGAAGGTTTTTTCTAGGAGCCAATTATGTAGTAGGGTGTTAAATTGTGTGAACGGTCAAAAGACAATGGTACAAATATCGAGAATACAGAACACTTACGTGCACGGTAGCGATGTGTTTCTTGAGAGTGTGCAGATGCGAATAGGCCTTCGTGCAGTTGCAGTAGGTGCACTTAAACCTCTTCTGCGTGGCCGGCGGCGGCGCGGGCTCATCCTGGAACAGAATTTTTTTTTATGTAATCCGGTATGGGTGGCTTAGTCGGAGGGGCCAAAACGCACGCTTCGACCAGCCAATATCACCTCCAAGAAGGTAGGTGCCATACCGGAGACTTCCCTGGATTGCTGGCTATACTGGAATAGAGGAGAACACAGCCGATGCTGCTATACGGCCATATTACATCCAGTACAGTGGTACCAACCCATTTGTACACCCCCAACTAATTGCTGCTTTATTTTTTTTTTTAAGACTCCAGCTGATGTGTTCATATATATCAAGTTTTGTTTTTCTAGAGGTATTGATTATGTTAGGTACTAGCTTTTGCCTGCGGCTACGCTCGCGTGAAATTCGTATTTAAAAAGAAGAAAGGTAGATAGCCTGCTACCGTACCTTTATTTCGGCGCGCGGAACAATTCGGTTTGTATGAGAGCTACATCTTAGCGTAACCGGAACTGAATTTTATTTAGCCCATCCTGTGTCACGCATAGCTAAATGTGCTTGTACTAAGTTTCATCAAATTCGGACGATCGGTTTAAGAGTTATGGAGGAACATACATAAATACAGAAAAGATTTCAAAAAATTGTCAATTTAGTTTTAGCATAGAGTCTACAAACGCAGTATCTCATAAAACAAAGTAACTTACTCCATGACCATCCCTTACAGATTTACTATTAGTAGTATTATACATAGGAGACACAGGATAGGCTAAATAAAATTCAGTTTCGGTTACGCTAAGATGTGGCTCTCATACAAACCTAATAGTTCTGCGCGTCGAAATAAAGGTACGGTAGCGGGCTTACTAAATATTTTTTTTAATATGAATTGCCGCGGGAAAAAGCTAGTAAAGAATAAAGAATAATAAAGACGCGGCGTCGTCGGTGCCGAGACAGCCGGTGTACCTGGGTGTGGGTCGGCGCGGGCGGCGCGCCTGCCTGCTCGTCCGCCGCGGGCGAGGAGTCGCCGGGCGTGCTGTCGGCCTCCTTGCCCGAGTCGTCGTCGTCGCCGCGCTCCGCCGCCTCCACCTCCGCCTTGCTGTGGCCCTTCATGTGCTTCTTGAACGAGCCCGACTCGACGAAACCTGCCGGCCGGGACGCATATAAGTAAAAGCCACTATGGGAACATTTCGCGCGCTTACTCGCTTTGATTTCATTGGCGAACGACGGCGGCATACCGTGCCGTCTTCTTGGTTGTCATTAAACTGATGGCGAAATTCGCATTACCAAACGTAAGCTTTCATGGCTAATATAAGACATAGATTAGCTAAAACCTCAAAAAGCTTTAGTTGTAATAGTGTTAGATTTTATAATAAACTGTCTTCTAACATAAAACAATTAGATGATAATAATTTCAAACGACGGATTAAATTAATGTTAATTGAAAAGAGTTATTACACTATTAAGGATGCATTAACTGACCGTAATTTTATCTAAGAGTTTGACTACTGTTTTTTCCACTAACAAACTTTGACAATTTGACATTTGGATACACTTTGTATCATAAATTTTTTTTTTTTTATATGACTTATTACATCTCTTTGTAATAAATGTAAACTAATTTTTATTTATTTTTTGACTTGATATAATATGAAGTATCAAAATTGACGATGGCACTATACACCAGATATAGGTAATTTAAATAGGCAGTGTGGTCAAATTCTTCAGTATTCATGTTTATGCTGTAAATATTAATGCTCTTGTGAGCGTTAGTATGGGTTAATTATTTGTAAGTTACTATAATATAATACTTATAAGGTACTAACAAAACATTGTGACTTGCGAAGTTTGTTTGTCAGTTCTTCTTCGCATTGAATTTAGAACTGGCGGAATTTTCGACATGTCCAAGCGTAGGTTACCTACCTATGGATGAAATTATACAATAAACAACAACAACAACAACAATTACGAAGGGTTCGAATCTCACTTTTGCGAATTCTTTTAATTTTTTTTTTATTATCCCGCGTCGGTGGGAAGCAGTGGTTCCGTACCCCTGAAGTCCGGGAGGAATGGAGGAAAATTTGAGAGGCGTATGTCCAGCAGTGGGCGCATACACGCCGACTGACTGACCGACTGGCTGACTAACATAAAAAACCGACCAAGTTCGAGTCCAACTCGCGCACTGAGGGTTCCGTATCGCCATGTCATAGTCAGCGCCACTCACGCCATCTATGGCGTGTATTATGAAATCCTTCATATTAGTTAAAATTCTTTATTCATGCTGTTGGTAGATGGCCAGCATACACTTTTTAGTTTAATCTATGGGGACCCCTGCAAATTTTTCACATTTTCTTATTTTATTATTTGTTGTTATATCGGTTATAATAACACATATTCTGTGAAAATTTCAACCGGCTACCTATAACGGTTCCAAAGATACAGCAGTAGAACCGACAGACAGACAGCGTAGGCTTAGTAATAGGGTCCCGTACCGGATACGGAAACCTAAAAATGAGCGAGTTTTACTGTATTTTTTTTATGTAATTCGGTATGGTTGGCTGCGTCGGAGTGTCCAAAGCACATGCTCCGACCAGCCAATATTACCTCCAGATGGTAGGTGCCATACCGGAGACTTCCCTGTATGAGCTTAGCGTCGATCTTGGCAGGCCCATAAAACAAAAAAAAAGCCCATACGGGAGACATCCCTTTGGATTGCTGACTATACTGGACTAGAGGAGAACACAGCCTAGGCTGGTATGCGGCCATCTTACATCCAGTACGGTGGTACCAACCCAGTCGGCTACAATTTGAGTCTCCCACCTAGTAAGGGGCAAGGGAAGGGACCTACAGTTTTACACCGGTTCCGAACGGTGAAGCAGCAGGTGTAGGTATGCACGTAATTTTATTCGTCAGAAAAAAGTCATCGGTACACGCCGACCGGATTCGAACCTCGGACCTCTCGCATGAGAAGCTGATGCCCAAACCACTCGGCCATCCGCCGCTTAAAATTGGAATAAGACAGACTGACCCTTGTCGCAGACGCACCACGAGTGCTTGTGCTCGCCGGTGTGGTAGCGGCGGTGGGTGGCGAGGTAGGAGGCGGTGCTGAAGTGCTGCTCGCAGAACTCGCACGTGTACAGCTTCTCGCCGGTGTGCTTGCTCATGTGCACCTTCAGCTCCGTGCGGTTCGTGCATCCCTTGAAGCACGAAGGAAGCCGGCAAGTAGCCGCGGAATAAGACAGACTGACCCTTGCCGCAGACGCAGCACGAGTGCTTGTGCTCGCCGGTGTGGTAGCGGCGGTGGGTGGCGAGGTAGGAGGCGGTGCTGAAGTGCTGCTCGCAGAACTCGCACGTGTACAGCTTCTCGCCGGTGTGCTTGCTCATGTGCACCTTCAGCTCCGTGCGGTTCGTGCATCCCTTGAAGCACACCGGGCAAGAGAACCTGCAACCAACCAACCGGGCCCACTGTGTCAGTACGATATTTAGAACCTGCAACCGGGCTCACTATGTCAGTACTATATTTAAAACCTGCAACCGGGCCCACTGTGTCAGTACTATATTTAGAACCTGCAACTGGACCTACTGTGTCAATACTATATTTAGAACCTGCAACCGGGCTCACCATGTCAGTACTATATTTAGAACCTGCAACCGGGCTCACTATGTCAGTACTATATTTAGAACCTGCAACTGGACCTACTGTGTCAGTACTATATTTAGAACCTGCAACCGGGCTCACTATGTCAGTACTATATTTAGAACCTGCAACTGGACCTACTGTGTCAGTACTATATTTAGAACCTGCAACCGGGCTCACTATGTCAGTACTATATTTAGAGCCTGCAACCGGGCTCACTATGTCAGTACTATATTTAGAACCCGCAACCGGGCTTACTATGTCAGTACTATATTTAGAACCTGCAACCGGGCTCACTATGTCAGTACTACAATAAAAGAGAGCCCATCAACCTGTCAATTGCACGGACCAGGAAAGGGCAAACCAGTAGCGGCTTCCAGAAGGTCAACTTTGTGAAACCTGGAGCCAATAAGCTGCCCAAAGATAGGACTAAACCTTCTTCAATTTTGGGAGCAGCAAAGGATTGGGAATTGTTGATGGACACACATGAGAAGCATTACCAAATGCCTTCGGAAATCTGTACCACAGCATTAAAACCGGATATACTCATATTCTCAAAAGCGACAAAGCATGTAGTACTTGTTGAACTTACAGTTCCATGGGAAAGTAACATACCGAAGGACCACAACATCAAACTTAACAAGTACTGCAACTTAGTAGACCGGATTGTGAGAAACGGATTCAAGACTGATCTCTTCGCTGTGGAAGTCGGAGCAAGAGGACTACCAGCGAAGTCGCTCTACAGTCTCTTCAAGAATCTAGGGCTCCCAAGATCGACGCTAAGCTCATATATGGAGAGAGCTTCGAAAACGTCACTGGAAGCATCCTACAGAATACGGATAGGTAGAGAGAGGGAGGTCGAGAGCGGGACTGGTGGTTTCCCCGCGTCCTAGTCAACGCAGACTAGCTGACGAGGGCTTGAAGCGAGCCGAAACGTGAAGCATGCGCGGGAAATTTAGAGTGGCCACTCGCTAGTCCCGGCCTCGATTAATACCCTCCTCTACTGCCGATGGGCCCGGATATGTTCGGTGAAGCCATCGCAAGCTTAGATCCACACCTTCCCTTAGAACCTGCAACCGGGCCCACTGTGTCAGTACTCCCTCCCTCTCGGACCGCTCTGAGAGTAAATACCCTCAGAGCGGTCCGAGAGGGAGGGAGGATGAACCGCTCACCGATCGATATCTCTGACAACCTTGGCATGAATATGGACTTGAAATGCTCGAAGTGTGGGAAACAATATAAGCGAAAAATCTGGCTAGAAAAGCACGTGAAGGAGAAACATAGCGACAGTGAAGCAGGGCAGAAAGCGCCTGTAAGTTCTCCACCTGACACTATTGACAGAGTACAACCTCACACGTCACAAAGTGTTGCGCAACCTTCCTCTCACCATGAAGCATTTTCGCCCAGAGACCGACTAAGCTTACCGAGCATATCCGAGACCACTTGGAAGCAACATGATCGATGCCTAGCCGAAAGACTTGACCTCCCAGGCTGCAGGCAGAGTCCCGAAGATCAGCTGTATGACTTCCAGGGAACAATTTACAATTACTTCTCCGAATTGTACCCTGTTCGATATCACCACAACCCAATGGAAAGAGAAAACACTTTCAAAGCAAAGCTTAGGAGAAGGAAGAGAGAGTTGATAAAGCAGCTAAGGAAGGCTAAAGCCTCAGGAGACAGAAATCTATGCCACCAATTAGCCAGAGCGATGAGATCTATCCTAAAACTCATCCAGAAAGTATCTGAGCAAATTACGGTTGCTGGCAATGAATTTCGAAAGGCTCAGAATATAGCAGCTTTCGAGAAGAACCCCTTTTATTTCGCCAAAAAAGCTTTTAAGGAACAGCAGGGTGCAATTAGGTTAAGTACGGACGAGATGTTCAACTACTTTAAATCCACATATACCACCCCGGAGGCAGATATAACTTACAGGGATCCACCAGCTCCAAAACCCAAAGAACCTGCTCTAGCATTTGATGCTGATTCACCGACGATGGAAGAGCTGGAATACCACATAAAAAGGAAACCAAATAGTTCCGCCCCGGGACCCGATGGCATACCATACATCATATACAAAAAATGTCCATCAGTGCGGAAACACATGTTGAACATCTACAAAAGAATTTGGACGAACAGAGAAGTGCCAGACTGTCTTGGTAAAGCCGTGTTTGTTCTTCTACCAAAAAAGAAAGAAGTTACTGATCCCAAGGATATTAGACCTATAGCCCTTACGAACACAATTTCGAAAATATTCTTCTCCATTATACAGGCCAGACTACTCAAACACATGTGTACCAACGACTACTTACCGAAGAAGTACCAGAAAGGTTTTCTCCCAAAAGTTGCAGGGTGCCTCGAACATAATTCTTTGCTGACTGAATGTCTTAGAGATGCAAGGAAGAATGAGAGACAATTAACTGCCACGTGGTTAGACTTTGAAAACGCCTTCGGTTCGGTGCGCCATGAGTTACTATTAAAGGCGCTAGAGTGGTATAATGTGCCACCTCTGATCTGTAATATAATAGCCTCCTACTACAAAAAACTTTCCTTTGTAATACAAGTAAAAGGCGAAACGGAGAAGACACCAGAAATTCGTTACGGCATAGGACTTTTCCAGGGTTGCTGCCTCTCTCCTGTCACATTTAACATTGTTATCAACATTCTAATTGATACGCTTGTCGTAAAAGAAAACAAATGGGGATACAGGTTCAAATATGGAGACACATATATGGCGGCCATCCTGGCATTTGCGGATGATATTACGCTGTTAACCCGCAATCCAAAACAAAATCAGGCGCTTCTTAAGGTGGTGGATGACTATTGTGAATGGACCAAAGGGATGAAGATAAAACCAGCGAAGTGCTACTGTTTGAGCTTAACCAGGAAAGGTTCAAAGTTTACCTCGAGCAATCCAGGTCTGACAGTAGCCGGAAAACCGATCGCAACCGTGGCTGATGAAGCTCCTTTTAAATTCTTGGGCAAAAGCATCACCAGCAGAGGAAAGGAGCATCCTACTGATGATATTGTCCAACTTTTCGAAGAGAGCCTCCGCCAAACTGACAATCTTCCCCTCCTGGGTACACAAAAGGCATGGATTTACGATAACTACCTGACATCAAAACTTTCATGGCCATTTCTCGTCTACGACTTCACAAAGCAAAACCTGACTAAATTAGACTCGTATGTGACCAGATTCCTGAAATCATGGTTTGGACTGGCTCACCCGGCTGACTCGTCAACGCTATACAGATCTCACAATAACTTTGGACTGAACATTAAGAAACCGTCGATATTTTATCAAAAGGCGAGAATAGCCAAACGATGTATACTCAAAGACTCCAATGATAGCGCTATTCAAGCCTTACCCAACACATCACTATCAGATGAACTGGAATCGAGACTCGACTTCTACAAATCATTCCAAGTTGGTACACGCACCAATAGATCTGGATTGGGCATAGAAACAGCAAAGTCTGATAAAGAAATACTGAAAGGTTTTGCTCAGGAGGACATGGAACAAGGCTTCAAACTTCACGCCTTAAACCTAGAAATGCAGAATGATTGGCTAACGGTGGGTGACTTCTGCATCCCTCCTGCATTGAAGTGGAAATCCATAATATACAACTGGTCCCCTGAGCTGCTTAAGTTCTACTTAAATGCATTCCAGCTTACTCTCCCCGACCCGAGTAACCTAGTTAGATGGGGGAAATCTACAAATAGACTATGCCCGTCATGTAAGGAGTTCGTAGGCACGGCCAAACATTTGTTATGCGGATGCAAAATACTACTTGAGCGAGGCCAGTATTCCTACCTTCATGATAAAGTCCTCCAAATCATCAGAGAGGCCATCAACCTGTCAATTGCACGGACCAGGAAAGGGCAAACCAGTAGCGGCTTCCAGAAGGTCAACTTTGTGAAACCTGGAGCCAATAAGCTGCCCAAAGATAGGACTAAACCTTCTTCAATTTTGGGAGCAGCAAAGGATTGGGAATTGTTGATGGACACACATGAGAAGCATTACCAAATGCCTTCGGAAATCTGTACCACAGCATTAAGACCGGATATACTCATATTCTCAAAAGCGACAAAGCATGTAGTACTTGTTGAACTTACAGTTCCATGGGAAAGTAACATACCGAAGGACCACAACATCAAACTTAACAAGTACTGCAACTTAGTAGACCGGATTGTGAGAAACGGATTCAAGACTGATCTCTTCGCTGTGGAAGTCGGAGCAAGAGGACTACCAGCGAAGTCGCTCTACAGTCTCTTCAAGAATCTAGGGCTCCCAAGATCGACGCTAAGCTCATATATGGAGAGAGCTTCGAAAACGTCACTGGAAGCATCCTACAGAATATGGATAGGTAGAGAGAGGGAGGTCGAGAGCGGGACTGGTGGTTTCCCCGCGTCCTAGTCAACGCAGACTAGCTGACGAGGGCTTGAAGCGAGCCGAAACGTGAAGCATGCGCGGGAAATTTAGAGTGGCCACTCGCTAGTCCCGACCTCGATTATTACCCTCCTCTACTGCCGATGGGCCCGGATATGTTCGGTGAAGCCATCGTAAGCTTAGATCCACACCTTCCTCTCTCTTCTTTTAACATCCTAGGGATTCCACGTCACGCTTCTGGTTTCTACACTGATTCATTTACTGTCCGTTCTGCTCGTCTACGGAACTCCCTGCCGCACTACGCCCGTCACTCCCAAACTTTAAATTCTATATGCCAGGGTAAACTTTCTTTTATTGTATCAAATTGGCCCCCCCAATTGAAGAACCCCAGGCTGTACTTGGGAGGAAATAAATGGGCAGGGAGTGCGTTCCACATTTTCCCGGTACTGTGAATAAAAGATCTACAGAATCGGTTGGTCACCTCCATGGTAGATCGATGCAATAGGGGTGCATCCCCTGCCCAGTATGCGTAGTGCGGAGCTGAAATGGGGACGGCGGAATCACGTTAAAAAGCTCCTCCAAACACTCCTCATGAAATAGATGATAGAAAACACTTAGGGAGCCGACGTCCCTACGGAGTTGCAGTGGTTCTAAGTCACGGTACACCGCAGGGTCACCCACCCTTTTAAGGTATGGAACCATAAAAAAGAGTGGTGCAAGTGAGATAAGACTGACTTCTTGAGGCCGGTGTGCGTGATGAGGTGGTTGTTCCTCGCGGAGGAGGTGGTGAAGCGCACCGAGCACACCTTGCACGCGTACGGCTTCTCGCCGGTGTGCGTCCGCCGGTGGTAGATCAGAGCCGACTGCTGCGCGAACTTGCGATCACAGTAGCCGCATTCGAACGGCTTCTCACCTGCCGAGGATGCAAACAATTTGCAAGCTTACTAGCCGCGGAAATATGGACAGCTCATCCGGTGAGTGTGTTCCAGTATGTGAAGGTAACACACGTAGGGAATACAGAGTTTTAAAGTTTATATTTTTAACATTCTCAAATTTAAAAGAGTTAAACAATTCATAATAGCTATTGTATCATAATAATTTTTAATCAATTTGAAATTAAATGTTAATAGTTTTTATTAAATTGTATATTGTATTAATAATTAATTTATTTCAATAATTTTTTTAAAAATTAAATTAAATAAGATACTTTAACAGGTATGTTTTAAAATAAAAAAATATTTATAAATACGCCATGCATAGCGTTTTAAATTACTGATTGTTGAAACAAAACAAAAAAACCAAAAAAAAATGTGACAGCGCATTAGGCTATATAATGGAGTTTCCGCCGGTGGTGAAAACTCCATTTGTTTTTTGTATATTGTTGTATATTGTTTATTAAGCATTCATTAGACAGCATGACTGTACTCGAATTTGTCACAATTTGTTCTATCCGATTCGATTACACCCACGAAGAAGAACCGGTAAGAAACTTCGCAGGGTTTTTTTTTCATAATAATATCAATTTTAGGTTTTAATATTGTAAAAATGTAAAATTGTTATAAAAAGAAAATAATAGGTAGGTTTTAATGTTTAGTTATTTGTGTTACTTTTTTATATCTTCTTGAATAAAGGTTTATACAGGATGTTTCAGGATAGGCTTGAGAAACTTCAGGAATAGTAAGTACTCATTATTAGAAGAAACAAATCCTTATCACTCCAATCTAAATTCCGTATTTCTTTTTTTAATAAAAACTCGATGGACAGTGTGTCTGGGGAGATTCGGCAACAGTGCTGTCTAGGTCTGGGGAGTGTAATGACCTAGTCCAGTCTCCTTTTTCTTTTGATGACAATCGAAATTTAAGTGTTTGGAAGTTACATACAATATGCAGTTCAATTCTACTAGTTAAGCATGTAAGTCAGTCATTTTATTTTTATTTAATAAAGGCGGACGTTAACCATCCCCCAAAGCTCCGTGAAACAATTTTCGCTAAAAAGTACTATAAAATGACCGAATCTGGGAAAAGTTTCAGAGCTTTTCATCTACAAATATCGACTCATTTCGAACCCTGAAGTTACGAAACCCTGCCCTGAAACACCCTGTATATGTAATCTAATTGTACAATAAAATTTAGTATAATTTTTTTTATAAAAAATTATTTATATTCTTTATTATTCGTATTGCTACATTATGAATATGAATTTGTCCTATTTTGTTTTTACAATCTACAATAATTTTTATAATTTATAATTTTTTTTGTAATTTGCATAATAATGATAAAATGAGAATGGCACGAACCAGTGTGCACTCGCATGTGCGCGTTCAGCTTGGAGACCTCGAAGAACGCCTTGGAGCAGACGGTGCAGACGTGGTTGCGGATCCCGCGGTGCTTCTTCATGTGCTGGCACAGCGTCGAGTGACGCCGGAAAGTCTTGTTACACTCGCCACACTTGAGCGGCTTCTCGCCAGTGTGCAGTCGGAAGTGCACCTGACGGGATGGAAAAACCATTACTTTTAAGGTTTTTTTTTTGCAACTGACCGTGCCGGACTATATCAGACGTCTACAAAGGCGCGACATCATGGAACTAGGGAATTAGAGATACCTCTAGCATCGTTCAATAGGGAAGATGCTCACAGTATCATCAACTCCAAACGCCAAACAACACTACACCCATCTGCTCATAGTTGATGACTGATTGCAGATTAGACCTGAAAAAAAAGTGCTGGCACAGCGTCGAGTGACGCCGGAACGTCTTATTACACTCGCCACACTTGAGCGGCTTCTCGCCCGTGTGCAGTCGGAAGTGCACCTGAAGTGATACCAAAACGATAACTATTAAGGGTTTGCTTGAACCAGCTTGTTGTCCAACTGACTGTGCCGGAGTATATCAGACGTCTACAAAGGCGCGACATCATGGAACTAGAGAATTAGAGAAATCCCTAGCATCAACAAGTTCAAGAGTAGAGATGCTCACAGTATCATCAGCTCCAAGCTACAAATTAACACTACATTGATTGCAAATTAGACATGAAAAAAAAATGCTGGCACAGGGTCGAGTGACGCCGGAAAGTCTTGTTACACTCGCCACACTTGAGCGGCTTCTCGCCCGTATGCAGTTGGAGTGCGCCTGACGGGATGCAAAAACTATTAATTTTTAGGCTTCCGCACCAAAAACATTTGTAGCAGTGCCGATGTAGGAACTCGTACTATGTAGGCAGTGGCAAACATTTTTGTAAATGTAGACTAAGTGGGCGTAAAAAAAAAGTATCCAGCGAAGTTTCTTGCCAGTTCTTCTTCGCTGTGATATGATAATCAAACTGGCAAAATGCTAAATGTTAAATGTTAAAATATGACGAATCCGAGTGCATTGTACTGTCTATGGATGAATAAAGAATAAAGAATTCAGCAATTTTCTGCGTATAGAAGTTTATTGAAGTTACACTTCTTTACGCATTTTATGAAATAAATTGAAATCCTTTAGGCGCATTATGAAAATGGGGAGTAAGCTCAGAACAAAACGCCACGTCACCGAATACAAATTATTTATATGTAGGTATTGTGCGGGGCGACCCCGATCCTTACGTTCTATCTGCCTGTCACAGGGGCCCTGTTTCTATAAGGGTAATCGCGTAATATTTGTAAATTGGTTCTTTTCACAAACAAGGGTGTGAACTAGGGACCTTTTTACTACACAGTGCATAGTTTTGAATTTGGGGCAAAATTAAAAATGTTATCTCATTAGGTACATCTTCAATACTCTTTACCTACATTCTCGCTTTCTTTGTGTCTTGAGATTGTAAGTGTGACGAAGGTGTCAAGAATTGACACAGAGGGGTGGCGCCCCCGAAGAGGACTACACTTTTGTAGAGCTGTATGTACACATTCGCGCCCATTGTGCTCAAGAGTGATTGATTGCCGGGGACATTTCTAAGACATAATATATTAAATTTCCAGACACAGGGCACCACAACTAACTACGGGACAATCCCGGACGTCTGGTAACCTTAAATGTGGGCCCACCTTGAGGTCTGTGGGATTGTAGAAGCTCTTGGAGCACATGGCGCAGATGTAGGGTCTCTCGCCCCGGTGCCGCGCGAGGTGGGAGCGCAGAGCGTACGCGCTGTAGAAGCTCTTGTCGCAGATGGTGCACGGGTGCAGTTTCTGCTCGAAGTGCGTCTGCCGGTGGCGGTACAGCAGGGTCTTGGTGGCGAATGTTCTCTGGCAGACCGTGCAGGTCGGCTGCTTGGGCGGGCGCGTCTCGTGTGTACGCATGTGCATTTTGAGCATTCCGGGACCCTGAAAAAAAATTTGTTCTTTTGAGTCTTTATGACGTGGGGTTACCATACTGGTGGTTCGGTCATGCTGAAAGAATTGATGATAGGAGACTTAACGAAAGAAATTTATGGAGCGAATGTGAGTGGAAGAGTCGGGAAGGGTCGCCCTGGACGCACGTACCTGGACCAGTTCGGGCATGTGCTCAAAAAGGGTCAAGTGCGTACCAGCGAGCATGTATGAAGAACATTTTGAGAGTGGCAGAGATGTGTCAGGATCGTGGCATGTAGAGATCTGTTGTCTTTGCCTACCCCACCGGGAAACAGGCGTGACGCTATGTATAGTGTCGAATTTGAAAAGTTCTGACAAAAGCGTTTTCCATCGCGAAAAATGCCCGGACATTTTATTAACACAATACAAAATTTTAAATGTGCAAAGGTGAGCTCTAAATGGTTCAAATGCAATGCAATGTTAGTTATGTAGTGCGTGTAGATATTGTCACACTTACATATGATGATCACTGGTGTTGTTATTTGTTATATTTCTTCGATTTTTATATACTTGTCAAGCCTATTTTTGAATTTGTTTATTGAGGGTGCTAACTTCCTCGGGCAGGTTATTCTAGCTGTTTACGATTGTTAGTCAGGAAGTGTTTTCTTGCTTCGGTCATTAGGTCCACCGCGTTGACTGGAGGAAATTGCTCAACGCAATAAGCCTGCCCTTGCCATACATTAAGTGGAATAGAGTGTATTATTATTATTTATTTATTGTCACGTTTTCCTATTTTATTTACATTTTTATATTAATTCTATACAATTTAAAAAACACTTACAAAATTAATAAAGAGAAAAAAAATAAGAAAACGGTAAAGCTCCGCCGACGGCGGGAGACAAGCCCCAAGCGCGCCGGCGGGTGCAGGGTGAAAATATGGACAATTGAAGGATAATCCTCCGATAAGCTGCGAGTTGGAGTGTACCTTAAAAGTTCTATTACAGATGTTACACATGGGTGGCTTCTTGCAGTTGGCCCGTATCCAGTTGGAGTGCGAGCGCATGTGCTGTTTGAGCCAACGCGCGTGCTTGAACTCCTTATAGCAGAGGTTGCAGATGTGCCTCCCCGGCGTGACCGAGGACGACGCTTGGAACACGACCAGCTGCAGGTAGCTCTCCTCGTCCGAGTCCATGTCCTGCTTGCCCTCCTCCTTGCCGCCCTGCGCCGGCGCAGGCTCATCCTTTTGCGGCGCAGAGGCAGCCACCTGCAACGCAGTGTATGTATAGCACAAACAGTTAGCGACAGGTTGCAGATGTCTTCTTGATTGGTTGACTTGCTGATGTATTTTTCCGGCCGGCGTCTTTTTGTCCCCTCCATTCGAGGGTTTAAAAAAGGTAGGAAATACGGCGTAGGCAGGCTTACTAAAAGCATGGACGAAAACCATGCTAAAAGAGAGAAGTGAAAAAAAAACGGCCAAGTGCGAGTTGAACTCGCGCACCGAGGGTTCCGTATCGCCATGTCATGGTCAGCGCCACTTACGCCATTTCATATAACATGCCACACGTTTTATGAAATTCTTCATATTAGTTAAAATTCATGATTACTTAAAATGCTTCATACTCTTTTCGGTAGATGGCATACACTTTTTAGTTTCTTGTATGAGAAACCCTGTGAATTTTTTACTTTTTCTTATTTTTATTATTTGTTGTTATATCGGCCATAATAACACATATATTCTATGAAAATGTCAACGGGCTACCTATTACTGTTCAAGAGATACAGCCCTCGGACTGTACAGACGGACAGACAGACAGAGAACGTAGGCTTAGTAATAGGGTGATAGGGTACTGGATATGGAACCCTAAAAAACAAATCCAGTTTTTTCAATGATATTGTACCAGATGGTGGTAAAAGTATGGAGAGATGTCATCGTCCTCCGTCTCCACGGGCTTGCTGTTGGGTGGGCTACTGGCTGATGCTCACAGTGACCTAACTGTATATATACAGAGCGTATTTATAATTTCGAGAATGTGTTGTAGAAACGTCACGGAGTGATTGTAAATCTTTGTTTTTGTCTTATTGGCAGCGCGCGTAGTGCCGTAATCGGTCATCGATCTTTCATGCACTGACTAGGTGTCGCCACATTTTTGCACGAAGTATTGCTCCGAACTAGGGAACGCAAAACCGGTTAACCGAGAACCGGTTAACCGGTTAACCGTGCCGTTTTGGAAGCGGTTAAAACCCGGTTTTCTGAAAGTAAACCCGGTTTTAAACCGCGTTAAAAATGCAGCGAATACGGTGAAATCTGTACTGTAAGATGTAGTGAAGGACGAGTGGGTATTACAACGAATTTAACGAATTCGCTGTAATACGAACCAATTGCTCGCCCGTGGAATCAACCAAGAATATGAGTGTGTGGATTTTTGTCCGGTGGAAATAATATATTATGATATTGTGTTTACGTTTCTGTTTAAAAAATAGGTGAAATGTCCACTTCTTAAGGGCTGACTTCAAAGTAACCTTGGAGAAGAGATTAGGCGAGAAAACCCAAATAATTTAAAGTGTGCTTAAATACCTGCACAATCCAAAGGTATTTTTCGAAGAAGAACAAGCCTGCGCCTATTTTGTACGGCCCAATCCAAAGAACATATTATCCATTGTAAAATCATTATCAACTACTACCACGGAGACGAGTGCTGTATCATGTATGCTGTATCAGATGAACTAACCTTTCTTAAATCATTCCCGTCGGGGACGACCAATTTCGAAACACAAGAAGCACCGTCCATGTCCACTTCGTATAAAGAACAATTACGAGCAGAGTTGCAGAGAAAGTCTACAGTCGGTCGACATATCGTCGTGTGGAAGAACGTTCCGAAAGTGTTCATGATGTAATTCGAACTGAAATGGCACTATTTGAGAATGGTGTCGATAGGGCAAAATGTTTGAACAAGGCATATAGTCATCTGTTGTCGATTAAACCTACCAGTGTGGAATGTGAGCGGGTGTTTACTGCAGCCGGGCTTCTGTGTTCTAAACTAAGATCGAGAATGAAGGACAAAACTTTGAGTGGAATGACAATACTTAGGTATTATTTTCTGTCAACTAAGCAAAATTAGAGACTGTTGATTTTTTTTTATTGCTTCCGAACTGGGTAGTTTCAACTCCACTCATTTGCGATTTAGCTATCTGAAATCCTATCTAGAAGTGGGTTAACTATAAATATCAACGAGACTAGTATAGGAGTGATTATAGTTCTGTTAGTGTTGATTCTTGATAATTTGTGAGATCGTGATGAAACGGGTATTAGTGATACATAAATAAATATTAGAATTTAGAAGGTATCAGAGTAGAAGATAGTGATTTTGTAGCTGTTGTTGATTATTTTCATTTGTTGGATCGTGCTTGCTGGACAGGGTCTTATTGCCACTTGCAGACTGATTAAGTGATTCGTTTTTGTTTTGTAGGTGATTTTTTTTTTATTTTGATGATAATATTTTACGCCAAGGAAGAAAAGATTATTAATAAAGAATCACATTAGTTTTTAGCAATAGCAATAAATGCAATAGCAACATTATTAATTCCATTTTTATTTTAATGTACGTAGAAAATAATAAAAACACGAATTTTGTGTTTTTTGAAAAAACCCCGGTTAAAAACCGGTTAACCGGTTTTACAGGGCAAAACCGAAAATTACCCGGTTTTAAATTTAGGGTCGGTTTTGCGTTCCCTACTCCGAACCACCCATAAGGAGTCTAACGACGCCCATGGTCATTCGGTCGTACGCGGGGGTTGCGAATGCCGTGCCGGCCTGACGGATGCCTAATTCACGCCTCTCTTGAAGGACCCACATTATATAAATAATATCAAAGAACATAGAATGGAATAAATAACCTCCTCGTCGTGTGTCCCCTGCTGCGAATTCTGAATGTAGAAGCCCTCGAGGATCTGGCCCTGCTCGGGGCCGAGCTCGATGTAGCTGAAGCCGTTCTCCTCCATGTTCAGCAGCTGCTCCTTGTCTACCTTCAGAGATTCCTCCTTCGCTGCTGCCGCTGTGGGAGTTACACGGATTAGATGATTTGACAAAAAAAAAAAAAAACAAAAACAAACAAACAAAAATACTTAAAAACAAAACAAAAAACAAACAAACAAAAATACTCAAAAACAATACAAGTGCACTCATAAATTAAAAAAACAGAATACACGCACCAGCTGTCAGCTGTCAGTGTTTAAAATAAATAAATAAAATATCACCAAGGGATACGTATCCGTTATTTTGAAGTTATGGGGTAATGTTACACGGTTCAATGAAATTGAAGCAATTTCATTGAAAGGCGTTGAACATTGAAAGCGCAGTATGCGTTGTAGCTTTCAATGCGATGTTTAGACGTTTCAATTTCATTGAAGCAATGAAATTGAAAGCAATATTGAACCGAAATTTAACCGTGTACAGTAGAGCCTTGATAATCCGAACTACCAAAAAGTTACCCCTGTTCGGACTCACGAAGCGTTCGGATTATAGTATGTCTACATATAGACAAATTCAATAAAACAGTTGTATACTTGGAAAAAATATATTATTGACCTTCTGAATCATAAAATACACAAAAAACAGTTACTTAGTATAAAGTGATCTATTTTAGTTTTGTGGGTTCTATTTATTCACAAATAAAAAGCAAATTACGTAGCATCATCTTTTTCGATAACGAAAGGTCATTTTCGTCAGCCCAGTCCAAGCAAGTGTTAAGTGCTGATATGGCTTGCGAGTGGGGTATATTTTCTTGACATTTGAAGTAGGAGAATCGTCAATAAATAAAAGAATGATGAATCATTCCTAGATTCGTCAGCGAGAGGGGGGGAACTTGGCGCTGTTCGGATTAGAGAGGCGTTCGGATTAGCCTGAGTACTTATCGAGGCTCTACTGTATTTAATTTTAAATGAAATCCAACCGGCGGCAATCTCCATCTGTTGCTTGTAGCAGTCCTTGAGTGCGATGTCGTTCCGCTCGACCAGCTCCTTGAAGGAGTAGCAGCGCGAGATCTGATGCACGCACTGCAGGCACAGCTGCGCCGGCAGGCCGTCGCCCATTACCACCTGCACAATTTGCATATTTCTTTTTTTTTTTATGGAAACAGACACGGTCGGCTACATCACCTATATATGCAATATCCGTGATATATATATTTTTTTATGGATACTGACACGGTTGGCTACATCACCTACAACATCCGTGATGTCAGCTCATAACACCGGGTGAACCTGGTGCCACGTCAGTGCTTCCCTTCGGTCGTGCCGGCTACACTGAACTGGACGGAAAACACAAACTATTTACATAGCCGTTTCGACCGACCTTTCATTCAGTGCGGTGGTATCAACCCGGGCGGGTTAAACCCTACCACCTAGTAATACTTCCTTGGTGAACTATGATTATGATTTCAATTGTGAGAGTTAGGGCCCCCGAGCCCCGTTGTCACTGCGAGACCTAGGAAGATCTATTGTGATCTCTCAAAAGTTTATAGCTCACCCCCAAGTCCGATTTTCGCTATGAACCGAGTTATCTTCTTGCGGTTGAGCGCCTGTATATGGGATGGGTTAAAAATATAACCCTCAGAATACGGCCTCTACTGTGAATCAGCACTTCACATTCACAAAGGATGTGTGTGGGCGTTTCGTCCTCTTTGATACAGATCGGTGAACTGGGCGCCATGTCAGTGCTTCCCTTCGGTCGTGCCGGCTACACTGAACTGGACGGAAAGCACCAAGTATTTGCATAGCGATTTCGATCGACGTTTCATTCTGTACGGTGGTACTAACTCGGACCGGTTAAACCATATCACCTAGGATTAGGTGGCCAACCGTCCCGGATTCTGCGCGACCGTCGCGCAATAGCAGTTGTAATCCCGCATTGCAATAACTAATAAAATAGTCCCGCAAAATATCTAATGCGTCCCGCATGTCCCACATTTTCAAGTCCGTGGCATTTTCCATATTTATAAGTCATTCAAAAACTGCCTGGTCATCGTCCAGTAGGTATCTTGTTTGTTTTCCAGGGACGAACGCACCTACTGAACTGGTATTTTCGTTGATGAACGCCTTATGGACATCGGAAAAATCGTCGTGCAATGCTTGTTGTAAAATTTAATATGGGCAGTTGTGAAAACTTTTATGACATGCTTAATTAAAACCCAGAATTGAGAAATATTATTTTAAAAATAAAAGACTTAACAATAAGTGCTCGACACACCCTCAGCCCTTTACACTCACACCCCCTATCCCCAAGAATCTCCCGCATTGACTTTTCATAAAGTTGGCCGCCTTAACCTAGTAAGGTAAGAAAGGAAGGGACCAAATAGTCATAATAATTTTTAGGGTTTCCGCTAGAATGAGTATGAACTCTCCAATTAAGTAGGTACTGTTTTACTCTAGGCAGCCTAAGAATGGCTGTAATGGTTATATTATTTTCACGAGGGGTGCTGATAAATGGGATAGTACCCCTACCTATGTAAGTATTTAGTTAAAATCCCATAAAAAATTTAATTAAGTAAATAGGTATCTACTTGTTTTGCTTTCGAATACTTTTTATTTAACACTTCCAAGGTTTTTTTAGGTATACTCAAAAAAAAGTTGGCAACCCTAAGATAATTCTAGTGTAAGATAGAGCTAATAAAAACAGCTTATTACTTGTCTATTGCTGGTTTGCTGCTACCTCAGCCCGCGCTTCCGCACATCGCGCCTCACGCCACACCCGCTGACGCCTAGCTCAGTAGCGTTAGTATCGCTGTCGCGTAGCCAAAGAATATAACACCGCGTAGCCACGGCCGTATTATATGTGTAATTGAGCTACCTACCCCTCGCGCGTGTACGAATTTTGTTTTTTTTGGTGTTATTTGTTTTATTACTAACATTTGTTGTGTTCAAATGCCAATACGAGTAAAAAAAGGAATAGTAATATGACTATGACGTGTGCGCTAACTTCACTAGTCATGTCACTTAATTACGTAGAATTATTATTACATGGTAGTACATATTAATTCTATGCCTGAAATACGAAGTAACGACAGTTCAGTTTAACACCTGGTGGCGGGAGTATTCGTCTATCCGACTTTTTTGTCGACGGTACCGATAGCTGTTACGTCATATAACCGTCAGCGGTGGCATACTGGAACCAGACGACTAATAGTTATATTGAGTTATTTATTAGTTTTATCTGAGGTTATAAACACACCTATTATAGGGAAAGAACCTGCCTACCTACAATAGGTACCTACTTGTAAGTTCTAATAGGAATGATATGTATGACAGATGAAGAATCAAAGCCAACTGTAGAGGTAGGTAGGTACCACGAGTAGGTACCTATTCCATTACAATTCAAGACGCAACTCTGCTCTGGCTCTTGAAAGAAATGTCTTCTTCCCTCCAAATTCGACAACGAACATCTTCTCATTCACTCCCATCGTGCAAAAGGAGACAACACTATGCCAACCAAACAAGCCGAGCAAAAGACGAACGCTTGGGAAAATAACGAATTCACGAAATTGACCAAGACACGAAAGAGATATCCACAAGTTCATATGCACAACATAGGACAACGTTATTCGATATTCATCCTTATTTATATAGCAGTAAAGTACAAATTCCTATATTCACTTAATTTTTCCGAATATTCAATATTTTATCAAACAATTATAAACCTTACAACCATATAAATAAGAGTGTGTGAAAAAGATGTAAGCTCATTTACCTGAATATTCGAAATTCCCATGAGCATTGTCGCTGTGAGCTGCTCAAATAGGGGACGCATGTCCTTCTTGACCTGAAGGCATGCTCGACAGCAAGCCGCAAAGTTGATGGCAGGTTTCGTAGTCGTCATAGTTTGAGGTTGAGTTGACCTCAAAGCTCATATACCACGACCGGTGACATTGGGCAGTAAATCGTCGAACTGTGTGTCTTAATACTTTTCCTTCCCTATCTATCTGTAAATAAAAACAAATGATCCACATAATTGACTCCCCGGTTGTCATTTCTGTGCAATCACAATGTGGCTTAGCGAAACATTTACGAAATAATTCGGAATTTATCGAATAGCGAAAGCGACAACTTACCTAGTCATACCTATTTTACACAATCTTTCAAACACTGAAATATCATCAAACACGAGCAATTTTTGATTATCAGTTAAAAACAGAGTAAACGAATCAGCAGAGAAGATCAAGAGACACCACAAGCTTCTGTTTCAATAAATTTTCCAACTTGAAGCGAGATGTCAGCTCGTCGCACGAGGTGAAATCGATGCTCTCTTTTTACCACCTCGTCGGCACCTCCACCGCGAACTCGCGCAATCACAAATTCCCCGAATTATATGGTAATTATAATCAGAATTTGGTAACACTTATGCGGTTTTATGAATTTAAAAATACCATAGACGTAAATGGTTGAATCAGATTATTTTACGAAAACTCATTCCAACTAAGTACTCAAGAAAATATAAATACTTGGAATAATAAAAATGTAACAAGGTAATATTACTGGAATCAAAATTTATCTAGCAGCCACACTGATTCCCCTCTTTCGGTTGACCCTACTCAAAACGGCGCCGACCAACGTATTGATAAAACTATATGGAATCGTCCTGTCCTATTCACTCCTACAGATAATTCATCGGTTAGACTGAAATGGACGAGGGCGCGTCAGAATTTTCTTTGTTCCTTATTGGCGCGTGTCTCGTTCTAATTGTATACGATAAAGAGAGACGGCATGCGTGACGCTGTTCGATCGAAGATGTTCAAAAGCAGCGGGCGGTGGAATTGACCTTGAATTTTCTGTCTCTCTCCTTTGTATGATAATTTGATGAGAATCGAAAGAGATGTGGTTTTCTCTTCTCGAATGTTATTCTATTCATAATCTGTGCCTCCACCCCTTCCCCTTAGCTAGATTTCATAAGTTCGAATTTGGATAGAGGCAATAACATCACGCCATGCCAACAGCAGTGGGGTCGCGGAACTCGGAAGTCAGAAGTGAACGCAATGGGAGAATAAACTTCCTCACATACCTACTCAATGATTTAATTTCTTATATTCCTATATATAAATAGGTAAGTAACCTACCTCGCGAGTCTAATTTCACTGATGATGGATGATACATTTTCCGTGATGCGAAGCGAGGCCGCACTTACCTACATTAATTAAATCCCTCCACGTTTGGTTACGCTGCTAGTAACCTAAAGTATTTAGTTAAGTCGTAGGTACCTACTACCTACACTTTCATTCACCCCCTAGCCCCTCACAGACAATGCAAAGTTTTTAGAGTTCTTAGGAAAATTCGTATACATAGTTAAAAACGGAAGGAAGGACCCACAGCTAAAAAATAACCAAGGACCTATAAAAACCAAAATTAAATAAAAAAACAGATTATTATTAAAAGTAATATATTTAATATGTACCTATGTTCAACAAATTAGTTACACAGGAAAAGGCTTGGAGGTGAAGTCTCCACCTCGATGAGAAAAAGTTACTGTAATGTACTTAAAAAACCTCTGTGACAGACGGACAGACACAAAAGATCCGCTTTTACCTTTTCAGGTACGGAACGGAACCCCCTGACGGAACCCTATAAATAGATGCGTGCGTGCACCTAAGTACGTAGGTACGCGAAGTTATTAAACTTCTTTGGCGCGATTCTCTCCCCCTCTCCCCCGCTCCTTCCCGCAGTTTGCCGCTGCTTCCCGCAGTTTCCCACTGTTTTCCCCTGTTTTCCGATGTCCCCCCTCCCCCTACCCCTTCTCGACCCGTCTCGTCGGCCCACAGTTATGTGGTCTGTGCTTTGGCCCCTCTATCTACCCCTCAAAGATAGTACCGCACAAATACCTATCTACAAACAATTTTTATGCGGTGAGGTGACGATGAGCGTGACGATGACGCCTGACGGTGACGTGTTCTCTGAGTTTACTCTTCATTATCTTATTTATTACGCCTAAAGGAATTCAATTTATTTTAAAACGTCCGTAAAGAAGTACAAAACTCAAAACAAGAGTGCCTATGCTGCAATTAGGCTTGCCAGGTGCCCGGGATTTCCGGGATTGTCCCGGGCGCATTATCCAAAGTCTAGTAGGCGAGTTGCTCTGATTGGTCGATGCTAGTTTGGCGGGAAATTTAAATTTCGTCTGGCTCCGCCTCCGGCACTCCCAGCGAACCTACTGAATTAGATATTCATTTGGTGGTTTATGTAATTTGGTGGCTCAGTGTTAGGGTGTAGGGTTTTTATTTTTTCGATCTCGACCATGGGTTCGTGTCCCTTTTGCCAAAATTAGTTTTGTTTTACTTTTTTTTGTTAGGCAATGTTAGAGTGTTAAAATTAGGTTATGGTCATTTTACCTAAAAAAACTTTATTTTCGAAAATACTTCCGAAATTTAAATTTCCCGCCAAACTGAGAACGACCAATCAGAGCAACTCGCCTACTAGACTTATTTGTCCCGGGCTAGGCTCCAATATCCCGTGTCCCAGGCGAAGGATCATTAATTTGTCCCGGGAAGAAAAATAATATGTGTTGTGCACTGTGCATGTGACTTGACGTCGGCGTCGCGAAAAGAGCAATTTATCAGCAAGAAATACGAGTATGAATAAAGGACCATTCTACATTCATTTTAGTGTAGTGTTGCTTACTAAAGTTAGAAGTTCGAAAGAGTTTCTAGAAGAAATAAAATTAATAAAAAAAAATTAATACAACCAACGAGTACTCGAATACATGAAAACAAATGAAGATTAGGCCTTTATCTTGGGCCTACACTGTGGATTTTTGCATACCTATAAGAAAATATTATCAAACAAATAACTTGGCTGTACAGTCCCTCCCTCGCCTTTCCACAAGAATAAAAAGAGACAAAAAAAAAGTCTGACTCTGTTTTGTTTGACACTTGTTTTCTTTTTTTCGGTGGAATTCGTCATCAACACCAGTCGCATGCACAATATAATATTATCTTTGCGCACGCAATTCGTAGATTCGTAGCAAAAATTAAGTCGTCGAGTGCAGGAGCAAACCTATTTCGCAGAGATTAATCGAATAATCAATAAGAACAGCGAAGATGACCGCCGTGGCCGGTGCTTCATGGGAAGGTATGGATGTTCAAGCAGAAAATTATGTATGACGTGTAATGTAAATTATACCGCTTGTTTACAACAAGGCAGCTCTCCCTGCCCACTTATTTCCCTCCAAATATACTCTCGGGTCTGTCAAGAGAAGCGTGAATTGGTACCCGTCAGGCCGGCATGGCATTCGCAACCCCCGCGTACGACCGAATGTCCATGGGCGTCGTTAGACATCTTATGGATGTCGTGCTTTCTATAAAGAAAAAGTACAGCATGCGGCAGTGAATATTGCTCATCGGACTTTGAAAAGAGACAATCCGGTTATAGAGCGTCGTCCCTGTTGCACATTTTTTTTTGTACGGTGCATAGTGGCTTCCATTCCGGCGTTTTATGTTATATTGATTCAAAATAAGCAAAGTTTTAAAATTAAGGTACCGTGTGGGGCCGGTCACCGAGCATACATACGGGAGACGCAACGCTACTGCGTTTGTATCGGAGCACGGCTAGCCAAAAATCCCTACTACTACGAAAATCGAAATCGCAATTTAATCTTTTATGACGTGACTTGTCTATCTCCGTTACCCATATCGCGCCCTGCGATATGGAGAGAGACAGAGCGAGCAAGGCCAGCGACAGGTTTGTTATCGCTGGCTTGGCTCGGGTATCTGGTAGTAAGAGCCGACCGTCCGACCAATCGGAAGCCTTGCTTGACGGCAACTTGACGGGATCACTACGAATGCCAGTCTGACGGACGATGATGGTGCGGTATATTTGTGAATTTTGAAATTGTTATTTGTAATATTATTTCAAATAGTTTTTACTGAACGAATATTATTATTTGAATCCAAAAAAAAAATTTTGAAAAATTAAACCAGACTGTTGTTCTAATATTTTTGAAAAGTTGTACTAATAATCAGTGATAGGAATAAGTAGGGCTTATTTACCTAAACTTCGAGGAACAGAGTAAAAGATTGGAGTCTTCCTTAAAACAATATTTTTTTCCGGTTTAATAATATTCATGGTGTTTTAATCTCGCGATTTAAAAAAAGTGGCCGCCATTTTGAACTTTTTAGTTACTGGACCGATTGCTTTCAAAATCGATATCTGGGTGTCTGTGTGGGCTCTGAATACGAATCCGTCCAGTAACTAAAAAGTTCAAAATGGCGGCCACTTTTTTAAATTTTGACAACGGATTCGTATTCAGAGCCCACACGGACACCCAGATATCGATTTTGAAAGCAATCGGTCCAGTAACTAAAAAGTTCAAAATGGCGACCACTTTTATAAAATTTTGACAACGGATTCGTATTCAGAGCCCACACAGACACCCAGATATCGATTTTGAAAGCAATCGGTCCAGTAACTAAAAAGTTCAAAATGGCGACCACTTTTTTAAAATTTTGACAACGGATTCGTATTCAGAGCCCACACGGACACCCAGATATCGATTTTGAAAGCAATCGGTCCAGTAACTAAAAAGATCAAAATGGCGGCCACGTTTTTAAATTTTGACAACGGATTCGTATTCAGAGCCCACACGGACACCCAGATATCGATTTTGAAAGCAATCGGTCCAGTAACTAAAAAGTTCAAAATGGCGGCCACTTTTATAAAATTTTGACAACGGATTCGTATTCAGAGCCCACACAGACACCCAGATATCGATTTTGAAAGCAATCGGTCCAGTATCTAAAAAGTTCAAAATGGCGGCCACTTTTTTTTAATTTTGACAACGGATTCGTATTCAGGGCCCACACAGACACTTTTATTATAAAATAACCGTTGGAGGACCTTGGTTGAAAATTGTAAAATTTAGTAGAACGGACAGACATGCATTTGTTACGGAACCCTACATTCATTTTGAAATAAATGTTAAATTTTGTAGAACGGACAGACATGCATTTGTTACGGAACCCTACATTCATTTTGCAGAACTTAGTAGAATGAACAGACATAAACCTGTTACCGAACCCTACTTAACAGTTGCACTCCGGGTGTGCCGGCAGATCCCGTGCCACTCTAACTTAACCCTTAATGCAATGACTTAAGGTTTCATTTTAAAAATGACGCTGACGCGATGTCGTGATTTCGAGTTATAAATTTTATACCCACCTAAAAAAGTGCCAAGCACCGCTAAAGAAATTTTCACTTAAAAAAAACAAGCAAACAAATAAACAAACAAATATACTTTCGCATTTATGATAAACAACATGATAGCAAACAAATAAACAAACAAATATACTTTCGCATTTATGATAAACAACATCGCATTTATTATAAACAACATCCCCGTATACAATAATTGATTTCAAATTTCTTTTCAGTCTGTCAAATTTGCCTATCATGTGTACGCGCCCGGTATGGCGCGCAGTCGTGCTCCTAACTCGCGGAATTATTGTATTTTTCACGTTTTAAGCGTTGTATTATCTTAAAATGACTTACCTATGAAAGGTTACGCCATCTTTTGTTATTCCTGATGATCTTGAGCTCTTTCGACACGTACGAACTGCACAACTCGCCATTTTGCGTAGTGCACATATACGTGTTCTTTGTCCCCAAGTCACATGTGCACTGACGTTCGATCCCGCAGACTATTATATTGTAAGAGCATAATGCACTAAGACGCGGCTAATTTTCCCATATAATAGCGCTCGACGGTTGCCACTCCCGTATGTATGCTTGGTGGGGGCCGGTACTCAAAAATAATATCCCCACTGCATCTCTCCCCATGCATGTCGTAAAAGGCGACTAAGGGATAAGGACAAGATGCCGTGCGAAAGGGCGACAGGCTCGCCACCTCTCACCTTGGCACGGTGCTTCCACCGAGTCAGGCAGCAGGTGGGTCTTCGTGCCTTACTTGCTGCTTGATCGATAGTCTAGTTGGAATACTTTGCGAAACGTGCGTGGTCGGTGTTGTGCTGTAATTTACCAGAGTTCTTGCAGCACAACACCTATTACTCTGCTTACCCCGATTGTCGGGATATTGTTGTTGTTTTGGTTTGGGGTTGGCTCTAGGCCTGCAAACTAATCCCGCTTGGTTGGGGACCTTCGTGCAAAACCCCGCAGTCTCCAGCTACCCCAGCCAGCCTATGTCTTCCATGGAAGCCACAAGTCGACCGGGGTGTCTGCAGGCCGTTTATCCCTTAGTCGCCTTTTACGACATGCACGGAGAGAGATGCAGTGGGACTATTCTTATTAAGTACCGACCTCACACAGTACTCGATTGTCGGGATTCAGCGTGTGTGATATGTATTAAAATGAAACACTTTTATTTTACTTCATGTATTGATGTTATTATAGAGATGCGCAAGCAGGCCCGCCAGCTGGAGAACGACATCGATGTGAAGTTGGTCGCGTTCAGCAAGCTGGGCGCGGCCGGGGGCGGCGGCGGGGGAGGCGGTGGCGCCGCGCCGGAGACTGTGCCGCTGCTGAACAGCGAGGATGTATTCGACGTCATGTCCATGGAGCTGCAACAGCTGCTGAATAAAGTACATGTTCTTTTTTTATTTATTATTTTTTTTTTATGTAATCCGTTATGGATGGCTGAGTCGGAGGGGCCAAAGCGCATGCTACGACCAGCCAATATCACCCCCGAGAAGGTAGGTGCCATACCGGAGATTGCTGGCTATACTGGACTAGAGGAGAACACAACCGAGGTTGCTATGCGGCCATCTTACATCCAGTACGGTGGTACCAACCCAGTCGGCTACAATTCGAGCCTACCACCTAGTAAGGGGCAAGCGAAGGGACCTACAGTTTTACACCGGTTCCGAACGGTGAAGCAGCAGGTGTAGGTATGCACGTAAATTTTTTCGTCAGAAAAGAATAGAATTATAATAGTTGGTCAGCCTCGGTAGTTAAATGGTGCGGTCGGTCGACTGTTGTTAAGCACACCTGGGCGCGGTCAGTACTTGGATGGTTGATCGGAATCCGAACCACGGTCAGCCTCCAACAGTCGAGCGGTCAACCATCCAAGTACTGACCGCACCCAGGTGTACTTATGATCACGACTAACAGTCGACCGAACGCACCACTGGCTGACTAAGGCTGACATATGCTCTTTTTTTGAGAAAAGTTCAAGTTTAACCATGTAAATTACAAAATAAATTTTAAATTTTTATGCTTTACAGGCCCATTACGATAAATGATAGACGCTATAGGATAACATGTATTCTTAACCCTTTAAATGTTACAAGCCCCGCGCGGGGATTTTTCAAAGTCAAACTTTTAAATGTTATAATCCCCGCACGGGGCCCAACCCCGCGCGGGGCTTATAACATTTAACGATTAAATATCACGTACTTCTAAACAAGTAAGCACTCTTTTGCTTGTTTTTTTGACATTCATCTATAGACAATTTCATTGACTTTATGGATCAAAAGAGTTTTTTGCTCTAGTTTCAGTATTTCACAAAATATTTGAGTTTTTGTTAAGGTCGGCGGTCACGCCGCCGGTAACGTGTGAAAATTAATGAGGGAAGAGCATTTAATTGAGGCGATATTTGAAGGGATAATACTGCATCCAATGTATTCTAAATCTTCACAACCATAACATTTATCTTGTGCTTGCATCGGCAGCTGTCATCGATAAACGACAAGATGTCTGAACCAGCGCCATCGGGGGCCGCCGTGCTGCACACAATCAAGAGACATCGCGAAATATTAATGGTATGGACAGTAAATATGCAGAAACATTTAAAAATTTTCCATATAGATAGCGTCTCGTCATACGAGTGTCTCTTTGTAGTATGGCTCCAGACAGTGTACTGTTATAGCTACCTGGGCTGTATGTACCGTGTGGGGCCGGTACTTTAAAAGAATAGCCCCACTGCATCTCTCCCCGTGTATGTCGTAAAAGGCGACTAAGGGATATGACTCCCTTCTTATATTACTAGGTGGTAGGGTTTAACCCGCCCGGGTTGGTACCACCGCACTGAATGAAAGGTCGGTCGAAGCGGCTATGTAAATAGTTTGTGTTTTCCGTCCAGTTTTTTTTGAAAAGAAAGAAAATTGTTTTATTAGCACATAAAAAACACATTACAAATTAACAATTCAACATATGGTAAACATGCCAATAGGTCCCATCTCAGCATGTTGCAAGTTAGCACTCTTGCTAGAATAGTGCCAACTGCGCTGTTTTTCAGATGGGACCTGCCTATCTAGGTGGCGCCAATCTTGCGTATAAACAGTCATTATTTTATATTATATATAAAAAAAAAAAAAAAAGAGAAAATAGTTATATAAAATGCAAAAAGTAATAGTGATAATAATGTGTGTGTGAATGTTTGTGAGAGAGGGCGTTTGTGTGAGGTGGGGTGTGCGGGTATGAGGGAGGGTATGGATGTGTAGGAGGTGTATGTTAAATATAACGTTGAAGGTGCGAAGATGAACCTATGTGGTTGAGTGTGTGTGTGTGTGCGGGTGCGTCAGTCCTTGTCTGCATTTTGTATTTACAGTTCAATGTAGCCGGCACAACCGAAGGGAAGCACTGACGTGGCACCAAGTTCGCCCGGTGTTATGGGCTGACATCACGGTTGTTGTAGGTGATGTAGCCAACCGTGACAGTTTCCATAAAAAAAATAAAAAATTATAATTCCAATAATATAGTTTTTTATGTGGCTATAAAAAAATAACTATAACCCATCTCTAATCTGCCTGCCTAACAATTTGCAAAAAATGCCTTGCCAAATTTTTAAATATGAAATTTTTAAAATACGTGTTTTTACTCTACTAGGAATGTAAATTTGTAGACATTGTAGAAAAATTTGAACTAATTGACTGTATTTTAAATTAATAAAAAAAAATGACGTGAAATTCTTCAAACCCCCCCTCCTCCCCCACGTGATTTGGTGAGAATGTCAGCTTATCACAAGAAATCGGCAAGAATTTTTCGCAACGACCCACCGCTACCGCGCTTGTCGCCAGGACTTTTTTTTTAGTCCTAATTTAAGTTTAGGGCTTCAGCCGTATTCGGAAATGTCAGCCCCATGGTATTGTATTTTTGTATTGTTTATTGATCATTCATAATGGCAGTTAGACTGCGCTCGAACTTGTCACAATTTGTTCTATCCTTGTGACTTTCAAGTTGATAGAGTTCAGAAATTAATTAAACATCCCTCAAAGTGAAAGAACTTTTAAATAATTTTCAACTTCTTGACAGTGCGCGGAGAGTGGATTACCCAGTGCACAATGTATAGCACATACCAAGTTCATCCCATCCGTCTGTAAACTGATGACTAAATCCTTTCTCAGGTCGACGTTCCGCCCACACTCCATGAGAGCATGGAATTGGTCCTCCTCTTTCATGCAAAAGCTACAATTTGGTGACTCTGTTTTACAAATCTAAGATCTCTTCGCTGTGGAAGTCGGAGCAAGAGGACTACCAGCGAAGTCGCTCTACAGTCTCTTCAAGAATCTAGGGTTGTCAAGATCGACGCTAAGCTCATATATGGAGAGAGCTTCGAAAACGTCACTGGAAGCATCCTACAGAATATGGATAGGTAGAGAGAGGGAGGTCGAGAGCGGGACTGGTGTTTCCCCGCGTCCTAGTCAACACAGACTAGCTGACGAGGGCTTTGTTCTGTCCACTTACTGTGCTGGATATGGGCCTCCGCGTTTCGGCTCCACCTTCCAGGAGTGCATCTATGAATGAACTGCTCCATGCGGGTAGTTTTTAATCCAATGTCAATGTTCACTCAAAGTCACGACTACCCACATATGTTTTAATGTATGTGCATACATAACATGCCTTTCCCCAAGGTCTATAGATACACTTTGTTTTAAATCACTTTTTACACTACACGGTTCATTTATATCTATTAAATCTAATTAATTCTAGGAAAGTTTATATATATATTTGAGCTTTGTATTGGTTGTTTAATTGTCGAATGACTGGTCGAGATCCAGCCATTCGTCACTACTGCTGCTCTCGCCGTGCGACTGTGACAGTGCTACTCTTTTACTGTCGGTTGTCGGTGGGCTATCAGTTTCTCTAGCTCGTTTACTTGGTCCAGGACGAGGTCTATTTTCACAACTACTGGTGTCGGTGGACTTGGGAATTCCAATAATATCACCCCAATGTCTGGGCGAAGGGATTCTTATAGTGCCATAGCTGCTATCATTATCAGATTGCTGTGACCGTGGTACCTCTTCATTCTCTACCTGTGGCAATTCAGCATTGGCTTCTCCTCCCCCATAAGTAAATCCAAGTATTTGGTTGACATGTCGTGACAGGATCTTGTTGTTGAACGTGATTTGGTATCGGCACACTCCAACTCTCTTTAACACGGTCCCTTTTAACCATCGTTTACCTCGAGTGTAATTTCGGAACATTACTGTCTCTCCTGTTTTGAATGTTCGGGGCTGTTTACTTTGATTTTCTTCAATATCGTTTGTTTGTTTCGATGGTCTTGACAATGGGTTGAGACTGTCAAACTTGGTCCTAAATTTTCTGTTATTAAGCATCTCAGCCGGTGTTCTGCCGGTTAGCGTGCTCGGTGTAGCTCGGAGACCATATAACATTTGTGGCAGCCGAATGTTCCATGGTCCATTTGAAATTTTCTTTAATTTATTTTTTACTGACTGGACCGTTCTCTCTGCTTGCCCGTTCGATGCTGGATGGTGAGGGGATATCAAAATTTGTCTTATTCCATTGTTCTTTAAATACTCCTTGATCAATTCCCCTGCAAAAGCTCCCCCATTGTCACTTACGACCGTTTCTGGCAGTCCTTGGTATGAAAATACGTCTTTTAGTGAATTTATGACTGCCACACTAGTCCGCTCGGACATCATCTTAACTTCTGGCCACTTTGAGTAGGCGTCTATTATAATCAAGAATGTTTTTCCCTGAAACGGTCCAGCAAAATCTACATGTAGTCTCGACCACGGTTTGTCGGGAGTTATCCACTTATGCGTTATTTTTGCTGGCATATTTCTCACCTCTCTACACTTTGGACACTTGTCAATCATTTCTTCTATTTGTTTATCTAAATTTGGCCACCAAAAATAGCTTCTTGCCATCGCTTTAGTGATTACGATTCCATCATGATTCTCGTGTAGTTCCTCTAATACATGAGCGTGTAGTTTCTCCGGAAGTACTACTCTATTTCCCCATAAAATACAGTTATCAAATACCGATAATTCTTCTCTTTTCGCCCAAAAATCTTTAAATTGGGAATCTACTTTTACCGGCCAGCCGTTACGTATCCAATAAATGACCTTTGCTAGTGTGTGATCCTTGCTGGTCAATTTTGCCACATCTTTTGCCGTCACATTCAACTCCATCGGTGTCTCGTGTATGAGCAGAACGTGAGCCTCTTCTTCTTGCAAATCCCCCGTTTCGTGAGCTGGCCATCTGCTCAATGCATCTGCATTGCTCAGTTGTTTCCCTGCTACATACTCAATGTTATAATCGTGAGAATTTAGTAGAAGTGACCAGCGTAACATCCTTGGCGATATAACATTCGGTATTGCTTTCTTAGGATCAAATATTCCAAGTAACGGCTTATGATCTGTCTTAATTGTAAATTTACGCCCGAAAATGTATTGATGAAATTTTTGTAGCCCGAAAATGATTGCTCCCGCTTCCTTATCAATTTGTGCATAATTCCTTTCATGCGAATTCATGGTTCTCGATGCAAACATTATTGGTCTCACAGACCCATCTTCCATTTTGTGTTCCAGGACAGCTCCCAAACCATATTGTGACGCGTCGCATGATATTATTACATCTTTCCTCACATCGTAATGTACCAGTGTCTGTCCGGCTGTCAACATATTTTTCAGTATTTTGAATGCTTGTTGACAGTTTACGCTCCAGTGCCATTTCCTACCTTTCTCTAGCAGTTTATAGAGTGGTTCGGCTACTGTAGCCTTACGTGGTAAAAACCGATCATAAAAGTTTAACAAACCTAGGAACGCTTGCAACTCTTTGATATTCTGCGGCGCCGGAGTGTCCTTTATCGATTTTATCTTTTCCCCACAGGGGTGCAATCCTTCTGCATCTATCTGGTATCCAAGAAACTCCACCAATGGCGTAGCAAATTTGCATTTCTGTTTATTTACCCGTAGCCCAGCGTCTTGTAATTTTTGGAGTACTTGTTCCAATCTGTCATTGTGTTCCTCGACGGAGCGGCCCGTTATCACTATATCATCTAACAGCACTGCTATGCCGGCTATGTTTGCCAACAAGGAAGACATTAATCGCTGAAAAATTCCCGGACACGCTTTTACTCCGAAAGGAAGACGTTTAACTTTGAATAAACCTTTAGGTGTATTTAATGTTAATATTTTTGACGTCGGTTCATCGACCAGCACCTGTGTGTACGCTTGCTCGAGATCGATCTTTGTAAAAATTACTCCTCCCTGTAGCGCAGCAAATGCTTCATTTAACGTCGGTAGGGGGTACGTATCTGTTTCTGTCACTTTATTTACTGTAGCGCGGTAATCTCCACACAGTCTCACTGAACCGTTTTTCTTTAAAATTGGCACGATCGGACTGGCAAATTCTGAATGTGCGATTGGCTCAAGCGCGTCTTCCGATACGAGCCTATCAATTTCCTTCAATACTCTATCTCTTATTGCGAATGGGATAGGTCTGCTTTTCAAAAACGTCGGGGCGGCTTCTGGCTTGAGCGGTATATTCACAATCGGACCTGTGTATTTACCTAGTCCTTCCTCGAAGACTTTTGTGTATTTTAAGGTTATTTTACTGACATCGGTCGTGTTCATCTGAATGTTATGAACCCCTTGCATGTTGATGTTCAACGCTGCAAACCAATCGCGTCCAATTAGACTCGGTCCATCGCCTTTCGCTACTAAAATATTTAATTTTTTTATCGCTTCCCTCCCCTGTACCGTCACCGTCGATTGTCCCAGCAAGCCAACTTTATTATTTGTCCAAGTTGTTAATGATACGTTTGGTTCGTTGAACTTTGGCAGCTTATTATTCCATATATCGTTAGCTGTTTTCTCACTTATCATGGTGTAGCCTGCCCCTGAGTCCACTTCCATTCCTATCTGTTTATTATTTATTTTAACCTGCATTATGAAGGGTGGAATCCTGTCACTCCTCACGTGATGTATCACTTCTTCATACAACCCGTTCATCTTATCTCTATGTGATTTCTCCATCGGTTTATCTCTCTTCTTTTTTTCATAACACACTTTTTCTATGTGTCCAATTTTTTCGCAAAAATTGCATTTTTTCCAGCGGAATCTACACTGACCACTGTGCGACGCACCACACCGCCAACAACTCTGCTGTTCTGGCTTTGATTGCAGCTTATTTACGTCCATCGGTTCCTCTCCGGTGTCTGGAATGTACGGTGCCGACGTACTCGGTACTGTAGACATCAATAATACGTCGTTGTTTGCAGCTTCTGCAGCGATGGCTATTTCACAAGCTTGTTGAAAATTTAATTGAGATTTTTGCAATAAATCCTTCTGAGCTCTTTTATCTCTGATGCCGCACACCAATCTATCGCGTAAAGTACGTTCCAGGTCAACAAAATTACAGTCAATTGCTAGTTTACGCAGCTGTGCCAAATAATCTTTAATTTTCTCGCCTTCCTGTTGACATCTTGTGTGAAACTTATATGACTGTACGATTTCATTTCGTATTGGATGGAAATGATTGTCGAGTACGACCTTGATGTGTGAAAAGGACACTTCACTCACCTGTTTTGGTGCAATTAATGATAATATTAAGTCATATAACTCATGCCCACACACTGACATAAAGTTTGCTTTTTTAACTCCATCCTCGATAATACTATTTGCCTCTAAACAAAAAGTAAATCTTTCCACATAACTCTTCCACCTATCACTTTCGAGGTTAAATTTATCAAATTTAACAGCCATTTTTTTTAGCACTGCATTTGTTTTTTCACATAAATTTTTACTACTATCACTTTCCCTATTCTTTACTTCATTTTTCACTCGTCGCCAAAATGTTCTGTCCACTTACTGTGCTGGATATGGGCCTCCGCGTTTCGGCTCCACCTTCCAGGAGTGCATCTATGAATGAACTGCTCCATGCGGGTAGTTTTTAATCCAATGTCAATGTTCACTCAAAGTCACGACTACCCACATATGTTTTAATGTATGTGCATACATAACAGGCTTGATGCGAGCCGAAACGTGAAGCATGCGAGGGAAATTTAGACTGGCCACTCGCTAGTCCCAACCTCGATTAACACCCTCTTCTACTGCCGTTGGGCCCGGGTATGTTCGGTGAAGCCATCGCAAGCTTAGTTCCACACCTTCTCGCCAGGACTACGAGCAGGAGTTCGCGCGCACGTCGGCGCGAGTGAGCGCGCGGCGAGAGCGCGAGGAGCTGTTGAGGGGCGGTTCGTCGCCCCCGCCCTCAGCGGGCCTCAGCCGCAGGGAGCAGTACGCCAAGGAGACTAACCATTTACACAGGTGAGCTATTATTGTTTATTGTTCTATGGTTGATACCACCGCACTGAATGAAAGGTCGGTCAAGGGACAGAGACGGAACAGAACGACAACACGGGCACTTATCGGTGGTCGCTTCCCGTATAGAGAGCGTTTTCGGGAGCATTTTCAAATTTAGAACATGTACCGGTCGCGCGGCCACTTTGTTCTATTCTCCATTATTAATGTTTAGACTCTTGCAAATTATCCCTTATTTTGACCACATAGTGAATTATTTGTATGACGGCATGTGTTATACCGTTGGAAAGGGCGTAATCTAGCGAACTTTTTAAAAGAAAATGAAGCTATCAATTTCTGTCAGTTTTTTTTAAATGAATTAATCAGTCATATTTTTACCCGGAAACAGGAGTGACACCGGAAGACATGCTATGTATGTATGTGTTACCGACGGAACGATCGACAAATAAAATTATCCGTTAAAATCCGTTGAAGACTGTTAGAATACGTTACTGAATACAATGGCTCACTTCTTTCCAGCCGTTGCTTCTTGGAACAGCGTCACCACTCGCTCCATTCAGCCAGCAGCAGTATAAATAGAGGTCCCGTAACGGTCAAACCGTCATTGCAATTTTCACAAGCGCGTCGAACACTGAGAGAGCTCTGCTGGCTGTGTGGGCGAGTGTGAGCACGAGCAACGGCGTGAAGGAGAGACTGTGCCTTTTGCTGATAATATTTCGAGTTTTCGTTCACCTTTCCACCGACACCTACATAAATACAGTCCACCTGAACAGTTTTAGACGGTCCCGTGTCGATTTGGTCAACGCCGCATCGAGTCGGGATGGGACGCGTCGTTTTCATTGGTCCAATCGAGCCGGATCTACAGCAAGAAAAGTGAAATAAACTGTAAATAGTGAAAACTTCGAACTTATTGTGCGATAGACTTTTCCAGACTACGAGATTGCAATCAAGTGAGTGACTGAGTGAGTGACTATCTTGTGATACAAGTGAGTGACTGTCGATGTGTTACGCAGACTGAGTGTGAGTGAAGCGCCTAGCAACCGATATCGCACCACGCAATACCGCGAGGCCGCCGCGTCCGGTTCAAGGCCACTCCCCGCCCGCAAAGGAGTAAATACGCACGCGCGGGAGCGTATCGCATCTTAGTGTCAAGTTCGATTGAAGATGGTCAACACCCGATCAGGTGCCGTGACGAATGGAGACCAGAGCTCAGATACGCCGCTAGACTCCGGTCAGACCACCGGAGAGGATTCCTCGCAGCTGACGAGTTCACCAGCCTCCATAACGCCGCACACGCACACGCAAGAGGTACCAACGAGCCAGGTACCACCCAGATCCGTTAAGTCAGTACGGACCACTGCCAGTATGGCAAGAAGGAGAAAGGAAGCAGAGCTAGCCGCAGCGAAGCGACTAGCTGAGATAGAGAAGGAGATCGTGAGAAAGACTCTCGAAGTAGAATTGGCAGCAATCGATGATGAGGAGCAAGATGAAAGTTGGGCGCCTTCGAGGTCGTCATGCCGTGACCCATCCGTCCGCAGAGTTGAAGAGTGGTTAAATAAGGAAAATAAGGACGACGACGTTCGTGCCGATATCAAGCAGTTAGATGCACCCGCCGCCGGACAGTCACCGGAGGAGCATGAGCATCACGGGTTATCCGCACCGGTTGTCGTTACACCGCCAGGCGCAACAGACTCTGCACAGCCGCTAGAGAAGCCAGCGCGTCAAGAACCACCCTCTACACAGCGGGGGGAGCCGGCACAGATAAGCGATATTCAGCTGCTGGCCAAGGAGATAGCTAACCTACAACAAGCGCCGCCCTACGATCGTCGACTACTGGAACTCCCCACATTCTCAGGAAATGCTTCGGAATGGCTGTCCTTCAAAGCAGCCTACAATGAGACTTGCCAGAAGTTAACTGATTCGGAGAACACTTCTCGGTTACGCCGCAGCCTCCAGGGAGAAGCGAAGAAAGCCACAGCATCGCTCCTCATCGCAGCCGCGAACCCTTCAGAAGTAATGAAGACTCTGGAAAGGAAATTCGGGCGTCCCGACGACATCGTAGCCGGAGAATTACGTATATTAAGAGATTTGCCACGAATCACGGACGCCGCCTCTGCAAGTGTTCACACCTTCGCGTGCAGCATTCAAGCAACAGTAGCTGCACTACAGGCACTAGGACGAGAAGAATACTTGCGAAACCCTATGTTGGCTCAAAGTATTAAAGCGAAGATGGCACCGCTTCAAAGAGGATGGATTGAATACGCAACAACCCATGAGAAGTCACCTGTACCGGAAATCGTCAAAATTTGTGAATTTCTCAACCTTGAAAGCGACCGGCTTCAACAATATTGGTGCCTGGATACATTACAACTTAGCGCCATAAACTCGAAATCAGCCAGTACTACGAGTCAGGCGAACACACGCAACACAGGAAAATACAGCGGAGTCCACGCTGCCGACTCTACAAGATCTATGGAATGCACATATTGTCGTAAAGGAAATCACGCTTTATATAAATGTGAACTCTTTTCTACTATCGACACAGATGAGAGATGGAAATTCGTGAAACAAGAAAAGCGATGCTTCAGGTGCCTGAACCGAAATCACGCGAAAATTAACTGTAAACGCCGAAATGTCTGCGGCGTTAACGGCTGTTTGTATAAACACCATTCTTTATTGCATCAAAACAATACTGACCGTGAATCACAGACCTCGGCAACAAGAGTCGAGCCGGCGGCGGCACTTGAAACGACCTCCAACGCGGCCGTCGCACAGCCGGTGACGCACTCGGGAGACGTTATGAAAACATGCGCGGGAACAAACAAAAGGGCATTGTTGAAAATACTACCAGTAATGGTTCACGGAGATAATGGGAGCGAACGAACATTTGCTATGCTAGATGATGGAAGTACCATAACACTTATGAAAAATAAATTGGCAGATAAAATTGGTGCTCCAGGACCACGAGACCCGCTCACACTTGCAGGAATAACATCAACCTGTACGTACTCCAAATCCAGACGAGTAAATATATCAATTTCTGGGTCATCGGGCAAAAGGTTCGAGCTGAACAACGTGAGAACGGTAGATAAATTACCGATGACAACACAGTCATTCAAACAAAGCGATCACCCGTACCTACTTGACATACCGATTGAAAGCTACGAGGACTCTGAGGTAGGCATTCTCATCGGACAGGACAATTGGTTTCTTCTGCTATCCGAGAAGACACGAGTTGAAAGGAAAGATCTACCTGTAGCGTCACTGACACCGCTTGGATGGGTGGTGCATGGCTGTACTTCCTCCGTATCAGCTGCTCGAGTAAACTTCGTGGGACACATACAAACCGAAGAGGCGCTCGGCGAAATGATAGAGAATTATTTACGTCTGGAGAACATTGGTATAGTCGCGAAGGAAAGAAAGAGGCCGCAAAATGCACGAGCAATAGAGATACTTCAATCAACCTGCCGACGAATTGAAGAACGTTGGGTACCTACACAGTATAACGTAGCCGATGACGCAACGCGTGATATGGAGCAGCTGACTAGTGAACACAGATGGTTTCAAGGCCCTGCATTCCTACGGGAAGGTCACACGCACTGGCCTAGTACGAAGATTGCGTCACCCGAGAGTTCAATGAATGAATTAAGAAAAGAATATACTGCCATTGTATTTGACACGGCCGTGCGACCGAGTCCCGACCTACCCGACGTTGGAAGATTTTCATCATGGTTACGACTGATTAGAACAACTGCCTACGTACTCCTCTTCGTGGAAAAATTTAAACGTAAACATCAGGGCGGACTCGACCAGCGACACTACCAGAATGCCGAAAATCTATGGATAAAACGAGCACAAGAAGACTCCTACGCAGTTGAACTTGCATGCCTACAAGCGGGCAGACACGTGGAACGCAGCAGTCGGCTAGCCCGCCTCGAGCCAGTCATCGATTCGGCCGGAATCATTCGCCTGCGGGGACGAGAGGGGCGCGCACCTGACGTTACAACTGCAACTAATGAGCCTGTTATATTGGATGGAAAACATCGATACACTCGACTTCTGGTGCATCACTATCACGTCCAGGCTCACCACGCGAACCCAGAAACTGTGGTGAATATGCTTCGTACCAAATACTGGATTGTGCTGCTGCGACCCACTGTCCGGGCCGTCGCGCACAACTGCCAGCTCTGCCGCTTGCGCCGGGCAACCACTCAACTGCCTCCGGCGGGCGACTTGCCGCTCGCTCGCCTAAGTCATCACCACCGCCCGTTCACCCACTGTGGAGTGGACTACTGGGGCCCGATGGACGTGGCCGTCGGAAGGCGCCGGGAGAAGAGGTACTGCGCGCTGTTTACGTGTCTCGTGACGCGCGCGGTACACCTCGAGTTGGTGAACAGCTTGACCACTGACTCAGCCATTTGCGCTCTGCGCCGTCTAATGGCGCGCAGGGGCTCTCCAGCGATCATCTACTCCGACAACGGCACTAACTTTCGTGGTGCCGACGCCGAACTGCGCCGTGCTTGGGATGAAGTCGACGTGGAAGCTATCAAGACCTTCTCTCTCAACCGAGGCGTCGAGTGGAAGTTTATGCCGCCGAGCGCGCCGCACATGGGGGGATGCTGGGAACGCCTGGTGCGGTCAGTGAAGACCGCTCTCCGCGTCACTCTACACGAACGAGCCCCGCGGGAGGAGGTCCTCGTCACCCTGCTCTGTGAGGTTGAGCACACTGTAAACGCTCGGCCGCTCACACACGTTTCAGTGGACCCGGAGGATCCTGAGGCACTCACACCCAACCACTTCCTGCTGGGCAGCGCTTCGGGTGTGCCTACTCCTGGCACGTTTGATGATCGAGACTTGGTGCGCCGTCGGGAGTGGCGCGCCACTCAGCGACTTGCCGACATCTTCTGGACGCGCTGGGTGCGCGAATACCTGCCGACGCTTCTACCCCGTCCGCATGTGGGAGATGGCCGTCCTGACCTGCAACCTGGGGACCTCGTCATCATTGTGGATGCGAATCTGCCGCGCAACGTTTGGCCGCGCGGCGTCGTGGAGCGAGTACACCCAGGTGGAGACGGGCGCGTGCGCGTCGTGGACGTGCGTACAACAGGCGGCGTGCTACGCAGACCTTCGAAGAAGATCGTCCGTCTTCCAGTAGAAAGAGTCGTCGAGGAACCTGATTCGACGACTGGGGGGAGGATGTTACCGACGGAACGATCGACAAATAAAATTATCCGTTAAAATCCGTTGAAGACCGTTAGAATACGTTACTGAATACAATGGCTCACTTCTTTCCAGCCGTTGCTTCTTGGAACAGCGTCACCACTCGCTCCATTCAGCCAGCAGCAGTATAAATAGAGGTCCCGTAACGGTCAAACTGTCATTGCAATTTTCACAAGCGCGTCGAACACTGAGAGAGCTCTGCTGGCTGTGTGGGCGAGTGTGAGCACGAGCAACGGCGTGAAGGAGAGACTGTGCCTTTTGCTGATAATATTTCGAGTTTTCGTTCACCTTTCCACCGACACCTACATAAATACAGTCCACCTGAACAGTTTTAGACGGTCCCGTGTCGATTTGGTCAACGCCGCATCGAGTCGGGATGGGACGCGTCGTTTTCAGTATGTATGTACAAATTGAAATAATATACAAATGTTTTTCAGTTCGCACCTGCTGGTGGACGAGCAAATCAACATAGCGATGGAGGCGCGGGACCATCTCTCCTCGCAGCGGCAAACCTTCAAGCGCATGCAGACAAGGTTCAACGACATCTCCAATAGGTTAGTCCTGTTGATTAGCTAGTAGGAGACTGGGCAGTTCTTTAGCCAGTGGTAAAGGCCGGACTCTTGTCTCGAGAGGCAGCGGGTTCGATGAATGTGGAATGGCAACTCGGATGCCAGCTGCAACTTGATTTTGATCAATCAAACTTGAGTTGTGGCTATGTAATAAGTTTGTGTTTTCCGTTTAGTTCAGTGTAGCCGGCACGAACAAAGGGAAGCATTGTCTTGGTGCCTTGTTTACCAAGGTGCTATATGGGCTGACATTACGGATGTTGTCAGCCGTGTCAGTTTCCATAAAAAAATTCTATAAAAAGTGAAAGGGCACTGTAGGTGCCGACTGCAACTTACACAAGCTGCGGGTGGCCGAGTGGTTTGGGCATCGGCTTCTCATGCGAGAGGTCCGCGGTTCGAATCCGGTCGGCGTGTACCAATGAGTTTTTTCTGACGAAACAATTTATATACATACCTACACCTGCTGCTTCACCGTTCGGTACCGGTGTAAAACTGTAGGTCCGTTCCCTTGCCCCTTACTAGGTGGTAGGCTCAAATTGTAGCCGACTGGGTTGGTACCACCGTACTGGATGTAAGATGCCTCGGTTGTGTTCTCCTCTAGTCCAGTATAGCCAGAAATTCAGGGAAGTCTCCGGTATGGCACCTACCTTCTCGGAGGTGATATTGGCTTGTCGGAGCATGTGCTTTGACCCCTCTGACTCTTACCGGATTACATAAAATGTTTGTTTGATCAGGTTCCCGGCGATCAACAGCCTGATCTACCGGATCAACTCTCGCAAGCGGCGGGACTCGCTCATCATAGGCCTCGTGGTCGCTGTCTGCACGTTCCTCATCCTCTTCTTCGCCTTCCACTAGACCGCCTGTGTTGCCGCCCGTTGGCGCACAGTGGATATGTATTTTAAAACAATGTATAAGTCTGTATTTTCATTCGAGAGTCCGTTTTGGCAGGTACAAAATGCCAAATGGTGCCAGTTTATTTTTTTCTGATTTAGCCATCTGCCATCGAAACTCTACAGCTGCGTATCCACTAGAGGCAGACTCGGGGCTAGGCAGCCGCTCGACCCGAGGCCGCACAAGTGGAGACGCTGCCTCAACCTGAGGCACGCCGCGCCATGAGGCAAATTCGTCGCCTCGCGCCGAGCCATATTTTGTCGGTTTTTCGCCGCGCTCAAAGGAGCCTCAGTCCGAGCCGTGCACTTGGTCCACGCCTCACCTTGATCCGCAACGTGCCTCGAGACTATGCCTTAGAGTGAGCAGCCTCAGTTTGCTTCAAGTCGAGGCTGCTCGGCCTGAGGCTGCTCTAATGGATGCGCGCAGCTTACCATAAGCAGATTGTGTTGTTTATTGTTTATTTATCGTCTCTTGGCAGCACACTGCACTCAGATTTGTCATATTTACGTTGTAACATTCCGCCAGTTCGATTATCACAGCGAAGAACTGAGAAGAAACTTCACTGGAGTTTTTTTCAATGTGCATAGTCTACTTTACAAATAATTGCCACTACCTAAACATGCATGTCCTGATTTATTTATTATTGTTTGAAGTATGACGTTCGAGGTGGGCCATCCATTGACGGTTCTCCTTTCTTGGCTGCTAGTGTCGAAGACCTAGACGTCTTCTAAAGATCTAGAGGAAGAACACTTGGTGTCGTTTCAGCCTTCCAGGGCTGGAAGACTGAAACGACACCAAGTGTCACCAAGCTTGTCAGCCTCGGTAGCTCAGTGGTGCGGTCGGTCGACTGTTGTTAAGCGACCCTGAGCGCGGTTAGTACTTGGATGGGTGACCGCTCGACCGTTGGAGGCTGACCGTGGTTCGGATTCCACGTAAAACTGTAGGTCCCTTCCTTTCTTACCTTACTAGGTGGTAGGGTTTATCCCGCCCGTGTTGGTACCACTGCACTGATTGAAATGTCGGTCGAGACGGCTATGTAAATAGTTCGTGTTTTCCGTCCAGTTCAGTGTAGCCGACATGAAATGAATGGAAGCACTGACATGGCACCTAGTTCACCCGGTGTTATGAGCTGACATCACGAATGTTGGAGGTGAAGTAGTCAACCGTGTCAGTTTTCATTACAAAAGGTGTTATTTCAGCCAGCTTACGGCTGCGTACGAATAAAAAAAAGCGAGTGGGCTGTGTCGGAGACACGGCCGCAGATTCGTGAATTTCATGAAGATCTCATCGATACCTATCCTAGCTTGTCCCACCACACGAGTAGTTTGGGAGCAGTGGTTTTCGAAAAAAAATTAATCTTATCGAGGCCTATCATTTCCTCCAGTGGATTGAGTAGTCGTGGATCAGTAGTATAATTAGAGAAATTAAATGTAGGTTTAAAACTATTTTACAAGCTTTTATTTAACTTGCCCTGTATGTTGGTTTGTTAGTATGTGTGGGTTAATTCTTGGAAGCCAAATTAGAACCACTTCCTCATATCCTACGAAGTTAAAAATTTTTAGTATTGGTCAGTTGCGAAGACAATGTAACGTTATTAAAAAAAATAATAATAAAAAATATTTTTTTTTAAATATCTCGTCGAGACCTATAATTTTCTCCAGCGGATGAGTAGTCGTGGATCATTAGTTTCCGAGATATGCCCTCTCGAACACTTTTTCCTTTTTTATTCTGAAACGGCTGAACCGATTTTGAAAAAAAAAAAAATATTTCAAAGAAAGCAAATTTTTTCTATGAAAAGAAACAAATTGCAAGTCGATCTGACCAGTAGTTCAGGAGTTATAAGCATTTATTGACTTTCGAAGTTTTCGAAGCACTTTTCTCTGGGCCATATTTATAGAAGGGATCGATGTACGACTCTCGGATATGTCGTCTTAGCAAGTCGGAAGAACTACCTTTAGGACGATATGGCTCACCTTTTCTTAACTCTTATAGTTTTCGAGATCAAAGTTGCCAAAAGTACATAATTTTCGTAACGCAACTTTTTGTAAAAAACCTCCGGCAACAGGATAAAGACGTTTCATCAAATTCACATCAAAATTATATTTGTTTTTCTGTATTCAACCGTCAAAGCGAATGTGGTTGCCCATACTTTACTTCGTCCGTCTACCATTTTATTATGACAGGAGGAAAAAACATTTATTGGCAATATTTTCAAAATGCGCAATCTTGCCCAATACAAGGCAAATTATTATTTTTGATTGTGGTCGAATTAAAAAAATATTTTTGCGAATGTTTTTGTTCAATCACAATTTCACTAGCCGGAAATTACATACACAGGCAACCCAGGAAATGGCAAGTTTTGTCTCTCTAATAAAAAAAACTAACTTTACACTGCTCTGTGGGACTTGGCTCTACACACTGCAACCACCAACAGTTCATGTATGCATCACAGATTAAGTCAGAAGAAACCTACAGTCAGCGCGTACGTTCGTGGCCTCCGGCAGGAAAGCGAGAATGGAATGTATAGTGTTGTGAATCAATTTCTGAAAGTAACGACATTTACGAAACCTCTTTTTTATTTATGCCATTAAATTATTTATCTAATAAGGTTTTATTGCGTGGTTGAAGTACGAAGACAAAACAGGGATAATCGTTTAAAGATCTATCGGCCTCCGCCCGCAGAGGCCACGAACGTGCGCGCTAACAGTAGGTTTAGTCTGCTAAAGTTATAGAAAATCGTCAGAATCGTGCGACAATTCATCGTCTGATTGCCAACGGCACAGATGTGACGGATGAGCCATACTTACAGTTGTGACATGCGCGCTGCCGCATGACATTTGCAACCACCGCATACGTCCGAATGTTCCATGGGCGTCGTTAGACACCTTATGGGTGGCTAGGACCCACATGTCACGATTTTCTTTATTGCTTACACGCTTGTCTGATTTTCTTTATTTTCTTGTGGATAAAATTCAATGGCTCATACGTACGTTGTTCGGCGTCTTAGTGGCGTTCTTCACTTAAAATTTGGTAAATGTGTAAAGGGAATTGTCAATTTTAGGTTAGAAAAAATTCGGAAAAGATGTTGGGTGTGTTTTGTTTTTGCTAAGAGTTAAAAAAGTCCATCTGTGTGCTTCTAAATAAGTGAATCCCACTTGTTTTACATAGTTTTGTGGATAATTTCATTGGCTATAAAGAATAAAATTTGTTTATCAAACTTCATTATTTTACGAAATATTTGAGATTATATAATGCGCGCCGACGAATCTCCGCGCGGCAAAGATGGCCCGAGACTCGAATGTTTTTAAAGTGTGTAGCTCAATGGGTTACACATTTAAAAAATTACTTATTTCGAGAATGTTTGAAAGAACATGTTTTTGAAAAAGAGATGATGTTGATCATAGTGCATTTAGTTGTATCTGTGAGGAATTTTGGTGTTAAATGCTGTAAATCTTGAAAATGCTTATTTGTTTCCAAAATTTACAGCGCGGCAAATATTAAATCGACATGTAAAAATTGTAAATAAAATATATTTTTTCAAAATTTACAGCGCGGCAAATATTAAATCAACATATAAAAATTGTAAATAAAATATATTTAAGTTTAGGTAGATATTTTAATAATGTATTTTGTCAATATTATAACTACACAGTGATGTAGAAAGACCACAATCTGTTTTAATTTAATATTGAATAAAATTAATAAAAATTGTATAACAAATACCTTATTCAGTCACTTTTTTATTTGAATACCTTATATTCAATTTGTATATTTTGAGCATTACTTTATATGAAGGTGCACATAGCCGGCCGACATGGTATTCGTAGCCCCCGTGAATATCCGAATGCCCGTGGGCGCCGTCGGACTACACCTCTGTGAAGTCTGGCGCGCGCCAAATGTCGTGCTTCCCATTAAAAAAAAATTTTGATTAATGAATAACTCTTTTGAGTTAAACGTGATCGCTGGTACTAAGATACACACGATACAAAGTATAATAAAAAAAACCTAAAATCAGCGCATGAGCGCCTTAAACTTAGATTTCTTAAAAGAGAATCAATAACTTTAAAATTAATTATTTTCACAATCATTACCACCAGTGGCGGCTGGTGACTTCAGTGACCGGTAGTGCGCTAAGTACCTAAGTACCTCTTAAATACCAAATTTCCCAACACATTCCCAATGTTATTTTAAGATCGCGACTTCCGAATTTTTTAAACGCCTGCGTTGTATTATGTACGTACCTAGTATGAATATTCTCAAGGCACTCAATGAGTTGCAAAAAACAAGAAAATAAATCCAAACAAGTTTTTTAACTCATTTATAGTACCTTTATGAACACACCCATAGGACACAACACTACTGCAGCTTCCAAAAAGAAAACAATAGCAATGTCCCAAAAATACTTAAAAAATTTACTTATAAAAAAAAAATTTTAAAAATAGGAATTTAACCCGGGATCACCTGATTGTAAAGCCTTACCTTTAACCAACTCTTAGGCAAATATCGGCACCACTTAATTCACAGTATCACGTGACAGAAAGCACAAAACCTAACCATATCCCATTTTAAATATTCGCGCGCTAACGGGTATGTGACATCACATGACAGCGCGCTGACTCTAGGTAGACGGACTCGTGCAAAGGAATCGCTCGCGACGTGTCGCACGCGCGGCTATTCACGATATAGCGTCCTTGTTTGGCGCTCGTGCGCCGCACGCAGAACTCTATTTCAGCCCATACTGTTTCTATGAAGTATCTTTTGTCTCAAGCGCCAGCGGTGTTTTGCCGATCCCCATACATTCAGATGGGAGACCCGCGTGCGTTGTTCGATTCCGCACGGGGCGCGGGTTTACTCGCAAAAACGTGCCTTGTGATCTATAAAATAAGGTCGAATTCACATTCGTATTTATTTGGAGTACGATCTTTATGGTTTTAATGTAGGTATTTTGTATTGTAAGATATTATTTAGTTTGAGTGAAGTGAAGACTTCTCGTGGTATGGTAGTGCGGCGCACGGGCGCACTTTAGGACCGGCCGCCAGTGATTACCACCTCACCCTAAGCTATGCAGTCAGTATGAAACTAAAGCGCAATTGTAGTGAAAGGACTATTAGTCGGCGGAGACAAGAATTGTTGTGCCGGGCCTAAAAAATGCACATACAATATTGATTTATTTACATACATAAAATTTTAAAAAACTAATATAAAGTAAAACTTGAAAACAATTACAATCATTGTGATCGTAGATAAAAACAGAACTAAACCATAAAACATAAAGCAAAACAACCATGACATGAAATGAAGGGAAGCACTGACATGGCACCTAGTTTACCTGGTGTTATGGGCTGGGATCACGGATGTTGTAGGTGATAAAGACAACAGTTTAACTTTAAAAAAAAAAAAAATTATCAAAACCAAATGACGAAATGATATTTAAAAAAATTTACTTAAAAATAATGACAGATAGATACATCCACGATAAATTGCATAATCGCATTCTTGCCTGCTTTTCTCGCCTCGTGCTAGCAGAATGGGCAGATACATATGTTGACTTGCCCAAGAGTAACACATAATATTGCCAATTGGACAATAAATAAACTGAACGCTGTACCGTGTATGGCCGGAACTTAAAAAGAGAAGCCCCACTGCTTCTCTCCCTGTGCATGTCGCAATAGGCGACTAAGGGACAAGATGCCGTGTATAAGGGCGACAGGGTAGCCACCTCTCTAAGCCTTCCTTGGTCCTTCTTGGTCCTTCCACCGAGTCATGCAGCGGGTGGGTCTTCGTGCCTTACTTGTTGCTTGATAGTTATCTTGTCTGAATACTTTGCTAATTGTGGTGGCCGGTGTTGTGCTTTAATTTACAAGAGTACCTGCAGCACAACACCGACTTGCTCTGCTTACCCCGATTGTCGGGATACAGCGTGCGGTATGTAATTGTATAAGTTTATTTAGAGAAATCAACATACATAAAATTCACTAATATAAAGTAAAACTAAAACCAATTACATTTATGCTGAATAAATGATGATGTTAGAGCAAAACAACCAATGTAATGAAATAAAAAAATTAACCAAAAAAAGAATGAAAGATTAAAATGAAAATCCACAATAAATTGCATGCATTCTTGCCAGCTTTTTCTCGCCGTGTAACAGAATAGGCTGATAAATAAGTTGACTTGCCCAAGAGTAATACATAATGTTGCCAATTGCTCAATAAAATAAACCAAACGCTTGCTGCGTTTAATCCACATCTGTCTCCAGCGAGTCGCGCGTCCCCGCTACGGAGAGTAACGGAGAGACGCGACTCCGTAATCCACCAATCATGCACCACTCCACGTGTGCTGGGTCGCAACCATTCCGCCGATGCGACCGGTGCAACACCACCGTCGTTTCCATTATCAACCCCAACTGGTGGCGACATAACGAGTTTGCTCGGACCGACTTCTACTCTCTCCTCCGTAATCATTTCACTGCGCATTTATAAGTTGCTTTAAGGCGCCTAGTAACGCCAACGGCGTAGCGCATAGTAGTTTTCATAAGGTTTTTTTTTTTCATAAATTGCGATCCTTCACATTAGAACTTTGAAATACGTGTGATCGATAGAGAAACGGATTCAAGGCTGATCTCTTCGCTGTGGAAGTCGGAGCAAGAGGACTACCAGCGAAGTCGCTCTACAGTATCTTCAAGAATCTAGGGCTGCCAAGGCTGGTTGTCCTCTCACGCTGAGCGTGAGCGCTGACGGCCGATTATGTAGGTATCACATAGTATCGTTTTCTTATAACGCTGAGAGCTCGGCGCCGACGGTGCTCGGCGCTGAGGCGTACGCGGCTCTCAGCGCCGCGCGTCGGCGCTCGGCGCTCAGCGGCGCTCACGCGCCTCCACTGCCAGTGAGCGTTGCCGTGTCACGCCGATCACGCGTGCTGACGAGTACAGTCGCAATGAGTCGTGATATTGATACGGGGCGAGTAATTGACGAAGTCGTCTGCGATGGAGTTACAATGAAAGATAGATTGAGAAATAGTGTAGTGCGAGAGCGCTGTGGGCTGAAAGAAGATATAGTGACAAGGATTGAGAAAGGGATGCTTCGGTGGTTCGGTCATGTTGGAAGAATGGATGATATGAGACTAACGAAAGAAATTTATGAAGCAAATGTGAGTGGAAGAGTCGGGAAGGGTCGCCCTAGACGCACTTACCTGGACCAGATCGGGCATGTGCTCAAAAAGGGGCAAGTGCGTAGTACCCGTAACCGACGAGCATGCATGAAGAACATTATGGGAGTGGAAGAGGCGGCAGAGGTGTGTCAGGATCGTGGCACGTGGAGATCCGTTGTCTCTGCCTACCCCACCGGGAAACAGGCGTGACGCTATGTATGTATGTATGTATCGTCTGCGAAAATGTTTATGGGACGCCTCCGACCAATTATACAAGAACAAAGACGCGCGAATGAAGGCTTGGGAAGACATCGCGTTTTCTCTTCTAAGTTGTTGTTTTTTCTTCCATAAATAATACGCGGCAACAATTTTAACAGCATACATGTTGACGACTGTACCTTGCGGCTGTCAGCGCGAGACTAAAACGACTCAAGGTGACCGCTCAGCGCTGATTATCTACGCGCCGACACTCAGCGCTCACGCTCAGCGTGAGAGGAAAACCAGCCCAAGATCGACGCTAAGCTCATATATGGAGAGAGCTTCGAAAACGTCACTGGAAGCATCCTACAGAATATGGATAGGTAGAGAGAGGGAGGTCGAAAGCGGGACTGGTGGTTTCCCCGCGTCCTAGTCAACGCAGACTAGCTGACGAGGGCTTGATGCGAGCCGAAACGTGAAGCATGCGCGGGAAATTTAGAGTAGCCACTCGCTAGTCCCGACCTCGATTAATACCCTCCTCTACTGCCGATGGGCCCGGATATGTTCGGTGAAGCCATCACAAGCTTAGATCCACACCTTCCTGGTGTCATTTTGCTATACAAATTCAATTCAAATTCTCTTTAGTTTCTGAGATCAAGTCTTCAAAATTCACGCGGAAGAAAAAATCGACATTTGGTTACCGCATTAGTTTGTATAGAAAATGTTAAAATTTTACAACCAAAAAGGTGTGATCAATAGACAAAGAATTGTTCTATATTTTGCAGTAATTTTTAGCCTTTAGATTGGTCTAGTTATCACGGGCTACTTCTTCAAGAGTCCACATGTGGCTTTACTAGGCGACTTAACTAAAGAGGGTTTCATCTAAAAGTTCCCTTCGCCGCCGTTATGTTGGCTCCACTGTCTATCTGTCAAAGAGTTGAGGGTTGCTGTGTACAGATTTACCCGTAATTATCGGTATTTATCCAAATTTTGTAATAAAAAATTACATGAGGAAAACTCCACATTATTAGGTAATATAATCTTCACAATCTGGCAACACTAAAAAAACAAAAACCACTTTTGTTTCATACTTACCTGGATGGACAAGTATGTATGTATGTATATAATATTCTATATATTTAGTAATTTATATGTATTAAACATGTATGGCTTATATTTTACTAGCATGTAATTATATGTATGTATTAATAAGTATTCTTATTATTATTTTTATCTCCAATTGTCACGCAACTCTTTTGCTACTACCTACTTACATTCCACTATATTATCGAATCTCAAACATCCAAAGGTTGACTGTAAGAAATCTCTGCAAGGGATAAGTCCGCCTTTGCACCTTATGTAAATTTTCCAATGTATTTGTTACTGTTTAATGTTTACTGGAGCAATAAAGAATTTTCTATCTATCTATCTATTAACACTAATTTAAGCACTACCAACATAACGGCGAAGGGAACTTTTAGATGAAACGCTCTATACAAAACAATTTATAGAATAAAAGTAACTGTCACAATGCTCTGAAATACGCGGGGGAGGGTGACGCGTACGCCGCAGCGCACAGCGACCGACAACTGCGAACGAGCAACCATCGAACAGCGCGTAAACACGCCGAATGCTCGTCTCCGGAGTTGCCTCAATCACCAATCACTCTTCTTACTCAATCGCAGTTGCTCTTTGTAGATTGTGTTTAGCAGAAACGCATGATTCCTGGAAAATAATCAAGAGTTATTATGGTTTCTGAACAGCTGAAAGTATTGAGTGAGCAAATTTAATGTCCGACCGAACAATTCCTAAAGATTCTGATGAGTCACATTATTTACAAAAGTCAATACAGTCCCTATCACTTAAGGTTTCTGCTGGAAATTTCTCGAAGCGAGAATTCCTGGGAAAACTGGCCTTACGCGAGAAAAGAAAGTGTCGAGATCTCGAGAAATGTAAAATTATAATAAACGTTTTTGTGTTGAATTTCGTTGAGCGTTCTCTATTCCTTAGAGACTCTGCGCCCTAAGGGATAAAGAAGATGAGTACTATGGGGCTGATATAAACAAATTATTGTTAAAAGCACTAAAAACAAATAAAAAAAAACAGGTAAAGATTCCTGTATTACTAACAAAAATTTACGATTTTAAAAAGAAATAATACATCTGTTCGGAATAATCGCGTCAAATTGTTACAATATCTCATGTACCCCCATACATTGAGATATATTATATATAGGCAGGGATGTAGGAATAAATACCTAATGTTTGCGAGAAGACATAACATGGAGTGGTTGAACCGATCTTTCGGGAACTCTGAAAAATTCCCGGGGATACCGGGATTTCAAAAATATTTCCTAGTAGTGATATAGTTAGTAACTTTTGACATAAATTGCAACATGCACCTTATTAACGAGAGAGACGCACCTTATTAAAAATCCGAAAAAACATTTTCAAATCAAAATCACTTCCAAAAAAATTTTTTTTTATTTTTTCTGGGTATTTAATAAAAAAGTATACGTACTTCTATGTCTTCTCCTGTGCAAATTGTATTCATCGCGGTAGTGGAATGTGACCGCGCAGATTTTACATTTATATACATTATTTCTGCGGCTGTTTTTCAACCTTTTAGGCAGTCCGCAGACTTCTGAAAATATGACAGAATTAGACATGGGGTAATCTTTGATACAATCATCAGTTATATAAGGTGTTTCCACACTATGGATATGGATATAAATTCCTTGGATTCAATACCGCGCCGGGCCGTCCGTCTTGTGGGAGACCCGAAACTCACTGATGGCCTGGAGTCTCTGAGCCACAGACGATTTATAGGGTCACTCAGTCTATTCTACAGGTCGTCACGGACGCTGCTCGGAAGAACTTGCATCCATTATTCCTTGACATCCAAGTTGGAGTCGTAGCACTCGTCGCAGAAAAACGTCAGCCGACAACAGCTGATTATTTGAGGTCATCGACTCCCATGGCTTCACCTTTATTTAAAAGTATAATAAGCCCATTCCGATTTTCAAAGAGCGTGTATTTCAATGCCACACGTGGTCGCTCCACTGTTACAAAATCGAAACGCAATGTTTCGGTCACCTTTCGGTACCGTTCCGATTTTGGAACAGCGAGACTTGAGCCGTTAAATGAAGGCATAATCAGCGATTTGCCTTCATTCGCTCTCACTCACTCAATGACGGTGCCAGGTGCGTTACGATGCCGAAGTGTGCAGTTTTGTGAAACAAAACATAATCTCAACAACTCACGTTCACTCACCCAAAACCTTGCTCGATTTCAACCAATCACAAAGCGTTGGGTAATGAACCCGACATGGCTATTGGTTTATGGGTTAATAAAAATATCGGCGAGTATTTTTGTATGAGTTAGTGTGTCGAGTCGTCTCCGGTAGACCCTCCTAAGGTCAAATTTTAAATTGCCACAGACTTTTTTTAGAGGAATAAAAATGTACACATATTCAGACATACACACACAACTCCAGCAGTAGTAACTTTTTAGGTCCCAGCAGTGGAAATGAACGGCACAGCTTATTCTACAGTTTCAACAAAAAATATTCACCTGATGTAGTTTCATCTTCAACATAACTAGTTTCATTCTCTTTAGTAGAATCTATGTCGGTGTCCACGAAACTGGTCTCGTCGATTCTGGGTGTTCTGATGTTGATTTTGGGAGTACCGGTCTTGTTCGTTTCAGGAGTACTGGTCTTGTTGATTTCAGGAGTATTGGTCTTGTTGATTTTGTGAGTGCTGACCTCATGGATGTGGGGTGAATTAGTTCCGGTTACATAGTCGTGAGAATCCCATTTATTAATATTCGGAGATTCTCTTCCATTGACATCGACAACAACATTTCCACTGCAGTGGGTAAAATAATCTTTGTTTATTTCAACAGAATCACCTACGTTGATCTTTTCTGAATTACCTTTTTCATTTTGCCACCAACCACATTTTCTGGTTTTGGCAGATTGAAGTAGATTTATTTCAGAAGTAAGAACTTCTTTATCGTGGCCAATTACTTCATCCACTCTGTCAGAAATGTTGCCTTTATGAGGACTTGTATTCAGATTACAATCATTCTTATTTGTAAACCCATCTTCTTTAGATGTTAAACTTTTGTCAGAATTGTTCCCTACATCTTCGAGACAATCTTTTTCCATTTTGACATATGTGTTGGTTTCTACAGAACTGATATCTGTTGTATTGGAAGAAATAATGTATATAGTATTGTCATTTATATTTCCAGTTTCTTTTTCACTAATGTCATTAGGATCTAATTCAGTGTCTTCGTTTATTTCAAAAGTTTTAGAAGTGCTTCCCTCTGTTTGTGATTCTGGATTATTGGAATCAAATTCATTGCTTTCTGTAGTGGCGTCTTTGTTTATTTCAAAACAATAGTCACTTTCTGTTTTACACTTTTTCATAGTTTTTTGCCTTTTGTTGCCTTCTATTCTTATATTTTCTTCTAGACAATCATCTTCTTTGGTCTCTGTAGAATCAGTTCTAGAAATATATTTTTCAGTTGAACCTAATTCCTCACATTTAATTGAATCATCTTTGCGGTTTTTTCTAGAATGTGCCTTCTTGGTTTTAAATACTTTGTCTATGGGTGAACCAACGTGTCTTGGAGCATACATTTTATTTTTCTTACTTTTGGAAGAAGCTTTTTTCTCAACTTTAGGTTCATCCTCTTCATTTGTGTCGATTGAATCATTTTTGGCAGTGTTAGGAGAAACAGATTTCCTGTGTTTGATAGCTGCTTCTTTCTTAAAGTAACCTAACTTGGTTTTGAAAACACCCGAGATAATTTTACGCGTTAACTGCGAACACCAAAATATTTCAAAAATATAAATGAGTATCTTTGTTTCTGCAAGGCAGTAATGATGTGAAATATATATATGAGAAATAATCATGTTTTCTTTCACAAGAACTCAACAAATCCATAGTAAGTAACAAATAAGTAATATATAAAATAACAAATCATAAGTGAAGCCATAAAAAAGTACATACATACCACACGCTGTATCCCAACAATTGGGGTAAGCGGAGGAATCGGTGTTGCGCTGCAAGAACTAAGGTAAATTACAGCCCACCGACCACCACTTTTCGCAAAGTATTCTGACAAGATAACTATCAAGCAGCAAGTAAGGCACGAAGCGAAACCCACCTGCTGCGTGACTCGGTGGAAGGACCGTGCCAAGGTGAGAGGTGGCTAGCCTGTCGCCCTTAAGCACGGCACCTTCTCCTTATCCCTTCGTCTCCTTTTACGACATGCACGGGGAGAGATACAGTGGTGGTGACTATACATTTTAACATTATAATTTTGTATGTAATTTTCAAACACATCTGATAAAGGTTCTAAAGCTGCTCATTGAGATGGACACTTCAATGTATTTTTGTATAAACCCAATACTTATCATTATATAAAATATGACCAATTTTGTAGGCAGTTTTGGCAGTGAGAGAAAAATACTACCTAGATTGTTCTCACTCCAAATGACATAGGCAATGCCACGGTGAAGTTCCGCTGTACGTCTTTATACACCCAGTATGCTTACCTAAATACTACTCATACATGTAGAGCAACATTTAAAGTAAAAATACTTACTTATTTTCATGAATGTCCATATGAGCTTTCAAAGTGCCCGACTGACTAAAACGCTTATCGCAAATGTCACATTGAAAAGGTTTCTCTCCCGTATGTATGCGAACGTGTTTGGTCAAGTCACCCTTCATGGAGAAAGCCTTGGAGCAGACAGGACAGATGTGGTTTTTGTTGTGCCCTCGACGGTGGAGGTATAGAGCTTTGGCGGTATGGCATATCTTCCGACACAACTGAAAAAAATTATAAAAAAATTGTTTAACCTCTCACGCGTCGGCCCCCAGCGCCCACTTTCTCCGTAAGGCGTCGGCCCTTTCGCGCGCGCGACCTGTTAGGAAAGGGTTACGGGAAATACACTTTTTGGAAAAAACTAATTTCAACATGTCCTGTAGTAAATTTATCATGGTTTTAATTGTTACATTTCTTACAAATTTACCTATACCTTACACTTTGTTTTGATTCCAAATTGTGAGTTGAACATTGCACGAAAATTGCATTTCACAAATATAGTGAGGTTATGTTTTTTTTATTTCACACACTCGCAAATAGGTAAAAAACCTCCAATAATAACACATTCACTTCAGAAATGTTGTATTCTTTCGAATTTATACACAAACACAACAAACTAATAGCCGCGTACTGACTGAGCGCGGCTGACGCGCGAGGCAGCCGCGCTTAGTCAGTACGCGCCTCGCCCGAGACAAGCGCACGCGCGGCCTCGGGCGAGCGTTGCCGCGCACACTCAAGACGGACGTTGTGTGCCTCGCTCGTTCGCGACATGGATAAGGAGCTGTGCTTAAAACTTATTTGAATTATGGCTCGGCTTTCCGCGCGACAATTGGTTTTGTAGCGAGGAAAGCCGCCTCGCGCGCCAAATCTTCGCGCGGCATACGGCCGAGGCAGCCTCGCCGTATGTCGCGGTCAGTCAGTATGCGGCTAATATCTAATAAAAACACAAAAAATCATGTTTATTTGCGACTGTGGTGCGCCGAATTTGCGCGCGAACATGTGTGCCACCAAGACTAGAATTCAACTGAAAAATCTATCTGTAAATGTTTTGCTCTAGGCTGGCGACAAAGTGAATCAGGTCGAGAAGGGCATATCTTCACGTTTATTTAGAAGTATAATTAAGCTTTATCCCCATATTCAAAGAGTGTGTATTTTAATGCCGAAAGACGGCCGCTCCGCCGTGGCCTATCGCACCTTGCGCATTTTTTTCGCCAGGTCACAGTGCGGTCCACCGGCGCTTGAGTCGTTGAGAGTGCGGCCGCACTACGCGGCAGCGGCTAACACTAACGACTGTATTTCAACTCCCAAACTTAGTGCTCGGAACTTGCGACTTTTTGGTTTGTTTTGGTTTTATGGTGGTGTTGGAATGTGGTACGTGTGAGTTAAGCCTGAGGCCGCCGTCTACGCTGCAGACAAATTAGAAAAATAAACTCACTTCGCACACAAAGTCGTCTTCTTCTTTTTTTGGTTTCTTGAACACGTCATCGTCCGAGCTCTTTACTTTTACTTTAACGTTCTTTTCATCCTGAAAGAGAAAATACAAAATATGAATAAACGGTTTGGCTTCCGGAAGGCCCACGCAGGTGTTATATAAGCCCGTCTGATGGATGTGGTTGAAAAATATTTGGCTAGTGTAAGGAGAAAAAAAAAAATTTTCGAAAAAAATCAAAAGGACCTGGATGGGTGACCGTCCGCTCGACCGTTGGAGGCTGACTGTAGTTCGGATTCCACGTAAAACTGTAGGTCCCTTCCTTTTGTTCCTTACTAGGTGGTAGGGTTCATCTCGCCCGGGTTGGTACCACCGCACTGAATGAAACGTCGGTCGAAACGGCTAGATGTAAATAGTTCGTGTTTTCCGTCCAGTTCAGTGTAGCCGAAATGAAATGAAGGGAAGCACTGACGCGGCACCTAGTTCACCCGGTGTTAGGAGTTGGCTACATCACCTACAACGTACTGTGTGGGATCGGTACTTAATAAGAATAGTCCCACTGCATCTCTCCCCGTGCATGTCGTAAAAGGCGACTAAGGGATAAGCGGCCTGCAGACACCCCGGTCGACTTGTGGCTTCCATGGAAGACATAGGCTGGCTGGGGTAGCTGGAGACTGCGGGGTTTTGCACGAAGGTCCCCAACCAAGCGGGATTAGTTTGCAGGCCTAGAGCCAACCCCAAACCAAAACAACAACAACAACATCACCTACAACATCACGGAGGTTGTAGGTGATGTAGCCAACCGTGTCAGTTTCCATAAAAAAAAATAATACCTCAGATTCAGCGTAGGATACATCGCAGGCTGCAGTTCTGGTTCTCTTTGCTCTCGAAGGTGCACGCTCCGATGGTGACTGTAATTAAATGAAACAGTCTTAGGGCCAATTTTTCAATAGTCGGTTATCTATCAGTAGTTATTCGGTTATATCGCGTCAGCTGTATCAGAAATGTCACTTTTAACGGGGAGTTAAATGTTAACCGAGACTGCTTAAAGGTACATACATAGGTAGGTGTCGAACTTAGCTTGAAATGGCTTCACCGAACATATCCGGGCCCATTGCCGAGGGTGTTCTTTATTCTTTAATCTTTATTCATCATTCGTATGGTAGTATACTACGCTTGAATTTGTCCTGTTTAGTTTTTACAATCCGGTTCGATTACACCCACAAAGAAGAGCCGGAAAGAAACTTCGCAGGGTTCTTTTTTCACGTCTTCGATTACAATACATTGTGACTAGCTACACAATAGACACCGCTTACAGTGTTAAGATGCAGTTCGAGGTGTTAAGGTGTCAATCGAGGTCGGGACTAGCGAGTGGCCACTCTAAATTTCCCGCGCATGCTTCACGTTTCGGCTCGCATCAAGCCCTCGTCAGTTAGTCTGCGTTGACTAGGACGCAGGAAGCCACCAGTCCCGCTCTCGACCTCCCTCTCTCTACCTATCCATATTCTGTAGGATGCTTCCAGTGACGCTTTCAAAGCTCTCTCCATATATAAGCTTAGCGTCGATCTTGGCAGCCCTAGATTCTTGAAGAGACTGTAGAGCGACTTCGCTGGTAGTTCTCTGGCTCCGACTTCTACAGCGAAGAGATCAGTCTTGAATCCGTTTCTCACAATCCGGTCTACTAAGTTGCAGTACTTGTTAAGTTTGATGTTCTGGTCCTTCGGTATGTTACTTTCCCATGGAACTGTAAGTTCATCAAGTGCTTTGTCGCTTTTGAGAATATGAGTATATCCGGTCTTAATGCTGTGGTACAGATTTCCAAAGGCATTTGGTAATGCTTCTCATGTGTGTCCATCAACAATTCCCAATCCTTTGCTGCTCCCAAAATTGAAGAAGGTTTAGTCCTATCTTTGGGCAGCTTATTGGCTCCAGGTTTCCCAAAGTTGACCTTCTGGAAGCCGCTACTGGTTTGCCCTTTCCTGGTCCGTGCAATTGACAGGTTGATGGCCTCTCTGATGATTTGGAGGACTTTATCATGACGGTAGGAATACTGGCCTCGCTCAAGTAGTATTTTGCATCCGCATAACAAATGTTTGGCCGTGCCTACGAACTCCTTACATGACGGGCATTTTGTAGATTTCCCCCATCTAACTAGGTTACTCGGGTCGGGGACAGTAAGCTGGAATGCATTTAAGTAGAACTTAGGCAGCTCAGGGGACCAGTTGTATATTATGGATTTCCACTTCAATGCTAGGTTTAAGGCGTGAAGTTCAGTATTTCTTTATCAGACTTTGCTGTTTCTATACCCAGTCCAGATCTATTGGTGCGTGTACCAACTTGGAATGATTTGCAGAAGTCGAGTCTCGATTCCAGTTCATCTGATAGCGATGTGTTGGGTAAGGCTTGAATAGCGCTATCATTGGAGTCTTTGAGTATACATTGTTTGGCTATTCTCGCCTTTTGATAAAATATCGACGGTTTCTTAATGTTCAGTCCAAAGTTATTGTGAGATCTGTACAGCGTTGACGAGTCAGCTGGGTGAGCCAGTCCAAACCATGACTTCAGGAATCTGGTCACATAAGAGTCTAATTTAGTCAGGTTTTGCTTTGTGAAGTCGTAGACGAGAAATGGCCATGAAAGTTTTGATGTCAGATAGTTATCGTAAATCCATGCCTTTTAGGGGAAGTAACCCACCCAGTAGGGGAAGATTGTCAGTTTGGCGGAGGCTCTCTTCCAAAAGTTGGACAATATCATCAGTAGGATGCTCCTTTCCTCTGCTGGTGATCCTTTTGCCCAAGAAATTAAAACTTTTAAGTTTAAGGGCTTAAAAAAATTTTAAGTTTAGGGCTTCAGCCGTATTCGCAAATGTCAGCTCCATGGTGACTTTCAAGTTGATAGAGTTCAGGAATTAATTAAACATCCCTCAAAGTGAGAGAACTTTTAAAGAATTTTACAACTTCTTGACAGTGCGCCCAGTGCATAATGTATAACACATACCAAGTTCATCCCATCTGTGTGTAAACTGATGACTAAATCTTTTCTCAGGTCGACGTTCCGCCCACACTCCATGAGAACATGGCAAAACTCCTTAGCTTTCGAGAAAAACCTCTTTGACAGACGGACAGACATCGGAGTGATCTTATAATGGTTTTTCCTTTTAAGGTACGGAACCATAAAAATGAATAAAAACAGACATTTTAAACATAAGCTCACCTTCTCATCTCCGCTCTCAAATATGTCGACGCGAACCCTAATTCTCTGGCCCTGCTGAATTTCCTGAAAAAACAAAATAAAGACAAAATACAAGTGACCTGTGGTTCGGACGTGTTGGAAGAATGTATGAAAGATATTTATGTAGCGAATATCAGACAGTTGAGAAAGGTCACCCTAACTAGACGTACGTACCTGGACCAGATCGGGCATGTGCTCAAAAAGAGTCAAATGCATAGTAGATCACACAGTCTTTGAATTTAGGGATAAGTGCTAAAAGTGCAAACGGATTAAAAACCAAGTTAGATAAACACATAAAAAAAACAATTTAACTAATAGAATGGGAATAGCTTAAAAAAATTTCATTAAAATATAAACAAGCGCACTCCGGAGAAAAAAAAACAAATGTGATATGCACGCATCAGCTTCAAGCTATTAGTGCTATAAATAATAATAATACGGTCATGTCACACTCTATTGGGACCGGTCCATTATCACAGACAGGACTATTCTCGCGAACAGACCTGATATTGTGATAGTGGACCGGGAGGCAAGACGCGCAACGCTCGTCGATATCGCCGTGCCGCATGATGGTAACCTCGTCAGTAAGGAAGCAGAGAAGATGTTAAAGTATCTGGATCTACAGCACGAAGTTACCAAAATGTGGCCCGTCGACTCGACGATCGTTGTGCCCATAGTCGTTTCGGCGCATGGGCTGATAGCGAAGAGCCTCGACGACCACCTTGAGAGGCTCTCGCTGAGTGGTTGGGTCAAGGGCCAGATCCAGAAGGCAGCCCTGCTCGACACTGCACGCATCGTCCGGAGGTTCCTCTCTTTGGGACCCGACCATCGGTAGCTTGGGCTCGCCCCGCCGCCGGTGGTGGAAACTCCATTTGTTTTTGTATTAATTTTAGATTTTAAGTTTGTAAATATTATGTAAAATTAATATAAAAAAAAATGTGTAAATAAATGGATAATAATAATAATAGAGGTGATTCTGAAAACAGATTGAGTCTGTCAGTTCTTAAGTCTCTCAATAGCTTCTGCCTCAGTTCTCGGTTCCGGGCGCATTCCAACAGTATATGGAGTAGGTCCTCTTCTATCCCACATGTGTTGCAGTGACCACTTTCTGCACTGACCACCTACCCGAAATAAAAAAGAACTGTTATAATATGTGGAAACAATATTTCGATAAGAGATCAGTGCAGAAAGGTATATGGTACAGAACAATGCAGTGTGAACCGTTAAAAATTCCCTGGTTTGCCATGAGCAACAGACCAAGAACAGAAATTGTAATGGGCCTGAGACAACGATCCGGGCACATTCCAACCAATTGGATAATGTACCTTAACCCTTCCATACATACATAACTCACGCTTTTGTATCCCGACAATCAGGGTAAGCAGAGTAATCGGTGTTGTGCTATAAGTTCATAAGTTCATACATACATACACATACATAACGTCACGCTTGCCTAGTAAGGTAAGAGATAATTTGATGATTATTATACCTCACTGTTGTCACTGTTGTTCGACTGGTCGCACTTGGACGTGACTTCACGAACTTTAGAAACTGTTTGCACTGAAGACTTCGTCACTAATTCCGTCGCGGTGGGCTGCTGCTCCTGCAATTTCGGTTCAATGTTATATTGCATAATAGAATTTTTTTTTATGGAAATTGACACGGTTGGCTACATCACCTACAACATCCGTGATGCCAGCCCATAACACCGGGTGAACTCGGTGCCACGTCAGTGCTTCCCTTCGGTCGTGCCAGCTACACTGAACTGGACGGAAAACACAAACTATTTACATAGCCGTTTCGACCGACCTTTCATTCAGTGCGGTGGTACCAACCCGGGCGGGATAAACCCTACCACCTAGTAATATAAGAAGGGAGTCATATCCCTTAGTCGCCTTTTACGACATACACAGGGAGAGATGCAGTGGGGCTATTCTTTTAAAGTACCGGCCCCACACGCCATCTACCGAATAGATTATGAAGCATTTTAACTAATCATAACATTTAACTAACATGAAGCATTACATAACACGCATCTAGATGGCGTGAGTGGCGCCAGTCATGCCATGACATGGCGATACGGAACCCTCGGTGCGCGAGTTCGACTCGCACTTGGCCGGTTTTTTTTTTAAATATGCAACCAGATCTGGTGCTCTGGAAGTCAACAAAGTTTGCAAAAAGGTGCAATACCACGGGGGAGACAGCAGGGTGGTCGGTGGGCCCGCCGGCTCGCAGCGTGCGAAGGCGCGCGTCGCTGTGCGTGACCAGCTTGCGGAACGCCGTGCACACCCGGAGACGCTCCACGCACACCTCGCATATAGACTGCGGTAGCTCATCCTCCGGTGAGACCTGCAGTTGCGTTTTACACTTAGAATAGAATAGAATAGAAACTCTTTATTGCACACAATGGAAAGAAGAACAGTACACGAGTAGAAGGAAAGAAAATACAGAGGAGTAATTGCGCAAAGGTGGACTTAACACTGCAAGTGATTTCTTCCAGTCAACCTATCCCGTTGATATTATATGAAACCTAACACGGTTGGCTATAACCCAATTTTTATAACTGTGCACTTCGAGCTGTCAAAGTTGTTAGGTTGGCAGGACTGAATTCATCCCCCGCTTACTTCCTCACCTCTCCGCCGACGCCTATCAGTACACACCCTTGCTGTGTATGTGTGTGTACTGATAGGCGTCGGCGTAGAGGTGAGGAAGCGGGCGGTGAATTCAGTCCTGCCAACCTAACGACTTTGACAGCTCGAAGTGCACAGATGAAAAAATTGGGTTATAAATCACCAATCATTTAAAAAAACATGTTTTGTCATGAAATACAAATTTCCGCAAAAAAAAATTACATCGCTAGAATCGTAAAAGCCTAAACTACACGCCTATCATACCAGTTAATTGAAAGAAAGTTGTTCTCTTTGGAAACCCCAGCCCGCCGCCAGTATCATCAACTAAACGCAAAGATAAGCAAACATTTCTTGAAACTGTGGAAGATGTTACCTGAATCCCAGCGCACTCGGCGATGTCCCGCGAATAGTCGGCGTTGGAAAATATATCATGGCGTCCGATGCGTTCCAGGCACAGGCGGCACATGTCGTATAGAAGATCGAGGATGTTCTCGAACGACATTGTGGCTTAGGTGTGATGGGGCGCATGGATGGGAGTTTCGGGTTCGGGACGCAGGGAGGTGTGAAAATACTACACGCACGAAAGTGGAAAGAACACTCAAACCTCAGAGTACAGAACAATCCAAAGAAAACAATCTCTCAAACCGACAGAATGGAAAAGAAAGCGACATGCCATGCCGCATGCATGCGAAAGGGATGCGCGATTGCGCGCGAAATTTCACGCACGCGGCACAGCACGCGCCGCCCCGCTTCTCTGCTGTTTTTAGTTTTTAGTGACATCTACTAACCTAACAGTGAAAAAGTGACAGCCAGACAGCCAGCTGTTGTGTTGTTTTGTAATTCTACGAGCCCGTCAATAAAAGATCAGGGCGACAGTCACGTGACTACTCTGGTGGTTAGTAGTCAGTCACAGAGCATCAAAGGCGCGCGCGTAGGTATTTGATGCTCTGTGGTTAGTTAGAGTAGTCACGTGGTAATTTACTATTACTGTACTGGTATAATATAGTTTAAAATACCTACTTTAAAGTAAAATACTTGGGATCAATCAAGGGCCTACTTCATTCAAAGGGTAAGCCTTGCCATCCAGCGGGGTAATGCAGCAAGTGTTCTAGGAACATTTGAAAATGCCCCTTTTGATAGTTATTTTAATGTTTGTTAGGTAGGTTTATTTCTTTAGTTATTAGTATTACTTTTTTGTTATTTATTAAATAAATGTATATTTTTAACTATTAAATTTTTTTTTTTTTTTTTTTATGTAATCCGGTATGGTTGGCTGAGTCGGAGAGGCCAAAGCACATGCTCTAACCAGCCAATATCACCTCCGAGAAGGTAGGTGCCATACCGGAGACTTCCCTGGATTGCTGGCTATACTGGACTAGAGGAGAACACAACCGAGGTTGCTTGCGGCCATCTTACATCCATTACGGTGGTACCAACCCAGTTGGCTACAATTTGAGCCTACCACCTAGTAAGGGGCAAGGGAAGGGACCCTCTTGTTACATCTCTTGGGATAATAAAAATATTATGTGGTTAAAAATAAATAATCATAATATCCTATTTTTAATACCCTATCAAGGCTTCACAAAAAATTACTTTATATAGGAACTTTACGGTCGTGGGATATGAAATAAAACCATTATACGCTCTAGCCTACACTCGTAGTGGTTATATTATTATTATCTTTCTACACTCTACCATCCACTCTACCACATAAATTATTAACATTGTTATTTTGGCCATTATGTTTTTTGACGTGAATTTGATGAAACGTCTTTATCCTGCTGCCATGCCGGAGGTTTTTTACAAAAAGTTGCGTTACGAAAATTATGTACGTTTGGCGACTTAGATCTCGAAAACTATAAGAGTTACAGGAATGTGAGGCATATCGTCATAACGGTAGTTCTTCCGACTTGCTAAGACGACATACTCGAGCGTCGTATGTCAAGCCCAAAGAATATAGTCAAGCCCTTCTTTAAATATGGCCCTTAGAAAAAAGGTTTCGAAAATCAATAAGTGCTTTTAACTCCCGAACTACTGATTAGATCGACTTGCAATTTGTTTCTTTTCGTAGAAAAAAATAGTTTTTTTTAAATAGTTGTTTTTTTTTCAAAATCAGTTCAGCCGCTTCAGAATAAAAATGGAAAAAGTGTTTGAGAGGGCATATCTCAGAAACTACTGATCCACGACTACTCATTAGCTGGAGAAAATGATAGGCCTCGACAAAGTTGTTTTTTGTCGAAAACTACTGCTCCGTAATTACTCGTGTGGTGGGTGGGACAAGCAAGGGTAGGTATCGATGAGATCGTAGCTTTGACCCTGAATCGAAGGCCGAGTTAAAAGATGAACTATAGTGAAAGAATTGTTTGCCGGAAATGCGTAGATTCGGAGATTTTTTTTTTTTAAATATTTTTCATACAAAATTAATTTTCCATTTTCGATAAGAAGTTAGAGTTTTCATACAAATAATTCATTTAGGATCTAATGTTCTGCACAAACGTGGGAATGAAAGGCGCGCGAAAAACTTTATTTACTTTTTTGTCTCGGAAAAACATGAGGATTGCGCTGGCGAAATTAATGTATGGCCGTTACAACACTCTGTATACTAGCAGCTTCGTGTACTTTCAACTTTGTATGTTGAGTGCTCTTGATACTCAACTTTATATTTTATTATATTGTTATTTTCTTACAGGTTAAAAATTTAAAATATTTTTTCACTTAAGTGCGATAAATGTTTTTTTTTTGTTCATTCGATTGCTGGCTATACTAGATTACAGGAGAAGGAGCAACCCTGCTGTGGGGCAATTTTACACCTGGCCTTTTACCGGCGTTACTCACTCGCCGATGTGAGTATGAGAAGCGATCTCACTCACTCAACCAATCAGAAGGCGTTCGGTGAGGCATCCGGCCCGGCTATTGGTTGAAATATGCGATTAGTTAGCGAGTGAGTTAACGCCGCCGGTAGACGCCAACACCAACATTCAAGCAACGAATTAAAAAGTATCGGGAAGTGGCATACAACGCACCGACTTGAGGCGCGCTATTTGTGAGCATACAGCGCACCCTCTTTCGCGAGCAGTCAGTCCGCCGCACTGCGCCGCTCGGGCAAGTCACGTTTTTGTATCCGTCCGTCCGTAAAAGAGAGAGATAGAATATCATGCATTCGCATACACAAAATATGAGCGTGAAGGATAGCTATACGTTACTCGGTTCGAGACGAGAGCATACGAGAGTCAGTCACTGAGAACATGCAGTGGCGACATGCAGGGTTCTAAACCTATCTTGTAACGCATGACACAAGTCTTTATATGAATATATAGGCGACCACACAAGCCGCGACGTACAAAGTTCAAGTGTACGAATTCTAATTTGGAATGTACAAGCGTTGTCTCCCTTACACGTATCAAATTGCCATTTATGATTTAACCGTCTTACTCTATCGACGTTCTCAGAATAACTTCAATCGCACTATCCCTTTTCCGTTCACGGAGTTTGCATCTGCACGTCTTATTCTAGTTTATGTTACGTGTGTGTGTAAAATTTTAGCTTAGTGTGCATCTGTGAGAGAGATTCTCTTTCTACCTGTAAAATGTAGTATAACGAGGGCCCGTTCAGAAAGTAGAATGTCGTTGCATTCAATATTGTCTTATATATAAATATAACTCATAGCTATACAGCATCGCTTCATCATAGCGAAATATTGAAAACCTTATTCAAATCACTGTAATTCCACCAAACAAGCAACTCAATTGAATGTGCAATGGCAACATTTTTCAGATAAGGACCTGGAATCCATGCAAAAACTTAAAACCCGAACAATTGAAAAAAAACAATCTGTCATCTGCCTGGCCTGGTTGATGACCTTTATTACTTTACTCTTTGCCCGCTACCCGCTACTTGCTGCTGAGGTGTCTTCATGCTGCATTTTCAAACTGCATGCTTATTGCATCAGCTCTAACCGTGGAGGAAAGACGTGAACCACAATTACTGAATATTTAACAGTGTTGTGTTTTACACAGCAAGAAAATGGCGGATTCGGAGCTAAGCAAGCTCACTCTGAGTGAGTTAACCTTTACATTTTTACAAAACAAAATCTTGGGGAATTTCTTTGATTCATAAAATCCATAATGTACGAAATACGACAAATAACCAAGGCAGTCGACATTGCTGAAAAAATTTGCAAGCGGAAGTGGCAGTGGACTGGGTACATCTGTCGCAGACCCGATGTGTGCTCGAATGGAGGCCACGTACAAGCAAACGTCACTTGGGACGCCCCTCGGCTACTTTTTTTTACCTATGTAATCCGGTATGGGTGGCTGAGTCAGGGGGGCCAAAGCATATGCTCCGACCTGCCAATATATCCTATAAGGTAGGTGCCATACCGGAGACTTGTCTTTGGATTGCTGGCTGTACTGGACTGCAGGAGAACACAGCCGAGGCTGTTATGCATTCAGTTTATAGATTTCTTTATTAATAATATATCAAAGAACATTACATTCACTTATAGATATATTATACATAGATATTTGCGGTTACATTATTCTAATATTATTTATTGCTCTATTCTTACTTATAGTGATATATAGTACGTACTTATTATTATTATATTTATAGACAGACGACGGACGGACATATACTTGTATTTACCTAATTTTGGGAATTTAGAAAATATAATTTGGCAGCCCTTTTAAACATTTTATTGGATGTTACATTTTTAATTTCATTCGGAAGAGCGTTATAGATTTGTACTCCTTCAAATGTAATAATTTTCTTTCCATAATTAGTTCGGGCTGTAGGTATCCGTATATTACGCGCGCTTCTTGTAAAATAGGTGTGTATCTCATCATTTGCATTTAGCGTGAGTTCAGTGTGAATTTCCTTGTTCAAGATTTTCGAGAAGATTTTTCTAATATGCAGGCACGTGTGAAATTTGTAGATCAAGGAAATTTTCATAAGTTTTGTCTCCTTATAAAGAGTGTTCGTGTGCGTAAGCCGGTCTAGTTTGAATAACGTCTTCACGAGTTTATTCTGTGCGACTTGTAAGTCGTGTAATATAGTGGTGCCCGCACTCCCCCACACGCTGACGAGGTACTGCAAGTGTGGTTGCACTAGCGAATTGTAGATGGTGTACCTCGTCTGCGCGGCTCATGCAAATTTTTTCTTTTAATTTTATCCACTTGTTTTTAATGATATAGAAGAGAAGAAAAGAAGATAGATAAGCATAAAATCCTAGATTGAACAATCATCATCATCATCAGCGGGTTGCTGTCCACTGCTGGACATACGCTTCTCTAATTTTTCTCTAATTCTCCCGGCACCCGGCAGCATGGATTCGCAAAACATTCGCACAATGTTTGCATTTCACGCCGAATTTACACCTAGGTACCTTGTCGGAGGTGAGACTGGCTGGTCGGAGCATGTGCTTTGGCCCCTCCGACTCGGCCAACTAAACTGGATTGCATAAAAAAAAATCTATCGTCGTGGGTGCTCCGCACCGCTCGTGGGTGCTGGAGCCCCCGAGCACCCACGGAGTCGGCGCCTATGTGTGGATTAGGAGACTAGGTACTACATTGATCGCAAATTGCTGGTATGCTTATTGTGTAGGCCGAGATGATACATACATTTTAATGAAAGAATTATTTGCCGGAGACAGGAATTTTCGGAGAAAAAAAATTAATACCCATAATACATCATTCATACAAAATTTAAAAAACAAATTTTGTTAAGGCACCAAAACCTTGATTTTTAATATAAATCTAAGTAAACACAAGGGAAGTGGTATGGGTGAATGTTTCAATGGTGGTTTAAAAAAAAAATTAACCCTAACCTAATGTTGAGGCGGTGCATGTCGTTTTTGCATAAATTCCTAGGTAATCGAAATAATTGTTTTGATGCATTTAAAAAAAAAATCGAAATTTAATTTTGTATGAAAAATATTTTTTTCAAAAATTCTTTTCTCTGAAACTACACATTTCCGGCAAACAATTCTTTCACTATAATTTAATCTCTCAATTCGGCCTACACAATAAGCATACCAGCAATTTGCGATCAATGTAGTACTTAGTCTTCTAATCCACACCCGAGATAATATGTTTTCCTAAAAAAAAATATATGATGCAAATTCAGCATCGTTGTTCTTCGAGACATATTCAATGCTGACGAGTTTTGGGTTGTTCTTCAAACTGATGCCAGACAAATCGTTCGTATTGATGGTTGCGAAGAATAAAATTTACATACATACATACATATCACACACGCTGAATCCCGACAATCGGGGTAAGCAGAGCAATCGGTGTTGTGCTGCAAGAACTCTGCTAAATTACAGCACAACACCGACCACCACGTTTCGCAAAATATTCGAACAAGACATCGATCGATCAAGCAGCAAGTAAGGCACGAAGAACCACCTGCTGCATGACTTGGTGGAAGTACTGTGCCAAGGTGAGAGGTGGCGAGCCTGTCGCCCTTTAGCACGGTATCTTGTCCTTATCCTTTAGTCGCCTTTTACGACATGCACGGGGAGAGATGCAGTGGGGCTATTCTTTTTAAGTACCGGCCCCACACAGTATAAATAAAATTTAATAAACAGATTTTAAAGTGTGTACTTTGTATTTTAACTTTTCCCGCTTATGACGATTTTTGCATGTGACCAGAACGAAGTCACACAGCTATCACTATTTTAGGCCTTCGTAAATTGCACGCCTGGAACTAGGGTACCTGTGGAGGTTCCCATTGCAAGGTTTGATGATGATGTATTGTATTGCATTATTGTATCGTTAATTGATCATTCATATTGCAGTTAGACTGCACTCGAACTTGTCACATTTTGTTCTATCCGCTTCGATTACACCCACGAAGAAGAACCGACACGAAACTTTGCAGGGTATTTTTTTTTTCATCATATTACAAGTACTTTAGTTACTAGCCACATAATAACATTGCTTACGGTCTATCGAAAACACAACTTGAGAGCAAGATTTACAATTTTGCTGAGAGTTCTGACTACAAAGACTTATTAATTAAGTGTATCAGGTGTAAAGAGCCTGAGAGATGAAAGACGGTGTGTTGCGTCTCGAGACTCACTAATCAGTGCGACATTCCACTCTTTCTATTTTTCACTAAGTTTTCATCTGTTTTTTTCCTTGTTTCGATTTGGTTGCGGTTAGAACTTGCAGATAGAAGTGAATAGTGCCTTGGTATGGTTTCTCCCGGTAAATATAAAGGGTTTTCCAATAGGGACGGCTCGATGTTCAAAAGGAATAAAACAAGCTGTGTGTGAGGTATTAACGAATTTCTTTTCTTGTTTGAAAGGCCCATGTATGCCATTTATGTGTGGAATATGACATCATTCAAATGTCCGCCGCGGCTTCTCACGGTGGCACGGAAAAATAAAAAAAATACGGACCAATGACGCCACCGGCCCCAAATCCACACCAAACAGTAACTTTTTGTGGATGCATTGCCACTTGGTGAACCTCATTTGGGTTGGCCTCATCCCATATACGGCAATTTTGCTTGTTAACATAGCCATTCATCCAAAAATGTGCCTCGTCGCTAAAAATGATTTTTCGGCCAAAATTCAGGTCCTCTTCCAAACGCTCCGAAGCCCAGGCTGCGAACAAACGGCGTTGTCTATGGTCATAAGGGTTGAGCTGCTCAATCGTGTAACTTGACATGATGATTTGGCATCAGTTACTGATTAATGAACAGCTGATTTGACAGTTGCCGCCAAAACAACATGGCAGCCACAGCTTGTCAACATCGACCCGTCCCTATTGAAAAACCCATTACATACATACAACCTCACGTCAGTCCAGTCCAGTTCAGTGTAGCCTTAATGAAATGAAGGTAGCCAACCGTGTCAGTTTCCATAAAAAAAAAATTTCGGTAATTTTTTTTGAAGTTTTCATCTGGCCCCTCCCGAAGTCAATGGACGTACACGATTTGGGGGACGGCCAGCCCTTCAGAAGCCAAGATGTTAAGGTCGCTATAGGATTAGCATAGTCGGAACTAGGGTTTTCGCGTACCCGGTGTTTTTTCATACCCGGGTATCGGGTATTTTTTTAATATATACCCGGGTATACCCGAGTACCCGGGTATTGCATTATGTATAGCTATATACGAGAAAAACTGTTGCAAGAAGAGGATCTAACGCTGGAAAAGGCTATGAAAATTGCAAAAAGTGTGGAGATATAAAAAAAACGAAATCAATCAGCCAGAAAGAATGGAGAAGAATCAACAATTTATATTTTAAAATCAAAAGGAATAGATGCTCTATCCCTTTCCCTCTTCGACTGTTAAAGACAACAAATTTTAAGCAAAATACAAAACACGGAAACGGAGATAAATCAGCTATATAACCAAAGACTGTGAATGAATGTGAATGAAACTGCTGCAAATTTTTTATTTTTTTATTTTGTATGTATAGATTTAATTGTTTTTGTTTAATATCAATTATGATATGAGGGGCATGTAGTAATTTATCTGCAGAAGAAAAAAACTAATACAAACAACATTACCTCAATTCACCGGCCGTCCATGGCCACAGAGTAAATAATCACTAAGTTTATCTATGGCTGACACAGGCAACCAGTGTTGCCAACTCGGCTATTACAAAATATGGTACTATGGTGTTAAAAAATGGTGATAAAAAATGCTAACTTTATTTTCGAAGTGCCAAAAAATGATACCCGGGGTCCCGGGTATTCTGGGAAATTTTACCCGGGTACGAAGTCACCTGTAAACCCGGGTATACCCGGTCCCGGGTACCCGGGTAGAAATACCCTAGTCGGAACCGGCTAATCCCCAAAACCAAAAATAAAAAAATGTTACAGGCTGATAACTGTAAGCGGGCCAAGGTACACAAGTACTCAAGATTAAAACCCTCGAGTGTTTCCTAGTAATCATTGTAGGGGCTGATAAGGTGTAAGCAGTCAAGATACATAAGCAGTGTTTCCTAGTATTCATTGAACCCGCTGATAACTGTAAGCGATAACTGTTATTGTTATTGCAAAACAAAACCAAGAAATACAAGTGTAGACTGAATTTGAGGATGAATTTAGTGCTCTGATGGAATGTGAGCAGAATGGAAGGAGAATTTGTATGTTTTATAATTTTTTTTTATTTAATCCGGTATGGGTGGCTGAGTCCGAGGGGCCATAGCACATGCTCCGACCAGCCAATATCACCTCCGAGAAGATAGGTGCCATACCGGAAACTTCCCTGGATTGCTGGCTATACTGGACTAGAGGAGAACTCAACCGAGGCTGCTATGCGGCCATCTTACATCCAGTACGGTGGTGCCAACCCAGTCGGCTACAATTTGAGCCTTGTAACCTTGTAAAGGGCAAGCGAAGGGACCTACAGTTTTACACCGGTTCCGAACGGTGAAGCAGCAGGTTTAGGTATGCAAGTAAATTTTTTCATCAGAAAAAAGCAGCTCAGCTTTCGCATGAGAAGCCGATGCCCAAACCACTCGGCCGCCCACCACTTAAAACTGTATTTATTATTTTCTTTTAGTTTATTGACAATTTCTGTTGATATGTACATAGGTGTGTATTTTTGTATAAAATTTGGTACCGGTGTAGTACCTAAGACTGAAATAAAAAAATGAATAAAAAATAAAAAAAATGGTCAAGTGTGAGTTTTACTCGCTGTATGAGGGTTCCGTGAATCCGTTGTATCATACCTGTCAAAAAACTATATGCGTCTGTCTTTTGTCCGTCTGCAATGCAGCGTGAATATGTACTAATCTATTCTTAGCAAGTTTCGTGTATGGGGATCTCCCAAATTTTTTATTTCTCATTATTTGTTGGCATATCCACCATAATATATATAATAATAACACCTCTTGTGTGAAAATTTCAACCGGCTACGCTTCAAAAGATAGGACGGACGGACGGACAGACAGACAGGGCTTAATAGGCTTTCGTATGAATACGGAACCCTACTATGAACCAAACATTGCGAAACAAATTGTCTCATATTGTATCGAGGGCTTACTTCAAGAATGCACTATGTCAAAAAAAATCGATTTTGACTTAATTATACAGTTTTGTTCATTATTTCTTGCGCTACATTCTCCAAAAACACACTAAGTCGTACACTGACGAGATCCAAAGATAGCTATAGCATTAAGTCATAATATAACTACTTTGTACAAGCAAAAAGCACTAAATGACATGATTCGAATAGAATGGCACTAAGTTCTGATTATTGTTGAAATTATAGTCAACGTAAATACACTAAGTACAATTTAGTGCCTTACTGTAAATGTTTTTTAGGTTAATCGCAAAATGTAATTCTTCTGAAATGCATTAAGTCTACTTAGTGTTATTTCACAAATACAACTTCGATAATTCATGGTAGAATACTATTCTACAAGAAAGCATTAAGTGACTTAATGCATTTCATGTTGCGGTTTTGGCTTACTCAGACTTAATGAAATCATTTTCAAAAAGACATTATGTCACTTAGTGCATTTACGAAGACGCGATTTTTAGAAACGTCGTCAAAAACTTAGTGCGAAAAGCACTAAGTCGGACTTAATGTATTCTTGGCGATATTACTTGAAGTGGTGGTTGTTAACAACTACACTGGCCGATGCATTAAGTCGACATAAATTAGAATTGTGTGCTTGCAATACTGAACCGTGGATGACACCTCAAACATTCGCTGAGTGAATTTGTTAGTGAGCTGTTGTAATTTGAGGTTATCTAGTTAAAAAAGAATTTTTTTTAGCAAGATGAAGCGTTTTCTCTCTGGTAATCGTAATAGATAGGTGAAGATCAACACAACTAGTTTAGTAGCAGCCACCATTTTAATTCACTGAAAAATTATAATCCCGTAAAACTGTCTTTTTAATCAACGATGCAATTAGAGAAGCTTTAGAGGTTCGCCTGCATAGATATTACCTCCAAGGATATTACGGATTGTATGCGGTACACCCACGACCACCATTGAAGCCATACTCTGTCTGTCAACGCTGGACATATGTGTCAAACAGGAGGCAGCGGCGTCCGCATTCAGACTCAAGGCACTATGATTATGAAAAGGGGACGAACCGGTAAAGCACACAAGTGTCCTGCACACGGTGTGCAGTGAACTACCCTTATTAATGACCAACCCTCGGCCTATCTAGTGAGACGGAACTAAGAATCTTCACAGACGGGTCAAGGACAAGCAGCTGGACCGGTGCGGGCATTTTCTCATGTGAGCTGAACATTAATAGATCAGTACGACTTGGTGCACACTCAACAGTTTTCCAAATGGAAGTAATCGGGGTGCTACAAGCGGCAACCGCTGGGACTGAGATGGGCGTATGTCATGTACACTGCACTACAACGAAGAGGCTCTAGAACTATACCCATAGGAGCGGAACCCGTGGTAATGTCGTCAGCAAGCATACAGAACACTTGGTTGAACTTGGACTTGGTTGCACGCGTCGACATCACGGAAACACAGGGACAGATGGAAGGGCCTCTCAGAGTGCAGACAATCGAGAGCTGCTCTTCCTAAACCAGACCGAAGGCTGGCTCTGAAGCTTATCAATCTGGCCCGGGCTAAGCTGAGAATACCCGTTGATCTTATGAGAGGCCACTGCTCACTAAATAAATATCTACACACCGTGGTTATTACGAATAGCCCACTGTGCAGGGAATGTTTGGCGACGAATGAAATGACCGAGCATGTTTTGTTGGAGTGCAGTGTGCTTGACAACCAACGAAGGGACATAGTCCGTTCTCCATCTTCCGTTGCAGAGGTCTGCAAACGCCCCAGTCGACTTGTGGCTTTCTTCCATGAAAGCCTTTCTTCCATGACATAGGCTGGCTGGGGTAGCTGGAGATCGCAGGGTTTTGCACGAAGGTCCTCAACCAAGCGGGACTAGTTTGCAGGCCTAGAGCCAACCCCAAACCAAAGCACCAACCACAACTGTCTTTTTCATTAAATTACTATAAGACTTAACGCAGTATTTTTATTTTACTGCAAAATTAACCGTCAAACAAAATACACTAAGTCAGTACCTTCTCCTACACTTTTGAATAAAAAGTGCTATTGTGTGAACATATATTTTTTTCATTAATAACATTTTTAACCTCGATAGATAATAAATCCCGGTACATAATACTGATATGTAAATATAAGTAGAATTTTTTATAAATTTTTTGTAAACTTTAAATCTTGATTATCTCAAAACTACTTTTTCTGACTTAATGCATTCTTGAAGTAAGCCCTCGGTATGATAGATTGACTCGGTGTATTGCATCATACATATTAGGTGCCTTTGGTTTTCCAAGTATCTTATGATAAGCTTATTTGTGTAGTGGGGAATTTATGAGGATGATAAATTTGTTGTTTATTATTTCGGTCCTCCGACTCCTTCAAGTAAGGAAATTATTTTTTACTTTTTAAGGGTCGGCGGTTTTTTTGATTAAAACATCTGTGTGATGGCGACGTTGCTCTTAGCTGTGGCGCTTAGGTGAATGCCATAGGTCCATTCTGGCTTCATGATGCTTTTATATACATACATACATACATAGCGTCACGCCTGTTTCCCGGTGGGGTAGGCAGAGACAACGGATCTCCACATGCCATGATCCTGACACACCTCTGCCGCCTCTTCCACTCCCATAATGTTCTTCATGCATGCTCGTCGGTTACGGGTACTAAGCACTTGCTCCTTTTTGAGCACATGCCCGATCTGGTCCAGGTACGTGCGTCTAGGGCGACCCTTCCCGACTCTTCCACTCACATTTGCTTCATAAATTTCTTTCGTTTAAATGCTTTTATATATGAGCAGTTTTTCTAAGAATTGTATGACTGTGCGTTCTTGAACAGGAAGATTCTGATTCTCCCTGTAGTTCCTCTTCAAATAAAAGACTTTTGGACGATTCCAAGATGTAATCAGGATCAATATTCAAAGTACATGTTGTAATTTTCGTGTCTCGGCCTAAACGGAAAACAATATTTTTCCAAGCTAAAAGTCATAACAAAAATCCTCGCATTCGAAACAATCAACTGTTAAGAGCGCGGTACTACAGCATCAAAATGCGCAATGATATGGCGCATTTTGAATAGTGAAGCGTTCGCTTGTTTTATAGTATTTGTTCAAAATTTTTTAAACCAATTAACATTACACGAATATCCAAATCTGTCAAAAGAAGTAAAATTTTATCTTACATCATCTGCAATAATTAGTATAAACTCAAAATAATGTTTTAGAAAGCTGCAATTTCGAAACAAAGAGAGCATTTCGGAGTATTTAGGACAATTTAGTAGTACGTTTGTGATTTTTTTTTCACATATTAATTGACATAAATAAAAATAAAAATCTGTCACCTACTTTTAAATATGGTCAACTTTTAGGCAGGATTTTTTAATATATATATTTTTGAAATTTGTTGAACAAAAAACCGAGACGAAAATGTGGCAAATTTTGCAAATTGTGCCTCACGCTGTAGTACCGCAGTCTTAACTATTCATATTTGAATAGTATAGATTGGCTCTATGGCAAAAGTATAAAATCTCGCGACTTGCTGTGCCTCACAGGTGAGATGTTCACGTCCGAGAAGCGCGGGAGCGATGAGAGCGGGGACGGGTCGGAGGGCAAGCCGCTCAAGACGATCCTGCAGGCGATGCGGCGCGCGGGCGCCGAGCCCTTCCCCACCATCTATGTCGACGCCAAGGAGGAGGGAAAGCTCTATGAGGTATGACAGCAGGAGCTAATTTTGACATACAAAGAAAGAAAGAAGGAAGGTGTGGATCTAAGCTTACGATGGCTTCACCGAACATATCCGGGCCCATCGGCAGTAGAGGAGGGTATTAATCGAGGCCGGGACTAGCGAGTGGCCACTCTAAATTTCCCGCGCATGCTTCACGTTTCGGCTCGCTTCAAGCCCTCGTCAGCTAGTCTGCGTTGACTAGGACGCGGGGAAACCACCAGTCCCGCTCTCGACCTCCCTCTCTCTACCTATCCATATTCTGTAGGATGCTTCCAGTGACGTTTTCGAAGCTCTCTCCATATATGAGCTTAGCGTCGATCTTGGGAGCCCTAGATTCTTGAAGAGACTGTAGAGCGACTTCGCTGGTAGTCCCCTTGCTCCGACTTCCACAGCGAAGAGATCAGTCTTGAATCCGTTTCTCACAATCCGGTCTACTAAGTTGCAGTACTTGTTAAGTTTGATGTTGTGGTCCTTCGGTATGTTACTTTCCCATGGAACTGTAAGTTCAACAAGTACTACATGCTTTGTCGCTTTTGAGAATATGAGTATATCCGGTCTTAATGCTGTGGTACAGATTTCCGAAGGCATTTGGTAATGCTTCTCATGTGTGTCCATCAACAATTCCCAATCCTTTGCTGCTCCCAAAATTGAAGAAGGTTTAGTCCTATCTTTGGGCAGCTTATTGGCTCCAGGTTTCACAAAGTTGACCTTCTGGAAGCCGCTACTGGTTTGCCCTTTCCTGGTCCGTGCAATTGACAGGTTGATGGCCTCTCTGATGATTTGGAGGACTTTATCATGACGGTAGGAATACTGGCCTCGCTCAAGTAGTATTTTGCATCCGCATAACAAATGTTTGGCCGTGCCTACGAACTCCTTACATGACGGGCATAGTTTATTTGTAGATTTCCCCCATCTAACTAGGTTACTCGGGTCGGGGAGAGTAAGCTGGAATGCATTTAAGTAGAACTTAAGCAGCTCAGGGGACCAGTTGTATATTATGGATTTCCACTTCAATGCAGGAGGGATGCAGAAGTCACCCACTGTTAGCCAATCATTCTGCATTTCTAGGTTTAAGGCGTGAAGTTTGAAGCCTTGTTCCATGTCCTCCTGAGCAAAACCTTTCAGTATTTCTTTATCAGACTTTGCTGTTTCTATGCCCAATCCAGATCTATTGGTGCGTGTACCAACTTGGAATGATTTGTAGAAGTCGAGTCTCGATTCCAGTTCATCTGATAGTGATGTGTTGGGTAAGGCTTGAATAGCGCTATCATTGGAGTCTTTGAGTATACATCGTTTGGCTATTCTCGCCTTTTGATAAAATATCGACGGTTTCTTAATGTTCAGTCCAAAGTTATTGTGAGATCTGTATAGCGTTGACGAGTCAGCCGGGTGAGCCAGTCCAAACCATGATTTCAGGAATCTGGTCACATACGAGTCTAATTTAGTCAGGTTTTGCTTTGTGAAGTCGTAGACGAGAAATGGCCATGAAAGTTTTGATGTCAGGTAGTTATCGTAAATCCATGCCTTTTGTGTACCCAGGAGGGGAAGATTGTCAGTTTGGCGGAGGCTCTCTTCGAAAAGTTGGACAATATCATCAGTAGGATGCTCCTTTCCTCTGCTGGTGATCCTTTTGCCCAAGAATTTAAAAGGAGCTTCATCAGCCACGGTTGCGATTGGTTTTCCGGCTACTGTCAAACCTGGATTGCTCGAGGTAAACTTTGAACCTTTCCTGGTTAAGCTCAAACAGTAGCACTTCGCTGGTTTTATCTTCATCCCTTTGGTCCATTCACAATAGTCATCCACCACCTTAAGAAGCGACTGATTTTGTTTTGGATTGCGGGTTAACAGCGTAATATCATCCGCAAATGCCAGGATGGCCGCCATATATGTGTCTCCATATTTAAACCTGTATCCCCATTTCTTTTCTTTTACGACAAGCGTATCAATTAGAATGTTGATAACAATGTTAAATGTGACAGGAGAGAGGCAGCAACCCTGGAAAAGTCCTATGCCGTAACGAATTTCCGGTGTCTTCTCCGTTTCGCCTTTTACTTGTATTACAAAGGAAAGTTTTTTGTAGTAGGAGGCTATTATATTACAGATCAGAGGTGGCACATTATACCACTCTAGCGCCTTTAATAGTAACTCATGGCGCACCGAACCGAAGGCGTTTTCAAAGTCTAACCACGTGGCAGTTAATTGTCTCTCATACATAACACACGCTGTATCCCGACAATCAGGGTAAGCAGAGTAATCGATGTTGTGCTATAAGGACTCTGGTAAATTAAAGCACAACACCGACCACCACGTTTAGCACAGTATATGGACAAGACAACTATCAAGCAGCAAGTAAGGCACGAAGAACCCACCTGCTGCATGACTAGGTGGAAGTGGGTGGAAGGTGAGAAGTGGCTAGCCTATCGCCCTTTAGCGCAGTATCTTGTCAAAGTCAAAGTCAAATATTTTTATTTCAGCGAGCATAAATTCGGATACATGGTATCTGTACGCTATAGAAATCGTCATTTAGTATGTGCACAATAATTATTATTACACAATAGTCATATACAATAATCAAATAAAATACATAGTCAAAATAAAATAAAAAATTACAACAAATTATTCAGTCCGGTTGCAGAAGCGATAAATTAAAGAATTCATTTATATTGTAGATTGGATGTTTCGTTAAAAAGATTTTGATTTTATATTTAAAAACATTTACAGGCATTGATGTGAATTCTTCCGGAATATGATTATATAATTTAATTTTCATGAAGTCTCCATGACGCATTGCACAAGTGAGTCTACATCGAGGGAGCTGAAGTAGACCTGCCGACCTCGTCTTATAACTATGTCGATCTGAGTTTTTGGGATAGTTTCCAATATTGGTGTGTATGTATGTTACACAATCTAATACATAATGACCCACTACTGTTAGAATCTTAGATGCTACAAAGAGAGGACGACACGACACTCTTCTAGTCACTCCGTGCATAATTCGGAGAGCTCTTTTTTGTTTTATGAGAACTTTGTTTATGTCGACCGAATTTCCCCACACTAACAACCCATAAGTCATCCGTGCATGAAAGTAGGCATGATAAATCGTTTGCAAAATTTTACTCTCAACGAGTGGTTTAATTTGCTTTAGCGCATAATTAGCTGAAGACAGCTTTTTGCATACTTGCTCTATGTGACCACCCCATCTTAAGTTGGAATCTATGTTTATGCCTAGAAATTTTGCACAGCTTTCATCCAAAATATTTGATTGTTGTATGTCTTTACGATTTCGAGTATAAAATGGCATTTTCACGGTTTTGCTTTTATTTAATGCAATACCATTGCAGGAGAACCATTTTTCAACCTTTGAAATTACCAGCAAGGTTTTGTTATTTAAATCTACATCATCTATACCTGTGACAGAAAAATTTGTGTCGTCTGCAAAAAGCGTACTTTTACATAAAGTGTCCGTTAGCGATGGTAGGTCATTAATGTAGATCAAGAATAACAAAGGTCCCAAGATTGACCCCTGTGGAACACCCATAGTGACTTCCTTCCAGTCGGATACACTCGAGCCCACGTGAACTCGTTGCTTGCGGTTATTTAGGTATGACTCCATAATTCTATAAGCTCGTCCTCGTATTCCATAATATTTCAACTTGGAGAGTAGAACATCATGGCGAACACAGTCAAATGCCTTGGACAGATCGCAAAATATTCCACCCGCTTTCAGCGATCCATCCAAGGCTTCAAACACGTTTACAACAAATTTATAAATTGCAAGTGTCGTAGAACGCCTTCTACGAAATCCAAATTGATTATCTGAAAGTGTGTCATTTTTCTCGAAAAATTCTATAAGTCTATTTGATATAATAATTTCTAGTAATTTAGATATTGTTGGCAGAAGGCTGATTGGTCTATAATTATTCATATCTGATGTAGAACCTTTTTTCATAACAGGGACCACTTTTGCTAGTTTGAAGCACGATGGAAAGATACCCTCTGTTAGTGCATTATTAAAAAGAGATAGTAGAGGTTGCATTAGTTCAACTTTACAAGTTGACATTAGATGAGGAGAAATGCCGTAAACATCTTGGCTGTATTTGATTTTAATTTTTCGAAACGCTTTTAATAACTCTTTATTTGTTACTGGAAGGAAATTAATAGATTGATCACTTTCTCGTACATTGTATTTTAAGAATTTAATTGAATTTTCAATATTTGAATCTTTGTTTATACATACCAATTTAGGGGCATCAATGAAGAAATTATTAAAATTACTCGCAATGTCTGCTTCTTTTGTAAAAACCTTTTCATTGATTTTTATTTCTTTTATTTCACTCAAAGAAGATTTAGGGTTTATTTCTTTTCTTATTATATTCCATACGCATTTTGCCTTATTATGTGAATCTTTAATTTTAAGGCTGTTATGTCTCCGTTTAGCACAATTTATAACTTTCTTGTATATATATTTATATGTTTTTATGTATTCTTTTAATGCATTGCCTTTATTCAGTTTCATAGCATGGTGTAGGTCTTTTAGTTTAGCCGACGAAATTATGATTCCTGGAGTTATCCACTTTTTATCCGGTAGATTTGGCGTTGATCTCTTGTTTTTAATTGGAAACGTATTACTATATAAAGTTAAAAACATATCCATAAAGTTCTGCGCTACGTTATTTGCGTCGTGTTTTTCATACAAAGTTTCGAAGTTACAATTTGCCAATTTTTCTTTAAACAATGCTAACTCAGATCTAGTGAACTTTCTTTGTTCTTTCTTTGATTTTGGAGTAATTTTACCATTTATGCTGTAATCGAATTGAAAGTAAAGGCACTCATGATCCGATATAGCATTGCTCACCACATCAGCATTGTAGTGCGTTATATTTATATTTGTAATTATGTTATCGATACATGTACTGCAACCGCTAGAAATTCTAGTAGGAGACTTAAATACTAGGTGACAATTATTTTCAAGCAATATCTCACATAATTCAGAATTTCGTTTATTTATTTTCAGGGAATCTACGTTTAAATCAGCGGCTATTACAATTTCCTTTCGTTCTTTGCATAATGTATGTAATGCTCTGCTTATTATTTTTAAGAAATTATCAAAGGAACCGTTTTCGGATCGGTATACGCATAAAACTACTGTTTCAGGAATTTTAATTTCTACTGCAGATATCTCGCAATCAAATTGCTTGTTCTTATCCCTTAGTCGCTTCTTACGACATTCACGGGGAGAGATACAGTGGGGCTATTCTTAAGTACCGGCATCACACGGTGAATAGTTGTCAAATCCACTTTATGCCAAATTGAAAAAAGACAACGTTTGTTTACATTCTTAATGTACGTGTGATTCTTAGAATGGTAACAATAGATAGATTAATGTGGTGTTAGGGATTATTGAAAACTAATCAAAATAAAGATAGTGCTTATATTTACGGAGAAAAACGCGATTCAGATTCAGATATACGGGTGTTAAAACAGCGAGTACATACATTTCGCCAGCGCAATCCTCATGTTTTTCCTAGACAAAAAAAGAATAAAGTTTTTCTCTAAAGGGTCTAGTTTTCGAAATATGAATTTTTCAAAGCTTTCTTTGTTCGGCGAATCGCCATTGAGATTCAGAGGTGTAACGCGGCGTGCGTACTTGGCACTTGCACCGGTGCAGCGACTCTGTCAAATTTAAATGAAATATATTATTTATAGGTAGTTTTAATTTTTATTTTTTTTATTTTTTAGGTTTAGTTTATAAGTTATTTTAGTTTAGTTTTATCATATTTCTTAATTTTAGTTTAATTTTATTGTATTAGGTTATTTTGTTTAATTTAAATAAAGAGAGTTTAATATAAAATTTTTCAAATGCATGTTTTCGTCTAGTGTAATTTAACGCATTGTTGCCGCTCCGCACCCTCCGCCTGCCGACCTCCAGTCCTCCACTCACAAAGATAACCCCCCTCTCCCGCCAACACCTCCGTGCGAGGCGCTCACGTCTCACCCGCTCTTCCACCCTCCGCGCCGCCCTGTTGTCATTAGATAATTTTTACACTAAAATAATAGATTAGTTTGTATGAAAACTGTAACTTTTTATTTAAAGGGAATTCAGAACGTTTTGGTGGACAAGTGCGTCTATCAGGAGCAGTAGCTTTACAGTATTTTTTCTGTGGTTTGCGGTGAGGTATTAGCAGGTTGTTGTTTTTTTTTACACTATGCGATAAGTATTCTTTTCATTAAAATTAAAAAAAGTCCAAGAAATTCAATGTAAATTAAATGAAAATTGAATTTCTTTCCCATTGAAAGAAAAGTATGCCGCACTTAGCTGGACTCACCTTACTTGACTTTTTTGTTACTCTTGATCCCAATAATCATTTCCTAAATTTATTGTACTCGCCGTTTTTACACCCGTATATGTCACCAGTGACCACCACTGAGCCATCGAGACTGACAAAACGTATGTATGTGTGAATTAATGTAGAATGTGTGAGTAATGATTAATGAAACATGTGAATGTCCCGCGCAGGTGGCGACCAAGTCGCAGCTGAAGAAGATCCACAAGCTCTGGGCGCGCGAGGGCCACAAGGAGGCCGACCGCGCCAAGTCGGAGGCCGAGAGCGCCGAGAAGCGGATCCAGAACCTCGAGGAAGCAAAGAAGATCGTCATCAAGGAGGACCCCGCGCTGCCCAAGGCCAAGACTGTTAAAATCTTTCAAGGTAACGATGCTAACGTTTAATTCGCTGGCGAGAAACTCAGCAACTCAGCAGTCAATGCCTTAACCGAACACATCGGGACCAATTGCAGGTAGGGGTTCAAATCGAGCACGTGCGAGACTTCTTGCTGTTATTACCCAAACAGTAGCTTACTACCAAATTGCCTTTTTTAGGGGGCATAGATTCACAACGTAGAAAAAAAAATCTGTTAAGTGCGAGTTTTACACGCGCACGGAGGTTTCCGTATCTATCCGCTATTATCCGCCTATCTTTTGTCTTTCAACATTGCAATGTATAAAAGCCTGTGACGCCATCTATTATTCCATAGTGTGACTAATCGATTTTTCAGACAGAAAGGTTTTCGCTTCTGCGATGGTTTTTTTTTTATTGAAACTGACGGTTGGCTACATCACCTACAACATCCGTGATGTCAGCCCATAACACCTTGATGAACTAGGTGTCATGTCAGTGCTTCCCTTTATTTCATGTCGGGTACACTGAACTGGACGGAAAACACGAACTATTTACATAGCCGTTTCGACCGACGTTTCATTCAGTGCGGTCGTACCAACCCGGGCGGAATAAACCATAACACCTAGTAATGTAAGAAGGGAAGGGACCTACAGTTTTACGTGGAATCCGAACTACGGTCAGCCTTCAAGAGTCGAGCGGTCACCCATCCAAGTACTGACTGCACTTAGGATTGCTTAACAACAGTCCACCGACCGTACCACTGAGCTACCAAGGCTGACCTGAAGACTTTCAAGTCACAAGTGCCTCCTGGCTGGTGCCAAATGAACAACAAATGGTCTGCTGCCACCCTGGTCGGCCTTCATGGAGGGCATAGGCTGTCTGTGGTGGCTGAGGATCAAGGGGCTTTGCACGAAGCTCCCCGACCACTTTTAACTTAACATAATGTACAAAAGGAGCACTGAAGAACGTCTTCGCGGTCACTCATTAATACTAAAATGGCCCACAAATAGAACCAGCCCCTGGAAGCATTCAAATTTTCTGACGCACCGGGTTGTAAGCGCCTGGAACAAATTATCCAAAGACACCATCAGCGCCACCTCAATTAATTCTTTAAAAAAACAATTAGAGAAAAAGAAAAAACAGAACAAAAACAAACAAACAAAAATACTTAAAAACAATATAAGTGCACTCATAACTCATAACTTAAAAAAGCGGTCAGCTGTCAGTTTTAAAATAAATAAATAAATAACTTTGCTAGAGTATCAGATGTCGATGCTATCTTACAACTTGGATCATGTTCATTCATATTTTATGTTTTTATATGTTAGTACTAAGCACGTACTCGCTTTATAAATGTATTTTTTTTAATTAGAAAAATGCAAATCAAATTCCCATTGGCAGCTCAAGGTCCGGCCCAGGTTCGAATCCTGGTCGGGATGTATTTTTTCCAATGATTTTCGATTTGCATTTTTCTAATTAAAAAATATATACATGTTCATTCATGCATGTTCTTCCTACAGGGGCAGAGCATCGCGGTGTGCGGGTGAGAATCAACGGCTGGGTGCATCGACTAAGGAGACAAGGTTAATATGTCTGTGCATCTGTGTCTCTGTCATCTCATGTCTCTCTAATTAGTCGGCGAAACTGTGCCGTGAGGTCAACCGCCCGAACTGTCGCCACAGTATGTTTTTCTTTTATGTAAACCAACATGAGTGGCTGTGTCGAGGGACCAATAGTACAGTCGACAGAGCCAAAAACCCCTCTCCTCGCGAAACCACGCTCAGTGAGGCGCCATGCCAGCAGATTTGCGGACTCTTGCTAGGCTGTTTAGCCCGTTGATGTGACGTTTGAAGACACCCAGGTTAAAGGATTCGGGAAACACACTCGCCGGGAGACAGTTCCACACCCTACCGGTGTGCGACAAAGAAAGGATTTTGAGAACTGATGGGTTCTCAAAAGCCCAATGTCAACAATAAAAGGGATCCCAACAAAAGTATTTTATTGGGACTATTTTCCCTACGCTTAAGCCCACGCCATAGTGGGCCTTTTGCGCGTCCTACGACCTTACTCCAACCAGCCGAGTTCTTGCAGGAGGCAGCACACTCTCTTTGGGTCTTGACACGCCTCTCGAAGTGTGGTAAGGCGTCCCAGCTCCTTCGCCCTTAGGTCTGCTACCTCCTCGCACTCCAGCAGCACGTGGGTGGGTGTCTCGTCCGCCTGCAGGCATACTCTGCACAGTGGAGTGTCCGTTAAAGATGTTAACATGTTTCGGCCAGCCTCGGTAGCTTAGTGGGGCGGTCAGTCAACTGTTGTTAGGCAACGCTGAGCGTGGTCAGTACTTGGATGGGTGACCGCTCGACTGTTGGAGGCTGACCGTGGCTTGGATTCCACGTTAAACTGTCGGTCCCTTCCCTTCTTACCTTAACTAGTTGGTAGGGTTTATCCCGCCCGGTTTGGTACCATCGCACTGAGCGAAGCGTCGCTTGAAACGGCTATGTATAAATAGTTCATATTTTCCGTCCAGTTCAGTGTATCCGACATGAAATGAAGGGAAGCACTGACATGGCACCTAGTTCACCCGGTGTTATGGGCTGTCATCACGGACGTTGTAGGTGATGTAGCCAACCGTGTGAGTTTCCATAAAAAAAAAAATTGCCTTAACCTCTCCCCACTGTCCTGCCGCTCTATTGCCCCCCCCCCCCCCCCCCCCCCCCCACCCACCGCTGAATGTGATATGGTAACATTGCAGGTCACTCGCTGGCGTTCGTGACGCTGCGCGACGGCACCGGCTTCCTGCAGTGCGTGCTGAGCGGCGCGCTCTGCCAGACGTACGACGCGCTCGTGCTCAGCACCGAGTCCTCGGTCAGCCTGGTCGGCACGCTGCAGCCCGTGCCGGAGGGCAAGATGGTACGTTGCACGCGTGCCAGCGGGACGCCGGGTCACAGATCACTTAGAGAAAGTTCCATACCTACCAAATCCATAGAGAAAGTTCCATACCTACGGCTTTAATAGCCTACTGCTTCACGTCGCCAATCGCTGCGTGCGAAAATGTACCTAAACGATCGAGTGTAAAGTGCATTATTGCTTTGCAGCTGCGCGCAGTAGCGTGGGCGAGCGTGTAGGTATGCTTCGCGCGGCTGACGAATTTCCACTGAATTAGACCGCCGGCGGCCCGTTGGGCGGTAGGTAGTTAGCGCGCGCAAGTACATAGAGTGCCTGAGGCCTGACCGGGTGGCCAGGCTTAAGTGCAGTGGGCTGGGCACGTCGGCCGGTGAAACGACGACCGGTTCGAGTAGCAGTGTCCTACACTGGCGGCGGTGGACAGGAAAACGGAGTGTGGGAAGTCGGCTAAAAGTGAGCCTACCGTCTAGTAAGGGGCAAGGTGTAGTACAATATTGTCAAAAAATAAAACATTAATATATAAATATTAAGAGTGAGTAGTCTGTTTTTTCGTCTGGAAGACTGAGTAAATTGACGTTTGACTGACATTAGAGTGTTGCACGCTTTGCACCACTAGTGATTGTAGTCGATGAAAATAGTATCGACTTTTACACGACACGACAAGACACACCTTCACACATATTATGCGCTACCTGTGGCGCTGCCTTAAACTTAACATGTTTCTAGCTAGATTTAGCTTAATTAAATCCACAATTAGAGTTTACAGCATTTCATTAGTTAATCAATTGATAAAAGTATTGATAGCAACTACATGCCTATTTAAAATTTGCCAGAAACTGGCAACACTCCAAACGTCACTTTCCTCCGTCTTCAAAAAAAAAAACAGACTACAGTCTTGTCTATGCACTCAGTCGGTGTGACTAAGCGCAACTGTCCGCAGGCCCCGGGCGGTCACGAGCTGGCGGTGGACTACTGGGAGCTGGTGGGGCTGGCGCCGCCCGGCGGAGCCGACGCCATCCTCAACGAGGAGGCTCTGCCGGATGTCCAGCTCGACAACAGGTAAATATACAGTAGAGCCTCGATAATCCGCACTCAGGCTAATCCGAACGCCTCTATAACCCGAACAGCGCCAAGTGACCCCCTCTGACGAATCTAGGAATGACGAATCTTTTATTATTGACGATTCTCAAATCAAATCAAATCAAAATATGTTTATTGCCTTTTAAAAATTTTGCAAAAGGTACAACTTAACGCCGTAGGCGTTCTCCTCCAGCCAACCTTTGGGTTATCATGAATGAGTGTGGAGTGGCAGAGAACAAATAAGAATGATGTAGATAATTTTAACAAATTATACAATATAAATATAAATAAATAGATAAAAATATATAAATGCATACAAATATACACGAATAAAATATACAGAGAAACATTAGACTCTAATCCATAAATAGCGAGTAATTTATCGTTCCAGAAAGTGAGACAGTATACGCTTTTTAAACATAAACAGCGACTGCGATAGACGAATTTCGAGGGGAAGCGAGTTCCACATACGTGCCGCATTCACGGTGAAGGAGTCAGAGTAAGAAGTGGAGGAGTGAGAAGGGATGGCGAGTACTCGAGATTCTCCTACTCCAATTGTCAAGAAAATACCCCACTCGCAAGCCATTGTTTGTTTGTTTGCTTGCTGCCCAGCCTCTTGGGAAGGCGGGTGAGCCATTCTCTACGCTGAGACCTCTAGACGGTCCGTTGTACTTTGGCGCTCGGGTAGTGCTACTCCAGCCACCCGAGCTCTTTCATGAAGTGGAGCACTCTTCTCCGTCGCTTCCACACTCCATGGGCAGTTCCCACGTTCCCAAGAAACTGCAGTCGTTCTACTGCCACCACCGGGCATTCACGGAGCACGTGGGTGGCTGTTTCGTCCTCCGCCATGCAACCTCTGCATAGGGGACTGTCGGCGACACCTATTGTAAACAAGTGTCTGTTGAGTGGGCAGTGACCCGTAAGAAGTCCCACCGCTATACGGAGTTGACCCCTGTGGAACTTTAGCAGGCGCTTCCTGAGTCGCAAGTCCAGTTTGGGAATGGCTTCCCGGGATTGCCTGCAGTCCCTGGTCTTGGCCCAAAGATTTTCATGTTTGAATTTTGTTAGTTGATGTAGCCAATATTTTAACTAGCTGATTGGTAAGGGTACACATGGTTCTGGGCCTTCTGCACTCCAGCTGGAGCAAGCATATCATATCAGCACTTAACACTTGCTTGGACTGGGCTGACGAAAATGACCTCTTCATAAAAGATGATGCTACGTAATTTGAGGGACAAGGCTTTTTATTATAAATAGAACCCGCCAGACTAAAATAGATCAGTTTATAACTAAGACGGTCAATCATTATATTTTTTTAAAGAATACACCTGTTTTATTGAATTTATAGACATACTACATATAATCCGAACGCTTCGTGAGTCCGAAAAGGGGTACTTTTGTGGTAGTTTGGATTATCAAGGTTCTACTGTATAAATATATATTATCACAGTCTATACACCGACAATCGCCATATTATGCGGAGCAATTAGTGTTGTGATCTTACGACAACATTTCACGGAAGTGCAAAATTTTGACGGATTTATATGCATGCATGTATGCAGGCAAAAGCGTGCACACCACAACAGCATGAATATCTCTCCCTTTCGGGAAGTGCCGCCATAACCGGTAATAAATAAACAAAAACCGGCCAAGTGCGAGTCGAACTCGCGCACCGAGGGTTCCGTATGGCCATGTCATGGTCAGCGCCACTCACGCCATCTATGGCGTGTTTTATGAAATGCTTCATATTAGTTTAATGGGCATTTTAGCAACCTAGATCTCTTTACTACATCAAAAAGTACATTTAAGAAGTATGTTGGAGAACAACTCCTACAAAATAGAAATTAATTGGTTTTTCTGACACACACTATACATTATTCCTTATACCTACACCCTCACACACATGCACACACCCTAACACACGCACACACACACCCTCATACACGCACACACACACACACAATGTGAAATGTACACATTATATATTCAAAATTTAAAAACATGTATCAATAAAATACTTTAGGGTAATCTGTTATTGGCCTGTGTTCTAAAAAAAAAATATTATGTAAAAGTGTATTGTATATATAAGGCTGTTGATTACCTGAAGAAAAAAAAAAAAAAAAAAAAAAAAAAAAAATAAAATTCATGATTAGTTAAAATGCTTCATACTCTTTTCGGTAGATGGCGCGCATACAATTAAATACGCGCTCGGTAATCCGGCACCCAAATTTTTTCGCTTATGCTGGATTGCTGAAACTGCTGGATTATTGGATTTGTACCGTGTGGGGTCGGTACTTAAAAAGAATAGCCCCACTGCATCTCTCCCCGTCGCATGTCGTAAAAGTCGACTAAGGGATTGTCAGCCTCGGCAGCTCAGTGGTGCGGTCAGTTATTGGAGGGGTGACCGCCCGGCCGTTGGAGGCTGACCGTGGTTCGGATTCCACGTTAAACTGTAGGTCCCTTCCCTTCTTACCTTACTGGGTGGTAGGGTTTATCCCGGCCGGGTTGGTACCACCGCACTGAGCGAAACGTCGGTCGAAACGGCTATGTAAATAGTTCGTGTTTTCCGTCCAGTTCAGTGTAGCCGGCGCGAAATTAAGGGAAGCACTGACATAGCACCTAGTTCACCCGGTGTTATGGGCTGACATCACGGATGTTGTAGGTGATGTAGCCAACCGTGTCAGTATCAATAAAAAAAAAAAAAAATTATTTGTATGCGATATAAAGTTTTTTTGTATGTACATATGTGGTAAATAAATTCTATAATAGATTCTTATAGTAAAAGAGTTCAAAAGTACTACGTAATTCAACAAAAAAAACAGACGCGTAGTTTCGCTGTCAAGGTTGGGACCGTACTGAGCGCGAGAGCAAATTTTGCTATTCTCACCCGAACCCCCCGCTCTATAATCCAATTATTGAGCGGGTCAGCTGAGGCTAAAAATGCCGGACTATTGGGCGTGCTGGATTGTCGAGTGCCGGATCACCGAGCGCCTACTGTAGCTACAATAAACATGTTTACAGTCAATGTACGAGGAGCACCGAAGAACGACTTCGCGGTCACTCATTGATTAATAAAACTAAAATGACCCACGCGTAGAACCAACCCCAGAAAGCATTTTCTGACGCACCGGGTTGTAAAGGCTTGCGACAAATTATCTGAAGACACCGTCAGCCCCATCAATGAATTCTTTAAAAACCAATTCGACAAAAAAATATATAGAAAACAAAAGAAAAAACAAACAAACAAAAAATACTTAAAAATAACACAAGTGCACTCATAAATTAAAAAACAGAATAAACGCAGCAGCACGCAATGTTTAAAAAAAAAAAATTAAAAGATTAACAGGTGCACTTACCCAAAGCCCTAAGAAAATATAAAATAAATATTACTGAAAATGAACAAGTGTACTATGTCGGCAGGCACATAGTGATCCGCGGCGAGAACACGTCGAGAGTGCTGCGGGCGCGCGCGGCGGTGACGAGAGCGTTCCGCGAGCACTTCGCGGCGCGCGCCTACACCGAGGTGTGTCCGCCGACACTCGTGCAGACGCAGGTCGAGGGCGGCAGCACGCTCTTCACGCTCAACTACTTCGGGTGAGGCAGTCTCTATTGTGTGTTCCGCGAGCACTTCGCGGCGCGCGCCTACACCGAGGTGTGTCCGCCGACACTCGTGCAGATGCAGGTCGAGGGCGGCAGCACGCTCTTCACGCTCAACTACTTCGGGTGAGGCAGTCTCTATTGTGTGTTCCGCGAGCACTTCGCGGCGCGCGCATACACCGAGGTGTGTCCGCCGACACTCGTGCAGACGCAGCTCGAGGGCGGCAGGACGCTCTTCACGCTCAACTACTTCGGGTGAGGCAGTCTCTATTGTGTGCTCCGCGAGCACTTCGCGGCGCGCGCCTACACCGAGGTGTGTCCGCCGACGCTCGTGCAGACGCAGGTCGAGGGCGGCAGCACGCTCTTCACGCTCACCTACTTCGGGTGAGGCAGTCTCTATTGTGTGTTCCGCGAGCACTTTGTGCGTGGGGTAGGCAGAGACAACAGATCTCCACGTGCCACGATCCTGACACACCTCTACCGCCTCTTCCACTCCCATAATGTTCTTCATGCATGCTCGTCGGTTACGGGTACTACGCACTTGGCCCTTTTTTAGCACATGCCCAATCTGGTCCAGGTATGTGCGTCTAGGGCGATCCTTCCCGACTCTTCCACTCACATTTGCTTCATAGATTTCTTTCGTTAGTCTCCTATCATCCATTCTTCCAATATGATCGAACCACCGAAGCATCATTTCCTCAATCCTTATCACTATATCTTCTTTCAGCCCACAGCGCTCTCGCACTACACTATTTCTCAATCTATCTTTCATTGTAACTCCACACATACACCTCAACGCGCGCATTTCCACAGCATTAATCCTGCTTTCATGCTTCGTCTGCAATGCCCAAATTTCACTCCCGTACATATGTGTAGGGGCCAGCACTCCACCATGGACAGTCAAACGTGCCCTAGTTGACATGATTTGGCTGCTCATAATAGCGTGCAACGCCCCATTCACTGGTTGCCATTCTATTCATTTTATTCTATCCTATTCTATTCTAAATGACCTGCGAATTGATCTCACGTTTCTGACCGGCTCGATTGTGGTACAGTGACGAGGCGTACCTGACGCAGAGCTCGCAGCTGTACCTGGAGACATGTCTGCCGGCGCTCGGCGACGTCTACTGCATCTCGCAGAGCTATCGGGCCGAGCAGTCGCGCACCAGGAGGCATCTGGCCGAGTGAGCGAGACGCACCTTATTTTTATGCTTCCGTATCCGGTGCGGGACCCTATTACTACTGCCTACGCCGTCTGTCTGTCTGTTGTCTGTCCGTCTGTCCGAGGGCTGTATCTCTTGAACCGTAATAGGTAGCCCGTTGAAATTTTCACACTATATATAAGCTATTATTATATATATATATATGGTATTTCACACCAAATTATATATATATATATATATAATTTGGACGAACAGAGAAGTGCCAGACTGTCTTGGTAAAGCCGTGTTTGTTCTTCTACCAAAAAAGAAAGAAGTTACTGATCCCAAGGATATTAGACCTATAGCCCTTACGAACACAATTTCGAAAATATTCTTCTCCATTATACAGGCCAGACTACTCAAACACATGTGTACCAACGACTACTTACCGAAGAAGTACCAGAAAGGTTTTCTCCCAAGAGTTGCAGGGTGCCTCGAACATAATTCTTTGCTGACTGAATGTCTTAGAGATGCAAGGAAGAATGAGAGACAATTAACTGCCACGTGGTTAGACTTTGAAAACGCCTTCGGTTCGGTGCGCCATGAGCTACTATTAAAGGCGCTAGAGTGGTATAATGTGCCACCTCTGATCTGTAATATAATAGCCTCCTACTACAAAAAACTTTCCTTTGTAATACAAGTAAAAGGCGAAACGGAGAAGACACCGGAAATTCGTTACGGCATAGGACTTTTCCAGGGTTGCTGCCTCTCTCCTGTCACATTTAACATTGTTATCAACATTCTAATTGATACGCTTGTCGTAAAAGAAAAGAAATGGGGATACAGGTTCAAATATGGAGACACATATATGGCGGCTATCCTGGCATTTGCGGATGATATTACGCTGTTAACCCGCAATCCAAAACAAAATCAGGCGCTTCTTAAGGTGGTGGATGACTATTGTGAATGGACCAAAGGGATGAAGATAAAACCAGCGAAGTGCTACTGTTTGAGCTTAACCAGGAAAGGTTCAAAGTTTACCTCGAGCAATCCAGGTCTGACAGTAGCCGGAAAACCAATCGCAACCGTGGCTGATGAAGCTCCTTTTAAATTCTTGGGCAAAAGGATCACCAGCAGAGGAAAGGAGCATCCTACTGATGATATTGTCCAACTTTTCGAAGAGAGCCTCCGCCAAACTGACAATCTTCCCCTCCTGGGTACACAAAAGGCATGGATTTACGATAACTACCTGACATCAAAACTTTCATGGCCATTTCTCGTCTACGACTTCACAAAGCAAAACCTGACTAAATTAGACTCGTATGTGACCAGATTCCTGAAATCATGGTTTGGACTGGCTCACCCGGCTGACTCGTCAACGCTATACAGATCTCACAATAACTTTGGACTGAACATTAAGAAACCGTCGATATTTTATCAAAAGGCGAGAATAGCCAAACGATGTATACTCAAAGACTCCAATGATAGCGCTATTCAAGCCTTACCCAACACATCACTATCAGATGAACTGGAATCGAGACTCGACTTCTACAAATCATTCCAAGTTGGTACACGCACCAATAGATCTGGATTGGGCATAGAAACAGCAAAGTCTGATAAAGAAATACTGAAAGGTTTTGCTCAGGAGGACATGGAACAAGGCTTCAAACTTCACGCCTTAAACCTAGAAATGCAGAATGATTGGCTAACGGTGGGTGACTTCTGCATCCCTCCTGCATTGAAGTGGAAATCCATAATATACAACTGGTCCCCTGAGCTGCTTAAGTTCTACTTAAATGCATTCCAGCTTACTCTCCCCGACCCGAGTAACCTAGTTAGATGGGGGAAATCTACAAATAGACTATGCCCGTCATGTAAGGAGTTCGTAGGCACGGCCAAACATTTGTTATGCGGATGCAAAATACTACTTGAGCGAGGCCAGTATTCCTACCGTCATGATAAAGTCCTCCAAATCATCAGAGAGGCCATCAACCTGTCAATTGCACGGACCAGGAAAGGGCAAACCAGTAGCGGCTTCCAGAAGGTCAACTTTGTGAAACCTGGAGCAAATAAGCTGCCCAAAGATAGGACTAAACCTTCTTCAATTTTGGGAGCAGCAAAGGATTGGGAATTGTTGATGGACACACATGAGAAGCATTACCAAATGCCTTCGGAAATCTGTACCACAGCATTAAGACCGGATATACTCATATTCTCAAAAGCGACAAAGCATGTAGTACTTGTTGAACTTACAGTTCCATGGGAAAGTAACATACCGAAGGACCACAACATCAAACTTAACAAGTACTGCAACTTAGTAGACCGGATTGTGAGAAACGGATTCAAGACTGATCTCTTCGCTGTGGAAGTCGGAGCAAGAGGACTACCAGCGAAGTCGCTCTACAGTCTCTTCAAGAATCTAGGGCTCCCAAGATCGACGCTAAGCTCATATATGGAGAGAGCTTCGAAAACGTCACTGGAAGCATCCTACAGAATATGGATAGGTAGAGAGAGGGAGGTCGAGAGCGGGACTGGTGATTTCCCCGCGTCCTAGTCAACGCAGACTAGCTGACGAGGGCTTGAAGCGAGCCGAAACGTGAAGCATGCGCGGGAAATTTAGAGTGGCCACTCGCTAGTCCCGGCCTCGATTAATACCCTCCTCTACTGCCGATGGGCCCGGATATGTTCGGTGAAGCCATCGCAAGCTTAGATCCACACCTTCCTTTCCTTATTATGGTGGATATAACAACAAATAATAAAAATATGAAAAAGTAAAACAATCGCAGGGGTCCCCATAGAATAAACTAAAAAAGTGTATGCGCGCCATCTACCAACAGTATGAAGCACTTTAACTAATCAAGAATTTTAACTAATATGAAGCATTTCATAATGTACGCCATAGATGGCGTGAGTGGCGCTTACCATGACATGGCGATACAGAACCCTCAGTGCGCGAGTTCGACTCGCACTTTTTTTTTTATGTAATCCGGTATGGGTGACTGAGTCGGAGGGGCCAAAGCGCATGCTCCGACCAGCCAATATCACCTTCGAGAAGGTAGGTGCCATACCGGAGACTTCCCTGGATTGCTGGCTGACTTGGCCGGTTTTTTTAGGGCTCCGACCTCAAAAGTGGTAAAAAACGGAACCCTTATAGGAGCACTCTTGTCCGTCTGTCTGTCTGTCTCTCTGTCACAGCCTATTTCCTCCGAATCTACTGGACGAAAAAAGTTTAAATTTGGTACATATAGGTATACATACAGTTTGATGACATTTGAATCACGGACATAATACCTAGCTTAAATGAACGAATTTGGATTTTGGGGGTCAAGTTCGTGGAACAAAATATTATTTTTTTTCAAATGCATCATATAACATCAATGAAAAGGCCTCCTTATTTATCAGGGTATATATATATTTTAAGGTACCGTGTGGGGCCGGTACTTAAAAAGAATAGCCTCACTGCATCTCTCCCCGTGCATGTCGTAAAAGGCGACTAAGGGATAACGACAAGATGCCGTGCTAAAGGGCGACAGGCTCGCCACCTCTCACCTTGTCATGGTACTTCCACCGAGTCATGCAGCAGGTGGGTCTTCGTGCCTTACTTGCTGCTTGATCGATTGAATCTTGTTCGAATACTTTGCGAAACGTGGTGGTCGGTGTTGTGCTGTAATTTACCAGAGTTCTTGCAGCACAACACCGATTACTCTGCTTACCCCGATTGTCGGGATTCAGCGTGTGTGATATGTATGTATGTATGTATATATATTTTTTTATAATTTTAAAACGCATAGTTTAAAAAGATATTATGTTGTTGTTGTTGTTGTTGTTCACTTTATCCAATGCGACTAGTGGACACCCTTTACTATCATTTATTGATTTACGTTTTGTTTATAGACGTCCAGAGATACCAGCCTTCCGGCTACAAAATCCAGACGTCTACAACCTGCACTCTTGCGAGTACAGTGATCATGTATGCCAGATCGAGGCCCCATAGCTGCTCTGTCGAACATCCGTTCTTCCGAAAAAATCCCATGGGAAACACAGGCTGCGACCTTTCCCCAGCCGATCCGAGCCACCACCCGTCCACCCGAAGGAACCCCCGACCGAAGTCGAGAGCCGGGGGTGAAGCCTTCACTGCCACTGGAGTCAGCACCCTATCCAACCACAACCTGTGCCCCCTCAGCGTTTTGTACTAGCCTAAAGGCTTTTGTTTTCACCAGCTATGTATATGCGTGGAAGTGCATATGACCACCACCTAATGTGTACCGGGGATCCACCGGTCTCGAATGACAGACTTACGTCAGCGTCATTAGCTCGTGAGAAATCCATCCCACTTCCACATATAAGTGTGTGTTGCACCGACATACCGATCTACATTATTCGCATGTCTACTAATTCTCCACATTGCTTATGGAGCTCTAAGTGGCTCACCACTCGCAGCTTTCGCTACTTATTCCCGTGTTAGGTGCTTTGACTACACAAGTACGGAAGCACCAGGGAATCAACGCTAAACCACAACCCCTGCGAGACGAACTCCAGTGTTCCGTGCAGAAGCACGAAGCATTCTGGGGCTTTTAACGGAACCCCGCAGTACTCAACCCAGCGTTTAGGGTAGTATCTCATTTGACCCACCGACCTGAGTGGAGTCAGCAGCGTGAGCTAAGAGGAGGCCGAAACCCCCAACTTAGTACTCATGTTAGACTAGCAACGTTTAATGAGTAATCGTCGAGAACAAGTTCTCTACCACACATTATTTCTAACAGTGACGCCCGTTACACCGCCCAGTTGCGGGATAGGGTAGCCAACTGCTAGTTTTAAGGGTAGCCACCGTGTGGTCTGCATAGGGAAGCGTCACGGATGCTAGTACCCAACTCCGACACCTTGGGCGACTGAACGCCTCTGCGACCCCGTACAAAGGTCGCTAATACGGGTCTATGGATCCTGGTGGCCGGGCCCGACACCTTGGGTAGACCGAAGTCTACCACTGCGATCGCTCCCCAGCGACTACCCTCCTACTACTACTACTCCTACTACCCTACGACTAGTGGACAGGAAAATGGAGGGTGTGAAGACCGGCCGATTGTCCATGGGCATCATTAGACACCTACTTGTAGGTGAAACAATGACACATCTCGCGCTATCTATAAAAAAAAGGTGGGACGACGATATCAAGCACGTCGGCGGAAAGCAGCGGTTCTGTACCGCTGAAGGCCGTTAGGACTGGAGGAAAGTTAGTGAGGCGTATGCCCAGCAGTGGACGCATATACACTAACTGACTGGCTGACTGACTGACTGACTGGCTGACTAGCTGACTGACTGACTGACTGACTGGGTGGCGTGGTATTACAGATACAGCCACGTGGAGGCGGAGTGTCCGTTCATCAAGTTCGACGATCTGCTGGACCGGCTGGAGGACCTGGTGGTAGACGTTGTGGAGCGGGTGCTCAGCTCACCGGACGGGCAGCTCGTGTACGATCTCAACCCCAACTTCAAGGTATGCCTAATCCCTATACTGATCTAATCCCTACACGGACCCGGAGTAGTCTATAAGCATTACCAAATGCCTTCGGAAATCCGTACCACAGCATTTAGACCGGATATACTCATATTCTCAAAAGCGACAAAGCATGTAGTACTTGTTGAACTTACAGTTCCATGAGAAAGTAACATACCGAAGGACCACAATATCAAACTTAACAAGTACTGCAACCGGATTGTGAGAAACGGATTGAAGACTGATCTCTTCGCTGTCGAAGTCGAAGCAAGAGGACTACCAGCGAAGTCGCTCTACAGTCTCTTCAAGAATCTAGGGCTGCCAAGATCGACGCTAAGCTCATATATGGAGAGAGCTTCGAAAACGTCACTGGAAGCATGCTACAGAATATGGATAGGTAGAGAGGGAGGTCGAGAGCGGGACTGGTGGTTTCCCCGCGTCCTAGTCAACGCAGACCAGCTGACGAGGGCTTGATGCGAGCCGAAACGTGAAGCATGCGCGGGAAATTTAGAGTGGCCACTCGCTAGTCCCGACCTCGATTAACACCCTCCTCTACTGCCGATGGGCCCGGATATGTTCGGTGAAGCCATCGCAAGCTTAGTTCCACACCTTCCTCAAAATAGCTTGATTGTTTTTGTCTTTTATCTGGTTCTGTACAGCCCTTTTCATTGTTTTCATTGTTTTAAATTGTTTTTCATTGTTGTTACATTTCACACTATTATTGCCATTGGAAAGATAACGAATTTAAGTGCAAAATTTATTTGCCTACAAATTATTATAATAAGAAAACCTAAAAAGAACTCAAGAAATCTCTGTTTAGTGAAATTTCATGGAATAAACACTTTTTTTTTATGGAAACTGACACAGTTGGCTACATCACCTACAACATTCGTGATGTCAGCCCATAACACCGGGTGAACTAGGTGCAATGTTAGTGGTTCCTTTCATTTCATGTCGGCTACACTGAACTGGACGGAAAACGCAAATTATTTACATAGCCGTTTCGACCGACGTTTCGTTCAGTGCGGTGGTAACAACCCGGTATGTTGCGATGTGTTGTGAACAGAAACCGGAGCGTCCGTTCAAGCGGATGACGTATCCGGAGGCGATAGACTTCCTGAAGGCCAACAACATCACAAAGGACGACGGATCCTTCTACCAGTTTGGAGAGGTGAGCTCATTGTGTGCATATGTACATTATCCATTATGTATTAACCCTTAAACCTTAAACCCTTAAACCATATTTAGGTATTATGTATTATATAAATTGTAATTCATATGTATTTAATTTAATCTATAAATAGTAATTTATACGTTTAATTAACTAGTATGTACTTATATGTAGTGTATATTATAGTATATTATAGTTATTTTCCTTATATTATATTTTACATTCCCACACTCAAGTCTTTTGCTACTACCTACTTATATCTCGCAACATACGACTCTCAAACATCCAAAGGTTGACTGGGAGAAATCCCTGTAAGGGATAAGTCCGGCTTTGCCCCTCATGTAAATTTCTTATTGTGTGTTTATGTTAAATGTTTTTTGGAGCAATAAAGTATTTCTATCTATCTATCTACCCTTCTAGTTACCACTTATTAAATAGGCTTACACCTCTTGGCTTCCATGCCATTTTCGCTGTGAGAAAATTCGCGTAATACGAAGAAATTCCTGCACATAAACTTAAATATTTCGTAAAATAATGAAGTCAGATCCATAAACTCGATTTATACTTAATTCCAGGGAAATTTTACAAAAAAAAACTATGCAAAACAAAAAACAAAAAACTCACTCACTGAGTGAATCCTCACTGAAAACTAGTGAATCCTCACAAATTTTTTGTGAGGATTCACTTATTTAGAAGCACAGACGGACAAACTACAGAAAAACATTTTTTCACACTTTTTTCTTACCGAAAATTTACAAATCTAATACAAAAATTTTATATCATTGTGTAGGAGAACGCTGCCACTAAGAGACCATAAACATATAAAAAAATTGGGACTTGACTACAATTCAGAAATAAATAAATAAAGAAAAAAGAACAAGGAACCTTTGTAAAAAATTACAGGATGTCAATATTTTTTTTCTGTTGAGTGTTGAATTCTTTGTAGGTGTGATTCATGTCAATGGAAAGGCCTTTTCATCATCTATCTAAAGTGCTCTCTCGTTATAATAGGAACAATTCATTGAAATATACTTCTGCTGGTACGGCGCGGACCAGATAGGTCGACAGCGCGGTCGAGTTGAAATTCGATTGGTGTAAGAGATGGCTCGACTGCGCGGTCGATTATTAAAATCAAGGGTTAATGAGTATTTTTATTATTAAATTAGTTTATTTTCAATTCTCACATTCAAGTCTCTTAATATCTACTTACATTTCACTATATTAAACTACCCAACATCAACCAGCCAACATCCAGAGGTTGACTGGAAGAAGTCTCTGTAATTGGTTGAGACTTCCCCCTTTGCACCTCATGCAAATGTTGTATTGTGCTTGTTTCTGTAAAATGTTTTTGGAGCAATAAAGTATTTCCTATCTCTATCTATGCGTAGCTCTCGCCCGTGACGCGCATGGTTTTCGTTTACTGTTCGACCTTTTGGAGAAATATCGTGATGATACATTAGCATATAACTATTCTTATACAGGGTGTATCAGGGTAGGTTTGAGAAACTTCAGGAATAGAAAGTACTCATTATTAGAAGAAAAAAATCCTTATCACTCAAATCGAAATTCCATTGTTTTTTTTGTCATACAAAAGTTGGAAATTGTAATAAAAACTCGATGGACAGTGAGACTGGAGAGTGCAGTGAACTAATTCAGTCCTCTTTTTAACCGACTTCCAAAAAAGGAGGAGGTTCTCAATTCGTCTGTATGTTTTTTTTTTTTTTTATTTTTTTTTTTATTTTTATTTTTTTGTATGTTTGTAACACGATTTCTCCGTCAATTGAGGGCCGATTTAGAAAATTCTTTTTTTGTTAGTTAGGTCATACTTCCGAGGTGGTCCCATTTCAATTTTATCGAAATTGGTTCAGTGGTTTTCGAAAAATCAGCATAATACTATGGTGTGTGGTTACCTTCAGCAAAACTTGTGATGTGGTCGTTTTCGGCAATTTTCAGTTTGATAAATTAGTATGGTGTGTGGTTACCTTCAGCAAAACATTTGTGATGTGGACTTATTCAGCAATTTGCAGTCTGACACATATGGCGAATAATTCTGTACCACTTCAATCGATTTCGATTATTCGATTTCGATTATTCTTTTTTATGTAATATTACTAAAAAGAATGAAATAAAAACTGTTTTAAAAAATATTAAACCGATTTCCAAAAAACAAAAAAAAAAAAACTAAAAAGTATTAAATACCTAATATTTTGAAATTTTCTCTGTCCTGTTGAAATACATGAATCGATATACTAGTGATACATATTCGGACCCTTGTTTCATGAATATTCTAAATTTGAAATTTTTTTATCTTTTCCGACCGGCGTTTAATTTATTATGGTACCTGGCCAGTACCTACTGTACCGAGTACCATCGAGCTGGTTTGATGATGGAGACAGAAGGTGGCCATAGGAACTCCTAAACTACACATGATAAACCCATCGTGTTTGGGCTCGTTGCATTTGTCTTCACGAGAAATTTACTTTAGACCTAAAAGATTCTCAATTCGACGGTATGTTTTCTTTTTTTGGATGTTTGTTACGCGATTACTCCGTCAATTGTGGGCCGATTTTGAAAATTCTTTTTTTTTTTATTTGAAAGGGGATAACCCTGAGGTTTTTGAAGTGAAAACTTCTTTAGCGGCTCTTGGCACTTTTTTAGGTGGGTAAAAATGTATAACTCGCGACATCGCGTCAGCGTCATTTTTAAAATGAAACCTTAAGTCATTGCGTTAAGGGTTAAGTTAGAGTGGCACGGGATCTGCCGGCACTCCCGGAGTGCAACTGTTAAGTAGGGTTCCGTAACACGTTTATGTCTGTCCATTCTACTAAGTTCTGCAAAATGAATGTAGGGTTCCGTAACATATGCATGTCTATCCGTTCTACTAAATTTTACAATTTTCAACCAAGGTCCTCCGACGGTTATTTTATAATAAAAGTAGGCTTCCGTAACACGTTTATGTCTGTCCATTCTACTAAGTTCTGCAACATCACCTACAACGTCTGTGATGTCAGCCCATAACACCAGTGCCATGTCAGTGCTTCCCCCTTTGATCGTGCTGACTACACTGAACTGGTCGGAAAACACAAACTATTTACATAGCCGTTTCGACCGACGTTTAATTCAGTGCGGTGGTACCAACCCGGGAAGGTTAAACCCTACCACCAAGTAAAATTACGAGGGAAGGGACTTACAGTTTTACGAGGAATCCGAACCTTGGTCAGCCTCCAACGGTCAGCGGTCACCCATCTAAGTACTGACCGCACCCAGCGTTGCTTAAAATTCAATAGCGACAGTTGACTGTCTGCACCACTGAGCTATCGAAGCTGACGTGGTCCTATTTTAATTGGGTCAAGATCGGATTGGAAAGCGAGGCGGAATCGCGAGGCCGAAGGCCGAGCGATTCCGCCGAGTACATTAATAGCAAAAAATTACTAAAAAAAACTGTGAAATAAAAAAAAAGTTTTAAAAAACATAAAACCGACTTCCTAAAAAAAGTAAAACTAAAAAACTATTTAAAATAAAAATATAAAAACCGCCTTCAAAAATATATGAAATAAAAAACTAAAAAAAAAAACGAACCCTAGAGATGAAGGCGGTGCTAAAGCAAGCAAAAATGATGCATGAAAGAAAACATGAGTGGATGATAATATCCTTTGTGATTTGTAAAGCAAGCAAAAATGATGCATGAAAGAAAACATGAGTGGATGATAATATCCTTTGTGATTTGTGTAGCCTTTTTAGCACCGCCTTCAACTCTAGGGTTCGTTTTTTTTTTTAGTTTTTTATTTCATATATTTTTGAAGGCGGTTTTTATATTTTTATTTTAAATAGTTTTTTAGTTTTACTTTTTTTAGGAAGTCGGTTTTATGTTTTTTAAAACTTTTTCTTTTGAGGTCATTGAACTTTCAGTGACCTCAAAAGAAACGCAGTTCAATAAGTAGTAGTAGTTCACTAGTTATGTATGCAACCACATTTTTATTCATGAGTTAGAATTTATTTTTTATTTAATAAAGGCGGAAGTTAACCATCCACCAAATCTTGAAGAATAGATTTTCACCAAAAAGTGCTGTAAAATGATCGAATCTGGGAAAATGTTTCAGAGCTTTTCGTCTTCAAATATGGGTCCCTTTCGAACTCTGAAGTTTCGAAAACCTATCCTGATACACCCTGTATATGCGTAATTCCATTAGTGAAAAGTACATGTAAATAGGTACAGTCGCTTTCGAGTAATGAACTATTGCACTACTGGTCCTTCGAGCCGGATATTCATCTTTCATTCATTAAGAAAAAAATTAAATTGAAAGTTTGTTGTTAGTGTATTAATTTGATTATTATTGTTGTTACCTGTAAAATCTTTGTGAAACCTTATAATTATACCAGTTGCGCCCGCGAATTCGTCCGCTTGGACTTATCACAACGCCATCTACCGGGTTCAATTGTATTTTCAAACCATCCAGGGACCCACTCAAATATACACACAAAATTTCATCCAAATCAGTCCAGCCGTTTAGGCGGAGCTGAGTGACAAACACACGTACAGAAGAATTATATATGTAAGGATTAGGAGGATTATTTATTTTATTTATTTATTTATTTATTTGATGAACGAACAGCCTAAGCTGATGTTTTCATGTCTAAGTTCACTGGTGCTTTGTTATTTTGATGTTAGTTTAGTTTGGTGTGTTTTTTACGTGTTTGTCGAGCCTGTTATTAAAGGAATTGGTGGTGGGTGCTTGTACGACATCTTCGGGCAGTTTGTTCCACATTTCCACTGCTCTATTTGACAGGAAGTTTCGTCTCGGATTTGTTGAGCTGACAGTGACATTCAGCTTCAAGCTATGGCCTCGGAGATGACTATTTGTATTTCTAGTAGAGAGGTTCTCCAGTTCTGGACAATCATAATGCTGATTGAGAATCTTGTATGTTTCTACGAGGTCACCCCTTTCTCTACGTTCTATTAATATAACTAAAATGTATATAATCTCCGGTAGGACATCCCCGAGATGCCCGAGCGCAAGATGACGGATATGATCGGTGTGCCGATCATGCTGTGCAAGTTCCCCGCTGAGATCAAGTCGTTCTACATGTCGCGCTGCGAGGACGACACGCGGCTCACAGAGTCTGTCGACGTACTGATGCCGGGCGTCGGGGAGATCGTGGGCGGATCCATGAGGATCTGGGACATCGAGGAGCTGCTCAAGGGTACGTCAACGTTGAAGCCTTCTTCTTATTCTTCCTTCATCACTATGGGGAAATACTTCTAAGGTGAATGTTACGGGGAACATTTCGAGCAAGCCGCGTGACAGGTTGTCTGTACACTCCAGTAGAGATATCACCTGCAGCAGAAATATGTGAGGATATTTGCCCCCTAGTGAATTTAAGGCTTAAGCAGAGATAAACACTCCATAGAAAATCTTCAATACCTACCGCTTTAATAGCCTATTCTTTCACTTTGCCGATTGCTACATGCGAAAATGTACCTAAACAATCAAACGTAAGGTTATTATTGCTTCGCAGCTGCGCGCGAATCTGTAAAGTATTAGGTACGTTTTTATTCCGAAGCAGTAGCGTGAGCGCGCGCGTGTGCTCCGCGCGGCTGTCGGCAGTTCACTGAATTATGGGTCGCCGACGGCCCGCCGGGGGGTAGGTAATTAGCGCGCGCAAGTACATAGAGTGCAAGTGGCCTGGCTTAAGGCTCTACATGGCATAATAATTGTTGTTTTCGGACTTGCTTTCTGTGTCCAAACTAGTCCAAATTGTCCAGGGTGGGGACCTTAGTGCAAAACCCCCTCTGTCTCCAGCTACCCCTTCCCTATCTATCTAATCCCTACAGACTCGGCCCTCACTAGGTGGTAGGCTCAAATTGTAGCCGATTGAATTGGTACCACCGTACTCTCGGGTGGTGTTACTCCGACCACCCGAGCTCTTTCTTGAAGTGGATCACCCTTTTCAGCCGCTTTCAAATTTCCAAGTCACTTCAGTCGTTCGTTCGCTACCACCGGGCACTCAAGGAGCCTATGGGCGCCTGTTTCGACCTCCGCCATGCAACCTCTGCATAGGGGGCTTTGGTCACTAGAGAAATAATAATGGGGGGGGGGGGGGGGGGGGGGGGATAGAGAGAGCAAAACCTTTAAAATGCTCTAATCAAATTCCTTAGGTACTTATTTTTTGCGAAATATTAAACAAAGAAGCCACTCGGAGCAACAAAACCAAACCGAAGTAATGCGTGAAGGGACGCATGACGTCATGAAGGGCAAGCTGTGAAGGGATAGCTTACCCCGGTGCAGTATGGGTGCGTTGTTAGGGTCTAATTTGCAGGGGTTTCTATTTTGAAATATTCTCTTACACTTGTGCCATTTTTACTCCTGCACTGGTTTCACGATGGAATTCAGCTTACTGTGCTATATATGATTGCAGTTATGCGTGGATCTAGTCAATGTCTGTTGCTCGGGAAGGAACACATTTTCGTAGATGTTTATATTTGTTGTTACTGGATGGAATTAAGTATTATTGGTACCTATTATATTTTCTTTATTTCACGTTTCTTTTAAATTTTACATTAATTTTACATAAGTAATAAAAATATACAAAATCAATATAAAAATTAAATAAAAACGGTAATACCGCCGGCGGCGGGAGACAAGCCTCCAAGCACGCCGGCGGGTGCAGGCCGTGGCTACGGAGCTCTCCGGGACGACGCGAGGCAAGCTACGAGCGATAGGTGGTGGTACTAGACACGTAGGCCACCACCACCGCCATCTCCGAGAGCTCCGTATCCGCCGGACTGCACGGCGACGTCGTCGCGCAGGTCTGTAAACGTCTTCATCTTCGCGCGCGCGTCGCCTCATGCTCCACACATCTATTATATTACTATTATGTATTGGGTGAATAATTGATAGGTATGTTTAGATGGTGGGTTAGCGACAATTTAGAAGGTAAGCTGCTAGATATCAGCTTCTATGGACGCCACGCCCCTGCTACCCCAAAAGTTCTTCTCGCACACACAACAAAAACAAAGCACAAAACACACTAAGAACCAACCAACAAAATCTAAGTGTGCGTGTTCGCGTTTCAGGGTACGCACGGGAAGGCATCGACCCGACGCCCTACTACTGGTACACGGACCAGCGGCGGTTCGGCACGGTGCCGCACGGCGGTTACGGGCTGGGGCTCGAGCGCTTCCTCTGCTGGCTGCTCGACCGCTACCACATCCGCGACGTCTGCCTGTATCCGCGCTTCCTCGAGCGCTGCAAGCCTTAACTCTCTCTACTGTGTACGTTGACGTGCTGCGGTCGCCGCATTATGTTGCAGCCGCTACAGTTCGTTCACAGTTATTTTACCTCTGACCACAGAGCATCGAATACCGCGCGCGCCTCTCCTAGAGGTGAAAGTAATAATAATATTTGAAACCCAATAACAGCACGCTATGCTGCTAGCGCTTCGTATGTGTGTGTGTGTGTGTTAGTATCGACACTACACACAAAGAGGAGCAAGTAAGCCACACGCACAAAACAAATGCGCACGCACAACACACATATGTAAGTCATAGGCAACGCCCACAGGCTTCAACGGCGTTGTAGGGAAATCGCGCTCACGGCGTCTCTAGGAGGGGTCGCGCGCGGTATTCGATGCTCTGTGCCTCTGACACATGTCATTGTATCTTCCGCTAGGTTGGCACCACTTGCTGTCACTAGTACTACGGTCCTAAAGAGGGTTACTTGCTATTAATATTTTACCCGTGGTGGTGTAGTGGAAATTATGTATAAGTACCTGTTGCTTGTAGTGATAGGTCCACCTTTGCGCACTCCTGCATTTCTTGTTTCTTGTCGTGTACGGTTCTTCTTTCAATTTGTGTGCAATAAAGAGTTTCTATTCTATTCTTTTCTAAAAATATATTCAAATATTTCGTACAGGGAAATAGTACGACCAATTATGGTAGCACAGAGCTCAGGTTAGCCAACTTGATGGCTAGAGGTAAAATAACTGTGAACGGTCTATAGGCTGCTCGCGCGCTGGTCGGCCGGCAACGAGATCACTGGTCACACTTTGGGCGCAGGTCTCACTTTAAATGCTGCATTTAATATAGCTTTGTACGTCTAATGAATACATGGAGTCAAAATAACTATGGTTTTTATTAATTTTTTAATTTTTTTTTTTAAAGGAAACTGACACGATTCGCTACCTCACCTCACTAGAACATCCGTGATGTCAGCCCATAACACCGGGTGAACTAGGTGCCATGGCAGTATGGCAGTGTTTCCCTTCATTTCATGTCGGCTACACTGAACTGGACGGAAAACACGAACTGTTTACATAGCCGTTACGACCGACGTTTCGCTCAGTGCGGTGGTACCAATCCGGCCGAGATAAACCCTACCACCTAGTAAGGTAAGAAGGGAAGAGACCTACAGTTTTACGTGGAACCCGAGCCACGGTCAGCCTCCAACGGTCGAGCGGTCACCCATTCAAGTACTGACCGCGCTCAGCGTTGCTTAACAACAGTCGACTGACCGCACCACTGAACTACCGAGGCTGACAAAATGGTTCCATACTTTAAAAGGAAAAACAGAACCATTATGAGATTACTCCGGTATCCGTCCGTCTGTTAAAGAAGTTTTTATCGAAAACTAATTTTAACGTAGAAACTTGGTTCAATTTTCTTAATGATATAGCTAAAAATGTGCAAAAAAATACCATTCTTTTTAAGCTTTTTATAGGGTTAGTTATATTATATAGATATTAAGCCTAGAACGATAAAAAAGGTATGGACCCCGAACCCTATTCTCGCCAGCGTAACACGATATAAGTAAAAGCATACTTGTTTCATTGGACGGTCGCGCGCTGGCTCGTCAGTCTGTCATCGGCTGCGTTCGCGAAAACCTATTTAAAATGCCTGCAATGTGTTTACGTGTAAAAACACTACAGCCAAGTTTAGTGTGCACAATAGTGGAATATCTTATCATCGGTAAGTACACTCCGCTTTCCCGCAACTCGGCAACGCTAGTTCTCTTACAAGCATTTGACAGTCCGGCCATACCTTTTTTATCGTTCTAGTATTAAGCCATAGATTACAGGAAAACTGCAGGTATTTTCGACAATGTAAAATTTAAAGGGGAAAAATATATTTTTGTTTTAGTACGGAACCATAATTTGTGCGAGCCTGACTCACTCTTGACCGGTTTTTTTCTTATTGATTTGAAATTTTTCGAAATGTCCTTGGTATAGGATAAAGCAGGATGGGAAGCCTATTTTATTTCAGAAGGTAGAAAAAGAATTAATGCATTTGTAAAAAAGTTTTATTTAATATTTACTTAAAAATCACACTTTACCTACTTTGTCATTTTCTCTCCTGTCTACATTTTTGGTTTTTGTGATTGTGAAAGTGATTGTCGTGCCAGAGTCGCAGTTGTGTCCAAAAGTCCTTAATTTTTTGTACAGACTAGACATGCAGGGCCCCAAGAATATTGAATAGGTAAGGACGTCGAACCTTCCCCGCGCCAGCGTAACACCATATTTGTAAAAACGTACAAATAACATTCGTTACCAGCCAATCAGAGCGCGACACCACTCGATACCACCCAATCAGAGCGCGCGCCATCCCCTCCGCTACCCGCGGAGCTCGGCGACGCTGGTTCTCATACAAGCATTGGACAGTCAGACGTCCAACCTATTCAATGTTCTTGCAGGGCCCCTAGGCAGTTAATAGAATTAGTGCCTCCTTTTTGTACATACATATACATACATATCACACACGCTGAATCCCGAAAACCGGGGTAAAAATTGAATTGCATTGCAAGAAAGATAAATAATTATAATGCTAGATAGTTGTTGAGTTAATTCAGTTATAATTAGTGGAATACTCTTATTATGTCAGACTGCAGCTAACTTCACACAAGCAAAGCAACATGGCGGCTCTAGAACTGTCAAATCTACAATATTCAGTCTAAATATGGGCTGTATGGTAGCAAATCTTTGCCTATCCCGAAAAGGGATAAACAAAACAAAAAAAGGAACTAAGCTCTATGAGGTACACATCTTCAGCAGTCAGATTACTCAAGGCAGCCACTCGGCGTCGCGGTCAAGGGCGCGGCTGTTTGCGCTGGCGACGGGGGTTTCAGTAAGGTCCTCCTTACTGCTCGCCACCTTGTTGTAAACCTTCTTGCCAGTGTCCACGACCAACTCTACTCCATCAGCTGAAACAAGCACTTACGTCACACCTGCATTCTAATGACGCCAGTTCCTGAGACACTAAAACACACTTTTTAGTACATGCTGGTACGTTACGAACACAGTATCTTTATAAGCTGGTAGCCATAATGGTAGGTAGGTACTTATAATGGCTGTTTTGGTAGACTGTAGGTTTTTTTTCCTGGAACACCAATGCCTAATAAGGTGTTATGGTGAATCTCACCAGCCCTTGCATTCATGCTGGCTAACCTGAACTCAACGGAAACAAAAAATGTTTCCAACCTGCTTGACTGATCGTCAGTATGGTGGTTGCTTGGTTGCTAACATTCGGGCATGGTTTTACTCCTAACTTACCTTTCTAGTTTCCTGAAAGTTTTTTTTTTGCTCTGACGAATCCAACTACAATGAAATCTCTTACATCGTCTTATTATTTGGCTTACTTGTCGATGAACGGATCGGATCGGCATTTAAAATGGACCCTGCTAGCAACATTAAAACGTATGTCCTCAATAGCAACAAGTAATGAAAGATGCTAACCAACTGCATCTCCTGCCTTCCTCACGACGGTGCCAATGTTGTGAGCGGAGAAAGTCTCAGGGTCGATGTTGATGTTGACGCCCTCTGTAGTGCCGTTGGGATGCTTGGGGCAGTCGTTCTGCGAGATGATCGACAGGTCGTAGGGATCCACGCCGAAACCGCTCAGTCGGCTGCGCATCTGGGGAGACAATTACGGAAACAAAATAAGAATGAACAAATCATTCCAAGTTGGTACACGCACCAATAGATCTGGATTGGGCATAGAAACAGCAAAGTCTGATAAAGAAATACTGAAAGGTTTTGCTCAGGAGGACATGGAACAAGGCTTCAAACTTCACGCCTTAAACCTAGAAATGCAGAATGATTGGCTAACAGTGGGTGACTTCTGCATCCCTCCTGCATTGAAGTGGAAATCCATAATATACAACTGGTCCCCTGAGCTGCTTAAGTTCTACTTAAATGCATTCCAGCTTACTCTCCCCGACCCGAGTAACCTAGTTAGATGGGGGAAATCTACAAATAAACTATGCCCGTCATGTAAGGAGTTCGTAGGCACGGCCAAACATTTGTTATGCGGATGCAAAATACTACTTGAGCGAGGCCAGTATTCCTACCGTCATGATAAAGTCCTCCAAATCATCAGAGAGGCCATCAACCTGTCAATTGCACGGACCAGGAAAGGGCAAACCAGTAGCGGCTTCCAGAAGGTCAACTTTGTGAAACCTGGAGCCAATAAGCTGCCCAAAGATAGGACTAAACCTTCTTCAATTTTGGGAGCAGCAAAGGATTGGGAATTGTTGATGGACACACATGAGAAGCATTACCAAATGCCTTCGGAAATCTGTACCACAGCATTAAGACCGGATATACTCATATTCTCAAAAGCGACAAAGCATGTAGTACTTGTTGAACTTACAGTTCCATGGGAAAGTAACATACCGAAGGACCACAACATCAAACTTAACAAGTACTGCAACTTAGTAGACCGGATTGTGAGAAACGGATTCAAGACTGATCTCTTCGCTGTGGAAGTCGGAGCAAGAGGACTACCAGCGAAGTCGCTCTACAGTCTCTTCAAGAATCTAGGGCTCCCAAGATCGACGCTAAGCTCATATATGGAGAGAGCTTCGAAAACGTCACTGGAAGCATCCTACAGAATATGGATAGGTAGAGAGAGGGAGGTCGAGAGCGGGACTGGTGGTTTCCCCGCGTCCTAGTCAACGCAGACTAGCTGACGAGGGCTTGAAGCGAGCCGAAACGTGAAGCATGCGCGGGAAATTTAGAGTGGCCACTCGCTAGTCCCGGCCTCGATTAATACCCTCCTCTACTGCCGATGGGCCCGGATATGTTCGGTGAAGCCATCGTAAGCTTAGATCCACACCTTCCCTTCTGAGCAGTCTCACAGAGCGTAAGACGTTATATTATGTTCTGTGGTCATTCATTATCCGAGTAGGATAATATGAGTGGACGCCATGGAAGATTAAATAACATGTTAGCACCACTACGGGGGCCATAGTGTTACATCCGGCTCGAAGGACCACGAACTATATTGTTAAAATGGGACACTTTTATCTGTTTTCTGTTGGCAATCCCAACACATGATGGAGTACACAGAAAGATGTCAGTCAGTTGTAGAGTAAACAATAAGGTAAAAGAAAATTACACTCAAATCCATGTTGTTGTAGTATAGTGATGAACGCTTCGCTTGGAAACTAATTCCTCAAGGTCGTATACCTTCTCACAATGCCCTTGTTCTCCAGCTAAACCAGCCAACCGGTGTCTACCATAAAGGCCAGGGTGGCTGCAGGCAGACCTCAGCAATCGAATCTCCAGGCCAATTTCAACATTTGCCTTTACATATTTTACGGTTGTCTCAAAAATGAAACGCCATTGTGAAGATCGGCCTTACCTTGTCCACATACATCTTGTCAAGCTCCTTTGTCCTGGACAAAATGGTGGCTGAGCGGCGATGCGCGAACGCAAGCTTTTGACAGGTAAAGATGGCGGCGTATGTGACGTAGTCGGTCGCCATTACGGTGTAGCTTGCAGAGCCGGCTACGCCTGTGAACATTGAGAACTGTGGTCGACCGGAAGAAACACTTTTTAGGGCTTTTTTTTATTGCTTCCGAACTGGATGGTATTGCCCGAGGTCGAAGCCTCAGGCGCAGCCAATTTCACCCCCGAGGAGGTGCCAGTCCGGCTTGGAGGTGGACTAATGTTGCTGGGAAAAGGCTATTAACCCGCGATTTGAAGATCCGTGGATTGTAGAAGTGGGGTAAGATATTCCCTGGGAGCCCGTTCCACACCTTTGCAGTGCGGCACAAGAACGATTTAGAGAATCGTGCAGTTCGAAGAACTCTTCTGACAAAGGGGTGTTCCGCGAGAGTATGGCGGGTTTGGCGAAGGCGAACGGGAGGGAATAAGGGAAGCAAGTTCGTTAGAGCAGCGGCTATAGTAGTACCGACAAAACAGGCTCAATGACCCAATGATACGTCTGTGCTTTAGAGGTTGAAGGTCCTTTGTGAGTCACCAATGAGGCGGATGGCTCGTCGCTGAATAGAATCCAAGGCTGGCAATAGATAACATTTTAACAATAGTTTGCTAATATAGGCCCCATAGTTTTCTACCCCTTAGGACCCAGAGTCCCTAAGGCATAGAGAACGCTCAACGAAGTCCAACACAAATAATAAATACCTCTCACTTGGGTTCGCCAACAGTCTATGTAGGTATACAAATTGAGTCTGTTCTGTCCACCCTGAGTGACGTCTGCAATACACTTTGTCATTCATCGTTCTGACCACACTCCACCATGCAAATGGTACACGCCATCCACCTTATTGCACCGATCACAATGCAATTATTTGGAGAATCTCTCTTTTTCATCAGGAATTTAAATAAATTCAATGGAATGTGGCCAGAACGATGTCTTGTAGCGATAAGTCCGCATTTGCGCTGTCCACTATTTTCTTGTTTTTCATTGGTTTTAATAGCCTTGTTCCTGGAAACTGTATTGTGGTAACTATCCCACCTACAACTACACCACAAATAGACTCTATGTTGCGAGGGTATTTGCCCTCTAGTAAATCCAAGGCTTTAGGTTAGACTAACAATGAGACAAATCAGAGTAAAAGAAAATTTTTGGGTTCACAGATTATTAAATTGGAGTAAACTATAAACTTACTAAGAGGAAATCTCACGCTCATTCTGGCCGGAACAGATGGGTCCTTTGCTGTCAAAATACCGGTATATCTGTCGAAACGAAATTTTAAATTACATTATAGGTTGCTGAAATTGGGAAGAGACAAAAGTGCATGGCACGTTTTCATCGAATCGTTTCTTCTGCGTTTGTGGTCCTTCGAGCCGGATTTAGCGATACTTCGTCAGCTTTATCTGGCGGGTAGCTTCTGTTTGTCATCCATGAGTTCTGAGGTTTTTAAATTTGGTCCTTCGAGCCGGATAGAACAATGTACCAATTCAGATGTTTAGGTAGGTATGCCATCTAATTTTTCTTGTCTATTTATTTTTCTATGTGTTTTATAAGCTGTCGTGTGTGTTAAACAAGAAAAATAAACTTATTCATTTTAATTTTCATCTTCATAGTATATTACAACAATGCTCGCCTTATAGAACACACATTGTTTTTATCTTTTTTTTTAATGTCACGTAGAAGCTAAGTATAAGCATAGGTATAAATATATAGTTACGTCAAGTAATGTTGATTACAGGTTTCCCTAAACTAAGGCATGCTAAATTAATTACACATTTTTGCAATATTTCATTGACACAAATGCATTACGTTTCGTCGTAATTTGTATTTGTAAGCAGAGTTACCAGATGCTTCAGTTGAAAAACCCGGACATTTTTATCAAAGCGCCTTTGATTTTTCAGGTACAAATGTTTCAGAAAAAATAAAAGGGGGGGGATTCAGGTACAAATATGTTACAAATAATTAAAAATGTTTAATGATCTTTAATTTTGAAAATTAAAGCTTGATAGAGTAATAAATAAAAGGCAGTCAGCAATTTATAGAGAGTATTACGGACGCAAGCCTCAAAAAGCGGACTGTCCGGTAAAAAATCGGACAACCTGGCAAGCCTGCTTGTATGTACCTGTAATCGTGCTTGAGGGGCGTCAGTCCCAGGATGAAGTGTTGGCTGACTTGTTCGAGCTGGTAGTGGCCCGGCTCGTCTGTCCGCGTGAAGTTGTACGTCATGCAGTGTGAGGCGGTCGATGTCTTCTGCACCACGTACCACACTCCGAGCAGCTGCGGGGACAATAGGGCGGACGTTAGAGTTTTATCAACTAAAGTATGTCGGCGGGTGGCCGGGCCGAGCGGTCTAACACTTTTTTTTTTATGGAAACTGACATGGTTGGCTACATCACCTACAAATTTATGATGTCAGCCCATAGCACCGGGTGAACTTGGTGCCACGTCAGTGCTTCCCTTCGGTCGTGCCGGCCACACTGAACTGGACGGAAAACAAACTATTTACATAGCCGTTTCGACCGACCTTTCATTCAGTGTGGTGGTACCGACCAGGGAGGGTTAAACCCTACCACCTAGCAATATAAGAATAGAGTCATATCCATCCCTTAGTCGACTTTTACGACATACACGGGGAGAGATGCAGTGGGGGTATTCTTTTAAAGTACCGGCCCCACAGGGTACAGGGTTGATAGAATGCCATACCGGCCTGACATGTGCCCATTCACGCCTCTCTTGAAGGAACCGAGACTATACTAGAGGGGAAATATGTGGGCAGGCATAGCCTTTACCAGTTCTGTGGAGGAAAGACCTGCAGAACCGATCGGTACGCATCCGCGGTAAGCGTATAGGGCTGCAATTCCTGTCCAGTGCGCGTGGTGCGGAATGGAAAAGGGGACGACGGAATCGCGCTAAACAGCTCCTTCGAGCCCCATGGAATAAGGGATAGTAGAGTGTTTTCAATTTACGAAGGCACGAGGGGTATGAGGTAGGAAGTGGTGTGAGACCGCGCAGAGCTCAGTAGGGAACGACTCGGTTCGACGGAGCGACGCGGAGACGTGTAGAACGTGTGTACCGTCTGGGCACCGAGTTCGCTCTCTACTGAGCTCCGCGAGGTCGCCTTTCGCACCACTTCCTACCTCGTACCCCGCGTGCCTTCGTAAAATGAAAACACTGTACATACTTAGGGCGCCGGCATCCCTACGAAGTTGCAGTGGTTTTAGATAGCGAGGCACGTCATCGGGGTCACCCACTAGTCGCATGGCTCGACGCTGGATCGAGTCCAAAGGCGCAAGCTGGTAGATTCAAGAGCCCGAGCCAAGGCCGCGCTGAGCACCCGCCGCTAGGTTATTGAATGCGAGAGTGTTCCACAGCCTATCTGTACTTTGAAACAAGAGTTCTGTTTATATTGTCGGAGTGGGAATACTCGACCTCGGGTCATATCTCTTCTTATCTGCTGGAGGTCAAACTGCTTCGCATTATATTGTTCGCGCGGCTATTTCTACGAAATACGTATATAACGGGCTTCCGCGGAATATCTTTCCCTATTCCTACAATCCACGAATCTTCAAGCCTGGCTGGACCGTCAGCGTATTTCCTTTTCCGTGTTCAATACAGGGTTGCCAGATGGATAAAAAAGAGGACATTTTTCACCCTTTGATTTTTTGAGTAAAACTTTTACGAAAAATCTATCCCCCCTTTGTTTTGTCCGCGGAAGTCTAAAACTTTTCCGCGGACAAGACTTCAAAAAAGGGGACTGTCCGCGGTAAAAGCGGACACCTGGCATGGTCGTGGGTTTGAGCCCCCCTCGTGCAAGTAATTTTTTTTTATTTTATTATGACAAGCATTGTTAGGGTATTAAAAATAGGTTATGGTTATTTTTTTTATAACCACATAAAAAAGCTTTTTATCAGAATTATTTTAATTTACTTTATTATATTAAACTTTTTTAGGGTAAAATAGGTTATGGTTATTTTTTATAGCCACATAAAAACACTTTTTATCGGAAGTATTTTTGTCAGCCTCGATAGCTCGTGGTGCAGACAGTCGACTGTTGCTATTGATTGTTAAACAAGGCTGGGCGCGGTCAGTACTTGGATTCGTGACCGCTCCACCGTTGGAGGCTGACCGTAGTTCGGATTCCACGTAAAACTGTAGGTCTCTCTTCTTACCTTACTAGGTGGTAGGGTTCAACCCGCCCGGGTTGGTACCACCGCACTGAATGAAACGTCGATCGAAACGGCTATGTAAATAGTTTGTGTTTTCCGTCCAGTTCAGTGTAGCCGGCACGACCGAAGGGAAGCGCACGACATGGCATCTAGTTCACCAAGGTGTTATGGGCTGATATCACGGATGTAGTAGGTGATGTAGCCAACCGTGTCAGTTTACGTAAAAAAAAAAAAAAAAAAAAGTATTTCATTTTACTTTTTATTATGTTAAACTTTTTTAAGGTTAAATAGGTTATGGTTATTTTTTTAAAACCACATAAAAAAAATATTATCGGAAGGTAGGCCTTGTATTGAACACGAGTTTGAAAAGGGAGTTAGCTCAATAAACCCGTGCGCGGTGCAAGGCTGCCTCGGAAACGGAAATACGCGGACCAACACCTCCTCGGGGGTGAAATTGAAGCATGAAAATAAAAAATTGTATGTATGTATGCACTTATGTCATCTTTCTTAGCAGCCATTTTGCCAGTATGCTCAGATGATGGTTGAAGTTCATACATACCTCAATGACTCACACGGGACAGTCAACGATGCTTCAATAGGATAATGGCCTCTCTCGTTGACGAATGCCTCTCTCTACAATAATGACACACGAACGTTACATAAGGCCATGTTGATTCCTTATAATACCTAATAGCCGGTAGTGGCAGTAGGTTGGTCTGGTGTCTCTGAGTCACAGACGATTTGTAGGGTCACTCAGTCTGTTCTACAGATACTATCATGGACGCTGCTCGGAGGAACTTGCTTCCATTATTCCATGCCATCCAATCTACCTTCGCAGCACTCGCCGCAGAGAAACTGAGCACCCTTTTGTTGTCGATATTGGGCTTTTGAGAACCCATCGTTTCTGCGCCCTAGGTGTTGAACTGTCTTCCGGCGAGTTTGTTTCCCGAATCCCTTAAACTGGGTGTCTTCAAACGTCGTATTAACAGGCTAAACAGTTTGGAATGGCGCCTCTCTGAGCGTGGTTTCGCGCGGAGTGGTGTTTTTGGCTCTGTCGATTGCACCATTGGTCCCACGCCACAGCCACCCATGTTGGATTACATATATGTATAAAAAAGGTTAGGCACGTCGGCCGAAGAGGCGAAGACCGCTGGGGTAATCTACACTGAGGAAGTACCTAACTATTAAGTAATCTGTGTCTGAGGGACGAAGTGGACAAGAAAACAGCGGTGTTTTAAGACTGCGATGCGACTTTCGACAAATTCTATTTTTAACCCCCGACGCAAAAAACGGAGGGGTGTTATAAGTTTGACGTGTGTGTGTGTGTGTGTGTGTCTGTCTGTGGCATCGTAGCTCCCAAACGGATGGACCGATTTGGATGCGGTTTTTTTTATTAGGAAGCTTGTTTAATCGGGATGGTTCTTAGCTATGTTTGTAATCAAGTAATCAAGTAATTAAGTAATAAAAAAAATTATTATCTTAAAAAGTGGACCGATTTTCATGCGGTTTCTTTTAAAAAGCTTGAAATAAAAGTTAAATTACAAATTTAAAAAACCCCCGACCCTTAAAAAACCCCGACCCTTAAAAAGCAAAAAATAATTTCCGTTTACTTACTTAAAGGAGTCGGGGGACCGCTAAGTAAATAAAATATAAAACTCAGAGCCGCGCGGGAATTTACTTAGCGGTCTCCCGACTCCTTTAAGTAAGTAAACGGAAATTATTTTTTGCTTTTTAAGGGTCGGGGTTTTTTAAGGGTCGGGGGTTTTTTAAATTTGTAATTTAACTTTTACTTTACCTGCTTATGGATGAAATTAACAATAACTAATTCCACCGAGTCATGCAGCAGGTGGGTCTTCGTGCCTTACTTGCTGCTTGATACTTATCTTGTCCTAATACTTTGTTAAACTTGGTGGTCGGTGTTGTTTTTTTTATTTTTTTTTATGGAAACTGACACAGTTGGCTACATCACCTACAACGTCCGTGATGTCAGCCCATAACACCGGGTGAACTAGGTGCCATGTCAGTGCTTCCCCCTTTGATCGTGCCGGCTACACTGTGCTGTAATTTACAAGAGTACCTGCAGCACAACACAGATTACTCTGCTTACCCCGATTGTTCGGATACAGCGTAGGGTATTGTATTGTATTGTTGATTGATCATTCATATGGAAGTTAAACAGCACTCGAACTTGTCACAATTGGTTCTATCCGGTTCGATAGCACCCACGAAGAAGAACCGACAAGAAACTTCGCAGGGTATTTTTTTTATACATATTGTTACAAGTATTTAGTGACTAGCCACATAATAACACCGCCTAACAGTCTATCGAAAACACAGCTTGAGAGCAAGATTAACAATTTTACTGAGAGTTCTGACTACACAGACTTAGGTATCGGTGGTATCAGGCGTAAAGAGCCTTTGTCATACTTTGATACGTAGTTTGTATAACTTAATTATGTTAGTACATTACACATACTAAAATGTAGTATTGTCAAAGCACAAAACAAAATTATAAATATTTTATATTATGAGTTTTATCTATGTGGCAGAAGCCCTACTCCCACATCGTGGGATGGTTGAAAACAAAGACCCAGATCTCCATCATAAGGGCAGTCAGTATCAACTAGAATTAGGGGCACACGCAGACTAATTAACAGATGGGTGGGGCTAGAAGACGGTGCTGGCTTATTTTCTACCGAGGAATGATGAGCGTCGTGGTGGGACCAGATCCCATTATGTTTGTGATTCAAGTTCAACGCATAGAGGCACAGAATACTTAATAGGTAATCTCGGAAGGCACAAGGCACATCGAGCTGCATCATTAACAGACCAGCCATTAAGATTATGAGCTAAACGATTAGTTGTTATCTTGTTCGTACGAACATGTAAATATACTATTATTCATTCTCGTAAAAAAAAATATTACAAATATTTAACTAGTCTTTTTTTTTTTTTTATGGAACCTGACACGGTTGGCTACATCACTTACAACAACCGTGATGTCAGCCCATAACACAGGGTGAACTAGGTGCCATGTCAGTGCTTCCCTTCATTTCATGTCGGCTACACTAAACTGGACGGAAAACACGAACTATTTACATAGCCGTTTCGACCGACGTTTCGTTCAGTGCGGTGGTACCAACCCGGCCGGGATAAACCCTACCACCTAGTAAGGTAAGAAGGGAAGGGACCTACAGTTTAACGTGGAATCCGAACCACGGTCAGCCTCCAACGGTCGAGCGGTCACCCATCTAATCACTGACCGCGCTCAGCGTTGCTTAATAACAGTTGACTAACCAACCGCGCCACTGAGCTATCGAGACTGGCGAATTTTCTTATCCCTTAGTCGACTTTTACGACATGCGACGGGGAGAGATGCAGTGGGGCTATTCTTTTTAAGTACCGACCCCACACGGTACAAAAGTCTTATTTGAACTATTTCACATAAGTAAGAAAAATATATCTAACAAGTTAGTTTTGTGTATTAAATTAGTCCCTATATAAATATCAATATGTAAGTATGTACTTAATTATGCATTTAAAATTAATTTTAATAATTTTTTCAACAGAATAAAAATAAAATTATAACATTGAAAAAATGACCTCCTTTCAAAACCTTCACGCATGCCATAAATAACAGTTTGACGCTACAATACAGACACGTTTTCGTTCTACTTAAAGATCTTTTGAAGAATGTAACGCAAGGTAGGTACCAGGCAAACATGACAAAAAGCTAATAATGTACAGTTAGTCACTCAAGCATTACTTACTTGCGCGGACCGACCACGACACATCGTACTACCACCGTTCGAGATCTAAATTTTTGTATGAAAATGTTCCCAATGCCCTCTCTATAACCTATTAAAGAATCCGGAACCGAACGTCCATTTTCCTCGAACGTTAAATATTTAAATTTGGAATGAGCATTCATTGAATTGTGTAAATATACCTAACTTACGAAATCTCTGTCAAATTGTTCCACATTCACATCACATTCAAACTGTCACCTCCGATACTGTCACTGTATGTCACGAAGATGACAAAAGTGACACAGATCTGTCAAAGCGTGTTGTTAAAATCGGGCGACGCGGTGTTTTGCAACAGGGCTTTGTACCGACCGACAAAATTTCTATATCATATCCATATCAAACCATCATCACTATAGCATACTATAGAACAGACTATAGTGTGACAAGTAAATCGTAATTTTACTTATAATGTACCAGTATTGTTTGTGCCGTCATAATGTAATACCATAACTATTTTTATTGTTGACTAGCTGAGCCCGCGGCTCCGCTCGCGTGAAATTCGTATTCCAAAGAAGAATGTAAGTAACTAAGGGCGAGGCCGAAGGCCGAGCTGCGTTCAGGTAATCGATAAACTTTCTTAAAGAAAGTATCTAACTAAGGGCGAGGTCGAAGGCCGAGCTGCTTTCAGGTAAACGATAAACCTTTCTCAAATTGAGGAAGTAAGTAAGGACGAGGCCGAAGGCCGAGCTGTGTCAGGAAGACGACGAAACCTTCTGGAAGAAAGGAAGGAACTAAGTGCGAGGCCGAAGGCCGAGCTGTGTTCAGGTAAACCAAAAACCCTCTTCCGCCTTCGGGCCTCACCCTTAAAGACTTCCTTTCTTCGATAGAATATAATATCGTTTACTCAATCTATTTATTTCATAAAAATAAAAAAGTAATATTAATAACTAAAGAATTAAACCTACCTAACAAACATTAAAATAACTATCAAAACGGGCATTTTCATATGTTCTTAGAGCACTTGCGGCATTACCCCGCTGGATGGCAAGGCTTACCCTTTGAATGAAGTACATAAGCCCTTGATGGCGGGACACCAGTTGCGTCAACCAGCTCAAGCCTCTTTTGGCTTCACTGCTCCACGGACCGAGGGTTTCAACCGCAAACGCAACAAATTCGAAATCTTGAATTATATTTCTATATTTGCTGCGTTTGAGGCTCTCCGCCCCAGCCTCGGCCGCGCCAGCCGCTCTTGAAGATGTCCTAACGTGACTTGGAGCCAATGTGAGAACAAAAGTGGCGTCCCACATCAAAGAACTACCCTTAGTCCATGGCACTAAGGTGATAGCATCGGGCCTCTTGCCATCCAGCCGGGAATAACCGCGAGGTTCTAGGATGCACGGTATATTTGCCGTTAGAAGCGTGGACTTTATAATAAAATTTAAATTAAATTAACTCAATCTTAATATTAATTAACTTTATTCGAGATGGTTTAGCTTCTTGCTGAACGCAGCTCGGCCTTCGGCCTCGCCCTTAGTTACTTGCTTTCTTCGAGATGGTTTATCATTTGTCAGAACGTAGCTCGGCCTTCGGCCTCGCCTTAGTTCCTTACTTTCTTCAAGATGGTTTAGCTTCTTCCTGAACGCAGCTCGGCCTTCGGCCTCGCCCTTAGTTACTTGCTTTCTTCGAGATGGCTTTTCAATTATGCGAACGTAGCTCGGCCTTCGGCCTCGCCTTAGTTACTTACTTTCTTCAAGATGGTTTAGCTTCTTCCTGAACGCAGCTCGGTCTGCGGCCTCGCCCATAGTTACTTACTTTCTTCGAGAAGGTTTATGATCTTCCAGAATAGAGCTCGGCCTTCGGCCTCGCCCTTAGTTACTTACTTTCTTCAAGAATGTTTTTCTTCTTCCTGAACGCAGCTCCGCCTTCCGCCTCGCCCTTAGTTACTTTCATCGAGAAAGAATATCGTTTACGTGAGCGCAGATCCGCCTTCGGACCCGCCTTTAGTTACTTTCTTTTTTTTAAATACGAATTTCACGCGAGCGAAGCCGCGGGCAACAGATATATATATTTTATTGCACCAATGACAGCGACATAACTTCGACTTTCAATTATTATTTTTATTTATCAAACAATTTGTCACCGGCCAGCTCACGTCGAGATGACAGTTATCCGTTGTCAACATGACATTTAAAATTGTTTTTTACCTTTACTTTGGATTAAGTGATTTTTATTATATTTTTTAATTATTATGTTCATCCGGGATATACACTGTCACTATAAAAAGTTTCGTCAAATTCCGTTCAGTGGTTTTTGCGAGATGCGCGTACAAATAGACATTTTTGCATTTACGATTTTATGATATGTATAGAAAGAATAGATATGTATAGACTATTGTGTTCAAGTTATAAAAAAGAAGAACTGTCATTTTCGTTGTATCTACTTATTTTTAAATTTCGAATGAATATTTTATTCAAATTGTATTTGCTGCCAGTTCTCAAGATATAATTATGTACTTTGGACTACGTGATTTTAAACGCGCAATAATGTTTATAATTGTAAATTTTTTTTTATTTTTGTTATTTTTTTTTACGTATTATGTTAACCCGGCATATAAACTGCCACTATACAAAGTTTCATCTAATTCCGTTCAGTGGTTTTTGCGTGATGCGCGTACAGACAAACAAACAAACAAACAAAAATTTTAAAAACTGTTCTAACATATTCAGTATCTCATTTTAAGCCACCCTGGTTAGTTTTTTTCCGAATACATTCAATGTACAGACTTTCTTACCTTTACGATTTTATTATATGTATAGATTGCTTGATTGTTGCCGCTATCGAATTTGTCACAATTTCCTCAGAATTTCTTTTATCCGCTTCATTTCGAAAAGCCGACAAGAAACTTAGCAGTGTTTCTTTTATAAATATAATAATAGTTATTGTGGTACTATACTACATAACATACACAGCTTACAGTAAGCTTTGGACGTCCGACCTGACTTGCCTTGCAAAGCCTTGTAAAGTTCGTGCTTACGCTTTTGTACTTGTATGAAAAGAAAATGCTATATGTTCAAAACATTTTGCAAACTACGTTACACAATGTTTTGAACATAAGTATTATACTTCGTTTTCCTTTTACTCTTACGATAGTAAATTATGTAGATCTGATGCTGAATGTGCCTGACACTTTATTGGAAATCATGACATGTCACATTTCTTTATACCTACGTTTAAGTCGAAATGGAGACTGACCGTGGTTCAGATTCCACGTAAACCTGTAGGTCCCTTCCCTTCTTACCTTACTAGGTGGTGGGGATAAAAACGCCCGGTTGGTACCACCGCACTGAAGGAAAGGTCGGTCGAAACGGCTATGTAAATAGGTTTGTGTTTTCCGTCCAGTTCAGTGTAGCTGACATGAATTGAACGGAAGCACTGACATGGCACCTAGTTCACCCGGTGTTATGGGCTGACATCACGGATGTTTGCAGGTGATGTAGCCAACCGAGACAGTTTCCATAAAAAACAAATATAAAAAAAAACAAAAGACAGGTCTAAAAACATTTTCAATAAGTTTCCTTTAGCGTTGAACTCTTTTATATGGAAATTTTATCCATTTACAATTTCCGAAGAAATATATTGTAATTAGACACAGCAAATAATACCTCTTCCTACGAAACCACCCCTCACGCCACGCCAGCGACAATAACAATATTATTTTTATTGAAATCGCGCCGTGTGGCGCCGAACCATAAGATATCTAACTACGCCCATGGACATTTGGTCGCACGTGGGGGTTGCGAATGCCATGCCGCCCTGGCAGATGCTTATTCATGCCCCTCTTGAAGGACCAGATACTGTTCTTGGCGGGAAATATATGAGCAGGGAGAGCGTTCCAGAGTTTACCAGTTCTATGGAGGAAAGATGTGCAGAACCGATTGGTACGCAACCGCGGTAAGTCTAGCGTGTAGGGATGCAATCGCGTTGTGCGGAGGTGGAAAGGGGACGGCGGGATCGCGTCAAACAGCTCCTCCGAGCACTCTCAATGGAATAGGGAAGCACTAAAATGGCACCTAGTTCACCAAGGTGATGTCGAATATGTCATGTTCAAAAATGTTAATTAATAACTAAAGACTCAAAAGTATAATCGCTAACGATGTCATTATTAATAATGCAATTAGTTTATATTTTTATAGTTAGTTTATATTAGTTTAAGGGGGGGTACTAGGCAAAACATCACATCATATTATCCTAACTATAGCCATATTTCAATAGATATAACTATAATTTATGTGCTTATAGTTAGGTAAAGGTTCAAGGTATAATGTGTGATAGATTATTGTAATTTAATCTTGTAAATTCTCTGAAAAATAAGTGGGTGAAAAGTGGTAAAAACGTTCGAAAATGCATTTGCTATTTCGTCACAAATACGTCCATACAAAAAACGCTCGCGCACGGCAACGGCCCGAAATTTAGAATGTTCAAAGATAGTTCAGTGAAAAACCATTTATTCTGTAAGCGTTTGAGTTTATTTAGATGATTCTTAGTCTTATTGACTCTAAGCTCAATGAAGCATTTTTCATATTAGATGCATTTGTAAAAAAATGGTGAGGGAAATAGCAAAGGCATTTTTTAACGATTTTACCACTTTTCAACCACATATTTTAAAAGGAATTTATAAAATTAAATGAAAAATAATGTATTCACATTATACCTTGAATCTTTACCTAACTACAGGCATATAAATTATAGTTAAATCACTTGAAATATGGGTATGGTTAGGGAAATACGAAGTGCTTTTGCCTAGTACCCCCCTTAACGCGATTCTTTCGTCCCCATTCCACCTGCGCACTACGCGTACTGGGCAGGAGATGCACCACTATTCAATCGACCTACCACGGATTCTGGTAGGTTCTCCACACCAACCGGTTCTGTAGATCTTTTATTCACAGAACCGGGAAAATGTGGAACGCACTCCCTGCCCATCTATGTCCTCCCAAGGACATCCTGGGGTTTTTCAAAAGGGGCGTGAAAAGTCTCCTGTCAGGCCGGCATGGCATTCGCAATCCCCGTGCATCACAGAATGTCCATGGGCATCGTTAGACACCTACTTGTAGGTGAAACGATGCCACATGTCGCGCTATCCATAAAAACACTTTTTTAACTTCAAACTAGATACACCTAAAATATTAATATAAACTAGTAAATTTCAATACATACCCTGTTCATCTCAAAACCAGCCATAGGCTCGACAACCGGGCAAGCACCCAGATGGTACGTGTGCCCCATCGCACAACCCGCCAACCCCAAAACTGCTAAAACTACTTTCAAACCCATCTTTAACTAAACACAAAAAAGTGTTAACACAAAAACGGTTAAAAACGTCAGGAGAGTGTAAATGCTAGACTCAGACTGGTCTGACGAGCTGAATTCGGTCCATTGTAAGTTTATGTATGTTTATTGGACACGTAACGTGTAGATTGCGAAATAAAACCTTGTCAAACTCATTCGTTTGCTAATACACCTTACAAACACCGAACAGAACGAAATAATGTGAATTTGACAGAGCTGTTCACATGTTTGTAGTTGTTTAGCGTGAACATACGGGGCAGAGTTTATGTTACAAGTCATATTATTGAGCGTTCAAGATAGCGAAAAGTTTTGATAACACACTGCAGCAGTGAGTGGAATGATATTCCGTGTTGAGCTGGATATACGATATGTATATAAACAATTTCTGACAAAGGCTCTATACACCTGATTTTAATTTTACTTTTACTTTTAATGTGGTCAGAATTTGTCAAGCACACTTTAACAGCTATTCACGTACCTAATACGGGCAGACGCTGTCGTGTCAGGACGCCGATCACGCACCCCGTACGGGACTGACTTTCATATCGTTTATTATAAAATCCCGCTCGTGGAACGTGTTCTGCGTGTAACCCTCTTGTAGTGTATTTAATTAGCTACACACGCATGTCAAATTTACCGACATGCGGTGCGCGGTATGGGCGGGGGAAGGAGTTTAGGCAGGCGCGGCGCGAAGCCACCGAGTAAAGAAGGGACCAGAGAGAAAGGTGCTAAGGAGCGTTCAAAATATTTACCTATTTTGGTAGGGTTGGCACAGGAGGATAACATTAAACAATCAAAATATTTATCAGTTTTTTATTAAATACCTATGATATTGTTTTAAAGAAGTAACGTCATGCGACGGAAATGCGTTAGACAGCTTTCAACCGTGCATTAACACCATAGACTAGATAACTGTCAATTATACATAAACACCTTAAACTTACTTGGGAATCAAAAGGATCGCTGGTGAGCGAGCATGCAGGGAGAGGGATCTGTCCCTTTCTTATACATAGGGTGACCTTGCGATTTATCATGTGGGACAAATGAGTTTACAAAAAGAAAATAAGTCAACCTTCGGAACAAAGCTAATAAAAGATGAACTAAACGTGGAACATTCATTTAGGCAGTCAGTGAACGTGCATGCAACCACTGCGAACGGAATCACTGCTTTTCGCCTACGTACCTACTTGATAATATTGTCGTCCCACCTAGTGGGTGGTCTTTCCACACTCCGTTTTCGATACCAACACGATAGGTCTATGACCAGTGGTTCTCGAAATATGACCAAAACAAATGTTCATGTGACAGATGGGTAGATCTCATCGAGACGTCTAGTTTGAGTACCAACACGATGGGTCTAAGACCAGTGGTTCTCGAGATATGATCAAAACAAATGTTACCGTGTGGGTTATAGTACCGTGTGGGGCCGGTACTTTAAAAGAATAGCCCCACTGCATCTCTCCCCGTGTATGTCGTAAAAGCCGACTAAGGGATATGACTCCCTTCTTATAATACTAGGTGGTAGGGTTTAACCCGCCCGGGTTGGTACCACTGCACTGAATGAAAGGTCGGTCGAAACGGCTATGTAAATAGTTTGTGTTTTCCGTCCAGTTCAGTGTAGCCGGCACGACTGAAGGGAAGCACTGACGTGGCACCAAGTTCACCCGGTGTTATGGGCTCACATCACGGATGTTGTGGGTGATGTGGCCAACCGTGTCAGTTTCATTAAAAAAAAAAAAAAAAAAAAAAATGTTCGCATGACAGATGGGTAGGTAGATCTCACCGAGACGTCTAGTTTGTGTACCAACACGATGGGTCTAAGACCAGTGGTTCTCGAGATATGATCAAAACAAATGTTCGAATGACAGATGGGTAGATCTCATCGAGACGTCAAGTTTGAGTACCAACACGATGTGTCTAAGGCCAGTGGTTCTCGAGATATGACCAAATGAAGACGGACGGACGGACGGACAGACGGCGTAGGCTTAGTAATAGGGTCCCGTACCGGACACGGAACCGTAAAAATTATAATAAAGTTTTTATGTAGGTACTTTTCTAGTGGACTCTTTCGGATAATTAAAATATGATATGTTTTTATTCTTTCTATAATTGTTCATACACACTGTACATTTAATAACCATATTTACACTTTTTTATATTAAAACAATATTATTTATTAATAATAGTGATTTAATACATGGAACGAAAACGACTGACGTGCGTTGTGCACGCCCTGAGTTTGCCCACTGGTGGAGCCGGTATAAACCGGTTTCCGCTCGTACGTGACGAGCCGCCAGTGGGACACGCACACACGCGCCTCAAGCTTGTAGTAGTGTACCTATCACAGCGCGGTTCTATGAAGCTTAGTTTCTGTTCGCTTCTTTATTCATGTGGCGAAGCGCTCCCCCGCCCCGCCGTTTGCAGTTTGTCCGTTTTTGGCGCGAAATGGCGTACGCGCGTCGGAGTTATCGTCTCGATTCGAGAGAAATCGTTGACGTTGTTGGGAAGACACTTTCTGGAGACACACACGCAAAGATTATACATATTAAACAAAAAAAAAAAAAAATTGTAAGAGTTTTTCTTTTTTCGCTTTCAGACAGTATTTGGACGTTCATTTAAAAATATAAATAAATAATTTTAATATGTTTTTTTATTTTTATTCTCAAAATATATAAAACCATCCTATAAATAAAAAAATAATTATGCATGTACCACTGATAGTTATTTTTTTATAAATCTTACAATATCGCCAAAAATGGCCGGCGTACCAGAGAAGGCGCGCTTTAAAACGCTTGGCTGTTAAGGTGTTAAATTATAATTATTCTAGCTCTCAAACTGTAGTTTAACACTGTAAGCGGTGTCTATTGTGCATAGTCTAGTCACAACGTATTGTAATCGAAGACGTTTAAAAAAAACCCCTGAGACGTTTTCTATCGAACCAGATTGTAAAAGCAAAACAGGACAAATTCAAGCGTAGTGTACGAATGATAAATAAGGAATAAAGAATATAAGAAATAAATGTACTAAGTTTTATTATTATTATTAAATGGGAAACCGGGCACCACTAGAAACTATGTACGTACATGTAAGCAATATTAAGTAACCCTGCAGGTAGATGTACCTTCCTATGCATTGTATGTAAAAAAACTCCTTATTTATACAATAAACGATTTCTTTCTTTCTTATTTCTTTATGAAATGTTGCTGTTGCTAACTTTATTTTATTTGACTTTATATTTTTACGGTACATTCTACTATAGTTTGAACGAAATGTATTAGAAAACAAAAACTTTTTTAAGTGATAATAATTATTACCAACAAATAAAGAAACATAATTTTAAGATTAAAAACTGTATTTTTTTATTGAAAGCGCGATATGTGGCGCCGTTCCACCCATAAGGTGTCTAACGACGCCCATGGATATTCGGTCCTATGCGAGGGGTTGCGAATGCCATGCCGGCCTGACGGTGTCTATTCACCTCACCACCCTCTTCAAGGACGCAAGCAATTTAATTTTTGTCTCAAGCTATTTGAGTTTTTTACTTTTTTCAATTATTTCATTAAAATCCATATTTAAATAATGACAAAAGAACTGCCTTAGGCCCACTTGCACCAACACGAGTTTAAAGTTAAGTAGCGAGTTATGGATTTAAACGCGGTTCCCACAGTCAACGGGTGCTAGCTTAAACTGGTTTAGCGAGTTAAACTGGTTTATATACTCGTATTAAATTTGTGTTGGTGCAAGTGGGCCTTAGTGCATCACTTTGAACTTTATGGGTCGGGTTTTTATTATTGCGTTCCAGATAGATTCGGTAAGAGCAGAAAAAAAACCCGACCTACTCGGTATCAAGGGTTGATAGGAAATAAATTATGTGCATATTTTTGAACGTTAATTAACTTTCTTCTAATTAGGTCTTCAATTGACAAAAACGCTCTTTTTTATGGAAACTGACACTGTTGGCTACATCACCTACAACATCCGCGATGTCAGCCCATAACACCGGGTGAACTAGGTGCCGTGTTGTCAGTGCTTCCCTTCAATTCATGTCTGACAGGAAATGAATTTGTCAAAGACTCTTTGCTTACACCTGATACGATAACAAATGGTTTTTTTTTTTTTAATCCGGTATAGGTGGCTGAGTCAGAGGGGCCAAAGCACATGCTCCGACCAGCGAATATCACCTCTGAGAAGTTAGGTACCATACCGGAGACTTCCCTTTGGATTGCTAGCTATACTGGACTCTATAGGAGAACACAACCGAGTCCGCTATGCGGTCATCTTACATCCAGTACGGTGGTAGCAACTCAGTTCGCTACAATTTGATCCTACCGCCTAGTACCCTTACTTACTTAAGAGAAGGGACCCACAGTTTTACACCAGCTCCGAACGCTGTGTGCCAATGAGTTTTTTCTGACGAAAAAAATGTACGTGCATACCTACACCTGCTGCTTCACCGTTCGGAACCGGTGTAAAACTGTAGATCTCTTCCGTTGCCCCTTACTAGGTGCTAGGCTCAAGTTGTAGCCGACTGGGTTGGTACCACCGTGCTGGATGTAAGATGGCCGCATAACAGCCTCGGTTGTATTCTCCTCTAGTCCAGTATAGCCAGCAGTCCAGGGAAGTCTCCGGTATGGCACCTATGCCTTCTCGGAGGTGATATTGACTAGTCAGAGCATGTGCTTTGGCCCCTCTGACTCAGCCACGCATACCGGATTACATAAAAAAAGGCCGCTACAATTTGAACCTACCACCTAGTAAGGGTCAATGCTTGCTACGGAACCCTAAAAAGCGAGAACATTAATTATATATTTCACGTTAATAAGGTAAATCCGAATGATACCTACTGTGCGCGGTTAGCAATATGCAAAATTAATTACCTATTTCTGTATCAATAAAATTGAAAACAATAAAATTCTCAGAAACAAGACATTACTCAGATCGTTACGTGTACCGTTAGTCAGCGGTTCTCAACCTTTTCGCTTCGTGTACCACACGATAAGGAGGACCATCGCTATAAACACAGAAACTCAGACAACTGTCAGGCCGGACTGGCATTCGGAAACCCCGCATACGACCGAATGTCCATGGGCGTCGTTAGACACCTGACGGGTGGCGCAGCGCCACATGTCGCGTCTTTAGCTCTGAGTTTTTATATTTTACTAGCTTTTGCCCGCGGCTTCGCTCGCGGTAGACTCGATTTAATAGTAAATCGGATTTAAACGCTAATAACTATAAAAAGACGCTCAGAATATAAAAATTTAACACGCGCTGAGGGTTCCGTGGGCATTTCTCACTTTCGCATCACCGCTGCCCGTCCCACCTGTGTCGCACCTCGCTCCCCGCGACTATATTTATAGCGTTCCCTTTTATAAGAAGTGTAGAATTACTTAGCGGTTCCCGCTAAGCTACCCATAAAAATTCTTTAAATTAAAGGATAAAAAAATATTTTTAACTTTTTAAAGGGTCGTGGTGGGGTTTTTGAAATTTTTAATTTAATTTTTATTACAAGTTTTTTTTTAACCGCATCCGTTTGGAAGCTGCTTCAGACACACACACCCTCACACACACACACACCCTCACACACAAACACAGAGAGAGAGAGACAGGCACCGCTGTTTTTTTTTATTTTCGTTGGAGGTTAAAAATGCCATGAATGACACCAAAAATCTCAGGCCCCGCCACTTGGTCTGCCCTGGTCCGGATAATAAATAATACAAGACACATAGTGCTTCTTGAATTCACACTCACTACAGAGCCAGTTGAAACGATTCGCTGTCCATTTACCGCCATGAGTCACGCACGCACGACTCACGGCAGCCAGTGTCGAACGATTTAAAAAGGATGAAGGAAGCACTGTACTGGTGTTGCCTGCTCGAGTAAATTGACAGGATGACAGGACATAGGCGATCGAAGGGAAATACTGACAGGAGTTTAGAAAGGAACAAGGTAACGGTTTGAGTCACGCGCGGTGACGTAAAAAAAAACCGGCCAAGTGCGAGTCGAACTCGCGCACCGAGGGTTCCTTATCGCCAATGTCATGGTTGGCGCCACTCACGCCATCTATGGCGTGTTATGAAATGCTTCATATTATTTAAATGTCATGATTAGTTAAAATGCTTCACACTCTATTCGGTAGATGGCGCGCGCGCATATACTTTTTTAGTTTCTTCTATGGGAACCCCGTGAATTTTTTACTTTTTCTTGATTTTATGATTTGATGTTATAATAACACATATTCTGTGAAAATTTCAACGGGCTACCTATTACGGTTCAAGAGATACAGCCCTCGGACAGACGGACAGACAGACAGACAGATGGCGTAGGCTTAGTAATAGGGTCCCGTACCGGATAAGGAACCCTAATAACGCAAAAGGTGACACATAGTAGGTAAATAACGAAAAAAAAGCAGTCAAGTGCGAGTCGAATTTGCATGGAGAGGATTCTGTGCCATTCCGTTTTCAGTTAGAACTTTAAGACTTTGGATTTTAGTTTAGGTTTCCCTGTAAACTATACGAGAAGCCCTATATTCCCTATTTTTTTCAAAATTTTTAACGTAGTAGTTTCAGAGATAAATTTACTTGTTAGAATGTTAGATTTTTAAATTTTTCCTATATTATGTTTTAAACAATGCATTTTAAAATTATAAAAAAAAATGTATTTGCATTCCTTATAACGATATCTTTTCATTGATATGTCACAACCACAAGCAAGGTTTTTTTTTTTATAGACCGCCGCCGGCGCGGTTGTCTGTGCCCAATACTTCAACGGAAGATCAGACACAGCCAATAACACCATTCCTCGCGAAACCACGCTCAGAGAGGCGCCCACAGAGTAAATAATCACTGCGTTTGGCGCCATGCCGGCTATGAGGCGGACAAAAAGGCTGTCGTCTAATTTATTGACACGCCTTTTGAAGATTCTCAGGTTATATAGGTGGTGGGGAACACACTCACCGGAAGACCGTTCCATATTTTCGCCGTTCGACACAGGAACGATTTCGAAAAACGATATGTTCTTAGTAGTTGGGCGTGAACAACATATGGATGTTCCGAGCGAGTCCGGCGGGTGTGCCGGAGACGGATGGGGCTGGAGGGATGAGGGAAGCCAATTCATCAGAGCAACGTCCATGGTAGTACCTATAGAACAGGCTAAGAGAACCGATTGCTCGCCTGTGGCCCAATGATTCAAGTCCCTCCGTGAGCTTGGGATCACCAATTAGACGGATAGCGCGGCGCTGGATAGAGTCTAAGGACGCCAATAAGTAAAGAGGGCATCCACCCCACAGATGGCTACAGTACTCCATCACCGGGCGAACTTGCGCTTTATATAGCATAAGGAGCTGCGCCGGTGAGAAGAACCGTCTGCTGCGGTAGAGGACGCCTAATTTCCTAGAGGCAAGTGTGGCTTTGGACTCCATGAAACCCCTAAAATCCACACCCATTGATCCATGCCCAGGAGGTCCCAGGAGGTTTTGTCAGCCTCGATAGCTCAGTGGTGCAGACAGTCAACTGTCGCTATTGAATGTTAAGCAACACTGGGTGCGGTCAGTACTTGGATGGGTGACCGCTGACCGTTGGAGGCTGACCGAGGTTCGGATTCCTCAGTTCAGTGTAGCCGGCACGATCAAAGGGGGAAGCACTGACATGGCACCTAGTTCACCCGGTGTTATGGGCTGACATCACGGACGTTGTAGGTGATGTAGCCAACCGTGTCAGTATACATAAAAAAAAAAAAAAAAAGGTCCAATTTGTCATTGTTAGGTATGGCCGTACCCTGGAACGTAGCTTGGAAGGGAAACCGGTCGGCCTTGGTAGAGAAGGCGCATGCTTGAGTTTTGCTGACGTTGAAATCAACAAGGTTCTCGCGGCCCCAGGAGGCTACCTTAACGAGAACATCGTCGACTCTATTAACTGTTTGACGTCGAGCATCATCAATGCGCACCTCTCTAGCAGTCCAGTCTTTAGCGTAACCCTCGTCGGCGGTGCTGTCGTCTGCATAACTCTGAATGTTACCTAGGCACAGTAGGTCGTTAATAAATAAATAAGGAACACTTGAAAAAAACTGTTTTTTTTATTTCTAATTTTTTCCCCAAAATTAAACCCTAAAATCAAAATTCCTTAATTTACGCTTACGTTATAGGTACGTCCGTAATAGGGTCACCAAACTCTACATAATATGTATCAAATTTCAATTTTAATTTCGTCCAGTAGATTCGGAGAAAGTAAGCTGTCACAGACAGACAGACAGGGTACAGACAGACGCTATAGAGATCCTTTAAATTAAAGGGTTCAGTTTTTTTTCCTGTTTTGAATTACGGAACCCTAAACACTAAGTAAAATCAACGGTATTATAACCAGAAAGCAACTAGGTAGGTACCGACGACACGCTGTTTTCCTGAAGGTGACTCAAATTTCCACATTATTGTTTTGTCTTAATTATTCGCTAATACCGACATACCATACACACCACACGCTGTATTCCGACAATCGGGGTAAGCAGAGTAATCGGTGTTGAGCTGCAAGGACTATTACACAACAACACCGACCACCACGTTTAGCAAACTATTCGGACAAGATAACTATCAAGCAGCAAGTAAGGCACTAAGACCCACCTGCTGCATGACTCGGTGGAAGGAGCGTGTCAAGGTGAGAGGTGGCTATCCTGTCGTCCTTTAGCACGCCATCTTGTCCTTATCCGTTAGTCGCCTTTTACAACATGCACGGGGAGAGATGCAGTGGGGCTATTCTTTTTAAGTACCGGCCTCACACAGTACATTTAAAATATATTCTAAATATTCTGAATAATCTGTAAAACTGTGAAAAATGTCATTCAATTTTATATTGTAATTCATTGGTATATGTCGTAGGGGTAATAAAATAACACTTTGTAAAAATGATTTTATTTAATTAGCATGTACTTATGTATTATTGAAGTATTTTAATAATTAATTGTTTTATTTTTAATTCTCATTACTCAAGTCTTTTGCTACTACCTACCTACTTATATTTCACTATCGACCCTCAAACATTCAAAGGTTGACTGCAAGAAATCTGTGTAAGGGATAAGTCCGCCTTTGAATATCATATAAATTTTATATTGCTCTTTGTTTCTGCAAAATATTTTTGGAGCAATAAAGTATTTTCTATCTACCTATATAGTTTTATAGCACCCTTCTTTTGCGTCGGGAATTAAAAATGAGAATTTTATAACAATTCACAGAGCAAAAAAAAACAACAAAAACAAATTAAATCTTACTCTTAAATCTTACATTTGGTGTCCTTTACATTTTTGTACTCGACATATCGTCTCTACAGATAAGTTCTTATAAAACGCAAAAACAGTCTGTCTGTTCGTTTCCACTCCAGAACTGTTGAATTCAACGTTCAACTGAGTGCCATCACGCCATCGCTTTAATGGCAAAACAGTAAGATCAGAAGCAATCACTCAGAGAAAAATCCGAGTTCGATTATAACGCGAGCTAAACTTGAAAATCTTCATTCTATAAAATATAATGATTAATGACTATAAAATTTAGAATATAACTCTTACTCAATTAAATCTACAGATTATCCTAGAACTCCTGTTCTATCCAATCTGAAGATAGAACATTTAAAAACAATCTGATAATCATAACATCTAAAGACTATCCTAGAACTCCTGTTCTATAAAATCTAAAGACGATAAAATCATGACCATTCCCTATTTGTACAATCAATCCACGGATCTTCAAACCGTGGGTTTAGTCTTTCCCTAGCTCTGTCCCTGCAAGCCGGGCTGGCCGCCGCAGCCGACGCGCCGCCGCCGCCGCGCCGCCGAGGGGCCGGAAGTCCTCGGGGGTGAAATTGGCTGCGCCTGAGGCTGGCAAAATTAAATCTAAAGACTATCTTCGAACGCCAGCTCTATAAAATGTAAAGACTATCTTCGACCGACAGCTCCATAAAATCTAAAGACTATCTTCGACCGCCAGGTCTATAAAATGTAAAGGCTATTTTCGACCGCCACGCCAGCTCTATAAAATCTAAAGACTATCTTCGACCGCCGCGCCAGCTCTATGAAGACTAAAGACTATCTTCGACCGTCAGCTCTATAAAATCTAAAGACAATCTTCGACCGCCAGGTCTATAAAATGTAAAGGCCATTTTCGACCGCCAGGTCTATAAAATGTAAAGGCTATCTTCGACCGCCGCGCCAGCTCTATAAAATCTAAAGACTATCTTCGACTGCCGCGCCAGCTCTATGAAGTCTAAAGACTATCTTCGACCGTGAGCTCTATAAAGTCTAAAGACAATCTTCGACAGTCAGCTCTATAAAATCTAAAGAACTATCTTCGACCGCCAGCTCTATAAAATCTAAAGACTATCTTCATACTGCTGGAAAGCCAGCTTTGTTGCCTCATCAACTCCGTCCCCCCTGTGGTCAACATCTTTGCTGAAAATCCTACCCCTCACTCCAAAGGCGAAAATATCCTTCTGCGGTTTCACCAGCGCCATAGTTGCTCTTTGCTGGCCATCGTGGTCTTTCTCGTCGTGGTAAATGCTGGCGGTTTCAATGGCTTCTACGCGATATGTGTAGTTTTCCGTAGCCAGTGGAAACTTGGTGGTTAGGAGACTAAGAGGTGTGTATAGGGCGTCGTTGCATTCGAGGGTCTCGTTGTATTTTGGCTTTCGACTGACGAGGGTTACTTCGAGCTGGACGATCTCGTGCTTGGGCGAAGCGTTGGGTATCCTGGAAAAGACCAAATGTTTTTTTTATGTAAACCAACATGGGTGGATATGCCGAGAGAAAACACAAACACACAAAATCACCTCGCCAAACCACGCTCAGAGAGGCGCCAAGCGGCAGATTTGCGGACTGTTGCTAGGCTGTCTATCCTGTTAATACGACGTTTGAAGACACCCAGGTTAAAGAATTCGTAAAACACATTGGCCGAAAGACCGTTCCACACCCTAGCTGTGCGGCTAAGAAACGATTTTGAGTGCCGATGGGATCTCAAAAGGGTGTTCAGTTTCACTGCGACAAGTGCTGTGGAGATAGGTTGGCTGGCAAGGAATTTCAAATCAAATCAATTAAAAAAACGTTTATTGCACATAATTGTTGTACAGAAGGTAGCACTTAATGCCTATGGCATTTTCCACCAGCCTACCCTTATTTACATATAGAACCAGGGTAGGTGCAACAAGACAAGGTAAACAAAACAAAGTCTTATAAAATAGAAAATAGAAGGACAAATAGTATATATCTATATATATAATGCATATAATACACATATATTATTCATAATAAATAATAAACATATATAAACATATACAAAATAAAACTCAGACATTAAACAACACATTATGAATTTGCTCAGAAACTAGGGATACGGAAGTAGGAGATGAGATTTAGGAATTGAGGAGATAGTCTTTCAAGAGCACTCTGAACGTGTGGATCGATGCACACTGTCGTAAACGAAGAGGAAGTTCGTTCCACATGCGTGCAGCGTGCACTGTGAAAGAATCAGTATAAAATACCGAGGAGTGGGACGGGATAGCAAGGACAAGGGTGTCAGAGGATCTTAAAGGTACACCGTGGGAGGACAGCATTTGGAAACGGTCGGATAGGTATTTAGGAGCATCAGGGTCATTCAGTGTGTAGTACAAGAGAGAGAGGACATGAGAATTTCTGCGACGACGTATGTCGAGCCACTGAAGGCTAGACCGGAACTCAGAAATGTGATCAAATTTCCGCAGACCGAAAATGTAGCGGATGCACATGTTTAGTAGCCGGTCCAGCTTATTCAGCAGCTCTTCATTGACGTCGAGGTAACAGACATCAGCATAGTCTAGAATAGGGAGGAGAAGAGATTGTACCAACATAGTCTTTATGCTGATAGGTAGGAAATTCTGCAGACGCTTGAGAGAATGCATGCTGGCGAACACTTTCCGACTAACCTCACCGACTTGTACGTTCCATGATAACGTCTCATCAATGTATATGCCAAGGTTTTTTACCACCTTAACCAGAGGGACTGCGACACCATTAAAGAGAATATGTGGTAAAGACATGTTTTGTCTAGTTTGCCTAAGAGTTTTGTAGAACCGATAATAATCGCCTGAGTTTTCTGTGGGTTTACCAGTATACCATATCGCTCAGCCCACGAGAGTACTGAGTCAAGATCGATGTTCATGAGAGCAAAAGCACTGCCAACATCATCAACCCTAAAGTGCCTATAGAGCTGCAAGTCGTCAGCGTATAGATGGTAGTGACACATAAGAGATGCAACGACAGTGTTGATGAAAATAGAGAAAAGAAGGGGAGAAAGAACGCCGCCTTGTGGTACGCCAGACGTGGTACAACGCCAGTTCCAGGAAATATTATCCAAACGAACACATTGGCAGCGACCATACAGGTAGGAGGAGAACCAGTCAATTACCGGTTGTGAAATATTAAGGGTTCCAAGTATAGCCAGCATAATGTCAAAATCAACAGAGTTGAAGGCACTGCTGAAATCAAGCAGGACAAGAATTGTGAGGTTGCGATTATCCATGGCATGGCGTATATCGTCTGTGATTTTGACTAGTGCTGAAGTCGTGCTATGCGCTGGCCTAAAGCCAGATTGAAGCTGATCGAGAAGTTCGTTTGAGGAGAGGTAGTTAGAAAGCTGATAGTGCACAACCCTCTCCAATACCTTTGATAGGAAAGGTAGAATGGAGATAGGGCGATAATTGCTGAAGAGGTAGGGGTTACTGATTTTAGGCAAGGGAATCACGTAGGCCTTCTTCCACAAGTCGGGAAAACATCCCGATACTAGAGAATGATCGATAATATGAGTGATGACCGGTAGAATATTGTCCAGTATCGGGATGTACAAGTCCCGACTCATGTCGTCAGCACCCATGGCCTTGCTGTGAATCGAGAGAATTATCTTTTTGATTTCACAACCAAAGACAGGGATGAAATCAAATGGATCAGTGTCAGGAAGTGAGACCGCATGTAACCGGCGAATGGTGTCGGCTTTGATGATAGGATGCATAGTGGTCGGTGAGGCCGAGAAGTGAGAGTTAAGGGCATTGAGATCAATAGAGGATGCAGCATCAGTGCTAGCCTTACCGACACCAAGAGAACGTAGAAATTTCCACAGCTGTTTGGGAGGGCAGTGTTCAATAGAACCACTGATGTGACGGCGTTTTGCGTCTCTACACATCCTGGTACACTGGTTTCTTACAGCTCTATATTTTTATACGAATATTTCTATACGAATTTGGGATGCAAGTTAAGCCAATGCCGAGCAGCATTCATGACAGTACCTGTAGAACAGACCGGGCGACCCTACAATACGTCTTTAGCTCAGAGACTCCAGACCATCAGTGAGTTTCGGCGAGCGAGACACATTACCAGTGCAACTCCGTAGGGATGTCGGCGCCCTAAGTGTGTTCTATCGCTTATTCCATGGGCAATGCTCGGAGGAGCTGTTTAACGTGATCCCGCCGTCCCGTCCGCTTGACTTACCACGGATGCGTACCAATCAGTTCTGCAGATCTTTCCTCAACAGAACTGGTAAACTCTGGAACGCTCTCCCTGCCCACATATTTCCCCCCAAGTGTAGTCTCGGGTCCTTCAAGAGAGGCGTGAATGGGCACCTGTCAGGCCTGCATGCCATTCGCAGCCCCCGCGTACGACCGAATGTCCAAGGGCGTCGTTAGACACCTTATGGATGGCTCGGCGCCACATGTCGAGCTTTCTATATAAAATTACACCTTCAGGGCTAGTAAAAATATGACCAACGCAGAATGATGCAGCAAGATGTACCCAAAGATTTTGGAAGCAGAGTAGATATGCGAAAGAGGCGCGTCCGCGGCACGGTAATATGGGCAGATTTCCCCATATTAACGATCTATGTGTGCGTGAGCGCACGTGGGTGCAACGCTTTGGATTGGCCAAAAATCGCTGGTGCGAATGTTTACGTGCGTTCTGGTGTGTGAATTGTGACTGCGTGCGATCGGAAACTGGCGACGTGGGCGTTCATGGCACATCTTCTCTTCTTCCAAAGTCTTTGGATATACCCAACTATATCAGACAGTAAGTCAGTCAGCGTGTAAGCGTCCACTGCTGGACATACGCCTCTCCAATTTTCCTCCAGTCCTCCCGGCCTTCAGCGGTACGGAACCACTGCTTACCGCCGACGTACTTGATGCCGTCGTCCCACCTGGCGGGTGGTCTTCCCACACTGCGTTTTACTGTCCACTGCCGCCAGTCTTGGACACGGATACTCCAACGGTCATCGTCTCTTCAGCTAATATATGCCCAGCCCACTGCTACTTGAGCTTAGCCACCCAGTGTCCAATATCGACTATTTTTAACCCCCGACAAAAAAAACGGAGGGGTGTTATAAGTTTGACTTGTGTGTGTGTGTGTGTGTGTGTGAGTGTGTGTGAGGGTGTGTGTGTGTGTGTCTGTCTGTGGCATCGTAGCTCCCAAATGGATTGACCGATTTGGATGCGGTTTTTTTTTTACTATATCAGATTACGTTCAAAATTGTAGAACGAATATGGCGATACGGCTACCTATTCCCGCAGCTCTCAGGGTCATCAGTGAGGCAAGCGATTACGGCACAGACGGTGGTACCCATAATGCGCTGCATCACAGTGACAGCACCGTTGGTGATTACTGCGCGGTACTTGTACAGCGGTTCCTGAAATAAAATCAAACGTTTATTTATCTTATATTACTAGGTGGTAGGGTTTAACCCGCCCGGGTTGGTACCACCGCACTGAATGAAAGGTCGGTCGAAACGGCTATATAAATAGTTTGTCTTTTCCGTCCAGTTCAGTGTAGCCGGCACGACCGAGGGGAAGCACTGACGTGGCACCCAGTTCACCCGGAGTTATGGGCTGACATCACGGATGTTGTAGGTGATATAGCCACCCGTGTTAGGACCAATAAAAAAAAAATTGTCGCCAGCACATACACGCATACATAACTTCACGCCTGTTTTACAATGGGTTAGCCAGAGGCTGATCTAGAAGTACCAAGATCCTGACGCCACTTCCACAATCATAATGTTATTTATTTTGTTAAACATAGCTGTTCTCGTGGTAGCTCCGTGTCGGGCCGCTGCTTGAAAATAAATAGCCCCACTGCATCTCTACTCGTGCGTGTCGTAAAATGCGGCTAAGCTAAAGGGCGAGCAGCGAGCCACCTATCACCTTCGCACGGTCCTTCCACCGCCTTACTTGCTGCTCGATAGTTACCTACAGTCAGCGCGTACGTTCGTGGCCTCCGGCAGGAAAGCGAGAATGGAATGTATAGTGTTGTGAATCAATCTCTGAAAGTAACGACATTTAGGAAACCTGTTTTTTATTTATGGCATTAAATTATTTTATTGCGTGGTTGAAGTACGAGGACAAAACAGGGAAAATCGTTTAAAGATCTATCGGCCTCCGTCCGCAGAGGCCACGAACGTGCGCGCTAACAGTACCTTATCCGAGTACTTTGCGTTACATGGTGGTCAGTGTTATGCTGTAATTTACAAGAAAGTCCTTGCAGCACAACAACGATTATTCTGTTATTCTACTCACCCTGCGATTGTCGGGATACAGCGCGTGGTATGTATGTGTTTCCGAGGCTTCGCTCCCCAGAAAAATATCCTATAGTCGTATTTAGATGCGCCAGGAACCAGAATACGTCAGTGAAAACCCCATGTGATTTTTTTTATGGTTGGCTACATCACTTACTAAATCCGTGATTCCATAACACTTGGTGAACTAGGTGCCATGTCAGTGCTTCCGTTCGGTCGTGCCGGCTACACTGAACTGGACGGAAAACACGAACTATTTAAATAGCCGTTTCAACCGACCTTTCATTCAGTGCGGTGGTACTAACCCGGGCGGGTTAAACCCCACCACCTAGCAAGGTAAGAAGGGAAGGAGCCTACAGTTTTACTTGGAATATTAACCACACTTTTACTGTATCCAAGCTGTAATATCAAGATATTCCGGGACCAACTGAAATTTAGCTTTTTTTTTTTTTTTATGGAAACTGACACTTTGGCTACATCACCTACAACGTCCGTGATGTCAGCCCATAACACCGGGTGAACTAGGTGCCATGTCAGTGCTTCCCCCTTTGATTGTGCCGGCTACACTGAACTGGTCGGAAAACACAAACTATTTACATAGCCGTTTTGACCGACGTTTCATTCAGTGCGGTGGTACCAACCCGGGCGGGTTAAACCCTACCACCAAGTAAGATTAGGAGGGAAGGGACCTACAGTTTTACGAGGAATCCGAACCTCGGTCAGCCTCCAACGGTCAGCGGTCACCCATCCAAGTACTGACCGCACCCAGCGTTGCTTAACATTCAATAGCGACAGTTGACTGTCTGCACCATTGAGCTATCGAGGCTGACAGCTAAACAGTGCGCCTCGTTAGTCGTCACATGCTGAGTTGGACCCAATTCGCCGGTGTGGGAATCATCCAACACAACACATTGCGTAGCGTAGTGCTCGCAACCGTAACCGACGAGCATCCTAATAACGAGGGGCGTAAATGGGCACCTGTCGTGCCGGCATAGCATTCGCAACCTCCACATACGACTGAATGTCCATGGGCGTCGTTAGACACCCATGGACATTCAGTCGTATGTATGGGTCGCTCAGTGCCACTATATAAATTTTAATCATTTTAATAAAACTGCTGTGGACGTTTATGGAACTTCACGGTCTCTCGTGTACCAGGAGCGCAGGCTGTCCCGTCACACCGCTCTCAAGCAGACGATCAGGCGTACCCTTACGTCGGCCCGCATTCCCAGCGTCCTTGATGCCTTGGGAATTTCAAGGGACAATGGGAAAAGGCCGGATGGCATGAGCCTTCTGCCTTGGAAGCATGGGAAAGCCTTGATCTGGGACGCGACGTGCGTGGACACCCTCGCCCCCAGTCACATGGGCAGCTCGTGCAAGGGGGCTGGCTTCGCTGCAGCGAAGGCCCAAACTAATAAACACCAGAAGTTCATGAATTATTGTACTACAAATTATGAGTTTGTGGCCTTCGCGGTAGAGAAAAAGCAAATAGGAAAACAGCTTGTGGGAGTAGCTGTAAAAGGTGGAGAGATGTTGATGTCTTGTACCCATCGGGGCGGCTGCGCAGCTGGATGTTGTGTGGGCTACTGCCCAACGCTCTCAGTGAGCTAACTGTATATATACAGAGCGTATTTGCAGAGCGTATTAACAGTTTCACTGACGTTTTTTGGCACATGTAAGACGGAGGTTACACGCTAGGTTTTTCATCAGTTCAGTCCGTGACCTTGGTCAAGACCAGATTGACGCCAGACTGACGCCAGACGTAAAATGCATTCGCACTATCAGTCTGCCATCAGTCTAGTATCAAAATATTTTAAAATCAGTCAGTCTGGTCCATCATTCCAAACCATCCATCCATCAAAGTAGATTAAACGGTCAGTCTGGACCATGGTTTAACCAGAATGATGGACTGAACTTATGAAAAACCTAGCATGTAACCTCTGTCTAAGGATTACTATACGATATGGTCGCAAAGCAGAAGAACAGTCAGCATCAAAGAATACGAAGTCAGGAAGTCTCACCTCGCCAGACCTCTTAAGGTCCTTCAGCTGTACCTTGACGTTACACCTGGCGTCTCCGTCCTTCAACACGAACTGCTGAACATCCTCTCTCTCCCCGATGGCGTGGGTCTTCCGCGCAGTCGGCAAAACGTAGTCACGTTTCAACAGCAGGATGTCTTCTTCCTGTGTGGTTGAAGATATGTCTTTGGGGTCAATACAAAACCATCATGCTTTGTTTAAAAAACTGTAGGTCCCTTCCCTTGCCCCTTACTAGGTGGTAGGCTCAAATTGTAGCCGACTCGGTTGGTACCACCGTACTGGATGTAAGATGGCCGCATAACAGCCTCGGTTGTGTTCTCCTCTAGTCCAGTATAGCCATCAATGCAGGGAAGTCTCCAGTATGGCATCAAACTTCTCGGAGGTGATATTGGCTTGTCGGAGCATGTGCTTGACCCCTCCGACTCAGCAACGCATACTGGATTACATAAAAAAAATTACAATCGGGGTAAGCAGAGTAATCGGTGCTGTGGTGCAAGAAATCGGGTGAATTACAGCACAACACCGATCACAGCGTTTAGCAATTAAACAAGATAACTATCAAGCAGAAGATCATGAAAGTTACCTAGTGCATGACTTGGAAAAATGGACCGTGCCAAGGTGACAGGTTGGTGTCGCCCTTTAGCACAGCATCTTGTTCTTTTATGACATTCACAGAAATAGAATCAGTAGGGTTATGGTTATTCTTTTTAAGTGACGGACCCACACAGTACAGATAGTCATAACTCTCAGCAAAATTGTTAATCTTGCTCTCAAGCTGTGTTTTCGATAGACTGTAAGCTGTGTTATTATGTGGCTAGTCACTATGTGTAAAATAATATGTATAAAAAAGATTACATGAGAAGTTTCTTGTCAGTTCTTCTTCGTGGGTGTAATCGAATCGAAATTGTGACAAGTTCGATTGCAGTCTAACTACCATATGAATGATCAATAAACAATACAGTACAATATTATACTCCTGTTAGGTTCAAGGGATGAGTAGTGGTCGATTGAACAGTTACCTGTCCATTAAAGTGACAATTCTCATAGGGGGGGGGGGGGGGGGGGGGGGGGGACTTAACCGGCGGCAGCTACAGTTTAGCTGAAAGTGGTGAAACCGGACCTTGTCGTTTTTTCGTTCGTCGTTTCAGTTTTGATCCTGTCCATTGGAAGATTAAGATGTTTAGGAGTGCATGCCTCTGCCTTTGGCTGCGACAATTTCCGGGGTTTTCATAGGAGAACAATTTGTATACTGGTACTGTGTGAGGCCGGTACTTTAAAAGAATAGCCCCACTGCGTCTCTCCCCGTGCATGTCGTAAAAGGCGGTTAAGGGATAAGGACGAGATGCCGTGCTAAAGGACGACAGGTTTGCCACCACTCAACTTGGCACGGTCCTTCCACCGAGTCATGCAGCAGGTGGGTCTTTCTGCCTTACTTGCTGCTTGATAGTTATCTTGTCCGAATACTTTGCTAAACGCGTTGGTCGATGTTGTGTTACAATTTTCCAGAGTTCTTGCAGCACACCGGGATTACTCTGCTTATCCTGATTGTCGGGATACAGAGTGTGTGGTATGTATATGTATGTAACAATTTGTATACCTTGGGGTCGTTAGGTAAGGCTCCAGGGTAGGAGATTCCTTCGACGTTGCCGGGCACCTTCGGCACCCTGGAGACGAGCAGCTTCCTCGTGTTCACTCCCGGCATGGTGCTGATCAGCGCTCCGGCCTTGCCCGAGTAGATACCGCTGCCTGGAACAGCCCAATATGCGATGTTCTCGCATCAAATCAGAAGAAACGATGTCGCACTTACTGGAGTGTCGAAGGGTCACCCTAGAAGCACTTACCTAGACCAGATGGTGCATGTGCTTAATAAGGGTCAAATGCTTAGTACCCGCAACCAAGCGGTAACCGACGAGACTCTTCGACCGTTGGGGATGACCATGTTTCGGAGTCGACGTAAAACTGTAAGTCATTTACTAGGTGGTAGGGTTTAACCCAACCGGATTAGTGTGTCAGGCAAATATGAGAGTGGAAGAGGCCGCAGCGGCACAGAGTACAACAAACATTGTAACATTGGCAGCGGTGTGCCAGGATAGTGGCACGCGGAGATCCATTGTCTCTGCCTACCCCACTAGGTGGACGGTACTATATTCTTAGGTGTAGTTGGTGTAGAAGATTTTAGGTAGCTGGTTTAAGAGATGAAGTAAAAACAGCAAATTCCCTCACATACTTTATTCCGCGGCAAGGAGGAAAATCTGCTGCTTCACCGTTCGAAACCGGTGCAAAACAGTAGGTCCCTTCCTTTTTCTTTCGTAGGTGGTAGGCTAAAATTCTGGACGACTGGGTTTATACCACCGTACTCGTTGTAAGATGGCCGGACGACTATGTTCTCCTCTAGTCCAGTATAGCCAGCAATCCAAAGGGATGTCTCCGGTATGGCGCCTACTTTGTGTCGGAGGTGATATTGGCTGATGGAAGCATGTGCCCTCGCCCCTCTGACTCAGCGAACAATTTCGGATTACATAAAAGAAAAAAAAAAGCCGTGGCCTTATGTGTGAGGTTGATGTAGAGTGTTTTCATTTTACGAAGGCACGCGGGGTACGAGGTAGGAAGTGGTGCCAGGCGACCGCGCGGAGCTCAGTAGAGAACGAACTCGGTGCCCGGTCGGTACACACGTTCTACACGTCTCCGCGTCGCTCCGTCGAACCGAGTCGTCCCCTACTGAGCTCCGCGCGGTCTCACACCACTTCCAACCTCATGCCCCTCGTGCCTTCGTAAAATGAAAACACTCTACCAATATAAGAAAATACATTACCCCCAGATCCGAAAGCAACGTTGCTGGCTCCGGAAACCAGCAAATTTATGTCATTGGTGTATGCATACGACTGCTGCAGGTCGATAGCTGTCGACAATAAATGATTCAGATTCAGATCATTCAGATGGAATAAATATCATTTCATTGAACAAATAATTTAATTTAATTACAAAATAAAATACAAATTGTCTTAACTGTAATTAAATTAAAATAGAAACTAAAACTACCTATCAAATTAAAATTACCTAAACTAAAACAAAATAAACAAACTTTAAAAATAATTAGCCACACGAGAGACTACCACGATCCGGGTTGACCTACCGCCAAAGTCATAGAGCAATTCCCTCAACGGCCTCAGTTTGCTAGATAAAAAATTTCATCCAAAGAGGCCGATGAGGGGAAAGTTCCCATGACACTAGCGGCGTTACCTTCATTCATTGTCATTTCATTTCAGATTCAGATATTTATTTCGCCATAAAGAACACATAGCATTAACTATATTTCATTGAGATATAACATAATGCACATTCGGTATGGTTCGTTGTCATTTTTCTTTTGTCATATCCCGTTCAGCAATGCAATCTACACGGTGTTAACTTAAATAGGCAACATTCCCGAAAGGGGGTTGTTTTGGGTCACATACTGATGCCGAAAAAGGGGGTAATTTTTTTTTTAGCTTTGGTTTTAAAATTTTCAATTTCTATATTTGGTATAAAAACATGGTATTTCATAATAGGAATCACACTGCATTACCAAAAAAATCGAAAGCTGAGTAATTTTTCAAATAAATAAAAAAAATCACATTCATATCGACACGACACGATACAACAACTAGCGTGCGACACGTCGTCAGTCAGCTGGGTAGTGGGTACGCACGGTCGCAGGCGCGCGGCGCGCGGCGGCGCTCGCTACACCATTCCAAAGAGAAATTGTCGCTGAGGTAAAATTTTGAAGAAACTATGCAAATTTTTTTAAACTATTTTAGATTTTATTTTTTAGTACCACAAAATAATCAGTATACGAAATGGTTTAATATTCGGTATTAAAATTGAAATGTCGCGAAAAACGTTAACACCGTGTATAAGGAAGAACCGGGAATGAAATGTATGTATGAACACAAATTTATGCAAATTAGGCACAACAAGCGAGCTTAATGTCGCGAGGCATTCTATTCTAACTGACCTTTGGGATGTGGGACAAGTACATGCAAGCGAACAATAATAGTTTGTGGCAATGTATTAGACTGTAAAGAAATTACAAATTTAAAAAACCCCCGACTCTTAAAAAGTCAAAAATAATTTCCGTTTACTTACTAAAAGGAGTCGGTGGACCGCTAAGTAAATTCCCGCGCAACTCTTGAGTCTTTATATTTAATTTACTTAGCGGTCCCCCGACTCCTTTAAGTAAGTAAACGGAAATTATTTTTGACTTTTTAAGAGTCGGGGGTTTTTTAAATTTGTAATTTAACTTTTATTTCAAGCTTTTTAAAAAAAACCGTATGCAAATTGGTCCACTTTTTAAGAGAATTATTTTTTTTATTACTTAATTACTTTATTACTTGATTACAAACATAGCTAAGAACCATCCCGATTAAACAAGCTTCCTAATAAAAAAAACCGCATCCAAATCGGTCCACCCGTTTGGGAGCTACGATGCCACAGACAGACACACACACACACACACACACACACACACACACACGTCAAACTTATAACACCCCTCCGTTTTTTCGTCGGGGGTTAATAAAATGATAAACTACAAACGAATAGTACATAAATACTTTTACATATATTCTTTTTTCACTATTCATCATTCGTATGGTAGTACACTACGCCCGAATTTGCCCAATTTTGTTTTTACAATCCGGTTCGATTACACCCACACGAAGAGCCGGGACGAAACTTCTTTTTTTTTTTTTTTTATGGAAACTTGGCACGTTTGGCTACATCACCTACAACATCCGTGATGTCAGCCCATATCACCGGGTGAACTAGGTGCCATGTCAGTGCTTCCCTTCATTTCGCGCCGGCTACACTGAACTGGACGGAAAACACGAACTATTTACATAGCCGTTTCGACCGACGTTTCGCTCAGTGCGGTGGTACCAACCCGGCCGGGATAAACCCTACCACCTAGTAAGGTAAGAAGGGAAGGGACCTACAGTTTAACGTGGTATCCGAACCACGGTCAGCCTCCAACAGTCGGGCGGTCATCCATCCAATAACTGACCGCACCATTAAGCTGCCGAGGCTGACGATCCCTTAGTCGACTTTTACGACATGCGACGGGGAGAGATGCAGTGGGGCTATTCTTTTTAAGTACCGACCCCACACGGTACAAACTTCGCAAGGTTTTTTTATAACGTCCTCGATTACAATACGTTATGACTAGCTATCTACACGCTACTCAGTCATTCAGTCAGTCGGTCAGCGTGCAAGCGTCCAGTGCTGGACATGCGCCTCTACAATTTTCCACCAGTGCTCCTGGCCTTCAGCGATACGGAACCACTGCTTTCGGCCGACGCACTTGTTATACACGCTACTCACTCACCGGTAAAGAACGGAACCATCGAAAACCACATGGTGCTGTAGACCACGTTCCTGATGTTGTACTTCTGCAGGACCTGGATGGCCGGCACTTGGAACATGAGGTCGAAGCAGATGAAGTGCCCGAAGGTGACACCGAAGTCCGTGCTGAAGACCCCCAGGTCGTCCTGGAGAGCCGCGCTGCGAGAGTACTCGCCGAAGGGGTTGATCTTTCGGTATCTGGAATGGAACAATTTGGTATCAAGTCAAATTCAAGCCTGTACCACCTAGAGTGTTCCAAGGAGCTGCACGACTGCATCTCTCCCCTTGTATGTCGTAAAGGGCGACTAAGGGATATGACTCCCTTCTTATATTACTAGGTGGTAGGGTTTATTTAACCCGCCCGGGTTGGTACAACCGCACGGAATGAGAGGTCGGTTGAAACGGCTATGTAAATAGTTTCTGTTTTCCGTCCAGTTCAGTATAGCCGGCACAACCGAAGGGAAGCACTGACACGGCACCTAGTTCACCCGGTGTTATGGGCTGACATCACGGATGTTGCAGGTGATGTAGCCAACGATGTCAGTTTCCATAAAAAAAAACGACGCGTCTTTCCATCCCCATTCTACCATCATTTCACGTACAACAGGGTGGGAATGCATCCACACACTGTCGATATCCCACCACTTAGGACAAATCGATCCTGTAAATATTTTATTTACAGGGTCGCCAAGATGTGGAATGCACTCCCACCTACATCTTTTCCTCTAATGTGCAGCTGGGGTCCTTCAAACATAATGTGAAGGTGCACGGTGCACTTAGCCGGCCGACATGGTATTCGCAGCCCCCGTAAATATCTGAATGCCCGTGGGCGCCTCCGTCGGCGTCTGCGTCTGGCGCCCTTATGTCGTGCTTCTTTAAATATTTTTTTTTTCCTTTTTTGTAAATAAATATATGTTACTGACTTGGATTATTCAAAATGACATTGCATCTTTTATATGTTTTTTATGTTTTATATTGATGTCTCGACTGAACCATATTATGTTCTTTGCTCTTTCATTATCTTTTTTTTTATAAACCTATAACGCAGATTTATTTTTTTGTTTTTGTTAGATGATGTAATTAAAGTTTAGTATGTAAGTTATATTAAACCGGCCAAGTGCGAGTCGGACTCGCTCACCGTAGTCTCCGTTTCACCACGTAATTGGTCGGTTATTTGTTGTTATACTTTAGAGTTTTCAGTATAACCACACCAAGTTTGACGCTTATTTTATTCAAGTTCAAGTATTACTGTTTTTACGATAAAACAAAAAAGTTGAAAAAAAGGGTTTCTTGTATGGAATTGGAATAATAACACATATAAAAAGAAAACGATTGAAAAGATACAGAAAGCCCTTTAATAGTAGGACAGATGGACAGACTGAAAAATGACAGATGAAACCCTAGAAAAAAACAAATTAATACAAGATCCTCACCTGTCAATAACACTGCCGCTGCGGTCGAAGATGACATTGGTGTTGAACTTGTAGACCTCCCGACTCGGACACAGCTCGTCGGTGGTGGAGGAAGACCTGGAAGAGCAGTCCATCAACTCCTCCACGTTCACCATCACGTAGATCTGGTGTTCTCTCGCCGCCTGAGACAACTGCACCAGCACCTGTGCGCAGTCTACGTCGGTGAGTCCAGAATCATTGGTCTCCAGCTCCAAAAGAGCCGAATGTTTAGTTTTCTGCGGTCTGGATCAGGTCAGGTCTAAAACGCGGCTGGTGGCCGAGTGGTTTGGGCATCAGCTTCTCATGTGAGAGGTCCGAGGTTCGAATTCGGTCGGCGTGTACCAATGAGTCTTTTCTGACGAAAAAATTTACGTGCATACCTACACCTGCTGCTTCACCGTTCGGAACCGGTGTAAAACTGTAGGTCCCTTCCCTTGCCCCTGACTGGTAGGCTCAAATTGTAGCCGACTGGGTTGCTACCACCGTACTGGATGTAAGATGGCCACATAGCAGCCTCGGTTGTGTTCAGTATAGCCAGCAATCCAGGGAAGTCTTCGGTATGACACCTATCTTCTCGGGGGTGATATTGGCTGTTCGGAGCATGTGCTTTGGCCCCTCCGACTCAGCCATCCATAGCGGATTAGATAAAAATAAAATAAAAGGATCATCTCCACGTGCCACAGGATCGCAATTTTTTGTTTTTTTTTTTTTTATGGAACCTGACACGGTTGGGTACATCACCTACAACATCCGTGATGTCAGCCCATAACACGGGGTGAACTAGGTGCCATGTCAGTGCTTCCCTTCATTTCATGTCGGCTACACTAAACTTACTCTACTATTTACTCTGCCTAGCGCATTGGGAAGTTGGGTTGGCGTCTAGTATGCATTTATGTTTCATTGGCGTACTGGATTTTTCGACTACGACAGTATTCAACACCATTATCCCTTCCACGACGAGCTCAGTTACTGTCACACTTACATCATCATATAGGTCAGGCCTCAGTGCGGGAGTTGGAAAGTCCTTCAGCAGACCGTGGAACGGGACAGCGACCGGCGTTTTCCTGGTCAGCGTCATCTCCGAGAACACCGCGATGTCTGCGTTCTGGAAGATGTCATCATAATCATTAGCCCGTGTCAGTCCACTGCTCGGCATAGGCTTCTCCCAAGGCATACCACCACACGCGGTCTTCCGCTCTTCTCTGCGCATGGGTATAGTTAGTAATTTATGTACGAATAGGTGAACAGGTGCTAAAGAGTATGTACTGGACCAGGAAACCACTCACGCGCAGTTTCTTCACGCAAAAACTCGCTCGAATTCAACCAATCAGAAGCTTTAGGTAATGCGCTATTTGTCGGCATTGGTAGCTCAGTTAGATGCTGACAGTGGTTCGGATTCCACGTAAAACTGTAGGGCGTACCACGATGTCACCACAACTAGTCCACAACAGAGCAGTTGCTCTGTTGTGGAATAAGGTATTATGTATTTTTATTATTATATACTTGTATCTATCTATTGACATGTATATTTGTATACGTATGTTATTATTTGTTTATGTAGGTATATATTTGTATAAGTATGTAGTATGTATATATTACTTTCCTGTCCAAATGTCTGCACTACCCTTGCCATATTTCTTCCTCACTTACTCTCATCACCCAAAGGTTGACTGGAAGAAATCACTTAAAGTGATAAGTCCGCCTTTGCACGCTACTGTTCTCTTGTTTCTGTGTGAAGTATTGTTAATTTCTATTGCTCTTCTGTATGCTATCTTCTGTCTTGTGTATCTCTGTGTTTTTGTGTACAATAAAGCATTTCTATTCTATTCTATTCTAGTGTCTGTCTTCAGCTGCCGCTAGAGCAACAGGAAGGGTGCAGTGCCCACCTGCTCGGCCGCTTGCCTGATGTAGTCCACGTAGTTCCTCAGGTTGACCATGGTGTCCGGGTCGTGGTGGTACTCCAGCACCGCCGCCACATAGTGAGTGTCTTCGGGGGTGGATTTCTGAAAACAGCATTCTGTCAATGTGCGATTTTCAACTGTACCATTATCTTAATATCGCCTCGGCAGCTTCTGCTTTTTGGTCGCCTTCGGCGACCAGCCTCAGCCGCTCCGGCTCACACGGGTGCCTGTGCCTGCGCTTTATTACGCAAGAGACAGAGGGGCTGCACTTCCCGCAGCGCCGGAGAAGAGGCAATCCTAAGTCGCTTTTGAAAATTAAAGACACCATTTTGTATGACTTTTTTTCGTGAAATTTTATTTTTTTATTTTTGACCCCTGTTTTCACTTCCGCAGGCTAAGTCTTGGGTGAGGTTTAGTTAATGGCAGGTTTGATAGCAAATTGATGGTAGTTACATCCTGTAGTTTAGGATGTTAGAAGAATATTAGTGAAAGAATTAGCCCGAGGAGATCAATATTTTTCGAGAAAAAAACTTTTGAAAATTTTAACAGCACACTGGTCAGACATGGCTACTTTGCGGAAAAACTAAATTCACCGCTCCGACATAACTGTTAGTATGGCTATTCCCTAGAGTGTTTTTATAAGCCGGAGAAGAGGCAATCGTAATTAGCTAACGAGTTTTTTTATACCTTTGAATTTTTTTCAAGCTATCGACAAAGATATATTACGTACTAGATCAATCACTCGGCTAGCTCACATGTTCCACCTAGTTGCGGTTCACGATCATCAAGTCTCTTAGTCGAGTTCTAGAGGCCGCAGCGCGCAGTCGTCGCCTGCCTGCTGCGATCGCTCCTCGCCTACTTTAACTAATACATTTACACATCTTTGTCGATGCGAAGGTGCAATGGCGAATCTGGAGATGAAGTGTTAGAATGAAAAGACAATATGCACACCGACGCGCGAGTGCGATCGTTCTCCCTACCCCGTGCCTCTCTCCCGCAAGCTTCCCGCCCCGCGCAAGCCCACAACACCGCCCGCCAGCCCGTCTCCCACACGCTTCCCGCCCCGTGCGCGCTGCTCCCCTCTTCCGCTCGGCTCTGCGCTCCTCCTCCCCGCTACCTTACCCCATACCTCAGCCGCTCGAACATATTTAGCAGCTATATTTCTTCGGAGCGCTGGCTCTATATATAATATTTCCTCAAAGGCTATCGACTTGTCTTTTGGGGGGGAGGCAAATAACTAAAAACTTTTTCTGCTCCCTTCATTGTTTTATATGCTTCATTTCTCATTTTCGCTTCCTTTTTGGAGGTACTTTGTATGTATGCCCCCTGTAAACGGTCCCCTCCTCGGGAGGTTGGGGGGGGGGGGGGGGGGGGGGGAGGTTCATAAATCGATACACCAAGCTCCGCCACCTGAAAGTGTCTAAACCCACCCCTAAGTCTTTTCTAAAAGCAATGTTTTGGGGTACTTTGTGGTTTTTATTTTTTATTTATTTGTTTACTAGTTGTTAGTATTGGAAACGCGCCCCTTATAATAATTTAATAAAATAATATTATCAAACAAACCTGCAAAGAGAGAGCCACACTTCCCAGCAGGCATACGATCGACAGAACTTCCTTCATGTTTCCGTCACAACTTGAAGACGCGTCGTCCGACACCTAAGCGAGTCCGCAGCAAACTGAAACACAGCCAGCACCAGTAGGTACAGTAAGTAATTCCTGCTCGCACCTAATCACCAGAAATAAAGATAATCGAACCCTCGAAAGGTGGTTGTGGGTCTGTGGAACCGGTTGGCAGTTTTTCCGTTTTATTTTTTATTTTATGGAAACTGACACGATTGGCTACATCGCCTGTAACATCCTTGATGTCAGCCCATAACACCTTGGTGAACTAGGTGCCGTGTTTAGTGATTCCCTCTGGTCGTGTCGGCTACGCCGAACTGGGCGGGAAACATATGTTTACTTAGCCGCTTCGACCTACAGTGCGGTAGTACCATTCCGGACGGGTTAAACCATATTTTTCTGAAACCTCCATTTAAATTGGTTCAGTAGTTTTTACGTAGTGCGTGTACAAACGACACACAATCGGACACACATTTCGAAAATTATCTCAATGCATGCAGTATTACTTATACTTCATCGAAAAAACAATGAATTTTTCAAATATCTTCAATGTACAGACACTTCAATATTACAGTTTTATTACATGTATTGGCACGGCATTCGCAGCCCCTGTTATAAACCGAATGATTTTGGGTGTCGTCGGCTCAACAATCCACGCTGACGGCGGCGGCGCGGCGCGGCGGTGCCAAATGTTTCGCGTATCCATAAACAAAAAGAAAAATTGATGAAATGTACGCTGTCTAACTGCGCATGCATTTCATGCTATTTAATCTGATAACTTTTTAGTTATTCTAGCTCTCAAACTGTATCTTAAAACTGTTAAGCTGTGTCTATAGTCACAATGTATATTGTAATCGAAGACGTTGAAAAAAAAAACTGCGGAGTTTCTTGTCGGCTCCTCTTTGTGGCTGTAATCGAACCGGACTGTAAAAACTAAACAGGACAAATTCAAGTGTACTACCATACGAATGATAAATAAAGAATAAAGAATAAATTTGTGTAATTTTATCAGTGATTAAGTCAATGAATTTTATTTAATTATAAAACAATACAAATAACTAAATAACTAACAACTACCTAACAAAAATAAAACTATTAAGATGGGGCGTTTTCGAATATTCCTAGAATGCTTGCGGCATCACCCCGCTGGATGGTAAGACCCTTTGAATAAAGTAGGCCCTTCATTGCGGGACGGGACGTCAGTTGCGTCCAACAGCAGAGGGCCGAGACTCTACAAGAAGATTTTGGCTTCACTGCTCCACGGACCGAGGGTTCCACAGCAACGCAACAAGACCCGTCAGTAGGGGCCGATCGGCCCCAAGCATTCTACGGTCGCAAGTTTTTGTCTGTTGCTATTTCAGTCAACGTTTCCTATAGAAAAGATGGATAGCTGATGAAATTATCTTTCCACAGAGTATAAATATGTCTATGGATCGAAATGACAACACACACATACATACGAAAAAAATTGGGTTTCCTTGTTTTTCTTAATTTTTTTGTGGATAGGATTCAATGGTCTCCTACGTACACTGTTCGGCGTTTTAGTGGCAGCGTTCTTCACCTACAAAATTTTGTATATATGATTAATAAAGGGGAATAATTGTAAATTTTAAGTTTGGAAAAATTTGGAAAAAAATTTGCACGTGTTTTGTTTTTCCTGGAGTTTCTAAATAAGTGAATCCCCACTTGTTTTACATCGTTTTGTGGGTAATTACCCACAAAACGATGTAAAACAAGATGAACAATTATCGCCAATGGAATTCCATTGGCGATAATTGCAAATTGTTTTTTTACGAAATATTTCGGTTTTTGTCAACGTCGGCGCGCCCAAAAAAGTGAAACCCGGCGCGTGGAGACTCGCCGGGTTGCACTGACTGTGCTGCAACACTCTGTATATGTATTTAGTCTTGAGAAGGGAGCTACGTCATGCGAAGTAACGCCTACTCAGGTCACTTTATAGTCATTCACGGCCAATGCCAATGATATTACAATTTAAAGAACAAGCTAGATTTCGGCTCCGTCCTCTTTAACGTCAGTTCTAAGAGTTCTTCGAACTGCACGATTCTCTAAATCCTTCTTGTGCTGCACTGCAAATTTGTGGAACGGGCTTCCGGGGGAATATCTTTCCCGCCACTCCTACAACCTACGGATTGCGACATTAGTCCGCCTCCAAGCCGGACTGGCACCTCCTCGGGGGTGAAATTGGTGCGCCTGAGGCTTCGACGGGCACAGCCACCCAGTTCGGAAGCAATAAAAAAAATCGTTCTCGAGCTCAAATGGTAAATTATATAAAGGAACCGACAGATTCATACATACAGTCAGACAAACAGTCACACAGGCAGACATACACAAGTCACGTATTAACAGACGGACACACTTCACACAGTCCGACAGACTTACACACAGACAGATTTACATACAATCGGACAGACTTACACAGTCAGACAGGCATATGTCAATTTCTTTGTATATTTCTATCAATGATACGTCATTGATTTCTATATGTATATTTCTTTCCGCCACTCACTAACAGTTGTCATACCCCAAAAATATTCTGTCAGAAAATGCCTAGACGCATTAACTTTTACCTAGCTTTTGCCCACATTTTATTTGAGTGCGATAAAATTGATATACAATACAATGTGTACACACAGACAGACTTACACACAGTCACACCCCCTTACGCACAGCCAGAAAGACTTACACATGCACAGTCAGTCAGACAGTTACACACAGCCAGAATGATTTACAAATACACAGTCAATCAGACATAGTTACGCACAGCCAGAAAGACTTACACATACACAGTCAATCAGACATAGTTACACACAACCAGAAAGACTTACACATGCACAGTCAATCAGACATAGTTACACACAGACAGACAGGCAAAGAGACTTTGCATTTTATAATAGGTAGCAAAGAGAACACACGCGCGAATGATGCTTCAGAAAAACGGAAGCACGTCAGTCATCATTTGCGAGACGACGACGCGACGTAACGTGCGTAGAGTGTTTTCATTTTACGAAGGCACGAGGGGTACGAAGTAGGAAGTGGTGCGAGAGGCGACCGCGCGGAGCTCAGTAGAGAACGAACTCGGTGCCCGGTCGGTACACACGTTCTACACGTCTCCGCGTCGCTCCGTCGAACCGAGTCGTTCCCTACTGAGCTCCGCGCGGTCTCACACCACTTCCTACCTCATACCCCTCGTGCCTTCGTAAAATGAAAACACTCTACAAGTGTACCAGAGTTATTTCCATTGTATTTATAGGTGGTGACTCCATAGCTATATGTACAGCAGAAAATACTGCGTGTCGAGCTTTAGAAAGAGACAATCCGGTTGTAGAGCGTCGTCCCTGTCGCACAGAGACGTCCGAGTTTTTTTTTTATAGAAACTGACACGGTTGGCTACATCAACATCACCTACAACATCCGTGATGCCAGCCCATAATACCGGGTGAACTTGGTGCCACTTCAGTGCTTCCCTTCGGTCGTGCCGGCTACACTGAACCTGGACGGAAAACACAAACTATTTACATAGCCGTTTCGACCGACCTTTCATTCAGTGCGGTGATATCAACCCGAGCGGGTTAAACTCTCATTCAGTCAGTCAGCGTGTAAGCGTCCATACGCCTCTCCAATTTTCCTCCAGTCCTCCCGGCCTTCAGCGATACGGAACCACTGATTTCCGCCGGCATACTTGATGTCGTCGTCCCACCTGGCGGATGGTCTTCCCACACTCCGTTTTCCTGTCCACGGCCGCCAGTGTAGGACACGGTTCCTCCAACGGTCATCGTCTCTCCGGCTAACGTGCCCAGCCTACTGCCACTTGAGCTTTACTAAACCCTACCACCTAGTAATATAAGAAGGGAGTCATATCCCAAGGGAGCTAGTGCGACAGGGACGACGCTCTACAATCGGATGGTTTCTTTCTAAAGCTCTACACGCATTACTTGCTGCCGGGAACTGTACACTACATGCGAGGTTACCGAGCTGTCTTCTAGTATCTTGGTACTTGTGACACTTCTGATGAGGCATGGGGTCTGTGGGACCAATGAAATAATGTTTTCTAATAAAAAAAAACCGGCCAAGTGCGAGTCGGACTCGCGCACCGAGGGTTCCGTACCACCACATTTAAATAAACATCTTTGTGTTAATGTATGTATTTACCGAAAAAAAAGTGTTTTCTTTCATTCAGTTCGATGATTACATGAATGAATTTGATTACATAATTTTATTTATTGATGGACGCATACCTACAAGCTGACTGACACTGACAGACTGACAAAATCTAAGAAAATAAAACAAAAATAAATAAGTTCACATTTTATTAAACGACGTACCTAATATAATATTAAAACAATGATCTAAATAAATCTTAAACTATATTATTCTTACTGAAATTTAAAACAATATTCATTCATAACTAATCTAAAAATAAATAAATAAATAACTTAATTTAAACATATAAAACCAATGTAGTTTAACATAATTTTACTCTAAATAAGTAGGTACGCGATCAACAATTTCGCTTCTAAGTAATTAAATAAGTAGGTACGCGATCAACAATTTCGCTTCTAAGTAATTAAATAAGTAGGTACGCGATCAACAATTTCGCTTTTAAGTAATTAAATAAGTAGGTACGCGATCAACAATTTCGCTTCTAAGTAATTAAATAAGTAGGTACGCGATCAACAATTTCGCTTCTAAGTAATTAAATAAGTAGGTACGCGATCAACAATTTCGCTTCTAAGTAATTAAATAAGTAGGTACGCGATCAACAATTTCGCTTCTAAGTAATTAAATAAGTAGGTACGCGATCAACAATTTCGCTTCTAAGTAATTAAATAAGTAGGTACGCGATCAACAATTTCGCTTCTAAGTAATTAAATAAGTAGGTACGCGATCAACAATTTCGCTTCTAAGTAATTAAATAAGTAGGTACGCGATCAACAATTTCGCTTCTAAGTAATTAAATAAGTAGGTACGCGATCAACAATTTCGCTTCTAAGTAATTAAATAAGTAGGTACGCGATCAACAATTTCGCTTCTAAGTAATTAAATAAGTAGGTACGCGATCAACAATTTCGCTTCTAAGTAATTAAATAAGTAGGTACGCGATCAACAATTTCGCTTCTAAGTAATTAAATAAGTAGGTACGCGATCAACAATTTCGCTTCTAAGTAATTAAATAAGTAGGTACGCGATCAACAATTTCGCTTCTAAGTAATTAAATAAGTAGGTACGCGATCAACAATTTCGCTTCTAAGTAATTAAATAAGTAGGTACGCGATCAACAATTTCGCTTCTAAGTAATTAAATAAGTAGGTACGCGATCAACAATTTCGCTTCTAAGTAATTAAATAAGTAGGTACGCGATCAACAATTTCGCTTCTAAGTAATTAAATAAGTAGGTACGCGATCAACAATTTCGCTTCTAAGTAATTAAATAAGTAGGTACGCGATCAACAATTTCGCTTCTAAGTAATTAAATAAGTAGGTACGCGATCAACAATTTCGCTTCTAAGTAATTAAATAAGTAGGTACGCGATCAACAATTTCGCTTCTAAGTAATTAAATAAGTAGGTACGCGATCAACAATTTCGCTTCTAAGTAATTAAATAAGTAGGTACGCGATCAACAATTTCGCTTCTAAGTAATTAAATAAGTAGGTACGCGATCAACAATTTCGCTTCTAAGTAATTAAATAAGTAGGTACGCGATCAACAATTTCGCTTCTAAGTAATTAAATAAGTAGGTACGCGATCAACAATTTCGCTTCTAAGTAATTAAATCGTAAATAATAGGAAACTTGAGGCACCAATGTTAATATTGCGATAAATTAGTAAAACCTACTTAATAAAGTAAAGTAAAGTAAAGTAAAGTAAAAAAGTAAAAATGTATTTATTTCAAAATAATTAAGCCGTCTACAGTTTTTGCCAGTTACAGCCAGCCGTAGCATCGAAGTCACAGTACAAACATTCCACAAATAAAACAAATAAATTCGGTATATGAATAATACCACAGAGCATCAAATACCTACCGCCCGCGCCCCCTACTAGAGGCGCCCTAAGCGATGATATTTGAAACCCAATAACCGTACGCTGAGCTGCTAGCGCTTCGTATGTGTGTGTGTGTGTGCTAGTATCGACACTACACACAAAGAGGAGCAAGTTAGGCACACGCACAAAACAAATGCACACGCACAACACACATTATGTAAGTCAGAGGCCACGCCCACAGGCTTCAACGGTGTTTTAGAGAAATCGCGCTCACGGCGCGCCTCTAGTAGGAGCGGGCGCGCGCATTTCATGCTCTGTGAATAATACCATTAATAATACACTATGAGCATAATACAGAGTAGGAATATAATAATTAATTATTAGCGCCTTGGAATGGTGTGTTGTGTGAGATCATCATCAATCAATCGTCATCATCATATCATGATCAATCAATACTAATAATAAATCTGTAAGGGATGGTCATAGTACTCTAGTTACTTTGTTTTATGAGCAGACATCGGAATCCGCGGGGCACGAATACGACCTTGTTAGGGATTGACTACGGCGATCAATAAACAATCGACACTGTTATCGATACTCATATTTATTTGTTTATTATATTTTAGTCATGTCATATTTCAGACCTGAATACTTATATACCTACAGTACTTATATAAACATGTATACTTTATGTTAACGATTAAGTAAATATAATACATATTTATATAAGGTCTTTCAAAATTAGTTCATAGTACGCTAAGGGGGGGTTCTGTATCATATAGGGAGTAAAACCTATATAAACATTTTTGAACCTTGGGCTTTTTTTAAGTAAAAATTTTTTTTATGTAGGTATTTAAATAAAAAAATAGGTGGTTGATTTTTATGACCTAATCGATTCAGTTTCATAACAGTAACAAAAAAGTCTTCATGACTATTATGATGTAACACGTGTAAGTTGGTAAAAAAAATTAAATTCTTTCTATTCCATACTAATAAAACTAAAATTGTGGTTTTTCACAATTTCTGAAAGAAAGAGATATACGTGTTGGAAGACTTTTTTGTTCCTAGCATGAAACCGAAACGATTAAGAAAAATTTTTTTTTACATTTAACATTAAAAAAAAAATTTTTGTGAAAAAAAAAATTCTTTGTTCTTCAAAAGTGATCTACCTATTTCCGATACAGAACCCCCCCTTAGCTTACTATGAACTAATTTTGTAAGACCTATTTTTTTGGACCTTGGCCTTTTTTTATGTAAAATATATTTTTATGTGTTTAAATAAAAAAATAGGTGGTTGATTTTTATAGCCTAATCGATTCAGTTTCATAACAGTAACAAAAAAGTCTTCAATACCATTATGATGTAACACGTGTAAGTTGGTAAAAAAAATTAAATTCTTTCTATTCCATACTAATAAAACTAATATTGTGGTTTGAACAGATTTGTATTGTACCTACAAAGTAAATACAACATTTGTTTATTATATCTTATTTTCTATAGAAATACTCTTAGTTTTAATAATCGACATTATTTCATATTATTCTAAAATAACGATCGATTTTCGATATTTGTGGATACATTGTCCCATCACTAAACAACCTTGAATCATTCGTGCCCCGCGGATTCCGATGTATGTTTATGAGATACTGAGTTTACAGACTCTATGTATGATGATAACTAAATTTACGATTTTTAGAAATCTTTTCTGTATGTATGTATGTATGTTCCTCCATAACTCTTAAATCGATAATCCGAGTTCGATGAAACTCATAGGCTAAATCAAATTCAGTTTCGGTTACGCTTAGATGTGGCTCTCATACAAACCGAATTGTTCCGCGCGCCGAAATAAAGGTGCGGTAGAGGACTTAATTTAAGTAGCTAGGCCCATCCATATTCTGCCACCACCACTATGATTTGTGTACCTGTAATCCTATATTTAATGTTTTTTACAACTATAATAAATAAAGCTAAATAATTTATTATTTATATTATCCATCTATTCTAGCTACTTATTGCAAATCATTTTACAATTGAATATCTTTTCCTGTTTCAACATTGGTCCCTCAGTAGTTTTAGAATAACACTTTTCGCAGTCATTAGTAGATTCCAAATTTTCAGCAAGAATCCTTGGACTATTCGATTCTGTACTACAAACGTCGGCAGTTTTTCCTAAAGACTCAAATTGTAAATCTTTTGGTGCCAAAGTAGATTTCAAAAACGGTCTTTCAAGCAGATTTGACGTTCCAGATTTAGATCTTAACAAGCCTTTGGTCGGTGAGGGGAGTTTTGGTATCAAAGGCGACTTCAGTGCTGGCATTTGAACAAGTGATGGCAATTTTGGGATTATTGGTAACTTCGATGAAGGTTTAGGCACTTCAGCATTCGCTTTGGGATCAATCACGTTTTCAGGTTGGACTATTTTTTCGCTTTCTAACATTTCAGATTTAGCTATCCCTGGTTTTGATGCATTGTCTTCTGTATTCCAAATGTTTTTAATATTTTTTTCTTTTGATAATGAATCAGCCGTATTTTCTTTTGCGTTCTGAAGATCGTTAGAAAAATTATTTAATTCTGTTTCTTTAAGATTTTCATTTTTATCCTGGGATGATTTTTGTTTCAATATAGCTGGCTTAGCAAACGCAGATTTTTGAATGCTTTTAGTGAGCGCGGGTTTCAGCATTTTTGGCATAGATAATGCAGGTTTCGTTGCCGAAGGTTTTGCTGTTGTAATTTTCAAGTATTTAGATTGAAGGATTCGATCATTTTTTAAAAGTTCTGGCTTTGAAGTTGAAACTATTTCAGGTCTAGATACAGTGTCTACCTTCAATGAGTCACTTCCGATTGAATCTGAGTCTTTTAACAATGAATCATCTGCGTTTTCATTAGAAGATGTACTATGAGTGCTCTTTCCTTCAGTTATTTTGGAAATTTCAGCTAAATTAGGTTTTGCTCTTTGTGCTGAAATTGCTTTTAATCTATCTAGAAGCGTATTTTTGGGTCGATAAGTTAACGTCGAAATTGTGGGCAATTTTGATAAAGGTTTAATTGCTGTGGTTTTTGCTGTTGCCGGATCTATCATTGATTGATCGCTTTTCAATAATTCAGGTTTAGATTTATCAGCTATTTCTTGTACACTTACTCCATCTGCTTCTTTTGGCAGAGATTCATCCGTATTTTCATTTGTGGACATGTTCTGAGCATCTTCAGAGGCAGTTCCCACTGGTAGTTTCTTAATTTCATGGTTTTCAGAAAATCCTGCAGCTGGCTTTGATAGCCGAGATCGTAACACATTTCTGGGCGGCGATGTTATTTTGGGGAACCTTAGTAAATTCGAAGGTTTGATATTTGATGATTTTATAGTTGTTGGATCTATAACACTTTCTGCTTTATAACTTTCCAACATTTTAGGTTTATAAATAGCAGAATTTGGTGTAATGGACACACTTTTAGCGTTACTTGAAGCGCTTACCATGTCATCAGCGTCTTTTGATAGCGAAGCGACTGAATTTCTACTATGGGATATGCTTTTAAGAACTTTAGAAGAATGCTTTGGTATTTCATCTTGGGAAGATTTTCCGATCAGTGCTGAAACAATTCCTCGCACCTTGTTCAATCCTTCCAGAAAGCGTCCTTCAATATTTAAAGGATCGACATTTGGTACGCCTCTTCCTAAAGTTTGGGCTTCACCAAGCATATTATTTGCCTTTAAGTTGCTTCCTAAAACAGGTGCCTCTATCTTTTTAACTGCCATATTACTAGCTGAATTAACCATGTCGTTCGCCATTTTAACGCTTAGTATTCCAGCTTTCGCAACAGAATCGATTACAGGCTTACTAAAAACTGTTCCCAGCAAATTGTGTTTTAATGTAGGCGCCGCTAATTTTGGCGGTGCGGACAGTAATCGGCGTCCAACTGGAGTTTTCAAATCGTCTCTAAGTTTATTCATTGCCGTCTTTACTGCAGAGCTACCTGTAGCCTTGATAAGCCCAGGGTGGTTGGGCGCACTGCCTAAGAAATTACCAGTTCTTGTAGGGAGCCTAAATTTAGGACTGCCTAGAGTACTTCCTATAAAAGGCGCTGTAGAAATACGAGGTCTTGGCAGTATACTTCCAAGGCGTGGAGCTTTTGCTATTGGAGGTTTAAGAGCAGTCAATCTTGGAACGGATAAAGAACTGCCTAATCGAGTTGGAGCGATGGATTTCGGTGACGGAATTGCATTAGAAAAAGACATAGTACTGCGCAATCGAGTTGGCGCTGAAGTATTCAATGCCTTAATTGCGCTGGCCCTAAAGTTACTATCTGCAAGTTTCGATGCTCCAAGTAACTTCGGCAATCCTGTTGGCTTAGATGTCAAACTTGATCCGAGGAGGTTATTAAATCTACCTAGTGGTTTCTTATTTACTGTGAGTGTTGCTGTCCTTCCAGCAGGTTTGAGAGTCTTAGCACTTGATAAAATGGAGCCTAGCTTATCTGGAGGGGTGGATCTCAGGGCAGCCCTAGAGCGTACGTCCTTTAGTTCTTCCTCGTTGGCGGCCCTAAGGGTCTCTAGCACTGATGATGCGAGCCCGACTTCAGGTCTGAAGATGGGTTTCGGTGCCGGCGGCGGCGGCGGCGGCGGCGGCGGCCCTGCAGACCTGTGGAAGAGAATGTAATGAGTATTGTTGGAACTACTTGGAACTGGTCGCAATTTTTTGTGGTGGAATTTTATTCAGTGAGGTTGCAAAAAGAGTGTAAATTAATTTAAACTTGATCTTGTCCTAATACATAGCTAATCGTGGTGGTCGGTATCGTGCGGAAATTTGCAAAGTACTTGCAGCACAACACCGATTACTCTGCTTACCCCGATGAGCATGACATGGGTGATATATCAATCCGGTATGGATAGCTGATTCAGAGGGGCCAGAGCGTATCAGACCAGCTAATATCACCTGCAAGAAGGTAGGTGCCATACCGGAGACTTCTCTTTCTATTTCTGGATACACTAGACTAGAGGAGCATTAAAACATCCGAGCTATGTTGCTTAATAACCCATATAGACTAGAGAAGAGCACAGCCGAGGTTGCTATGCGGCCATCTTACATCCAGTGCGGTGGTACCAACCCAGTTGGCTACAATTTGAGCCTAACCACCTTGTAAAGGGCAAGGGAAGGAAGTATACAAAATAGGTCATTACCCCGTGTATGTCGAAAAAATTGGTTGTCTGTAAAGTTGGTTTACGGACGATAGTTTTACGTGATGATGTCATAAAGTAAATCAGTTCCGGCGGATATTTACCATGTAAAATTAATTTAAGTACATGATAAAGATGTGATAATAACCAATAATAATTATGAGAAAATAACGACTATTAATTAAATTTAAAAAACCTACATAACGCCATCTACATGTTCAACGTTGCAACAATTACCTAACTGCTAAATCAAGTATACAGCTGGCTGAAGTATTTCATTTAATATTGACGCTATATGTGGACGCTAGATGTCGCTCCATGAAATTCACATACTGTTGTCACATACTGTTGAGAAAATTTGCAGCGATAAGTAGACGGTCGATAGCCCGCGTGTATAACACGTCTGGTCAGTGATGGTGGCAGGGACCGCGGGTTCGAGGCTCGCAAAAGACGGAGAAAAATATTTTGTATTTCCTACATTGTATATGCCTCTCTACCGCGCTCTCGCTTGCACACACAGGTCTCTATCGCGCTCTCGCTTGCACACACAGGTTTAGATGGAACGTTACACTTCTTCGTGCGTGCAGCCGGTGTTCATCAATTTATAATACGTGACATCATCACGTCAAAAGGCGAATAAGGGACAAGGATAAAGTGCCGTGCTAAAGTGTGTTCTATCGCTTATTCCACGGGGAGTGCTGGGAGGAGCTATTTAACGCGATTCCGTCGTCCCCTTTCCACCTCCGCACCACGCGTACTGGGCAGGGATTGCATCCCTATACGCTGGATTTACCGCGGATGCGTACCAATCGGTTCTGCAGATCCTTCATCCACAGAACAGGTAAACTCTGGAACGCTCTCCCTGTCCACATATTTCCCCCCAAGTATAGTCTCGGGTCCTTCAATAGAGGCGTGAATGGGCACCTGTCAAGGCGACATGGCATTCGCAGCCCCCGCATGCGACCGAATGTCCATGGGCGTCGCTAGACACCTTATGGGTGGATCGGCGCCACATGTCGCTCTTTCAATAAAAAAAAAATACAAAAAAACCTCTCGCCTTAGCGCGATCCTTCCACCGAGTCACGATGCAGGTGGGTCTTCGTGCCTTACTTGCTGCTTGATAGTTATCTTATCCTAATACATTGCTAAACGTGGTGGTCGATGTTCTGCTGTAATTTACAAGAGTACCTGCAGTATAACACCGATTACTCTGTACTTGTAATTTATATGTATTAACACATGTATGGCTTATATTTTACTAGCATGTACTTATATGTATTGTTAATAAGTATTCTTATTATTATTTTATCTTCAATTCTCACTCTCAACTCTTTTGCTACTACCTACTTACATTCCGCTATAATATCGAATCTCAAACATCCAAAGGTTGACTGTAACAAATCTCTGTAAGGGATAAGTCCGCCTTTGCACCTTATGTTAATTTTCTAATGTATTTGTTACTGATTAATTAATGTTTACTGGAGCAATAAAGAATTTTCTATCTATCTACCTATCTACTCTGCTTATCCCGATTACAGCGCGTGTGGTATGTATGTATGTATGTATTAATTACCCCAGACACTCTTCAGCTCTGCTCAAACTCCTGAAGATAATAGAACCCTGCGCGGTCATGTCGTCCCTGCCGCCACCTCTACCGCAGTTACAGCCCGGCGAACCCTCACCCCTCGTCTTCGTGGCCGGTGGCTGTACCACTGTGCCGGAGACGGAGGATCCTTCGGGAGCAGCATCCTCGTTTGAAGATTCTGCACATTTAATTGGTCTTTTATAAACATGCTATAGCAAAATACCAGCTTGCGCCGTTAGACTCAATCCAGCGTCGTACCGTGCGACTTGTGGATGACCCTGTGGTGTCCCGCGACTTAGAACCGCTGCAACTCCGTAGGGACGTCGGCACCCTAAGTGTGTTCTATCGTCTATTTCACGGGGAGTGTTCGGAGGAGCTGTTAACGCGATTCCGCCATCCCCATTCCACCTCCGCACTACGCGTACTGGGCAGGGGATGCACCCCTATACAATCTACCTACCGAGGATGCGCACCAACCGTTCTGTAGGTCTTTTATTCACAGAACCGGGAAAATGTGGAACGCACTCCCTGCCCATCTATTTCCTCCCAAGTACAGCCTGGGGTTTTACAAAAGGGGCGTGAAAAGTCTTCTGTCAGGCCGGCATGGCATTCGCAATCCCCGTGTATCACAGTATGTCCATGGGCATCGTATGTCACCTACTCGTAAGTGAAACGATGCCACATGTCGCGCTTTCTATAAAAAAATGCCGTGCTAGAGGGCGACAAAGTAACCACCTCTCAGCTTGGCAACGCCCTTCCACATTCCGTCATGCAGCAGGCAAGTCTACATGCCTAGCTTGATAGGTTATCTTGTCCTAATAATTTTGCTCAACAGGTTGGTCGGTGTTGTGTTTTAAATTTAACCGATTTCTTACAGCACACCAACGATTACTGTGCTCACCCCGACCGATGATCGGAGTACAGCGAGATGGTATGCATGTACGTAAATAAGTCGTATTTAATTTTTTATAATTGTATTTTTATTTTTATGGAAACTGACACAGTTGGCTACATCACCTACAACATCCGCGATGTCAGCCCATAACACCGGGTGAACTAGGTGCCATGTCAGCGCTTCCATTCATTTCATGTCGAATACACTGAACTGGACGGAAAACACGAACTATTTGCATAGCCGTTTCGACCGACGCGACGTTTCCTATTTGTATACCTGCAAGTGCGTCGCTATCATCAAAAGGGTCTTCAGCCGAGGCTCTGAGGTTGTCAGTGTCGGGGGACTTGGGGCAGGGACAGCATTTAGGCTGTCGCGAGTTCGTCTGCCGCTGCGTGCGGGAGGGAGACGGGGTCTCGCACTTTGCGATCTGAAATCGTTAAACCAAAGAGTTTGCGTTAAACATTGTATGTATTAACAAAACACGGGATTACTTAATTGTGCCGTGTGGCGTCGGTACTTAAAAAGAATAGCCCCACTGCATCTCTCCCCGTCGCATGTCGTAAAAGTCGACTAAGGGATAAGGAAATTCGTCAGCCTCGGTAGCTCAGTGGTGCGGTCAGTCCACTGTTGTTAAACAACGCTCGGTGCGGTCAGTACTTGGATGGGTGACCGCTCGACCGTTGGAGGCTTACCGTGGTTCGGATTCCACGTTAAACTGTAGGTCCCTTTCCTTCTTACCTTACTAGGTGGTAGGCCGGGTTGGTACCACCGATCTGAGCGAAACTTAATAGTGTTTTCCGTCTAGTTCAGTGTAGCCGACATGAATTAAAGGCCAGCAATAATATGGCGCCTAGTTCACCCGGTGTTATGGGCTGACATCACGGATGTTGTAGGTGATGTAGCCAATCGTGTCAGTTTCCATAAAAAAAAATGTGGCATGACCCCAAATTTTATGTAAAATACTTCGAGCTATCATATCTGCTCCCTATGCTGCGTGGCTGGATTTTGTATTTTTTTATTGAAAGCGCGACATATGGCGCCGATCTACCCATAAATTGTCTAACCACGCCCATGGACATTCGGTCGTATGCGGGGGTTGCTAATGCCATGCCGGCTTGACAGGTGCCCCATTCATGCCCCTCTTGAAGGATTCGACCCGAGACTGTACTTGGGGCGAAAGATCTGCAGAACCTACCTATTGCGGCGTTAGCGCTATATCTCTCTTCTGTGCTATTGCTACATTTAATCGGACACACCTTTCAGGTAGGTATACATACCTGAATTCCCTTACCAAAACCGTACATACAGAGTACTTTGTGCTCTGTGACTTTACGCTGCCGCGCCGCCACCTAAGGCTGACGTCATTTGAGTTTCTCGAATTCGCCCGTGTGCCAGGAAGGTGTGGAACTAAGCTTGCGATGGCTTCACCGAACAAATCCGGGCCCAGCGGCAGTAGAGGAGGGTGTTAATCGAGGTCGGGACTAGCGAGTGGCCACTCTAAATTTCCCACGCATGCATCACGTTTCGGCTCGCATCAAGCCCTAGTCAGCTAGTCTGCGTTGACTTAGGACGCGGGGAAACACCAGTCCCGCTCTCGATCTCCTTCTCTCTACCTATCCATAGCCACTCCTCCAACCCGTAATCTAAGAAATTCGTATGTCTTATCGTCATTGAATGCCGTGTTTACTATGGACACGAGAAACGGTTCTACCTTCAATGAACATCAAATTTATTTTGTGGTTTGGTCATCGGATTATCATGCGAGAGGTCCGAGGTTTGAATGCGGTCGGTGTGTCCAATGAGTTTTTTCTGACGAAAACATTTACGTGCATACCTACATCTGCTGCTTCACCGTTCGGAACCGGTGTAAAACTGTAGGTCCCTTCCCTTGCCCCTTACTAGGTGATAGGCTAGGCTAGGCTCAAATTGTAGCCGACTGGGTTGGTTCGGTCCGTACTGGATGTATACCGCATAGCAACCTCGACCTCGGTTGTGTCTACCTCTAGTCCAGTATAGCCAGACGTTGCATTCGTGCGGTGGTACCAACCCGGGCGGGATTAACTCTACCACCTAGTGAGGTAAGAAGGGGAGGGACCTACAGTCTTACGTGGAATCCGAAACACGGTCAGCCTCCAACGGTCGAGCGGTAATCCATCCAAGTACTGACCGCGCTTATGGTTGCTTAACAACAGTCGACCGACCGCACCACTGAGCTACCAAGGCTGGCATGTCATGTAATTTTACAAATATTCCTTCCCGTGAAGGAGAGTATTATTTATTTTATCAAATATTATGCCTAGAATTAAATATTGTGGGGCCCGGTCTTAAAAAGAATATCCCCACTGCATCTCTCCCCATGCAAATCCCCATGTCGTAAAAGGCGACTAAGGGATAAGGACAAGATGCCGTGTTAAGGGCGATGGGGTCGCCACCTCTCACCTTGGCACGGTACTTCCACCGAGTCATGCGGCAGGTGGGTCTTCGTGCCTTACTTGCCGCTTGATCGATTTCATCTTGTTCGAATACTTTGCGAAACGTGGTGGTTGGTGTTGTGCTGTAATTGACCAGAGTTCTTGCAGCACAACACCGATTACTCTGCTTACCCCGATTGTCGGTATTCAGCGTGTGTGATATGTCGGCATTTCTTTTACCGATAAAATCCGTAACGACGTGATACGTCAAAGAACTAAGGTAGTCGACATTGCTAAGAAAATAAGCAAGCTGAAGTGGCAGTGGGCTCGGCACATCTGTCGTAGACCCGACACTCGATGGGGTAGACGGGTGCTCGAATGGAGGCCACGTACAAGCAAACGTAGCGTGGGACGCCCCCCGGCTAGGTGTACAGACGACCTAAAAAAGGTAGCATGGAGTGGATGGATGAGAAGAGCGGAAGACCGCGTGTGGCGGCGTGCCTTGGGAGAGGCCTATGTCCAGCAGTGGACCGATACAGGCTGATGATGATGATGATGATATGTATGTATGTAATTAAATATTAATTGATTCTGCACTTACTTCCTCAAAACTTTACGAGACACATCAATCGTGATCGTGACCTATTTTTGTGCTGCTGGGTGTTAATTCTAATATTAATTTGATCAATGCCTAGGGACCTGACCTACACTTATTGGTCAGTGGAACCTGTAACCACATCATTACATACAACACGTCGAAATATAGCGCCTAAGAGTACAACTAAGCAATATAATGACAGAACAGAAAAATCTAAGTGGCTAAATACAGTATCAGGCGCTTCCGGCCCGCACGTGGAATTCATATCCGCACGTATATTTAAAGCAACTGGCAGCTCTAATTATCACAAAATTCCCTCTCAAAAGGGATACAAAGAATTTTTCAAACAATAGTATTATTATTGTCCCCTGGGAGGCCAATAAAGTGAACATTTATAACTTAATTAATGTTTGCTTATTTATTAGGCATGCGGCAAATCGTTGAAAAGTTCACTTTGGGAATATCAAAAATATTTTTTACAATTATTTTAGATTATATTTCAATACGATATTTAATATAAGTATGCAAAAACCCTATGTCCCCCCGCCTTATTGCCGAAAGTACTTAGTCTAAAATTTTGAAAAAATCTGGTATGACCAGTTAGTCAAAAAATTACAAATAAAATATTTTTATTACTTTTTGAGATATAACTAAAAACTAGACCAATGCTGTCAGTTCAGTGTAGCAGACATGAAATGAAGGAAAGCATTGCGATGGCACCTAGTTCACCCAGTGTTATGGGGTGACATTGTCATCTGTCTTGTCACTCTGTATTTTCATAATTTTTTAGGTGTTTATGTTGTTGCTTAGGCTAAAATTATTAGTCCCTTGCCATGGCTAGACTCAGAACGTTACAATTTTTAAATTTGTTTAACTAAAATGTGACGAACTCAAGTGTACCGATGGTACCTAAGACGGAAACGAATAAATGAAATGAAATGAAATTACGGATGTTGTAGGTTCACCTACAACATCCGTAATGCCTAGCCAACGACGTCAATTTCAATAAAAAAAATTTTTTTTTTTCATACTGCGTTGCATAGGAACATTTTCGACTCAGGAAAATATTATGAAGATTGACACAAAACCCTCGGCCATTTTTCGGCCTTTACCCGACAATATGGATTTAGGAAAGGATACGGCACCATAGACCACATATTTACTGTGCGACAAGTGGTGCAAAAGTGCGAGGAATACAACAAGCCGCTCTTCCTAGCCTTCGTCGACTATGAGAAGGCGTTCGAATCAGTTGAAAAATGGGCTGTCGAAAACTCCCTCCTGAGGTGCAGAATCGACCACCGCTACATCGAGGTACTCCGAAATCTGTATCGGTCCGCGACGATGACTGTGAGGCTCCACGAAAATACCCAACCTATCCCCCTTAGTAAGGGCGTAAGGCAGGGGGATGTGATCTCACCCAAGCTCTTCACGAACGCATTAGAAGACGCTTGAGTGGGACAACATGGGTATCACCGTGAATGGAGATCTTCTCAGTCATCTGCGCTTCGCCGATGACATTGTCCTTCTGTCAAATTCCCGAGATCAGCTTCAGACCATGCTGGAAGACCTCTATACAGCGTCGATGAAGGTGGGTCTGAAGTTGAACCGGGACAAAACCAAGGTCATGGCGACCGAGGTTATGACGGGAGGACAAATCGTTATTGACGGAGAAGTGATCGAACAGGTTGAAGAGTACGTATATCTTAGTCAAATTCTGCGGCTTGGTAGACAAGGTCTGCTAAAGGAGGTCGAGAGACGAATTCAACTGGGTTGGGCTGCTTTCGGAAAGTTAAAATTCGCCCTGAGGTCTGATCTTCCGCAAAATTTAAAAACCCGTATATATGACCAGTGTGTCCTCCCGGTTATGACGTACGGGTGTGAAACGTGGACGCTGACGGTCGGTGTTGTCCAAAGGTTGAAAGTTGCCCAGCGAGCAATGGAGCGAGCCATGCTGGGAATAACGCTACGTGATATGGTGCGTAACGAGGCAATCCGCCGACGCACCAAAGTAGTCGATATTGGATACCGGGTGGCTAAGCTCAAGTGGCAATGGGCTGGGCACGTCAGCCGAAGAGACGACGACCGCTGGAGTAACCGTGTCCTACACTGGCGGCCGTGGACAGGAAAACGGAGTGTGGGAAGACCACCCGCCAGGTGGGACGACGACATCAAGTACGTCGGCGGAAAGCAGTGGTTCCGTACCGCTGAAGGCCGGGAGGACTGGAGGAAAATTGGAGAGGCGTATGTCCAGCAGTGGACGCTTACACGCTGAGTGACTGACCCGACAATAAACAATTAACCGATTACTCTGCTTACCCTGAATGTCGGGATACAAAAGCGTGAGTTATGTATGTATGTATGTAAACAATTAAACTCACCCCCAAGGTAACAGCGACCAACACCACCAACAGTAACCTCCACATCTTCACAACTCGCGGCAATGGACGAAACCAGGAAGCACAGCGCCTCTTATGACTGGCGACATCTTCAGGCTATCTTGTCGTGTCATATCGCTGAATATGTTATATTATAGTATGTGCTAAAGTTGAACCTGTGAATGTTGGCTAAGGAAGCTTAAAAAAAACCGGTCAAGTGCGAGTCGAACTCGCGCACCGAGGGTTCCGTATCGCCATGTCATGGTTAACGCCATTCACGTCATCTATGGCGTGTTTACGAAATGCTTCATATTAGTTAAAAATCATGATTAGTTAAAATGCTTCATACTCTCTTCGGTAGATGGCGCGCGGTGCATACACTTTTTAGTTTCTTCTATGGGAACCCCCGTGACTTTTTAACTTTTTCTCATTTTTATTATTTGTTGTTATATCGGCTATAATAATAACACATATTCTGTGAAAATTTCAACGGACTACCTACTACGGTTCAAGAGATACAGCCCTCGGACAGACGGATGGACAGACAGCGTAGTTTCAGTAATAGGGTCCTAAAAATACGATAAAACTGCCTGGTATAGTCTTCGCACTCTGAACACTGTTCTGTTCTCTGATATTGTTGATTTGCAGTGCAATATTTTTCAGTTATGCTGAACTGAATTTTAACATAAGGACAAATACATACATAAATACATAGCATCACGCCGGTTTCCCATTGGGGTAGGCAGAGACAACGGACCTCCAAGTGAACGATCCTGCTGACACACCTCTGCCGCCTCTTCCACTCTCATGTCAATAATGTTCTTCATGCATGCTCGTTGGTTACGGGTACTACGCACTTGACTTTTTTTGAGCGCATGCCCGATCTCGTCCGGGTACTTCTAGGGGGACCCTTCCCGACTCTTCCACTCACATTCGCATAATTAACTTCTATTTATTTGATACAGAGTTTAAAGCTGAAAACAAATTACAGATCTTCTTCCATATTAGGTATAATAATATATACCCCAAATTTCAACATACATACAATTATAATTTAAGTAAAGAAGAATGCCACTTTCGAAAGCAATAAAAAAATATGGGTCAAAAGCAGATTATGCACACCATTGAAAAAAAATTGTATGCCAAAAAAGTATCTCGTTAATTTTGACTGTGCAAAAAAAATTACATTTGGGGATATCCAAAATCGCCCCTTTTCCACCTGAGGTCTAATCCATGCTATACCTTTTAATGCATACATGCCAAAGATGTATCTCGCTAATTTTGCAAAAAAATCTTTATTTGGGGATATCCAAAATCGCCCCTTTTCGTTAATTCCCCCTGCGAGGTCTAATCCATTCTATACTTTTTAAAGCATTTTTTTTTTTATGGAAACTGACACGGGTGGCTACATCACCTACAACATCCGTGATGTCAGCCCATAACACCGGGTGAATTTGGTGCCACGTTAGTGCTTCCCTTCGGTCGTGCCGGCTACACTGAACTGGACGGAAAACACAAACTATTTACATAGCTGTTTCGACCGACCTTTCATTCAGTGCGGTGGTACCAACCCGGGCGGGTTAAACCCTACCACCTAGTAATATAAGAAGGGAGTCATATCCCTTAGTCGCCTTTTACGACATACACGGGGAGAGATGCAGTGGGGTTATTCTTTTAAAGTACCGGCCCGACACGGTACAGGCATACATAATTTTTTAAGTCTTATATTATAATGAAATACTTTCTCAATTCTTTGAATAAAAAAATTTACTCAAATAAAACCAAGCACGTAACAATATTGTATAGATGTACTAGCGCCGCGCCATTCATTTCGTGCGATTTTGAAGCAGTCAGCAAATTCCTTCACAGACTTGAAAACGTGATGTGTTGTTGGTTGGACAGATAAAAGCGCGCGTGCATACGTGTCTTTTATTATTTCCCATTAATTAGTTAGACGGATAATTATTTATTAATTTAAATTAATTTGTAGAATTTCTTGAATGAAGAAAGTTATGTCAATCCCAAAAATGTAAAATTTTCGCAATTTTTTTCAGACAGCCTCGATAGCTCAGTGGTGCAGACAGTCAACTGTCGCTATTGAATGTTAAGCAACGCTGGGCGCGGTCAGTACTTGGATGGGTGACCGCTGACCGTTGGAGGCTGACCGAGGTTCGGATTCCTCGTAAAACTGTAGGTCCCTTCCCTCCTAATCTTACTCGGTGGTAGGGTTTAACCCGCCCGGGTTGGTACCACCGCACTGAATGAAACGTCGGTCCAAACGGCTATAATTAGTCTGTGTTTTCCGACCAGTTCAGTGTAGCCGGCACGATCAAAGGGGGAAGCACTGACATGGCACCTAGTTCACCCGGTGTTATGGGCTGACATCACGGACGTTGTAGGTGATGTAGCCAACCGTGCCAGTTTCCATAAAAAAAAAACATCATATCATATTATCCTACCTAACTATAGCCATATTTCAATAGATATAACTATAATTTATATGCTTATAGTTAGGTAAAGATTCAAGGTATAATGTGTGATGGATTATTGTAATATAATTTTGTAAATTCTCTGAAAAATAAGTGGGTGAAAAGTGGTATAAAAACGTTCGAAAATGCATTTGCTAGATTCGTTACAAATATGTCCATACAAAAAACGCTCGCGCACGGCAACGGCCCAAAATTTTGAATGTTCAAAGATAGTTCAGTGAAAACCCATTTATTCTGTAAGCGTTTGCATTTATTTAGATGATTCTTAGTCTTATTGACTCTAAGCCCAATGAAGCATTTTTCGTATTAGATGCATTTGTAAAAAATGGCGAGGGAAATAGCAAAGGCATTTTTGAACGATTTTACCACATTTCAACCACATATTTTTAAAGGAATTTATAAGATTAAATTAAAAATAATGTATTCACATTATACCTTGAATCTTTACCTAACTATAGGCGTATAAATTATAGTTAAATCACTTGAAATATGGGTATGGTTAGGGAAATACGAAGTGCTTTTGCCTAGTATCCCCCCTTAAATGCATTTTGAAAAACTCACTGATTTGCACCTGCCTGGCTTTGAAACAGATACTTATCTCTTACATGATTTCCTATCATAATTCGAATACATACATTACATAGCGTCACGACTGTTTCCCCATGGGGTAGGCAGAGACAACGGATCTCCACGTGCCACGATCCTGACACACCTCTGCCGCCTCTTCCACTATCATAATGTTCTTCATGATGATGAATTGTACGGAAAACACGAACTATTTACACAGCCGTTTCGACCGACGGACGTTTCATTCAGTGCGGTGGTACCAACCCGGGCTGGATAAACCCTACCACCTAGTAAGGTAAAAATGTTTAGTGTTTAATGCATAACAAACCGCTTTCTATCTTATTTACCAAATTCTCTATATGAGTTTGCTAGTTTAGTTTATCGTCAATATATTTTATTCTAAAAAAAATATATTGCTTAGGCCCACTTGCACCAACACGAATTTAAGATATAAACCAGTTTAACTCGTTAAGCTAGCACCCGTAGACTGTGGGAACCGCGTTTAAATCCATAACTCGCTACTTAACTCTAAACTCGTGTTGGTGCAAGTGGGCCTTAGAAATTGTAACTCGTTTGTCAGCCTCGATAGCTCAGTGGTGCAGACAGTCGACTGTCGCTATTGATGGTTAAGCAACGCTGGGCCGGTCAGTACTTGGATGGCCGACCGCTCGACCGTTGAAGGCTGACCGTGGTTCGGATTCCACGGAAAACTGTAGGTCCTTCTTACCTTACTAGGTGGTAGGGTTCAACCCGCCCGGGTTGATACCACCACACTGAATCAAACGTCGTCGGTCGAAACGACTATGTAAATAGTTCGTGTTTTCCGTCCATTTCAGTGTAGCCGGCACGACCAAAGGGAAGCACTGACATGGCACCTAGTTCACCCGGTGTTATGGGCCGACATCACGGATGTTGTAGGTGATGTAGCCAACCGTGTCAGTTTCCGTAAAAAAAACTCTTTCCTTTCCTCTGTCATAGGTACTTTGTTTTATCATAATTTGAACTCTTCGGAAATATAATAAAATATGTCTTATTTTTAACCGACTTCAAAAAAAGGAGGAGGTTCTCAATTAGACTGTATTTTTTTTTATGTTTGCCCCCTCAGAACTTCCGACTGGGTGAACCGATTTTGATGATTCTTTTTTTATTTAAAAGCTGGTGCTTCCCGTGTGGTCCCATTACATGATGATACCGGATTGGAAAGCGAGGCGGAATAATTAATAAAAACAACATTAATAGCAAAATATTACTAAAAAAAAACTGTGAAATAAAAAACTATTTAAAAACATATAAAAACCGCCTTCAAAAATGTATGAAATAAAAAAAATCAAACCCTAGAGTTGAAGGTGGTGCTAAAGCAAGCAGCAATAACCGACCGCCTTCAACTCTAGGGTTCGATTTTTTTATTTCATACATTTTTGAAGGCGGTTTTTATATTTTTTTATCATTTCATTCAAGAGTGCCGGTACACGCTCGCGCATACCTCCTTCTAATCGCTCACACGAAGTTATCAGATTTAAATGTTTAATGATGCCGTCCAAAGATCTTCGCGCATGCGTTTATCAGTAGATAATGTCTATACATAACTTATAATACTAAATAATGCTAACCACAGGGCTGCATTGAGGTGAAACAAAACTGATTTATGTAATTAATTTATCAAAAACACCTACAACTGTATCTCCGAGAGTGTGAGTGTGAAGAAGATATATTAATCTACTCAAAAAAAATGCAAAGGTTGACTGGAAAAAGTCTCTGTAAGGGATAAGTCCGCCTTGGCACCTCGTGTAAATTATTTATCACATTTTTTTTTCTGTAAAATGTTTTTTGGAGCATCTATCAACAAACTGTAGGTCCTCTGCCTAGATTTCTGCACTAAGCGAAGTGCGTCGCTGCGGGAAGATAGGTACTGAAAAATTGAAGAAGGGTCGTACCAAGGTGAGTTGTGGCTATCCTGTCGCCCTTTGGCACGTAATCTTGTCCTTAGCCTTTAGTCGCCTTTTGCGACATGCACGGGGAGAAAGGCAGTGGGGATATTTCTAAGTACCGACCCCTCACATTACGGAAAAAAAATTAGTCTAAATGCGTCCCTGACCGTTGTAGGCGCGCACAAGCGGAACCAAGCAATGACGTCACAGAAACTATCAAAATCAACCTCGATTTTTCACCAATCCTATAAATAATATCACCAAAACCTTATCGAACCTATAAAACCTTTTCCAAGTTCACAAACTGCTGAGGAAATAAGAGAAAACCCGCGGAACATAAGGATTAGTGTAATCCTAAAATCTGTCGCATTTTTTATCACTACAAATAGATTGCAGCAATTTTTTATCATAACTTATTTACAACGACTGATAATATCTCTTTCTAGGCGAGACCATATCTCTGACGTAAGTTACTTTTCATTCATTTTAAAGAAATTTTGTATGAAATCCCATGGGCAGTAGGATGAAAAGTTTATCGGTGAAGCAACTAAGTTTCTAAGTTTGGCCGTTCGCGAGAAAACGGCGGGAAACCTCGGGAACAAGGGGATTATTTGCAGTAATATGATAATATGATTTATCAGTCAAGATGACGAGCCATATCACTGACAGCGGTTTGGAAGCGGTTTCTAAAATCGGCCTACACGATGAAGCAAGGAACGCTCCCCTTGCCCATATATTTCCCCCCAAATGCAGTATCATCGGATCCTTCAAGAGGCCAGCATGGCATTCGCAACCCCCGCGTACAACCGAATGTCCATGGGCGTCGTTAGACATCTTATGGGGGGCTCGGCGCCATATGTCGCGCTTTCAATAAAAAACAAAACAAAAGTAAAGAAGCTCGTAAAAAAGTAAACTTTTTTTTTATTGAAAACGCGACACGTGACGCCGAGCCACCCATAAGGTGTCCAACGAAGCCCATGGAAATTCGGTCGTACGCGGGGGTTGCGAATGCCTCGACGTTTCGGGCCGTACGTTTCGTTTCGTCGAGTCACATAGCTCGGAGACGACCGTGTGTAAAGCTGATAAATTCTCAGAGAAATTTTCTAATCGTTTTTTGTTGTTTATTTATTTATTTATTTATATGAAATTGTATATATTCTTGAATAAACGTTACATATAATATAAGTAATATATACAATAAACAAACAAGATTATCAACACTGCTGTCACTAAAAGTCCACACAGTACACTATGTATGTTCATGTTTACGATAAATAATCGATAAATACGAATAAATGTGCTAGTGTATATTTTATCGGCTCGTGCAGAGGTTCGCAAACTTTATCGATAGAAGCCTTGACTAGGGGAATTCCTATACAGGGGAGTTCCAGTCGATATTACGCATTAATCTCTATAAAGTTTATAACTCTCGATATGGATATGGGTTTTTGAATTACCGTGGTTGTTAGACATTATTTTTAAACAAAACAGCTTTACTCACGGTTCTTCACGAGCTATGTGGCTCGACGTTTCAACGTGCGACGGTTGGCAGTTCTCTGCCAACTGTCGCACCAGGCAGAGTGCTCATGATGATGGGCCATACGCTTGGCCCGAAACTTCGAGCCACATAGCTCGTGAAGAACCGTGAGTAAAGCTGTTTTGTTTAAAAATAATGTCTCGACACGGATGTCGGTAGGTACTTCGTATCCATCACTTGTGAAATCTTACTTCAACTAAGCAATTAAAAGGCGCTAAGACCAGCCAAAATCACGTATCTGCAAAACAATTTCGATAAGCACTTTAAAAAAACTGTTTTACAAAACATTGAACCGACTTCAAACCCTAAAAAGTATATAATATTTTGATCTTGAGTAGAAGGCGGTACAAAAGCACAAAATGGTCCATCTCTACATTTTCAGGTGTGCTTTTGTACCGCCTTCAGTACAGATTTTTTATATTTCGAAATTTTTAATAATATCACATAATATTAAAATACGAGTAGGTTGACGGGAAGTAGGTGAAAAATTCCTTAGTGTGAAAGTGTTCATGCCTTAATTTCCCACCCAAGGGTGGTATTCTTTCAAAAAAATTATGGAAGGATCACCCCTGAGATATACCCTACTCTTGAAAAAAAAGAATAATCAAAATCGGTTGAGAATTGGCGGAGAAATCGAGTAAAATACACACAAAAAAAAAACATACAGACGAATTGAGAACCTCCTCAGCATTTGCTCTGGGCCCTCTGACTCAACCGGATTAATCTATATTTCAATTTAGATTATTATTTATATTAGGTATACATACACCTATATCGCATTAAGTACATACAAACAATTTAAATGTTGTGTTTCTTCAAACACAATATTCGGGTTCCTTAATTCAAAAAATAAAAACATTATTATTCTATTAAAACATTAGGTTCGTTGTTTTATTGTATAATTTCCTCCACAGTCCACAGGTAGGTAAGCTACGCTTTGACATGCCGAAAATTCTGCCAGTCCTAAATTCAATGCGACGAAGAACTAACAAACTTCGCAAGTCACAATTAAAACCCATACCACCGCTCACATGAGCATTACTGACAGCATAAACATGAATACTGCAATAATCTGACCACTCTGCCTATTTACATTAACTATCTGGTGTATAGTGCCATCGTCAATTTTGATACTTAGGCCCACTTGCACCAACACGAATTTAACGATGTAAACCAGTTTACCTCGTTAAGCTAGTCCCCGTTGACTGTGGGAACCGCGTTTAAATCCATAACTCGCTACTTAACTCGTGTTGGCGCAATTGGGCCTTAGATTATCAAGTTTAATAAGGAGCCCACTAATTTAAAACCACTGGACAGTACTAAGACAGATCGAGGAAGGAATCGTTGTCGCCGTCACCGACCCACAACCAGGGTTACCAGATGGAAAATTGAGACCTGACAAAAAGCCTAAATTTCCATAGAAAAATCCTGACATTTTGTTGCAAACGTAATAAAATTAACTTTCAAATATTTGTTTATGCTTTGGCGCGTGGGCAGGACTCACTGGTCGAACTCCATTTCAACTCAATTTTCAAACTTCATTTCATTTCAACTCAAACGCCAACCAAAGATGTTAAAAATCTATATGTAATTTAAGCTTATTTTTAATTGCCTAATATTACCAAAGTTGATAAAGATGGTTATGTTTCTGTTTAAGTTTATTACTGTGTAATTTACTCTAATTAGTAATTTTACATTACCGTTCTTTCGTAATATTTAATAATAAAACAAAATTAGTACCGCGTGGGGCCGGTACTTTAAAAGAATAGCCCCACTGCATCTCTCCCCGTGCATGTCGTAAAAGGCGACTAAGGGATATGACTCCCTTCTTATATTACTAGGTGGTAGGGTTTAACCCGCCCGGGTTGGTACCACCGCACTGAATGAAAGGTCGGTCGAAACGGCTATGTTAATAGTTTGTGTTTTCCGTCCAGTTCAGTGTAGCCGGCACGGCCGAAGGGAAGCACTGACGTGGCACCAGGTTCACCCGGTGTTGTGGGCTGACATCACGGACGTTGTGGGTGATGTAGCCAACCGTGTCAGTTTCAATAAAAAAAAAATAATAATAATAATAAAAAAATCTGGTGTATTTCATTGACAAAATCGAAAAATCCCGACAGTTGCAAAATCCAGCCGCAATCCAGACAAGAGCCTAAAAATCCTGACATGTCAGGACAAATCCTGACGTATGGTAACCCTACACGCAGCCACCGCTTTGGCCTCTTCCTTTATCTAATCATACACATATGTTTGTAGTTTGTGAATCACTTCGTGCCCACATCGCATATAAATAGAACATTGTTTTGTTCGAACCGTCAACTTGACGACAGTCGGTTGTTGACTCGCTCAGTGACAACACGTCTCTGCGAGTTGTGTGCGAGTTCAAGATGAGGGTGACCCTGGCTGTCTTATCCCTTTTGGGCTCCGTAGCACTGTCTTTGCAGGTATGACAGCTTTGAAACTATTTTGTTAGACGAGATTTCATACGTGCATGAAATGTTTATCATTTCTGTTTTATAAGAAAGAAATTGCAGAAAAACTTTAAGCGATGTTTTTTGAACTTCGGCCTACCTGCCTTTGCAGGTATGACAGCTTTGAAACCATTTTTACGAGATTTCTTAGGTGTATAAAATGTTTATCATTTCTGTTTTATATGAAAGAAATTGCAGAAATTAAAGAAATTGCAGAAATGAAAGAAATTGCAGAAATGAAAGAAATTGCACAAATGTGAACAATGTTTGATAAATAGAACAGAGCATCGTGTACTGCGAACCGTGTTCAAATTTCGAATTTCCTTCATCCTATTGCTGTCGCTGTGGGCCGCGCCGCCCACGCACGTGAAAAGGACAACTGCAGCTCAGAAGCAAACTGCCTACAAAATATTGTGAATCATCATTCAGGCGAAGTCTTTTTTCATGTTTTCCTCAATTTAAGTGATATATTTTTAGGGTTCCGTATCCTTCGTACGGTACCCTAATATTAAGCCTATGCCGTCTGTCTGTCTGTCTGTCTGTCTGTCCGTCTGTCCGAGGACTGTATCTCAGAACCGTAATAGGTAGCCCCTTTAAAATTTTCACAGAATATGTGTTATTGTTGCCTATATAACAACAAATAATAAAAATAAGAAAAAGTAAACAATTCACGAGGGTCTCCATAGAAGAATCTAAAAAGTGTATGGGCGCCATCTACCGAAAAGAGTATGAAGCATTTTAACTAATACATAGATGGCGTGAGTGGCGCTGACCATGACATGGCGATACGGAACCCTAGGCAGGCCTCACGCACTCTATGTACTTGCGCGCGCTAACTACCTACCGCCCGACGGGCCGCCGCCGGCGGTCTTTTTCAGTACAAATTCGTCAGCCGCGCGAAGTATACATAGACGCTCGCCCACGCAACTGCGCGCAGCTGCAAAGCAATAAACACTTTACACTCGATCGTTAAGGTACATTTTCGCACGCAGCGATTGGCGATGTGAAACAGTAGGCTATTAAAGCCCGAAGGTAGGAACATTTTCTATGGAGTGATTTATCTGTTACGAAGTAACTATTAAGTAATCTGTGCCCTAGGTGCGCGAGTTTGACTCGCACTTGGCCGGTTTTTTTTTTGCTATCAACAAAAGCCTACTGAATGACCCCATGTCTTAATTTTAATTATATTTTTAATAGTTTTCCACATAAAAAATATGAAAGTTAGCCATCAAATTGCTATATTTTCAAATTTTTATAAATATATATTTCATTTAAAATCAAATAAGGAAAAAAGGACAACATAGGGACATAAATATTGATAATATCTTTTCCACACAAAACAAATTAAATGGTAATGCAAGATTTACGGATTGGAAAGAGACTTCCCCTGGTCTATGAGAAAAGTGGACTTCCCGGTTCTCTTAAACGATATATTTTTGAACTTTGAACTAAGTACTGTCTTTACAGGTATGGCAGCTTTGAAACTATTTTTACGAGATTTCTTAGGTGTATAAAATGTTTATCATTTCTATTTTATATGAAAGACATTGCAAGAAAATGATACGAACAACGGTTGATAAAACGCACTTGAACTTTAAACCATGTATTTTTGAACTTTGGACTAAGTGCAAAGTGACACAAACAGTGCTCATTATGTTACCACAATTTACAGGTTGTTTCAGGATAGGGTTTCGTAACTTCAGAGTTCGAAAGGGGTTCATATTTGAAGAAGAAAAGCTCTGAAACTTTTTCCCAGATTCGGTCATTTTATAGTACTTTTTGGTGAAAATCATCGAAATTTTGTGGACGGTTAACGCCCGCCTTTATTAAAGAAAAATAAAATGAATAACTTACATTTTTTTTTTTTTTTTTTTTTTTTTTTTTTTTTATTGTTTCCGAACTAGCTAGCTGTGTCCGAGGTCGAAGCCTCAGGCGCAGCCAATATCACCCCCGAGGAGGTGCCAGTCCGGCTTGGAGGTGGACTAATGTCGCTGGGGAAAGGCTATTTACCCGCGATTTGAAGATCCGTGGATTGTAGGAGTGGGGAAAGATATTCCCCGGAAGCCCGTTCCACACCTTTGCAGTGCGGCACAAGAACGATTTAGAGAATCGTGCCGTTCGAAGTACTCGTCTGTCCACTACAAAGGGGTGTTCCGCGAGAGTATGGCGGGTTTGGCGAAGGCGAACAGGAGGAGGAGGGATAAGGGAAGCAATTTCGTCAGAGCAGCGGCCATAGTAGTACCGATAAAACAGGCTCAATGACCCAACGATACGTCTGTGTTTTAGAGGTTGAAGGTCCTTTGTGAGTACAGAGTCGCCAATGAGGCGAATGGCTCGTCGTTGGATAGAATCCAAGGCTGAAAGAAGGTACTCAGGGGAACCCTCCCAAAGATGACTGCAATATTCCATCACCGGTCTTACTTGTGCTTTATAGAGTGTAAGCAATTGGACCGGTGTGAAAAATCGCCGACATCGGTAGAGTATCCCTAATTTTCGAGATGCTAGTTTCGCCTTGGATTCTATGAACGATCGAAATCCAACGTCCCTGGACACCTCTATACCCAGGACGCCCAGACTACCATCATTGGGGACTTGGCTGCCCTAAAAAGTTGCTTGGAGTGGAAACGGATCAGCCTTAGTAGAGAAGGCACAGGCTTGCGTCTTAGCTACGTTGAAGTTGACCAAGTTCTCCTTCCCCCATGAGGATACTTTATCGAGAACCAGGTCAACCCGAGCAACAGTTTCGCGTCTCGCGTTTGCTGCTGACGCCTCTCTACCCTTCCAGTCTTTGATGAACCCTTCGTGCACCGTGCTGTCGTCCGCGTAGCAATGTATTTCGCCGAGCGAGAGCATGTCGTTAATAAATAATAGAAACAGCGTAGGCGACAGCACGGATCCTTGTGGAACACCAGCATTGATTGAGTAATCGGCCGAGCATGCACCATCAAGGGTGACAAAGATCGACCGATTGCTCAAAAAGCTGGAGATCCAAGTGCACAGTTTTGTAGGGACACCGTAGGCCGGAAGCTTGCTTAGGAGTCCCCGGTGCCAGACGCGATCGAATGCTTTGGATATATCCAAAGCGACCGCCAGCGATTCCCCAAAACCATCGAGTCTTTCAGCCCACAAGTGCGTGACGTACGCTAGAAGATCTCCAGTCGACCTTTGCTTGCGGAAGCCGTATTGCTTATCGTCGAGGAGTTTATAGTCTTCTAGGTACGTCAGGAGCGCTGAGTTGACAATACGCTCCATAACCTTACTCAAGAGTGAGGTTATCGCAATAGGGCGATAGTTCGATGGGTTCGCTGGGTCCCCCTTCTTGGGGACCGGCTGGACCGAAGCTCTTTTCCAGCAAGAAGGCATTGAACCGGAGGAATAGGAGCGTTTGAATAGGCGAGTAAGGACTGGCGCCAATTCCAGAGCACAATTTTTCAAGACAACCGCCGGGACGCCGTCAGGCCCGCTACTCTTCGAAATATCCAACTCACGTAGCGTTTTATAGACGACTCTGGGATGGAACCTAATATTATCCATCATACGCCCGCAATGGGGCAATGAAGGGGGGTTGGCGCCCAGGTCGTCCATGTTTGAGTTGGATGCGAAAAGGCGTGCAAAGATATTCGCCTTTTCCTTCGCGAGTATAGCGAGCGAGCCATCCGGACGTTCCAGCGGAGGTGTAGCAGGACGGCAGAAATTCCGACCGATGGATTTGGCGAGAGACCAGAAGGCGCGGCTACCCGAAGGGCTACGCGCAAGTTTCGCGCCAATTCCACGGTCGTGCCTGAACTTGGCCAAGTTTTGCGTTCGTTTGCAGGACCTAGCAGCGACGTTGAGCTCTCGCCTGTTCTCGACAGACCTATTCTGCAGCCATTTCCTGTAAGCCTGGTTCTTTGCGTCAATAGCCAGCCTGCATTGACGATCAAACCAAGGCTTATGGCGGCCGCCGATGGGAACAGCGGAGGTAGGGATGAAGAAATTCATACCCTGTGCGATCACATCGACGACCGATTGGGCACACAGGGATGGGTCTGGAGAAGAGAAGCAAACGTCGTGCCAAGGGTATGCTCCCAAGAAGGAACGGAAGTCATCCCATTGTGCTGACCGGTAGTGCCAAACTGTTCGCGTACTACATTCACGTGCTTCCGCGAGGTGTACAGTTGGCACAGTTGAGCGTACAAGGCAATGGTCGGAGTTACCGAGGGGAGCTTCAACCCTCACCTTGTAACCATTTGGCTCGCTAGTCAGCACAAGGTCCAGCAAACTAGGTCGATAAGCAGGGTTATCAGGTATCCGAGTGGTTCCGGACACCAACTGCGTCAACCCGTGTGCAATGGCCAAGTTGTAAGTCTCCCTGCCGGCATGGTCAGTGATGGGGGAGCCCAACCAGTCTTGGTGTTTAGCATTGAAATCACCCAGCATCACTAACTCCGCCGTAGGGAACTCGCAAAGCAGTTTGTCTGCCGTACTGCTGAGATGCTCGCAAAATGCCTCTGTTCTTGACGCACTGAGGTTAGGGGATCTGTACGCACCCGCGTAAACTCTCACCACATGGGGAAGATTCACGCGGATCCATAGCACAGGGAAAGCAGGATCCTCAAATCGGGTGAGCCGGGTATAGGAGACACCAGATCCAACGTACAAGCAGACACCACCCTTCGCCATGAAACGTTCCTGAAGATTGTAACCAGGAACGTCCAGGTAGGATGTGTCCGCAGGACGCCCGATCTGGGTCTCCGTAAGAAAGAGGAGGTGAGGCCTCGCCGTCTGCAGATGGCAGGCGACGGAGGAGAAATTCGTATGTAGACCTCTTATATTTGCGAGGTCTACTTTAAATTTTGAGGGAGAACGGGCCGCTGAAGGTTTACAAACTTTTCTATTTTTGGTTAGGCTCATTGATTTGGATGGGTTTGATTCATGGAGCGTATCAGAATGTGTCCAGGGCGCGGTGATGCCTTGTGCAACTCGAATAGACTCAACTAACTGACAGTCGCAGAGAGCGAGAGGACCCCCGGGCCCCCCCTCCCAGGAAAACATGTGGTCTCCCATGGTCACCAGCCCCACAATGCTCTCTGACAGGGATTTTCGCGTGTTGATAGGGCAGCCAACACACGGGTTGGTGAGGACCGTATGCCGGGCCCCTGTACTACCACGCAGGCAGGCAGCGGTCACCTGTTTCCACCGGCTCTCCCTGACCCCTGCGGCTGTCAGTCGGTTAATAGGAGTCTGGAGTGCAAGCGACACTAGCATCCACAACCCAGTACACCCCCGATACACTCAAGTCCACCGACCGGCTAGTCGCAGGCTGACCTCCAAGTGCAGCAGAGCCACATCAGGAGTTTTTCGCCTGCGACCTGTGGTACCAACCCGGACGACATGGTGGAGGACCTGTCTACCACATAGTGAAGCTGAAAAATAGATCCTGTTTAGGCGCAGGATGGTCGCCTGGCGTCCGACATTCCTTAGCTGCTGCGACTCTAGGACGGTGGTAATGCCAAGGCATCGTCGCAACATTGCCCAGGGAGCACGACGAGGACGTAAATGTCGGACTTGCTGAGCTCTACTTTAGTGTGACCCACCACTGGCACAGTAGACTGCTAGGTTGGTAATTTGTGTGGACTCCATACAGCTCCAGAGAACACTACCAAGACTTAACCCAGCGACCCCCCATACCTATTTAGTAGAATTGTACTGCATGTAAGTAAATTCCAAACACTTAAATTAGAATGATATCATAAGAAAAAGGGGACTCGACTAGGTCATTGCACTCTGCAATTAAATGAGATTAGACCTAGATATAACTGTTGCCAAATCTCACTGTCCATCGAGTTTTTATTACAATTTTAAATTTTTGTAAAAAAAAAAGTACGGAATTTCGATTAGAGTGATAAGGATTTTTTTTCTTCTAATAATGAGTACTTTCTATTCCTAAAGTTTCTCAAACCTATCCTGAAACACCCTGTTTATTGAACAAATTGGATTATTGTGTCTCTTTATTTATTGGCTGAGTGTTTTGCAAGTGTAGACTGTTGGCTAATTTAAATTAAATAGAAGATATATAAGGTCTTTCAAAATTAGTTAATAGTACGCTAAGGGGGTGTTCTGTATCGGAAATAGATCACTTTTGAAGAAAGATTTTTTTTTTACAAAAAAATTTTTTTTATGTAAAATGTAAAAAAGACATTTTTCTTAATCGTTTCAGTTTCATACCAGGAACAAAAAAGTCTTCCAACACATAGATCTCTTTCTTTCAGAAATTGTGAAAAACCACAATTTTAGTTTTATTAGTATGGAATAGAAGGAATTTCATTTTTTTACCAACTTACACGTGTTACATCATTATGGTAATGAAGACTTTTTTGTTACTGTTATGGAACTGAATCGATTAGGCGATAAAAATCAACCACCTATTTTTTTTATTTAAATAAAAAAATATTTTACATAAAAAAAAGCCCAAGGTCCAAAAATTGTTATATAGGTTTTACTCCCAATATGATACAGAACCCCCCCTTAGCGTACTATTAACAAATTTTGAAAGACCTTATAATGTACATTTATTTTTAATTCGCATTATTCGAGTCACTTTGACAGCTGTCATTATAATCATTCTCATAAAATTTTTTTTTATTGAAATCGCGATCTATGGCGCCGAGCCACCCATAAGGTGTCTAACGACGCCCATGGACATTCGTGTTCGGGGGTTGCGAATGTCATGCCGGCTTGACAGGTGCCCATTCACGCCCCTCTTGAAGGATCAATGTTTCATTTCAGTGTTTTTCCTCTATCGTGAAAACGGTAATACACACAAGAGTTAAACTTGGGATGATAAGTAGTGCATTCTAAAGTAAAACCATTTAGGTTATTTATATAAGTAAAACGACAAATAATAAAAACTGTTTCCATTACGTGACGGTACTGAACCCTCGGTGCGCGAGACCTACTCGCACTTGGCCGCTTTTACTTATTATTCGTATTTTAGTTAACTGTAGCCGCCGCCGCCGGTGCGGTGGTGAGGTCGGCCGTAAATTTAGTTATTGTATTGTCTGACAGTCTGTCGTATTTGTATTTCGTCATGCGTGGTGATGGTAGTGGTATTTTTTTTGTTTTTTTTTTTATGGAAACTGACACGGTTTGCTACATCACCTACAACATCCGTGATGTCAGCCCATAACACCGGGTGAACTAGGTGCCGTGTCAGTGCTTACCTTCTGTCGTGCCGGCTACACTGAACTGGACGGAAAACACGAACTATTTACATAGCCGTTTAGACCGATGTTTCATTCAGTGCGGTGGTAACAACCCGGGCGGGAAGGGACCTACAGTTTAACGTGGAATCTGAACCACGGTCATCCTCCAACGGTCGAGCGGTCACCCATCCATCCACTGACCGCGCTTGCTCAGCGTTGCTTAACAACAGTCGACCGACCGCACCACTGAGCTACCGAGGCTGACAAAAGCTGAGCTGGGCTATGCATGTATGTATGTACTATTCTGTTCTGTTTCAAGAATAAAAATATTTCATTTAAATTTTTTCTACTCTGGCCTGTACCCTTATCACGAGATTTAACCTACACCGCGTACTACGCTACGCGCGCCGCCGTGTTCTCCGCATAATTTTGTATGGAGAAACGGAGCAGCGCCTCTAGTGATAGATTTGCGAACTTCGTTTCTCCATACAAAAGATGCGGAGAACACGGCGCGTAGCGTAGTAGCGTAGCTATACGCGGTGTAGGTTAAATTAAATCTCGTTCGTGTTATGGGTACTCGTGCTGCTCTTCTCTGAAAATTGGAAATGTAAATGTATGTATAATAGCTGTGCCCGCGGCTCCGCCCGCTCTCATATTTCACTTCACTGCTAACCTCATAAGCCATTTAGCGTGATAGTAAGTAGCCTATAGTTGATGGGAAGAATCAGAATCAAGCTATTCGTAGAATTTTTCTTTATTAAAATCGGTTCAGTGGTTCTCGAGTTATAAGCGGACAGACAGACACTCAGACAGACAGAAAGCAGACGTTGGATTTTATTATAGGTAAGGATATTATTATGTAACCTTCCTTAACCTTCTCACGAAGGTTTCAAAAAATTTTCTATACATATAATAAAATTTAACCTAGCCGCGGGCAGCAGCTGTGCATGAGCAAAATTCTTTTCGTATTCGAATACTGAAAACTGTGTATATACGAGCGACCAACATTCCTACTAGTGGCGCCATCTAGTACTCTAGTCGGCACTACAGACGTTTTCAACCAAGAAGCCAGAAATTACGAAATTCGAACGCAATTAAATTGTGAACAATATTTCTAAGTAACTACATACTCTATAAGTATCTCTACTTCTTATAAAAGGGAACGTCTGCCTGTCAGTACGTATGAATGTTTGAAGTAAACTCCGGAACCACCGAACAGATTTCGATGCGGTTTGCACCAATGGAAAGAGTAGTTCTTGAGCCTCACTATAGGCTATATACCATCACGCTAAATAGCCTTAGGGCTGAGCAGTATCAAATAAAGTATAGTATTTCGTCAGCCACGATAGCTCAGTGGTGCAGACAGTCAACTGTCGCTATTGAATGTTAAGCAACGCTGGGTGCGGTCAATACTTGGATGGATGACCGCTGACCGTTGGAGGCTGACCGAGGTTCGGATTCCTCGTAAAACTGTAGGTCCCTTCCCTCCTAATGTTACTTGGTGGTAGGGTTTAACCCGCCCGGGTTGGTACCGCACTGAATGAAACGTCTGTCGAAACGGCTATGTAAATAGTTTGTGTTTTCCGACCAGTTCAGTGTAGCCGGCACGATCAAAGGGGGAAGCACTGACATGGCACCTAGTTCACCCGGTGTTATGGGCTGACATCACGGACGTTGTAGGTGATGTAGCCAACCGTGTCAGTTTCCATTAAAAAAAAAGTATGGACAGAGAGAGAGATATAAGAGAAGCGATATTTGCGTTTGAATTGAATTTGCTATTAAACCGAGTCTACCGCGAGCGAAGCCGCGGGCAAAAGCTACTATCAAATAAAAATAAATGAACACATACACACTACACACATACACTCATTATTTTACCAAGAATGTGAATCCTAACAGGGATTTTCCTTTGGTTTTCCTTGTCTTGTATTACTTATATTTATGTGTTTGCACCATAATAAAATTACTAAGTAAGGAGTAATAATAACCAGAATATAGGGAATTTTTAACCAACGTTTTAGGGTTCTTATAAAGACGGTCAGCCGGCTGTCTGTCCGTCCTTCTGTATGTCACACGTGCTGTTTTTTTTATTTTTTTTATGGAAACTGACACGGTTGGCTACATCACCTACAACATCCGTGATGTCAGCCCATAACACCGGGTGAACTTGGTGCCGCGTCAGTGCTTCCCTTCGGTCGTGCCGGCTACACTGAACTGGACGGAAAACACAAACTATTTACATAGCCGTTTCGACCGACGACGCTTCATTCAGTGCGGCGGTACCAAGCCGGGCGGGTTGAAACCTACCAGTGGTAGGTTTCAACCTACCGGTGGTAGGCTACCACCGAGTAAGGTAGGAAGGGAAGGGACCTACAGTTTTACGTGAAATCCGAACCGCGGTCAGCCTCCACCCTGTCGAGCGGTCACCCATCCAAATACTGACCGCGCTCAGCGTTGATTAACAATCAATAGCGACAGTCGACTGTCTGCACCACTGAGCTATCAAGGCTGACAAATACATAGTTACTTATTAAATCTCAACGCTGTTCTTGCAGAGATCGACTCCAGAAGATGCGCACTACGTCGCCGCCGTGCTTGAGTACAATCAGGACTCAGACACAGGGGCCAACCTGAGGAACTACGTGGATTTCATACAGCAAGCCTCCCAGCAGGTGAGGAAAGCCTTGTATTGTATTGTATTGTTTATTGATCATTCATATGGCAGTTTGACTGCGCTCGAACTTGTCACAATTTGTTCTATCCGGTTCGATTACACCCACGAAGAAGAACCGACAAGAAACTTCGCAGGGTATTTTTTTAAACATATTTTTACAAGTATTTAGTGACTAGCCACATAATAACACCGCCCATCCATAGTCTATCTAAAACACAGCTTGAGAGCAAGATTAACAATTTTGCTGAGAGTTCTGACTGCGAAGACTTATTATTATATATTAAAATAAAAAAATAAATAAAAGAGCCTTTGTCAAACTTTGATACGTAATTTGTATCAACATAATTATGTTAGTAAGTATATTAAACTACAAAGTAGTATAATTTTATTGTCAAAAATAAAAAATAAAAACTTCTCCACTTGTGCACAAATGGGAGCGGTCTTCGAGTCACACTCTGATCTGACGGGGAATAAAAAAAAAGCGGCCAAGTGCGAGTCGGGCTCGCGCACCTAGGTTTCCGCACCACAAAAAAAGAACTTTGAAAAAAAAACACGTTTCTTGTATGGGAACCCCCTTAATTTTTGACCTTTTCTATATTTTATTATTTGTTGCTATATGCACCATAATAATATGTAATCCGGTATGGGTGGCTGAGTCGGAGGGGTCAAAGCACATCCTCAGACCGCAGCCAATATCACCTCCGAGAAGGTAGGTGCCACACCGGATTTGCCCTGGATTGCTGGCTATACTAGACCAAAGAGAACACAACCGAGGCTGATATACGGCCATCTTACATCCAGTACGGTGGTACCAACCCAGTAGGCTACAATTTGAGCCTACCACCTAGTAAGGGGCAAGGGAAGGGATCTACAGTTTTACACCGGTTCCGAACGGTGATGCAGCAGGTGTAGGTAAATGAACTCATTGGTACGCGCCGACCGGATTCGAACCTCGGACCTCTCGTATGAGAAGCCGATGCCCAAACCACCCGGCCACCCGCCGCTCAGTGTCGTCGCTCTGAAATAATCGAGGATTAATATTCCAGGGCGCAGACATCGTAGTGTTCCCGGAGATGACGCTGACTCGAGGATCTGCGGTCGTGGTGCCCTTCCACGGTCTGCTGAAGAACTTTCCAACTCCCGCACTGAGGCCTGACCTTTATGATGATGTAAGTATTTCTATATTTTCACGCCGGCATGGCATTCGCAACCCCCGTTCATCACAAAATGTCCATGGGCATCGTTAGACACCTACTTGTAGGTGAAACGATATGCCACATGTCGCGCTAGATTCATAATAATAAATAACACATAACCCCTTCGGCCTACACCGAGATACGAGACACAGGATAGGCTAAATAAAATTCAGTTCCGGGTACGCTAAGACGTGGCTCTCATACAAACCGAATGTTTCCGCGCGCCGACATAAAGGTACGGTAGCGGGCTAGAACGATAAAAAAGGTATGGACGCCGGACTGTCAAATGCTTGTATGAGAGCTAGCGTCGCCGAGTTGCGGGGAGCGGAGTGTACTTACCGATGATAAGATATTCCACTCTTGTGCACACTAAAGTTGGCTGTAGTGTTTTTACACGTAAACACAGAGCATGCGGGCATATTAAACAGGTTTTTGCGAACGTAGCCGATGACAGACTGACGGGCCAGCGCGCGACCGTCCAATGAAACAAGTATGCTTTTACTTATATCGTGTTTTATATCGGTTTTGTTTGTTTGATACCTTCCTGTGGCGAGTCCAACTAAAATCCGAAGCCATTCTAACAAGACCAATAATATTTTTGATCATCTAAAGTGTTCGTCGTTCGGGACCCGCTGGCGGGTCCCGAACGTCTCGAACTAGTAATGCGGGACCCGCCGGGCGGTCCCCGGACAGTGAAGGTGATACGAATTTCACACGAGCGAAGTCGCTGGCAAAAGCTAGTACAATATAAGTTGAATCCTTCCAGCTACACATTATTTCGTTATCAACAGGTACTGGTACAACTCTCGCAAGCGGCGCTCGACGGTCAGATCTACGTGGTAGCGAACGTGCAAGAGGAGATGGACTGCTCCTCCGCTGCTGGCGAGGTGTGCCCCGACCAGGGGGTCTACAGGTTCAACACCAATGTCGTGTTCGATCGCAGCGGCGAAGTTATTGACAGGTGAAGATAAACATTCAAATTCAAATGCATACAAATTCAATCGCAAAGGTCTTAGGAAGTCGGAAAGAGCCAATCACTTTTGGACGTCCGAGCTGACTTTGCATTATACAGTATATTATTTAAGTTCTTTATTTTTAATTAGAAAAATGCAAATCGAAAATCATTGGAAAAAATACATCCCGACCAGGATTCGAACCTGGGTCTCTGGCTTATAAATTAAATATATATAAATACTTAATTAAGCTTTAATTTGATATTTCTAGGATTACTTTCCAGTAATTCTACTTTGTTACGACTTTTTTCAATATAAATATGAAAGTGACGGGCAATATGTACCTATTTTAATATATAATCATTTAACTATAATAAATTAAATTACATTTAAATCCAATTTTAAATAAATTTTACAATTTATTATTCATTTAAATAATTTTATACTAACATAATTTAAGTTCTTGTCGGTCTGCACTGAATTTTCATAGCAATTTCAAAATTAATTAAGTGCAACTCCAACTGCGGAATACAGAAACTTTTTAGAATTACCTATATGTAAAACTGTTTTACTTATAGGTAATTCTAAAAAGTTTCCATAAAAATAAAATAAAATAGTTTGGTGTAATCCGGTATCCGACCGACCAATATCACCTTTTTGGATTATTGGATATACTAGACTAGACAGAACACATCCGGGGCTGCAGTGCGGTCATAGTTCTGCCATCGGACGGTAAAACGATGTATGTTCAAAAGTATTGTTTTGAGATAAACGCGTTTGAAGGATTTGTGTTATGGCTAAACGCTGTAACTAGGCGGTGTTATGGTGAAACGATGTATTGGATATTACATCGTCGTGGCATACCTTAAATGGAGGGTTCTGGAAGAAAAAGTCATCGTTTTACCGCACAGAATCGTATGTTTTTGGACATACATCGTCATATCGATCTTCATAACTTCTTCAGTGAAGGTCCTACAAAGATAACATTTATATTGGGTGATAGGGCACGCCAAGAACTTTCGATTGAGCCGCGTTACGCAAAAACGCTGTATGTGCTCATACATCGTTTTACCGTCCGACGGCAGAGTTAGAATAGTTTAGAATATAATAACATTTATTTTCTCATTCAAAACAGTAAAATACAAAATGTTGTACAGTGTCTCCGATGCTACGGGTGTACTTTTTTCGGAATCAAAGACTAATACATATATAATAATAATACATTAATTTTTTTTTTATACATAATTTAATACAATTAATCTATAGCTTCTGTAGCTCAAACTGTACTTTTGTTCTACGAATTTTGGAATTTTGAGAAAAAAATTCATTTTCTCCATACATTTTGTCCGTTAAAAACATAGTAATATATAAGTCAATGGTTGAAAATATGGTATGGTCCTACCTTCTCGGAGGTGATATTGGCTGGTCGGAGCATGCGCTTTAGCCCCTCCAACTCAGCCACCCAATACCGGATTACATTAAAAAAAAAGGCTATGGTTAGCCCGCTGCGACTCTAGAAGGCTTGCGGGCCCGCTTAAAAGCAGAAAATACTGGTTTGAAATGAAATTTCAACCAGCAAACTGGACACATTAGACCGAAAATCGGCAAAAATACATACATATCACACACGCTGAATCCCGAAAAACGGGGTAAGCAGAGTAATCAGTGTTGTGCTGCAAGAACTCTGGTAAATTACAGCACAACACCGACCACCACGTTTCGCACAGTATTCGAACAAGATTCAATCGATCAAGCAGCAAGTAAGGCACGAAAACCCACCTGCTGCATGCAGTGGCGGCTGGTGACTTCAGTGACCGGTAGTGCGCTAAGTATCTACCCCTACTTAAATACCAAATTACCCAACACATTCCCCTCATGTAATTTTAAGATCGGGACTTCCGATTTTTTTAAATGCCTGCGTTTAATAATTATGTACGTACCTAGTATGAATATTCTCAAGACACTCAATGAGTTGCAAAAAACAAGAAAAGAAATCCAAACAACTTTTTTAACTAATTTTAGTACCTTTATGAACACATCCATAGACCACAACACTACTGCAGCTTTAAAAAAGAATACAGTAGTAATGCCCCAAAAATACTTAAAAAAAATATATAAAAAAAAAATTTTAGCATTTGAAAAGTAGGAATTGAACCCGGGATCACCTGATTGTAAAGCCTTACCTTTAACCAACGCTTAGGCAAATATCGGCACCACTTAATTCACAGTATCACACAGAAAACACAAAACCTAACCATATCCCATTTTAAATATTCGCGCGCTAACGGGTATGTGACATCACATGACAGCGCGCTGACTCTAGCTAGACAGACGGACTCGTGCAAAACGAATCGCTCGCGATGCGACGCGTCGCACGCGCGGCTATTCACGATATAGCGTCCTTGTTTGGCGCTCGTACGCCGCACGCAGAACTCCATTTCGGCCCATACTGTTTCTATGAAGTATCGTTTGTCTGACGCGCCAGCGGTGTTTTGCCGATCTCCATACATTCAGCATGGGAGACCCGCGTGCGCTCTCCGATACCGCACGGGGCGCGCGTTTACTCGCAAAAAAGTGTCTTGTGATCTATAGAATAAGGTCGAATTCACATTCGTATTTATTTGGAGTACGATCTTTATGGTTTTAATGTAGGTATATTGTAAGATATTATTTATTTTGAGTGAAGTGAAGACTTCTCGTGGTATGGTAGTGCGGCGCACGAGCGCACTTTAGGACCAGCCGCCAGTGGCTGCATGACTCGGTGGAAGTACCGTCCCAAGGTGAGAGGTGGCGAGCCTGTCGCCCTTTAGCACGGCATCTTGTTCTTATCCCTTAGTCGCCTTTTACGACATGCATGGGTAGAGATGCAGTGGGGCTATTCTTTTTAAGTACCGGCCCCACACGGTACAAATCGATACGGCAAAAATCGATGACGTAATATTATATGGACGGCCCCAAGGCGTCACTTTGTGGCATACTTCAAGGCGTCACTTTGTGGCATACTTCAAGGCGTCACTTTGTGTAATACTTCAAGGCGTCACTTTGTGGCATACTTCAACGCGTCACTTTGTGGCATACTTCAAGGCGTCACTTTGTGGCATACTTCAAGGCGTCACTTTGTGGCATACGTCAAGGCGTCACTTTTTTTAGGCACGCCACAAGCTGTCGCAGTAACTGTAGTATCAACCCAGTCGGAAACATGATCTGTGGGATAGATTCACCGCAAGTCCACTCCACATCCTAGTGTGTTCTATCGCTTATTCCATGGGGAGTGCTCGGAGAAACTGTTTAATGCGATCCCGCCGTCCCCTTTCCACCTTCGCACCACGCGCACAGGGCAGGGATTGCATCCCTACACGCTGGACTTACCGCGGATGCGTACCAATCGATTCTGCAGATCTTTCCTCTACAGAACCGGTAAACTCTGGAACGCTCTCCCTGGCCATACATTTCCCCCCAAGTACAGTCTCGGCGTATGTCCAGCAGTGGACGCTTACACGCTGACTGACTGACTGACTGACTGACAGCATAGGACAGTCTCGGATCCTTTAAGAGGGGCGTGAATGGGCACCTGTCAGGCCGTCATAGCATTCGCAACCCCCGCATACGACCGAATGTCCATGGGCGTCGCTGACACCTTATGGGTGGCTCGGCACCATATGTCGCGCTGTCAATAAAAAAAAAACATCTCTTCACTGTTAACTTGAATCTCCCCTCAGGTACCGAAAGATCAACCTCTTCGGCGAATACTCGCGGACTCCAGCGTTCCAGGACGAGCTGGGTGTGTTCAGCACGGACTTCGGCGTCACATTCGGGCACTTCATCTGCTTCGACCTCATGTTCCAGGTGCCCGCCATCCAGGTGGTGCAGAAGTACAATATCACCGATGTGGTATTCACCACTATGTGGTTCTCGGAGATGCCTTTCTTGACAGGTTAGTTGGGTGTTTGCTCCTTACTGATTAACTTTAAACACACACACCACACGCCGTATCCCACCCACCGATACCACCAACAATCGGGGCAATCAGAGTAATCGGTGTTGTGCTGCAAGTATTCTGCTAAATTACAGGACCACACCGGCCACCACGTTTAGCAAAGCATTCGGACAAGAAAGGTAACTCAGATCAGGCTGCAAGTAAGGTATGAAGAGCCGCCTGCTGCAAGACTGGGTGGAAACACCGTGCCAAGGTGAGAGGTGGCTAGTATGTCGCCCTTATGCACGGCACCTTGCCGTAGTCGCCTTTTACGACATGCACGGGGAGAGATGCAGTGGGGCTATTCTTATTAAGTACCGGCCCCATACAGATTAACTTTAAACCTTTTAATTCTATAGTATGGTTTACATAGATAGATATAGATAGATAGAAATATCTCTATAGAGAAATTTTATAGAAATAAACGCATTAGGTTGTAGTATCGCGTGGGGCTGGTGCTTAAAAATAATAGCCCCACTGCATCTCTGTCCGTGAACTTCGTAAAAGGCAACTAAGGGATAAGGACAAGATGCCCTGCTGAAGGGCGACAGGTTTGCCACCTCTCACCTTGGCACGGTCCTTCCATCGAGCCATGCAGCAGGGTTTCTTCTTGCTGCTTAGTATTTACTTAATATGTTGTCCGTATACTTTGCGAAAAGCGATGGTCGGTGTGGTCCTGTTATTTGCCAGAGTGCTTGCAGCACAACACCGATTACTCTGCTTGCCCCGGTTGTCGCTATACATCGTACGGTACATACATCTAACATACATACATACATACCACACACGCTGTATCTCGACAATCAGGGTAAGCAGAGTAATCGCTGTCGTGCTGCAAGAACTCTGGAAAATTGCAACACAACATCGACCACCGCACGTTTAGCAAAGTATTCGGACAAGATAACTATCAAGCAGCAAGTAAGGCACAAATACCCACCTGCTGCACGACTCGGTGGAAGGACCGTGCCAAGGTGACAGGTGGCTAGCCTATCGCCCTTTAACACAGCATCTATTCCTTATCCCGTAGTCGCCTTTTACCACATGCACGGGGAGAGACGCAGTGGGGCTATTCTTTTTAAGTAGGTACCGGCCCCACACAGTACTAATCTATCTAATGATTGTTATATTTGTCCCCCCCAGCTGTAGAGATCCAGGAAGCGTACGCCTACTCGAACGATGTCAACTTCTTGGCGTCCGGAGCCAGCAACGTGAGGGTCGGAAGTGCAGGTACATACGCCTTTTTGTATTGATCACCTTTCCTGATTGAAATTATATTCATTTTTAAGTTTCCGGATTAACAGTACTTAGTAGGTTTAGACTTACATAAGTCGACGTTTTGCCCGCTACGTCACGGGCTTCTTCGGGAACCGCGGGAGTTCCTGGAGCCGACGTCTGGTGTCCGTTGTACCAGACGTCAAACTCCACGGACAGCAGACGTCGGCTCCAGGAACTCCCGCAGTCCCTGAAGAAGCCCGTGACGTAGCGGGCGAAACGTCGACTTAAGTAAGTCTAAACCTAACTGTTAATCCGGAAACTTAAAAATGAATATAAATTAATAACAGATTAAACTTAAAAACAATAAATAATGAACTCGGCTTACCGGTGCGATAATGGCGAGCGTCCGTGAGTCGATAGAAATTGCCAAACACGACAACTTTAACCGCGAAGACTCGTTCAAGATCTCGCCGATATGGAAGCCGGTACTGGCTACGCTGCAGTCAAGACAGAACCGAAGCGACGATGTCATAGAGCTCGACACCGTCAGCAATTTCTGTAGGTCCGAAGAAGCAAGGAACGCAGCGAATCTGGAAGTGATATCTACCCACCACTACAATTTGCGAAGCAGTCGAGCTCCTGTCAGTAACGTGCTGGCTGCCGGAGGAGCTAGCACGTCCCCTTGAGAACGGGTCCCATAGAGGACTCGAAACGTCGAGCTGCAGCGATGCGCTCGCCATTATCGCACCGGTAAGCCGAGTTCATTATTTGATATGAGTGACGGTGCGGGACTAAAAACTAATTTAAAAACATTAGTGATTGAAATAATTGTTTTATCGAAACTGAAACAATTGGCTACATCACCTACCAAAATCACGTTTGTATAGAAACTGCATTATGTGTATGTATACATACAGGGTGAATGGAAATTCGATCTATTCCTTGAAAGGTTATACTAGAGGTTATATGGAACAATTTAAATCCCATCGACTGGGGGTCGGAAATTAGCGGTTTCCGAGATATCGGGGTTTTAAGATTTTTTTTTAATTATTGACTTGTAATCGAAAAAAAAATGTAAAAAAATATCCTTATTTTTGGGCACTCCATTGATATTTTACTGAAAGCTGGTAAGCTACCAATCATTTCAAATAAAAATATCGGCCCAAAATTTTCAATATCTCAGAAATAAAACTCTGAAATGACATTTATTTTGAATTTTATGTAAACTTTTATTAAAAAAAATTGTTTTTCCTGTAAAAAAACCAGTTGATGGGACTTAAATTGTTCCAAATAACCTCTAGTATAACCCCTTTCAAGGAACAGATCGAATTTCCAGTCACCCTGTATATATTTATGTATGTTTTTATTCATAATTGTACCTATATATGTATGTACCTACCATTGAACCTGTAAGTATTTTTTTTTTTCATTTAATTACACACGCACTAGTTTTTTGTACACGCTTCATTTTCGTTCTACGTAAGACGTAGGACCAGTGTTTCAGAATACCGCAGACGTCTCAAGTGGCTCCCAATCCGTCTCCGCAGAAATTCCCACATCCTTGGCCTCCTTTATTCTTGTATCAACAACCCTTCTGCTCCCGAGTACCCGGCTGTGGAATTTACTACCTCACTGTATACGGCACTGCAATTTTTCTAGACTCGTTCCGGTATTGGGATTTCCTTTTATCAAATCTCTTCCGCCCCCCACCTCCCCGCCCGAAACTGAAATCCTGGGCACGCCCTAGGGCATAGCCTACTATCATTGGTCTCCCTCTACGGAGACCAAGCCATGCTGCATCGTCATAGCCCCACTGCGTCGTTGCTATCGCTTACTCGATCTCGCTTGCCTACCGATGACAGGAGCGAGAGAGAAACATGAAATCGCTCACCCATCATCGGGCGACCGACGAAATCTTCGTTTTCTCTCTCACTCCTGTCATCGGTAGGCAAGCGAGAGCGAGTAAGCGATAGCAACGTTGCAGTGGGGCTAAGACGATGCAGCATGGCTTGTCTCCGTAGAGGGAGACAATGATAGTCGGCTATGCCTAGGGCCATCCAACCTATCTTCGGAGCACTCGCCGCTGAGAAAATGAGCATACCTTTGTTGTTGACTTTGGGCTTTTGAGAACCCATCGGTTCTCAAAATCGTTTCCTTGTCGCACCGCTAGGGTACGGAACTGTCTGCCGGCGAGTGTGTTTCCCGAATCCTTTAACCTGGGTGTCTTCAAACGTTGTATCAACGGGCTAGACAGCCTAGCAACAGTCCGCAAATCTGCTGGCATGGCGCCTCACTGAGCGTGGTTTCGCGAGGAGAGGGGTTTTTGGCTCTGTCGAATGTACTATTGGTCCCTCGACACAGCCACCCATGTTGGATTACGCAAAAAAAAGGGTGGGTGCGTGCGTCTAGGGTGATCCTTCGACACTCCAGTAAGTGCGACATCGTTTCTTCTGATTTGATGCGAGAACATCGCACATTGGGCTGTTCCAGGCAGCGGTATCTACTCGGGCAAGGCCGGAGCGCTGATCAGCACCATGCCGGGAGTGAACACGAGGAAGCTGCTGGTCTCCAGGGTTCCGAAGGTGCCCGGCAACGTCGAGGGCATCTCCTACCCAGGAGCCTTACCTAACGACCCTAAGGTTCGATTTCCGAATAAGTCAGTCAGCGTCCACTGCTGGACATACGCCTATCCAATTTTCCTCCAGTCCTACCGGCCATCAGCGGTACGGAACCACTGCTTTCCGCTGACACACTTGATGTCGTCGTCCCACCTGGCGGGTGGTCTTCCCACACTCCGTTTTCCTGTCCACGGCCGCCAGTGTAGGACATCGTCTCCAACGGTCGTCATCCCTTCGGCTGACGTGCCCAGCCCACTGCCACTTGAGCTTAGCTACCCGGTGTCCAATATCGACTACTTTGGTGCGTCGGCGAATTGCCTCGTTACACACCATATCACGTAGCGATATTCCCAGCATGGCTCGGTCCGTTGCTCGCTGGGCAACTTTCAACTTTTTGACAACACCGACCGTCAGAGTCCACGTTTCACACCCGTACGTCATCATAACCGGGAGGAGCTGTTTGTCTATTGTGTTCAATGAGGTAAGAAAAGGGGCTATTCTATAGTAGCAATTTGAATAGCCCCACTGCATCTCTCCCCGTGTATGTGTACCGTGTGGGGCCGGTACTTTAAAAGAATAGCCCCACTGCATCTCTCCCCGTGTATGTCGTAAAAGGCGACTAAGGGATATATAACTCCCTTCTTATATTACTAGGTGGTAGGATTTAACCCGCCCGGGTTTGTACCACCGCACTGAATGAAAGGTCGGTCGAAACGGCTATGTAAACATTTTGTATTTTCCGTCCAGTTGAGTGTAGCCGACACGACCGAAGGGAAGCGGCACCAAGTTCACCCGGTGTTATGGGCTGGCATCACGGATGTTGTAGGTGATGTAGCCAACCACGTCAGTTTAAAAAAAAAAGCAATTCATGATCCCTGCTCCATGTCACTCGCTCCAAGGAGCTTCTCAATGCGTCTGGTGAGCAGAACTGCAGGTACAGCTGTTTTAGGCAGGCTGGTTACACAAAACTAACTTGTAACGCCGCAGCTGCATTTGGTTACATGGCGGCGGGTGGCCGAGTGGTTTGGGCATCGGCTTCTCATGCGAGAGGTCCTCGGTTTGAATCCGGTCGGCGTGTACCAACGAGTTTTTTCTGACGAAAAAATTTACGTGCATACCTACACCTGCTGCTTCACCGTTCGGAACCGGTGTAAAACTGTAGGTCCCTTCCCTTGCCCCTTACTAAGGTGGTAGGCTCAAATTGTAGCCAACTGGGTTGGTACTACCGTACTGGCTGTAAGATGGCCGCATAGCAGCCTCGGCTGTGTTCTCGTCTAGTCCAGTATAGCCAGTAATAAAAAAAAAGAAAAAAAAGAAAAAGAAAAATAGAATAGATAAAAGATAGAAAAAGTATCCTCTTGGGGGAAGAAGAACTTGGTCAACTTCAACGTAGCCAAGACGCAAGCTTGTGCCTTCTCTACTAAGGCTGATCCGTTTCCTCTCCAAGCCACTTTTCAGGGCAGCCAAGTCCCCAACGATGGTAGTCTGGGTGTCCTGGGTATGGAGGTGTCCAGGGACGTTGGGTTTCGATCGTTCATAGAGTCCAAGGCGAAACTAGCGTCTCGAAAATTAGGAGTCCTTTACCGCTGCCGGCGATTTTTCACGCCGGTCCAACTGCTTACACTCTACAAAGCACAAGTAAGACCGGTGATGGAATATTGCAGTCATCTTTGGGAGGGTTCCCCTGAGTACCTTCTTTCAGCCTTGGATTCTATTCAGCGACGAGCCATTCGCCTCATTGGTGACTCCGTACTCACAAAGGACCTTCAACCTCTAAAGCACAGACGTATCGTTGGGTCATTGAGCCTGTTTTATCGGTACTACTATGGCCGCTGCTCTGACGAACTTGCTTCCCTTATCCCTCCTCCTCCTGTTCGCCTTCGCCAAACCCGCCATACTCTCGCGGAACACCCGTTTGTAGTCGACAGAAGAGTTCTTCGAACTGCACGATTCTCTAAATCGTTCTTGTGCCGCACTGCAAAGGTGTGGAACGGGCTCCCAGGAAATATCTTCCCCCACTCCTACAATCCACAGATCTTCAAATCGCGGGTTAATAGCCTTTCCCCAGCAACATTAGTCCACCTCCAAGCCGGACTGGCACCTCCTCGGGTGTGAAATTGGCTGCGCCTGAGGTTGCGACCTCGGACAGAGCCACCCAGTTCGGTAGCAATAAAAAAAAAAAAAAAAAAAAAAAAAAAAAATCCAGGGAAGTCTCCGGTATGGCACACCTACCTTCTCGGAGGTGATATTGGCTGGCCGGAGCATGCGCTTTGGCCCCTCCGACTCAGCCACCCATACCGGATTACATAAAAAAAAGGAGCTTCTCAATGCGTCTGGTGAGACAGAACTGCAGGTGCCGCTGTTTTCGGCAGGCTGGTTACACAAAACTAACTTGTAACGCCGCATTTTTCATGTAACCAAATGGAGCTCATTTGGTTACATGAAAAACAAATGTGATCATCACGCCACAGGTGCAGGACGATCTTTTCCTCAAGCGGGACCTGTCCCTCCCATCGCACGTGACCCGAGTCATCCAGGAGACGGAGGATGAGCAGCAGTTTGTGCTGGAAGACGGAGACGTCAGCTGCAGCTTCAAGATTCAGCTGCGGGACCTGGAACAAGCTGGCGAGCAGGTAAGACTTTCTATTTGTATTAACATTATATAATGTTTGAGGACAGGGTTTCGTAACTTCAGGGTTTGAAAGGGATCCATATTTGAAGACGAAAAGCTCTGAAACTGTTTTCCCAGATTCGGTCATTTTACAGGACTTTTTGGGGAAAATCGTTTCATCGAGATTTGGTGGCCGGTTTTATTAAATAAAAGTAAAATAACTAACTTGCATGCTTAACTAGTAGAATTGAACTGCATGTATTCAAAAGAAAAAGATGACTGTACTAGGTCATTGCACTCCCTAGACCTGGACAGCACTGTTGCCAAATCTCCCCGGACTCATTGGTCATCGAGTTATTATTAAAATTTTAAATTTTTGTATGAAAAAAAAAATATGGAATTTCGATTTGAGTGATAGTTAAGGATTTTTTGTTCTAATAATGAGTACTTTCTATTCCTGAACTTTCTCAAGACTACCCTAAAACACCCTGTATACACATTCAGTAATGATTGCCAAAATTTTAACAAACGACATGTTGCATGAATTTATTTTTTTAGAAATCCTTGTCTCCCTTGAAATGGGGTCCCCATATAAGAAACTAAAAAGTGTATGCGCGCCATCTACCGAAAAGAAGCATTTTAAATAATCATGAATTTGAACTAATGTGAAGCATTTCATAAAACACGCCATAGATGGCGTGAGTGGCGCTGACCATGACATGGCGATACGGAACCCTCGGTGCGCGAGTTAGACTCGCACTTGGCCGGTTTTTTTTTAATTTATCATATTTTTTTTTACAAAAAGTCAACGATGCTTTGGGGTTTTCAGTGTACTTTGTGCTTCCTAGTTGTGCCTTCGTACTAACAGCATGTTTCTATTAGAAATAGCAAGGTAAGCTTTCTTATTATTTGTTTTAAAATAACACTTCGCTCTGCATAACTAACACTTTGCTTTGCAATTTTCTGGCTTTCTGGCTTCGAGCAAGATTTTCAAAATAATCACAAGTAGACGTAGAATGTTATACTAATAAGAGGGTATTGTTAAAATTTTATACCTAATTTTGGTATTGTTAAATTTTTCTAATTAATCTCAATTTTATTTTATTTTATTTAAAATTTATTTAATCTTTTAATTTTGTAATTTTCTATCGTTTTTATTTACCGTCTCTAATATATAAATAAATAAATAAATGGTTTAACCCGACCGGGTTGGTAACACCGCACTGAAACGGCGTTCGGCGGAAACGGCTATGTAAATAGTTTGTATTTTCCTTCCAGTTCAGTGTAGCCGGCACGACCGAAGGGAAGCACCGACGTGGCACCAAGGCCACCCGGTGCTATGGGCTGACATCACTGATGTTGTAGGTGATGTAGCCAACCGTGTCAGTTTCCATAAAAAAAGTTTACATAATGTTGGTATTTGTGTTCAGGGGTCACAACACTACGCGTACCGGGCCGTGATTCACAACACGGTGAACGAGTACGTCCAGCGGACTATCGGGATCAGCTCCTGTGCCATCGTGGCTTGCCTCAGCAGCGACGATGTCGCCACTTGCGGCCAGAGGTAGCCGCACTTGACTTAGGCCCACTTGCACCAACACAAATTTAATATATAAACCAGTTTAACTCGTTAAGCTAGCACCCGTTGACTGTGGGAACCGCGTTTAAATCCATAACTCGCTACTTAACTTTAAACTCGTGTTGGTGCAAGTGGGCCTTATACAGGGTGTTTCAGGATAGGGTTTCCTAACTTCAGGATTCGAAAGGGGTTCCCAGATTAAGACGAAAAGCTATGACACGTTTTCCCAGATTCGGTCATTTTATAGTACTTTTTGGTGAAAATGGTTTAATCGAGATTTGGTGGACGGTTAACGTCCACTTTTATTAAATAAACATAAAATATTACTAACTTACATACTTAACAAAAGAAAAAGGAGACTGGTCTAGGTCATTGCACTGCCTAGACCTAAACAGCACTTTTGCCAAATCTCCCCAAACTCACTGTCCATCGAGTTTTTATTCCAATTTTAAATTATTGTATGAAAAAAAAATACGGAATTTCGATTTGAATGATGAGGATTTTTTTCTTTTAATAATGAGTACTTTCTATTCCTGAAGTTTCTCAAGCCTATCCTGAAACAGCCTGTATAAGGTGTTTCCATATTAACTGCAAATATTTTGTCAGTGACACAAAATATTTGCAGTTATAAATCACATCAAAATAAACACGCCCAATTCCCCCTTGCGCATTGATTTGTTTACTCGTCACACCCCACTTACCTATTAGTGTACTCTTCCCACCCCACTTACGCATTAGTTTACTCGTCACACCCCACTTACCCATTAGTGTACTCTTCCCACCCCAATTACACATTATAGCTTACTCGTCCTACCCCACTTAACCATTAGTGTACTCTTCCCATCTCACTTACGCATTAGCTTACTCGTCCCACCCCACTTAACCATAAGTGTACTCTTCCCACCCCAATTACACATTAGCTTACTCGTCCCACCCCACTTAACCATGAGTGTACTCTTCCCACCCCAATTACACATTAGCTTACTCGTCCCACCCCACTTAACCATTAGTGTACTCTCCGCACCCCACTTACGCATTAGTTTACTCGTCACACCCCACTTACCCATTAGTGTACTCTTCCCACCCAATTACACATTAGCTTACTCGTCCCACCCCACTTAACCATGAGTGTACTCTTCCCACCCCAATTACACATTAGCTTACTCGTCCCACCCCACTTAACCATTAGTGTACTCTTCCCATCTCACTTACGCATTAGCTTACTCGTCCCACCCCACTTAACCATGAGTGTACTCTTCCCACCCCAATTACACATTAGCTTACTCGTCCCACCCCACTTAACCATTAGTGTACTCTTCCCACCCGACTTATGCATTGGCGTATTCTTCCCACCCCACTTACGCATTGATTTACTCTTCCCACTTTCGCATTGGTGTACTCTTCCCACTTCATTTTAGTAAAAGTACGGTGAAGACCGGGGTGACTGGAGGAAAAATAAATGGGCGTATGTCCAGCAGTGGACGCATACAACTGACCGACCGACAGACTGACAGTGAAATTGACTGACTTACAATATAGAGTATAATATAACGCCACTTATATGTCACCTATCTCCGACACGAGCATGGTAGGATGAAATGATTTTTCTTTTTTTTTCAGATCATTAAACACAACATGCAAATATGAGATCAAAAACCTCCAAGTTACTCTACTAGGCCACAAGCCAAAATACAACGAAACACTCCAATGCAAAGACGCTCACTACTTTCCGGTGTCCTTACAAACGGATAAGTTCCCGCTCGGGCCAACAAACTTCACGTATGACGTGCAAACTATAGTGAACCGCAGCATATACCATCAAGAGGATCAGCATGAGGGTAGAATTAAGATTACCACTTCATTGGCGCAGCCGCAGAAGAATATTTTGACGTTTGGAGTCTGGGGAAGAATTTATGGCAGAGACATCAACCGTAGAGGCGACGAAATAGATGATACGACGAAGAATGCATTTTTGGAATTTGAGAATAGCCTTTAGATTTTGGAATAATATTTTGTACTGGTGGTTAAGGGCAGACAGAGGTTAGTCACGTTATTATTTTTCTCCATATAAAATTGTCTTACGGCGTTTATGTTTTCCCAACCCTTAAACCTTAACCGACTTTTTATAATATTTTTTTCTTCCAATAGGGACAGCTTAATCTACGTAGGTACCTGTAATTTTTAGGGTTCCTTATCCGGTACGGGGCTCTATTACTAAGCCTACGCCGTCTGTCTATCTGTCCAAGGGCTGTATCTCTTGAACCGTAATAGGTAGCCCACAGAGCAACAAATGCGCGCGCCCCTCCTAGAGGCGCCCTGAGCGCGATTTCCTTACAACGGCGTTGAAGCCTGTGGGCGTGGCCTATGACTTACATATGTGTGTTGTGCGTGTGCATTTGTTTTGTGCGTGTGCCTAACTTGCTCCTCTTTGTGTGTAGTGTCGATACTAGCACACACACACACATACGAAGCGCTAGCAGCACTGCGTGTAGTTTTTGGGTTTCAAATATTATCGCTTAGGGCTTAGGGCGTCTCTCGTAGGGGGCGCGCGCAGTAGGTATTTGATGCTCTGTGAGGTAGCCCGTTGAAAATTTCACAGAATGTGTTATTATGACCGATATAACAATAAATAAGAAAAAGTTGAAAATTCATGGGTGTTCCCATAGGGGAAACTAAAAAGTGTATGCGCGTCATCTACCGAAAAGAGTATGAAGCATTTTAACTAATCATTAATTTTAACTAATATGAAGCGTTTCACAAACACGCCATAGCTAGCGTGAGTGGCGCTGACATGACATGGCGATACGGAACCCTCGGTGCGTGAGTCTGACTCGCACTCGGCCGGTTTTTTGTTTTGTCTACGTTTACGAGGCCATAGTTAAAAACTAGTTTTTCGAACGAAAAAAAAAATTATAATTTTCTTGATGTCATGTCATGAAGCTTTATTGCGTCATACATAACATTACTTTGAATATTAAAAAAAATTAAAATAGAGGTACGTAGATTGGTCTGTCCTTATTACAACAAAATAATAAATTGTAGAAATCGGATAAGGTTTAGGGGTCGGGAAAACATAAGCCCCGAAATACAATTCGTATATTCGCTGAGAGTTTGCAGCTGTCCCTCTTGCGTCGGCGGGGAGTGCGCGTGGCGAACGGAGGCAGCGGTACTTTACAAATAACTAACATGTTATCAAGTGACTAAATTCGGTTTGCTCTTAAAATTAAGACTTAGATATAAGAAATACAAAAATGTATCACCTAATGTTTGTTTCTTTACCCGTTTTTATAAAATTTTCAGGAAACAAATTTAAATGCGAGAAAGGTACGTAAGGTTTTGATTTTGTTTTGTAATCATTTGTATGGCATACATACATAAATAACATCAAGCTGTATCCCGACAATCGGGGTAGGTTGGCAGAGTAATCGGTGTTGTGCCGCAAGAACTCTGGTAAATTACACCACGACACCGCGCGCACCACGTTTAACAAACTATCAAGCAGCAAGTAAGGCACGAAGACAGTTACCTACCTACTAAATGCATTCGCAACTAGGTACCGTACCAGGGTGAGAGGCTATCCTGTCGCCCGTTAACACAGCAACTTGCACAACGGCGGCGCAAGAACGATTTAGTTAGTTAGAGAATCGTTCCGTTCGAAGAACTCTTCTGTCGACTACTCGTCGTTCCGCGGAGAGTAAAGTTAGAGGAATAAGAACAGGAGGATGGATGAGGGAAGCGAATTCCTCAGTGCCGCGTCTGTAACAGTATCGGTATAAAAGAGGCTCAATGGTCCAACGATGTGTTTGTGCTTCAGTGGTATGCACGAACGAACGGTGTTGGATATTACAGGAACATTAAATAGTGGTGCTTGGTCCTCCGAGCCGTCATGGGACAGTTTAAGCATCAATTTTTTGTTTATTTAACTAACAACTTTTGCACTTATCACCGTACAGTGAATTACTCACTTATCACCGTACGATGAATTACTCACTTATCACCGTACAAGGAATTACACACTTGTCGCCGTTTAATTAATTACATACTTATCACCGTACAAGAAATTACACACTTGTCATCGTTTAATTAATTACATACTTATCACCGTACAAGAAATTACACACTTGTCATCGTTTAATGAATTACATACTTATAACCGTACAAGGAATTACATACCTTTCCCGTTTAATTAATTACATACTTATCAGCGTACAAGAAATTACACACTTATCACCGTTTAATGAATTAAATACTTATCACCGTACATGGAATTACACTCTTGTCATCGTTTAATGAATTACATACTTATCACCGTACAAGGAATTACACACTTGTCACCGTTTAATTAATTACATACTTATCACCGTACAAGAAATTACACACTTGTCATCGTTTAATGAATTACATACTTATAACCGTACAAGGAATTACATACCTTTCCCGTTTAATTAATTACATACTTATCACCGTACAAGGAATTACCATGGTCCCCAACTCCATGGGAATTACACACTTGTCACCGTTTAATGAATTACATACATATCACCGTACAAGGAATTACACACTTGTCACCGTTTAATGAATTACATACTTATCACCGTACAAGGAATTACACACTTGTCACCGTTTAATGAATTACATACTTATCACCGTATAATGAATTTCAACAGGTGTACGAGTACCGCGCTACCGCATTCGACGGTGTTCGTACGTTCGACTTTCTAGCCAGTGGCGGTTCACGAGTCTGCTCCATCGTGGCTTGTAGTGGACCTAAAGTAGATACCTGCAGCGTCAGGTGAGATCCTGTCTTCCCCATCTTGTTTTCCCAGATAGCACAGAGGATCCAGACGCCACCTTGACACATCTGACAGCAGCCGAGGACTCATCTCGAGGTTGAGTTGCTGTCAGACAACTGTCAGTAGAGGCAGGCCTCACGCACTCTATGTACTTGCGTGCGCTAACTATACATTCAGTAGCAATTCGTCATCCGCGCGAAGCATACCTACACGCTCGCCCACGCAACTGCGCGCAGCTGCAAAGCAATAATCACTTTACACTCGATCGTTTAGGTACATATTCACACGCAGCGATTGGCGACGTGGAACAGTAGGCTATAAAAGCCGAAGGTATGGAACTTTTTCTATGGAGTGATTTATCTGTTACGAAGTAACTATTAAGTCATCTGTGGTAGAGGCTGCTTAAGACGGCGCTCTTGTTAAGTTCACTGAAACACATCCATAAAGTTATGTATAAAGTCGTACTGTCGACCTTTTAACACGATGTATCCCACCCAGCCCTATTTGGAGACGAAAATGTATATAATTTTTTACATAATGGGTTTATAGGTACTTTTTTTTTAACTGACGTGGTTGGCTACATTACCTACGACATCGATGATGTCAGCCCATAACACCGGGTGAACTAGGTGCCATGTCAGTGCTTCCCTTCGGTCGTGCCGGCTACACTGAATTGGACGGAAAACACAAACTATTTACATAGCCGTTTCGACTGACGTTTCATTCAGTGCGGTGGTACCAACCCGGGCGGGCTGAACCCTGCCACGTACGTAGTAAGGTAAGAAGGTAAGGGACCTACAGTTTTACGTGGAATCCGAACCACGGTCAGCCTTCAACGGTCGAGCAGTTACCCATCCAAGTACTGGCCGGCCCAGCAGCGTTGCTTAACCATCAATAGCGACAGTCGACTGTCTGCACCACTGAGCTATCGAAGCTGACAAATATTTATATACATACTAATACTAATACTTATCAAGATATTAATTGTATGAATTGTATACTTTTTTTTGCAGATTCACCGAGTACTCATCTCCCAGTTTCCGTCGCTTCTCGCAACTGTCAATACAGGCGCGCGTACCCGCGCCTGCTGTCGTGTCCGAGCTGACGGCGCGGGACGCGGCATACTTCGCCACCTCGCTCGACTCGGCCATACTGCCGCTGCCGCCCAGTCAGTACTACTACAGCGACCGGTGAGTTCCTGTCAGTCAACTGTCGGTAGAAGCGCGCGTGTCTACACCCGCTTTCGTGTCCGAGCTGACGGCGCGCGACGCGGCATACTTCGCCACCTCGCTCGACTCGGCCAAACTGCCGCTGCCGCCCAGTCAGTACTACTACAGCGACCGGTGAGTTCCTGTCAGTCAACTGTCGGTAGAAGCGCGCGTGTCTACACCCGCTTTCGTGTCCGAGCTGGCGGTAAGGGACGCGGCATACTTCGCCACCTCGCTCGACTCGGCCATACTGCCGCTGCCGCCCAGTCAGTACCACTACAGCGACCGGTGAGTTCCTGTCAGTCAACTGTCGGTAGAAGCGCGGGTATCTATACCTGCTTTCCTGTTCGAGCTGGCGGTAAGGGACGCGGCATACTTCGCCACCTCGCTCGACTCGGCCATACTACCGCTGCCGCCCAGTCAGTACTACTACAGCGACCGGTGAGTTCATGTCAGTCAACTGTCGGTAGAAGCGCGGGTATCTATACCTGCTTTCGTGTCCGAGCTGGCGGTAAGGGACGCGGCATACTTCGCCACCTCGCTCGACTCGGCCATACTACCGCTGCCGCCCAGTCAGTACTACTACAGCGACCGGTGATTTCCTGTCAGTCAATTGTCGGTAGAAGCGCGGGTATCTATACCTGCTTTCGTGTCCGAGCTGGCGGTAAGGGACGCGGCATACTTCGCCACCTCGCTCGACTCGGCCATACTGCCGCTGCCGCCCAGTCAGTACTACTACAGCGACCGGTGAGCTCCTGTCAGTCAACTGTCGGTAGAAGCGCGCGTATCTACACCCGCTTTCGTGTCCGAGCTGGCGGTGTGGACGCGGCATACTTCGCCACTTCGCTCGACTCGGCCATACTACCGCTGCCGCCCAGTCAGTACTACTACAGCGACCGGTGAGCTCCTGTCAGTCAACTGTCGGTAGAAGCGCGCGTATCTACACCCGCTTTCGTGTCCGAGCTGGCGGTGTGGAACGCGACATACTTCGCCACTTCGCTCGACTCGGCCATACTACCGCTACCGCCTGAACCGAACTCGCGCACCGAGGGTTCCGTATCCAAGTCGTGACACAGTGCGGGTGCAATGGCCGCAAGGCTGGTGCGCTCGGGTCAGTGGCGGGTGAATATTGGTTCCGTATCGCCATGTCATGGTCAGCGCCACTCACACCATCTATATATTAGTTAAAATGCTTCATAATCTTTTCGGTAGATGGCCCGCATACAGTTTTTAGTTTATTGTATGGGGACGCCCGTATTTTTTTTTACTTGTTCTTATTTTTATTATTTGTTGTTATATCGGCCTTATTAACACATATTCTTCGAAAAATTCAACGGGCTACCTATTACGGTTCAAGAGATACAGCCCTCGGACAGAAGGACAGACAGATAGACGGCGTAGGCTTATGATCCTGTACGACGGATACAGAACCCTAAAAACACCGCTTAATCTTACCGTGATTTTCGGGATGTGACGATATGATACGCGTGCATGTATGATTGCTGCAGTTCTGAAGACGGAAGCAAGGTGATGCAGTTGGAACTCCTCAACACAGAAGCGGAACTGCTCGTGTTCGGCCTGTGGGGCCGTCTGTTCGAGCGAGACGGCGACGAGCCCACACCGCCGCTGCGAGAATACGCCACTGGGCGGGCCGCTTCCGTTCATCGTTGGTGACGAATCAGTATGCAATTTGATAGATTTTTCAATCAATGCAATATCATTGAATTTCGTCGCAAAGATATACTTAGCTTAAGGCGGTGACAAACGCCAAATACGCAAAACATGCAAAAAGTGCGACAAAGAAGGTCCAAAACTGACCAATTGACACACATTCAGAAAATTAAAAAAATACCAACCTATATTTTGGTTCCTTACCAACAAAGTGCATTGCTGGTTTTTTTAATAATGAGTAAAAGTAAGTAATAAACATAAAATTAAAAATATATAAAAAAAGCATGAATTTTTGAAAATCTGAGTATGTGTGTATTATTACAATTTTACAATACCACCGATTCAAAGGTCACAAAGCTCTGAGAAAACTCTATTCAATTTTTTTTATTATTTTATCCACGAAAGGAGATAAAAATAAAAAACAAAAAACGCCTACATGAAATTATTGACGTAATTCTTCAGTCGGAAGGGTAAAATTTTTGCCTTCGTCAATTTAGCAGGCACTTCAATACTAGATACAATTTTAGTTCCGGGCTCGCTTGCTCGCTCCTGCCCTGCTGCGCCCGCGTGTCGGTCGTCATTTCTGTCTTCTGTGTTTGGATCGAATGGAAAAAAGATAGGTGGTTAGGTATATTTGTACCGTGTGGGATGGTAATTTAAAATAATAGCCCCACTGCATCTCTCCCCGTGCATGTCGTAAAAGGCGACTGAGGGATTTTTTTATGTAAACTGACACAGTTTGCTATATCACCTATAACATCCGTGATGTCAGCCCATAACACCGGGTGAACTTAGGTGCCATGTCAGTGCTTCCCTTTGGTCGTGCCGGCTACACTAAACTGGACGGAAAATACAAACTATTTCGGGATATGACTCCCTTCTTTTTTTCCGTCCAGTTCAGTGAAGCCGGTACGACCGAAGAAAAGCACTGACATAGCACCTACTTCACCAGTTGTTACGAGCTGACATCTCGGATGTTGTATTGTAGGTGATGTTGCCACCGTGTCATTTTCCGTACCAGTATACAGTACGACCGTATCAGTAATATCTCTCTTCTGTGGTATCTATCAGTATACGCTCCGGTACGTAACTTGACGGGGCGTTATATGCATGGCTTTCGTTGGTATAACCACAGAATAACTAATAGGTACTGTGGTATAACCATAGAATACTTATAATACTGGCGTATAGAAGCGACGCTCCGCCTCGAAGCGAGTTTGCTTCCCCCCGCGCCCCGCAGCCCGCGAGCGCTGTCTGGTCGACTTCTGGCGGACGGCTAGTCAGGCTGGCACCGACTGTCGAGAGGAGAGCGAGCGCACCTTCGAGAGGGAGTAGTAGCTACTTACACGTACGCGCGCGGTTCTTTCGCACTCACAGCACAGAACAACGATCGGGCCGGCCGCGCCCGCGCGCGCGGTGGACTTCAAACCTCCTTGTTCGCACTTACTTAGAGATGCAAGGCGCAATTTTGCACAAAAATTTCACTTGAAATTTTGCAGTGAAATTTTGCACTTTCTGCAAAATTACTGTGAAATTTTCATTCTTATGTGAAATAATGAAATTTATGTTACACAAATCAGATATCAATTTGGTTTCTTATTCTTCTTCTTGAGTCAATTTTAATGTCCTACTACTGAGCGCAAGCCTTTCCCATGAACATGGAAGGGAATTGTTATACATTTCCACGTGACAAGCTGGATTGGAAGCGGTGTCCACAACAATTTTATATGTACTGCTGTGCACAGGTTTCCTCACGGTGTTTTCCTTCACCGGAGCGAATCTTAATCATATGAACATTTAAAAAAAGTGGCCGCCATTTTGAACTTTTTAGTTACTGGACCGATTGCTTTCAAAGTCGATATCTGGGTGTCTGTGTGGGCTCTGAATACGAATCCGTTGTCAAAATTTAAAAAAAGTGGCCGCCATTTTGAACTTTTTAGTTACTGGACCGATTGCTTTCAAAGTCGATATCTGGGTGTCTGTGTGGGCTCTGAATACGAATCCGTTGTCAAAATTTAAAAAAAGCGGCTGCCATTTTGAACTTATTAGTTACTGGACCGATTGCTTTCAAAGTCGATATCTGGGTGTCTGTGTGGGCTCTGAATACGAATCCGTTGTCAAAATTTAAAAAAAGCGGCTGCCATTTTGAACTTTTTAGTTACTGGACCGATTGTTTTCAAAGTCGATATCTGGGTGTCTGTGTGGGCTCTGAATACGAATCCGTTGTCAAAATTTAAAAAAAGTGGCCGCCATTTTGAACTTTTTAGTTACTGGACCGATTGCTTTCAAAGTCGATATCTGGGTGTCTGTGTGGGCTCTGAATACGAATCCGTTGTCAAAATTTAAAAAAAGTGGCCGCCATTTTGAACTTTTTAGTTACTGGACCGATTGCTTTCAAAGTCGATATCTGGGTGTCTGTGTGGACTCTGAATACGAATCCGTTGTCAAAATTTAAAAAAGTGGCCGCCATTTTGAACTTTTTAGTTACTGGACCGATTGCTTTCAAAGTCGATATCTGGGTGTCTGTGTGGACTCTGAATACGAATCCGTTGTCAAAATTTAAAAAAAGTGGCCGCCATTTTGAACTTTTTAGTTACTGGACCGATTGCTTTCAAAGTCGATATCTGGGTGTCTGTGTGGACTCTGAATACGAATCCGTTGTCAAAATTTAAAAAAGTGGCCGCCATTTTGAACTTTTTAGTTACTGGACCGATTGCTTTCAAAGTCGATATCTGGGTGTCTGTGTGGACTCTGAATACGAATCCGTTGTCAAAATTTAAAAAAAGTGGCCGCCATTTTGAACTTTTTAGTTACTGGACCGATTGCTTTCAAAGTCGATATCTGGGTGTCTGTGTGGACTCTGAATACGAATCCGTTGTCAAAATTTAAAAAAGTGGCCGCCATTTTGAACTTTTTAGTTACTGGACCGATTGCTTTCAAAGTCGATATCTGGGTGTCTGTGTGGACTCTGAATACGAATCCGTTGTCAAAATTAAAAAAAAGCGGCCGCCATTTTGAACTTCTTAGTTACTGGACCGATTGCTTTCAAAATCGATATCTGGGTGTCTGTGTGGGCTCTGAATACGAATCTGTAGTGAACATTTAAAAAAAGTTGCCGCCATTTTGAACTTTTTAATTACTGGACCGATTGATTTCAAAATCGATATCTGGGTGTTTGTGTGGACTCTGAATACAAATATGTAGTGAATATTTAAAAAAAGTTGCCGCCATTTTGACCTTTTTAGTTATTCGACCGATTGCTTTCAAAATCAATATCTGGGTGTCTGTGTGGGCTCTGAATACGAATCCGTTGTCAAAATTTAAAAAAAGTGGCCGCCATTTTGAACTTTTTAGTTACTGGACCGATTGCTTTCAAAGTCGATATCTGGGTGTCTGTGTGGACTCTGAATACGAATCCGTTGTCAAAATTTAAAAAAAGTGGCCGCCATTTTGAACTTTTTAGTTACTGGACCGATTGCTTTCAAAGTCGATATCTGGGTGTCTGTGTGGACTCTGAATACGAATCCGTTGTCAAAATTTAAAAAAAGCGGCTGCCATTTTGTACTTTTTAGTTACTGGACCGATTGCTTTCAAAATCGATATCTGGGTGTCTGTGTGGGCTCTGAATACGAATCTGTAGTGAACATTTAAAAAAAGTTGCCGCCATTTTGAACTTTTTAATTACTGGACCGATTGATTTCAAAATCGATATCTGGGTGTTTGTGTGGACTCTGAATACAAATATGTAGTGAATATTTAAAAAAAGTTGCCGCCATTTTGACCTTTTTAGTTATTCGAGCGATTGCTTTCAAAATCAATATCTGGGTGTCTGTGTGGGCTCTGAATACGAATCCGTTGTCAAAATAAAAAAAAAACGGCCTCCATTTTGAACTTTTTAGTTACTGGACCGATTGCTTTCAAAATCGATATCTGGGTGTCTGCGTGGGCTCTGAATACGAATCTGTAGTGAACATTAAAAAAAAGTTTCCGCCATTTTGAACTTTTTAGTTACTGGACCGATTGCTTTCAAAATTGATATCTGGGTATCTGTATGGGCTCTGAATACGAATCCGTTTTCAAAATTTAAAAATAGTTGCCGCCATCTTGCACTTTTTAGTTTTGACTACAGATTCATATTTAGAGCCCACACAGACACGCAGATATCTATTTTGAAAGCAATCGGTCCAGTAACTAAAAAGTTTAAAATGGCGGCCACTTAATTTTGACTACAGATTCGTATTCAGAGCATACACAGACACCCAGACATCGATTTTGAAAGCAATTGGTCCAGTAACTGAAAAGTTCAAAATGGCGGCCACTTTTTTTAAATTTTGACTACAGATTCGTATTCAGAGCCTACACAGACACCCAGATATCAATTTTGAAATCAATCGGTCCAGTAACTAAAAAGTTTAAAATGGCGGCCACTTAATTTTGACTACAGATTCGTATTCAGAGCACACACAGACACCCAGACATCGATTTTGAAAGCAATTGGTCCAGTAACTGAAAAGTTCAAAATGGCGGCCACTTTTTTTAAATTTTGACTACAGATTCGTATTCAGAGCCTACACAGACACCCAGATATCAATTTTGAAATCAATCGGTCCAGTAACTAAAAAGTTCAAAATGGCGGCCACTTTTTTTTAATTTTGACTACAGATTCGTATTCCGAGCCCACACAGACACCCAGATATCGATTTTGAAAGCAATCGGTCCAGTAACTGAAAAGTTTAAAATGGCGGCCACTTTTTTTATTTTGATTACAGATTCGTATTCAGAGCCTACACAGACACCCAGATATCAATTTTGAAAGCAATCGGTCCAGTAACTAAAAAGTTCAAAATGGCGGCCACTTTTTTTTATTTTGATTACAGATTCGTATTCAGAGCCTACACAGCCACCCAGATATCAATTTTGAAAGCAATCGGTCCAGTAACTGAAAAGTTCAAAATGGCGGCCACTTTTTTTTAATTTTGATTACAGATTCGTATTCAGAGCCTACACAGACACCCAGATATCAATTTTGAAATCAATCGGTCCAGTAACTGAAAAGTTCAAAATGGCGGCCACTTTTTTTTATTTTGATTACAGATTCGTATTCAGAGCCTACACAGACACCCAGATATCAATTTTGAAAGCAATCGGTCCAGTAACTAAAAAGTTCAAAATGGCGGCAAGTATACATTGAAAATTTCACTTTAGCTTCACATACGATTCGGCTTAAAAATAATAAAAATGGAATACCTATTGCAAAGTTTCCAAAATTTAGTGAAACTTTCACTGCAAAATTGTCGTTTAGTTAGCGAGTAAAAATAAAACATGTGCATATAAGTTGATGTTTTTCTTTTTTTCTTGCCCTCCAATAATGTTAAGAGGTACATATACATAGATAGTCATAATTAAAAATGTTTCCTTTTAAATTACATCAAATATAATTTATAATATTGTCCACTACAAACTTCTCATAAAGAGTGCCAACCCTGTACCCAAGTTATCGAGGTCGCACCAATACACGCAAAGGCGCCCGCGTACGTGAGCAGTAGGTACACATTTTCGGCCGCTTCATAGAAAATGTGACTAGTGTCACGGGTGTGGTATAACGCTGTCTGCGCTTGAGATGCAAGGACTATAGAACCGTGCCTAAATAAAAGTAGCCTAGCAACAGCGGCGCGCTGCGGAGCGGGGGCGGCGGCGGCACTGTGGTGGCGCGGAGCGGTGACGACGCGGCGGCGCGGCGCGGCGCGGAGGAGCGGCGGCGCGGCGCGGAGGAGCGGCTTGTTATTGCTTGCTTGCATGCGTGAGTGGCACGCTGCTACTGAGTTACCGCACCGCACCGCACCCCACCGCACCGTGCCATGCTGCCGCCGCGCGCGCCGCGCGCGCCGGCCGGTACCTATGTTGCTATGATATTTGCCATACATACCTAAATGCCTATCTACCTATTACCTACCTACCTTTTTTTATTTTAGTTTTCATCGATAGTCTATTTAGAGGTTTATAAAAAGTGGTAAGTACATGAACTAAAATAATTTGGAAGAAATTACAATAAAATGTTATTTAGGTAAAATAATAAAAAATAAAAAATTAGAATCACGCATCAGTTACATAAGCCACAATCATTTTAATAATTAAAATAATAAAAAAGCAAAAAAAAAAAACATACGAAAGTGGGATTCGAACCCCGAACCATCAACTCTTTAGGCTGATAGCGACAAACTACGCTAAATGTGACTTGAACGTGCGAAGCGAAATTAGCAGTCGCATGGTACATTATGTAGAATTCCCGAATGCTCAAGGTCGTTGGCGTTTGTCACGGCCTTAAGTACCTTTAAGAGCGAAAGAAATAAATATTTTGCAATCAATATTCTTGTGTTTATTTATTACTTTGTATTTCTATTGTGTCCTACCAGTCAGAGTTAGTCTGTCTACCCCAACGAGGTATTATGTTTTACTAGAGCTCTTACTCGGGCAACGAATACGCCACTTTGGGGGGGGGCGCTTCCGTTCATGGTTTGTTGGGGACGAATCAGTATGAAATTTGATAGATTTTTCAATCAATGCAATATCTTTGAATTTCGCCGCAAAGATATACTTAGCTTAAGTATCTTTAAGATCGAAATAAATAAATATTTTGCAATCAATATTCTTGTGTTTATTTATTTATTACTCAGTGTTTCTATTGTGTCCTATCCTATCAGTCAGAGTTAGTCTGTCTACCCCAAACGAGGTATTATGTTTTACTAGAGCTCTTACTCGGGCAACGCGGGCATTGCATACCCTGCCATGTTGAGGCACAATTTACGAATTGGGGCACATCGAAACTAGTCGATCGCGAGCGGCTGGGCTGAACTCGTCACAGCGCTCGTTGGCTGGCGTTGTCGCTTACCGGCCGCTAACCCTTCTCCCGCTCGCTTCCCGCCCCGCAGCACGAGCCCCTTTCACCGGCCGCTAGCACCACTCCCGGCCTCTTCCCGCCCCGCGCGAGCTCCCTCTATCGCTCGGCTCTGCGCTCCGCCTCCCCGCTACCCTACCTCGTTGATGGGACGACGTTTCTCTGTATCTTCTTCGTATAGCGATAGCTCTAGTAATACATAATACCCCCTTGGTCTACCCCACAGAGCATTTGAGTTGGTTAGAGAGGAAACGGAGATCTTGTCGATGCGTCGCGCCGTAAGTAAGTAAGTATGTAGGTACAAATTGACTCATTTCATACTATATTCGCGAGATCTTATGACCCAGTGCTAGGGTTATCAACCGTACTATAAAATAAAGTATCTAACGTTATTTTAGTTATCCGTACTTTTGAATAGCAATAAAGTACGATTATATACAGGCGTCCCAGAATTCAACGTCAAGCGGGAACCAGGCAGTGGACCAGTTTAAGACTACCCAGGAAAAAATGAGAAAAAAATATGAGTAAATTTTGGTTTAAACTATATAAGCATTTTAGAATTTTTTTTTATTATTGTGTGTGTGGGTCTCCAGTGGACATTTATGGCAACCACGGACTATCGTGCATCAAAAGTGCAGGTGGAATCTCCAGGCATGAAAATTTAAATTTTATTATAAAGTCCACGCTGTCAGAAGACAGCAAACATACCGTGCATCCTAGAATCTTGCGTTTATTCCCAGCTGGATGGCAAGAGGCCCGATGTATCACCATAATGCCATGGGCTTAGGGTAGGTCATTGATGTGGGATGCCACTTGTGTCGACACATTGGCTCCAAGTGACGTTCGGGCCTCTTCAAGAGCGACTGGCGCGGCCGTAGCCGGGACGGAGAGCCTCAAACGCAACAAATATAAAAATTTATTTCAACATTTAAAATTTGTTGCGTTTGCGGTTGAAACCCTGGGTCCGTGGAGCAGTGAAGCCAAAAGCTTCTTGAAGAGGCTTGGGCCTCTGCTGGTGAACGCAACTGGCGTCCCGCAATCAAGGGCCTACTTCATTCAAAGGGTAAGCCTTGCCATCCATCGGGGTGATGCCGCAAGTGTTCTAGGAACATTTGAAAACGCCCCTTTTTTATTATAGTTATTTTAATGTTTGTTAGGTAGTGTAGCGTTATTATTCCTGAATATAATGTTGAATTTTGAACATTATTTAAATAAGGAAGATATGAGAAAAAGAAAATATGACAGACAGCTCTCAGAGGAGAAATACACAAGAAAAATGGCTCGTCCAATTCGGCTGGCTCCGCCGCTCTAGGTGCACAAAACCAGAAAATTAAAAAATACGTTGGCTTTAGCGGCCACTTCGAATTCCGACCTATGGCCGAAGCCTTCTCTAAGGCCGGCTGAAGAGCTGAAGAAAACGAACAACCGGCTCCAATATCTCATTGAACTGGCACCCCGTTTATCACTTCGTACGCAGCAGCCTATGGTACCACCAAGATGTAATCGGAAGGCGTTGATTTAGAGTGCGGACATGGGCGGCGATATGCAGGAGGATGAAGTCGAATGCGCCGCGCTGACCGCCCTCATCATGAAGAGTTCGGCAGGAGGAACCTACATCTACAGCGGAGCTCGTCTGATACGTCCTTGACGCTCACATCTGTACCGTTCTATAGTGCTGGAGAAAACCTACTGGTTCAGTCTTACGAGGTTTATGAGAATCCCATTCTGCACGGGGCTATGGGCGGTTTTAATCTCGAATATCTTGTACTCTGAACATTTTAATTTCTGCTGTGTCCTGTATATCGTATGGTGTGTTTATTATTCTCTAATTAATTCAGTTTTGCTGTATTGTGTGTTGATAAAGATGCTGAGAATTACATTAAATTACTAATATTGTTTAGACTTTTCTATCATTTAAATAGAACCCCGACATTGGCTCTCCGGCGGGGCATCGAACCCCGGTCTCCCGCGTGACAGGCGGGGATACTGACCACTATACTACCGAAGGTTTTATAGGTTTTTAATTCTTTAGCATTTTATTGAAAAAAGTTGAAAATGGACACTTAGTACAAACTTTTTAGGTAGGTATTATGACTAAAAATTTGCAATGACCAAGCCACGTTTGATGACCACAATCTTGCAGGAAAACCACTCACAGGATGCAACAGCAGTCTCAATAACAAGGATATAAAGCTATCCTCTCTGCTTCTTATAAAAGGGAGCGCGTCTGTATGTATGCTTGAGGTAAACTCCGGAATCACTGAACAGATTTTGATTCGGTTTCCACTAATGGAAAAAATTGTTCTTGAGGATCACTATAGGCTATATACCATCACGTTAAATAGCCTTAGGGCTGAGAAGTATCAAAGTAACTATAGTATGGACGGGAGAGAGTGGGAAAATATAAGAGAACCGATCGTTTATTATCATATTTGCGTTTAAATCGGATTTTCAAAGCCGCTGGCAAAAGCTGGTTTGTACATACATACACACAAAACGCTCTATCCCGACAATCAGTTTAAGCAGAGTAATCGGTGTTGTGCTGCAAATACTCTGGTAAAGCACAAAAACAGTAGAATACCGACCACCACGTTTAGCACAAGTATTCGGACAAGATAACTATCAAGCAGCAAGTAACCACCCCACCTGCTGCATGACTCGGTAGAATAGAAGGGCCGTGCCAAGGTGAGAGGTGGCTCACCTGTCCATAACTCTTAGTCGCCTTTTACGACATGCGCGTGGAGAGATGCAGTGGGTCTATTATTTTTAAATACCGACCCCATACAGTATAGTTAGTTCATATCTCAAATATTGCAGCAATTGCTACTCATTTGCTGCAATTACAATTTATAGGGAAAATCAATCAATATGAATATTATTCAGGCACGGGCCTCGGGTATAATTAGATGTGTTCTTCCTTACTCAGATAAACTTATGTAAGGCATATTGTATACATTATTAGAAAACATTTAACGCCTTTACTCGCGGTCGTCCCCAATTCTCTGTCAACCGTCGCGCGGGCAGAGTGCTAATGATGATGGCCCATACGTTTGGCCCGAAATGTCGAGACACATAGCTCGGAGGTGATCGCGAGTAAAGCCGAGACATTTTCTAATAAAATTCTCCAAAAGCAGTTCTATCCAGGTGATTGCCAAGTATGTACTATGTGAATTGAATATGTGGTTCTCACTTGGCGTTTTTTTCTTCTTTCATCAAGCGGTATATACACGTAAGTGATTTATTTTGTTTTAGAATGTTTTGTAGCAAAGCAAATTTTAATTTTTTTTTGTGCAATTTGATACTTTTTTATATTATTATTTTATTTTTGCTGCGCTCGAACTTGTCACAATTTGTTCTATCTGGTTCGATTAAAACCACGAAGAGGAACCGACAAGAAACTTCGCAGGGTATTTTTTTGATGTGAATTTGATAAAACGTCTTTGGGTTCGGGTAAGGGAGCGCGACTAAAAAAAATTAAGACTTTTTTTGTACTTTGCGTAGCAACGCTTAGTACTCAGCAACCAGACTACGTATAACAATTCTAAATTATATTTCGGATGAAAGATCCATCTGACGACTTCAAATACATTTTTATTTTGTCATTCCATCCCTTCTGGCCCAAATCAACCCTTCAAGTTGACATGTTTTGAAAAATGCCAAAACACGCAAACCTCAAACACCTCTCGCGCTTCGAGACAAACTCGAACGAACAGACAAAGGTTTTACTAGTAACTATATACGATACTTCAAAGAAAACCTTGTACGAAACCTATGTAGGTGGGCTACCAAAGTTGAACATTTTTCTTACGAAAAAATTGTTTCAAACTGCGCAAACATCAAATTCACGAACTAAGTTTGACGGCTGCATGTGTACATGCAGACCCCCTCGATTTTCTCTCTGTGGTGCGATCGGTCGACTGTCGATTGAGATCATAAGCACTTGTGATTACAAGTATTTTAGTGACTATATAGCCACATAATAACACCGCCTACAGTTTTTACTTGGAATCCGAACCATGGCCAGACTCCAACGGTCGAGTGGTCACCCATCCAAGTACTGACCGCTCCTAGGTGTGCTTGTGATCTCCATCGACAGTCGACCGATCGCACCCCAGAGAGAGACACACCAATTTCCTATAATTAAAATGTAATAATATGTAATTGTTTCTTTAATGACGAAATAAACAATTTGATCTTTGCAGTCAACGCATATTATGGACCTACAGCACACGGAAGTAGCTGTGAAGCCACCACATATGAAGGATCACATTATGACATTATTAATAACAGATTGTGCTCAAAATATGACATTAGGGATGGTAATATAACTGCGCACTGCACGTACACCACTGAGCCGTCTAAAAGAGTGGCGTGGATTGGGTTTTTTATGGAGCCTAAAGAAGTTTCAGGTATGCAATGACTTTTCCCACTAAGGAACTTTGACAATTGGATACACTTTGTATCTTTAGATTTTTACTAAGACTTATTACATTTCTTTGTAATAAACTTTTACTTTGGACCCAACTCCCAAGTTGTACGAAAATATTCCTGGTAAAATTAAATCAATCAATAGTGACAATGTGTTCCAGAGTCATATGAAAATATTTCTCTTAGAAAATCCATTTTCTTATTATTGTAAATAACAATTCTGCTGACTAATAATTCAAATTGTTTATAATGTATAAACTCAACTTTTATTAATGACTTGACTGAACTCTAGGTTCTTTGTATTTTAGTATCTTTTAGTTTCTTTTTTACTTAGATAGAGTATGTTACGTTTAACATAAGTAATTAAAACTCACATAAAGTAACATTAAAAAAAAGCTCTTTATGGTTTCTTCCCCGGTTCTTCTTATAGATTGCATTGCATGGGGATACAAACAGGACATGACACAATGTCTCAATGAAATATTGTTAACGTTGTGTGTTCTTTATGGCGAAATAATAAATATCTGAATCTGAATCTAAATTGTTGTTGATTTGAATTTATATATTTAAGTATCCAAATTTACGATGGCAACACTACACCTACCTTACATGTATATTTTTTTATGTAACCCACATGGGTGGCTGTGTCGAGGGACCAATGGTACAGTCGACAGAGCCAAAAACCCCTCTCCTCGCGAAACCACGCTCAGTGAGGCGCCATGACAGCAGATTTGCGAACTGTTGCTAGGTTGTCTATCCCGTTGATATGACGTTTGAAGACGGGGTAGTATGGGTTAATTATTTTGTAAGTTACTATAATATAATACTTACAAGGTGCTAACAAAACATTGTGACTAGCGAAGTTTGTTTGTCAGTTCTTCGTCGCATTGAATTTAGAACTGGACGACTTCGCTCGGGTTCAAATTATGAAAAATTTAGTTTTTGCGTGCGGTTTGTCTCGCATGAAATCAGAACGTCGTCGGCCAATCACGCGAGTTCTTTTCGTTCGTTCAATGATCGTTTGAACGAAAACGTTTGCACGAGACCACGACGATTTGGGCACTGAATTTTTTATTTTATTTTTTTTATGGAAACTGGCACGGTTGGCTACATCACCTACAACATCCGTGATGTAAGCCCATAACACCGGGTGAGCTAGGTGCCATGTCAGTGCTTCCCTTCATTTCATGTCGGCTACACTGAAATGGACGAAAAACACGAACTATTTACATAGCCGTTTCGACCGACGACGTTTCGTTCAGTGCGGTGGTATCAACCCGGGCGGGATAAACCCTACCACCTAGTAAGGTAAAAAGGGAAGGGACCTACAGTTTAACGTGGAGGCTGACCGTGGTTCGGATTCCACGTAAAACTGAAGGTCCCTTCCCTTCTTACCATACTAGATGGTAGGGTTTAACCCGCTCGTGTTAATACTACCGCACTGAATGAAAGGTCGATTGAAACGGTTATTTAAATAGTTCGTGTTTTCAGTGTAGCCAGCACGACCGAAGCACTGATATGGCACCTAGTTCACCAAGGTGTTGTCGGCTGACATCACGGATGTAGTAGGTGATGTAGAAAACCGTGTCAGTTTCCATAAAAAAAAGTCAGACACCGATGTAATGTTTTGTATTTTCTTTTACAGGCTATCAAAGCTTACTGACAATGTGTGATTACTGTGTACAGCGTGATGAACAATGGGAATTGGGACACTTCAGCTGCTCTGTTCAATTAGACGTCAGTAAGATTGAAGCCCGCATTTGGTGTTATGCTTATTTATCCGGTTCTGTTGACTCCATTCGCCGCAACATTGTGTACGAGTTGGAAGCACGTAATCGTGAGCACTTTACATATATCCTCGTATAAATCTTCTACGTCTACGTACTGTTGGGCGATATTTTTATTCTTTATTCTTCATTCTTCATTCTTCGTTCTTCGTTCTTCGTTCTTCATTCTCCATTCTTCATTCTTCATTCTTCATTCTTCATTCTTCATTCTTTATTCATCATTCGTATGGTAGTATACACCGAGCATACCTACGGGAGTGGCAACCGTCGAGCGCTAATATATAGGAAAATTAGCCGCGTGTTAGAGCATTTGCACTAACATATAGCGCTGCTGCGGGATCGACCGTCAGTGCGCTCGCGACTTGGGAACGAAGAACACGTATATGTGCACTACGCAAAATGGCGATTTGTGCAGTTCGTGCGTGTCGAAAGAGCTCAAGATCATCAGGAATGACAAAAGATGGCGTAACCTTTCATAATTAGGTCATTTTAATGATAAGACAATGCTTAAAGCGTGTAAAATACAAAAATTCCGCGAGTTAGGAGCACGACTGCCCGCCATACCGGGCGCGTACACATGATAGGCAAATTTGACAGACTGGAAAGAAATTTGAAATCAATTATTGTATATGGGTGTTGTTTGTTTTTTATGGCAATGACATGGATGAATTCAATTTATAATATGTATTGTTATTATTTCTTTAATATTACGTTTTCTATTTTTTATAATTATAAAACAAATATACCTATACAAACTAATATATTGTATATTATGTATTTAAGTATTATTATTATCAGTGATAGGAATAGGTAGGACTTATTTACTTATTTATAATAAGTATTATTATTATCAGTGATAGGAATAGGTAGGACTTATTTACCTAAACTTCGAGGAACAGAGTAAAAAATTGGAGACTTCCTTACGACAATATTTTTTTCCGGTTTAATAATATTCATGGTGTTATAATTTCGCGATTTAAAAAAAGTGGCCGCTATTTTGAACTTTTTAGTAACTGGACAGATTGCTTTCAAAATCGACATCTGGGTGTCAGTGTGGACTCTGAATACGAATCTGTAATCAAAATTAAAAAAAAGCTGCCGCCATTTTGAACTTTTTAGTTACTGGACCGATTGATTTAAAATCGATATCTGGGTGTCTGTGTGGGCTCTGAATACGAATCTGTAATCAAAATTAAAAAAAAGCTGCCGCCATTTTGAACTTTTTAGTTACTGGACCGATTGATTTAAAATCGATATCTGGGTGTATGTGGGGGCTCTGAATACGAACCTGTAGTAACAATTTAAAAAAAGTGGCCGCCATTTTGAACTTTTTAGTTACTGGACCGATTGCTTTCAAAATCGATATCTGGGTGTCTGTGTGGGCTCTGAATACTAATCTGTAGTCAAAATTTAAAAAAAGTGGCCGCCATTTTGAACTTTTTAGTTACTGGACCGATTGCTTTCAAAATCGATATCTGGGTGTCTGTGTGGGCTCTAAATACGAAGCCGTTGTCAAAATTAAAAAAAAGTGGCCGCCATTTTGAACTTTTTAGTTACTGGACCGATTGCTTTCAAAATCAATATCATATTTTTTATGTTAACTACATATTGTTATTCAGAGCCCACACAGACATGTAGATATGGGTTTTGAAAGTAATCAGTCCAGTAACTAAAAAGTTCAAAATGGCGACCACTTTTTTAAGATTTTGACAACGGATTCGTATTCAGAGCCCACACAGACAAACAAATGTCGATTTTAAAAGCAATCGGTCCATTAACTAAAAAGTTCAAAATGGCGGTCACTTTTTTTAAATTTTGACAACGGATTCGTATTCAGAGCCCACACAGACACCCAGATATCGATCTTGAAAGCAATCGGCCCAGTAACTAAAAAGTTCAAAATGGCGGCCACTTTTTTTAAATTTTGACAACGGATTCGTATTCAGAGCCCACACAGACACCCAGATATCGATTTTGAAAGCAATCGGTCCAGTAACTAAAACGTTCAAAATGGCGGCCACTTTTTTTAAATGTTTACTACAGATTCGTATTCAGAGCCCACACATACACCCAGATATCGATTTTGAAAGCAATCGGTCCAGTAACTAAAAAGTTCAAAATGGCGGCCACTTTTTTTAAATTTTGACAACGGATTCGTATTCAGAGCCCACACAGACACCCAGATATCGATTTTGAAAGCAATCGGTCCAGTAACTAAAAAGTTCAAAATGGCGGCCACTTTTTTTAAATGTTTACTACAGATTCGTATTCAGAGCCCACACATACACCCAGATATCGATTTTGAAAGCAATCGGTCCAGTAACTAAAAAGTTCAAAATGGCGGCCACTTTTTTTAATTTTTACTACAGATTCGTATTCAGAGCCCACACTGACACCCAGATATCGATTTTGAAAGCAATCGGTCCAGTAACTAAAAAGTTCAAAATGGTGGCCACTTTTTTCAAATCGCGAAATTAAAACACCATGAATATTATTAAACCGGAAAAAAATATTGTCTTAAGGAAGACTCCAATCTTTTACTCTGTTCCTCGAAATTTAGGTAAATAAGCCCTACTTATTCCTATCACCTATTATTAGTACAACTTTTCAAAAATATTAAAACAACAGTCTTGTTTAATTTTTCAATATTTTTTTTGGATTCAAACAATAATATTCGTTCAGTAAAAACTATTTGAAATAATATTACAAATAACAATTTCAAAATTCACTAATATACCGCACCATCATTGTCCGTCAGACTGGCATTCGTAGTGATCCCGTCAAGTTGCCGTCAAGCAAGGCTTCCGATTGGTCGGACGGTCGGCTCTTACTACCAGATACACGAGCCAAGCCAGCGATAACAAACCTGTCGCTCGCCTTGCTCGCTCTGTCTCTCTCCATATCGCGGGGCGCGATATGGGTAACGGAGATAGACAAGTCACGTCATAAAAGATTAAATTGCGATTTCGATTTTCGTAGTAGTAGTACACCTGATTTTATTATTTTATACTTTTACTTTTATTTTTGATTTTATGTGGTCAGAATTATCATGCTTAAATAATAATTATAGTTATTCTAGCTCTCAAACTGTATCTTAAAACTGTAAGCGGTGTCTATTGTGTAGCTAGTCACAATGTATTGTAATCGAATACGTCAAAAAAATAACCCTGCGGAGTTTCTTGCCGGCTCTTCTTTGTGGGTGTAATCGGACCAGATTGTAAAATCTAAACAGGACAAATTCAATCGTAGTATACTACCCAAGGAGAATACCTACGGGAGACGCAACGCTACTGCGTTTGTATCGGAGCACGGCTAGCCAAAAATCCCTACTACTACGAAAATCGAAATCGCAATTTAATCTTTTATGACGTGACTTGTCTATCTCCGTTACCCATATCGCGCCCCGCGATATGGAGAGAGACAGAGCGAGCAAGGCGAGCGACAGGTTTGTTATCGCTGGCTTGGCTCGTGTATCTGGTAGTAAGAGCCGACCGTCCGACCAATCGGAAGCCTTGCTTGACGGCAACTTGACGGGATCACTACGAATGCCAGTCTGACGGACAATGATGGTGCGGTATATTAGTGAATTTTGAAATTGTTATTTGTAATATTATTTCAAATAGTTTTTACTGAACGAATATTATTGTTTGAATCCAAAAAAAATATTGAAAAATTAAACAAGACTGTTGTTTTAATATTTTTGAAAAGTTGTACTAATAATCAGTGATAGGAATAAGTAGGGCTTATTTACCTAAATTTCGAGGAACAGAGTAAAAGATTGTAAAATTAATACAAAAATAAACGGAGTTTCCACCACCGGCGGCGGGGCGAGCCCAAGCTACCGATGATCGGGTCCCAAAGAGAGGAACCTCCGGACGATGCGTGCAGTGTCGAGCAGGGCTGCCTTCTGGATCTGGCCCTTGACCCAACCACTCAGCGAGAGCCTCTCAAGGTGGTCGTCGAGGCTCTTCGCTATCAGCCCATGCGCCGAAACGACTATGGGCACAACGATCGTCGAGTCGACGGGCCACATTTTGGTAACCTCGTGCTGTAGATCCAGATACTTTAACATCTTCTCTGCTTCCTTACTGACGAGGTTACCATCATGCGGAACTGCGATATCGACGAGCGTTGCGCGCCTTGCCTCCCGGTCCACTATCACAATATCAGGTCTGTTCGCGAGAATAGTCCTGATATAATATGAGTATTATTATTATCAGTGATAGGAATAGGTAGGACTTATTTACTTATTTATAATAAGTATTATTATTATCAGTGATAGGAATAGGTAGGACTTATTTACCTAAACTTCGAGGAACGGAGTAAAAAATTGGAGACTTCCTTAAGACAATATTTTTTTCCGGTTTAATAATATTCATGGTGTTTTAATTTCGCGATTTGAAAAAAGTGGCCACCATTTTGAACTTTTTAGTTACTGGACCGATTGCTTTCAAAATCGATATCTGGGTGTCTGTGTGGGCTCTGAATACGAATCCGTTGTCAAAATTTAAAAAAAGTGGCCGCCATTTTGAACTTCTTAGTTACTGGACCGATTGCTTTCAAAATCGATATCTGGGTGTATGTGTGGGCTCTGAATACGAATCTGTAGTAAACATTTAAAAAAAGTGGCCGCCATTTTGTACGTTTTAGTTACTGGACCGATTGCTTTCAAAATCGATATCTGGGTGTCTGTGTGGGCTCTGAATACGAATCCGTTGTCAAAATTTAAAAAAAGTGGCCGCCATTTTGAACTTTTTAGTTACTGGGCCGATTGCTTTCAAAATCGATATCTGGGTGTCTGTGTGGGCTCTGAATACGAATCCGTTGTCAAAATTTAAAAAAAGTGACCGCCATTTTGAACTTTTTAGTTAATGGACCGATTGCTTTTAAAATCGACATTTGTTTGTCTGTGTGGGCTCTGAATACGAATCCGTTGTCAAAATCTTAAAAAAGTGGTCGCCATTTTGAACTTTTTAGTTACTGGACTGATTACTTTCAAAACCCATATCTACATGTCTGTGTGGGCTCTGAATAACAATATGTAGTTAACATAAAAAATATGATATTGATTTTGAAAGCAATCGGTCCAGTAACTAAAAAGGTCAAAATGGCGGCCACTTTTTTTATTTTTACTACAGATTCGTATTCAGAGCCCACACATACACCCAGATATCGATTTTGAAAGCAATCGGTCCAGTAACTAAAAAGTTCAAAATAGCGGCCACTTTTTTTTATTTTGACTACAGATTCGTATTCAGAGCCCACACAGACACCCAGATATCGATTTTGAAAGTAATCGGTCCAGTAACTAAAAAGTTCAAAATGGCGGTCACTTTTTTAAATTTTGACAACGGATTCGTATTCAGAGCCTACATAGACACCCAGATATCGATTTTGAAAGCAATCGGTCTAGTAACTAAAAAGTTCAAAATGGCGGCTACTTTTTTTAAATTTGACTACAGATTCGTATTCAGAGTCCACACTGACACCCAGATGTCGATTTTGAAAGCAATCTGTCCAGTTACTAAAAAGTTCAAAATAGCGGCCACTTTTTTTAAATCGCGAAATTATAACACCATGAATATTATTAAACCGGAAAAAAATATTGTCGTAAGGAAGTCTCCAATTTTTTACTCCGTTCCTCGAAGTTTAGGTAAATAAGTCCTACCTATTCCTATCACTGATAATAATAATACTTATTATAAATAAGTAAATAAGTCCTACCTATTCCTATCACTGATAATAATAATACTCATATTATATCAGGACTATTCTCGCGAACAGACCTGATATTGTGATAGTGGACCGGGAGGCAAGGCGCGCAACGCTCGTCGATATCGCAGTTCCGCATGATGGTAACCTCGTCAGTAAGGAAGCAGAGAAGATGTTAAAGTATCTGGATCTACAGCACGAGGTTACCAAAATGTGGCCCGTCGACTCGACGATCGTTGTGCCCATAGTCGTTTCGGCGCATGGGCTGATAGCGAAGAGCCTCGACGACCACCTTGAGAGGCTCTCGCTGAGTGGTTGGGTCAAGGGCCAGATCCAGAAGGCAGCCCTGCTCGACACTGCACGCATCGTCCGGAGGTTCCTCTCTTTGGGACCCGATCATCGGTAGCTTGGGCTCGCCCCGCCGCCGGTGGTGGAAACTCCGTTTATTTTTGTATTAATTTTAGATTTTAAGTTTGTAAATATTATGTAAAATTAATATAAAAAAAATGTGTAAATAAATAAATACTTAATACATAATATACAATATATTAGTTTGTATAGGTATATTTGTATTATAATTATAAAAAATAGAAAACGTAATATTAAAGAAATAATAACAATACATATTATAAATTGAATTCATCCATGTCATTGCCATAAAAAACAAACAACACCCATATACAATAATTGATTTCAAATTTCTTTCCAGTCTGTCAAATTTGCCTATCATGTGTACGCGCCCGGTATGGCGCGCAGTCGTGCTCCTAACTCGCGGAATTTTTGTATTTTACACGCTTTAAGCATTGTCTTATCATTAAAATGACCTAATTATGAAAGGTTACGCCATCTTTTGTCATTCCTGATGATCTTGAGCTCTTTCGACACGCACGAACTGCACAAATCGCCATTTTGCGTAGTGCACATATACGTGTTCTTCGTTCCCAAGTCGCGAGCGCACTGACGGTCGATCCCGCAGCAGCGCTATATGTTAGTGCAAATGCTCTAACACGCCGCTAATTTTCCTATATATTAGCGCTCGACGGTTGCCACTCCCGTAGGTATGCTCGGTGTACGTAACAGTACGTATATGTAACTGTTGTCTTATTTTGTTCTCAACATGCTTTGTGAAATATTATTATTATTTTATCTCTTTATTTACAAATTTGCTTAAAAACATTTTTTATACAGGGTGTTCGGCACATGGACCGACTTTATTTAGCGGGTTATGAACAAATTACAAGAATAAACACAGCGAGGCACACATTGCTCCGTGCGGCAGCCATCGATCAGTCTTGCCAACCTTCCGGGGAGGGGAAAACGGTGTATCTCCGAGGAGTGAGGGAGAGAGAGACTGCGAGAGCGGGAAAGGGCACTCCAGTGTTGCCAGGATGTGGTCAATCGTTACATTCTTTATTTTTGAAAATTACCAAAATCTCAGCTTTAACCCGTTGTAACTTTTTTGTTTGTGATTATGTCTGCACGAAATAAAATGTATTTTGTTTTACGATGTATCCTTGTTCTAGGAAAAATATTATTTGATGAAGTTAATATCATGAAAAGGACTTATGACCTCCCAAAGTTCCAAAGACGAGTAAAAATATGACAGGATCTTAATTTCTTAATTCATTTAAAAAAAAAAAACTGACAGCAATTCGAACGTTTCATTTTCTTTTAAAAAGTTCGCTAGTTTACGCCCTTTCCAACGGTATACAACATGCCACACAAATCTTTCACTATATGGCCAAAATTAGGGACAGAGACCAGAACAGAACGATAATAACTTTGTAACAGGGCCACCTTATCGACTTATTGAGAGCGTTTTCAGGAGCATTTTCAAAGTTAGAACATGTAACGGTCGTGCGGGTACAGTTGAAGTCCAATTCCAACTACTACTGCTTCCATTGTTAATGTTAGACTCTTGCAAATTATCCCTAATTTTGGCCACATAGTGAATGATTTGTATGACACGTCATCATAGGTCAAAACCTTGCAAATGACCCCACTTACCTACAAAAAAAATTTGTCGGTTCATGTGCCGAACACCCTGTATATTACCTAAAAATAACTAACATTAAAAACATATACTAAATTAACTTTAAAAAACTGGAAGTGCGAGTCGGACTCGAGCACCAAAAAAAAAAACAACTTTGAAAAAAAACACGTTTCTTGTATCGGGACCCCCCCTTAATTTATTATGTCATATCCACCATAATAATTTGTTGTTATATCCACCATAATAAATACACATATTCTATGAAAATTTCAACCGGCTACCTATTACGGTTCCAAAGATACAGCAGTAGGACAGACAGACAGAGCGGGGCGAACCCAGGCTACCGATGATGGTCGGGCCCTAGGGAGAGAAACCTCCGGACTATACGCGCAGTGTCGAGCAGGGCTACCTTCTGTATCTGGCTCTTGATCCAACCACTTAGCGAGAGCCTCTCAAGATGGTCGTCGAGGCTCTTCGCTATCAGCCAATGTGCTGATACAACTATGGCCACAACGATCACACAGCATTATAAATATTATTATTTCATAGTAAGCGCGACATGTGGCGCCGAGCCACCCATAAGGTGTCTAGCGACGCCCATGGACATTCGGTCGCATGCGGGGGCTACGAATGCAATGCCAGCCTGACAGGTTCCCATTCACGTCTGTCTTGAAGGATCCGAGACTGTACTTGGGGGAAATAAGATACGAATATTTATTCGTAACTTCTGTAATAAATGAAGATCGATCGAAACAGCTGTGGCCGTGCTTTTCGTTCAGTTCAGTGTAGCCGACGCCTGTAGATAATATCAGTTCATTCTCATCGTTGTATTGTTGATTGTATGTTGCAGTGGCCAAACCATCGTATTGGAGGGCTAAAATGACTGAACTACTGAGCAACCAATCTACCTCGTGCTTACCGTGTCGTCCTTCTGTCAAGTGGCATATCCACAACGCTAGTAAGTATACATACATTGTTTCTAAGTGTAACATCTTAGATCTCAATGCGTTAAGGCGCAAATAAGACTCAAAAGGTCAACTTTAAACGAAATTGTTAAGCTATATGGTAAAGCTAATATGAAATATGAGCTAATATGGTAAAGATAAAAAATCTGTAAAAAATATATGTTATGTATTGATCTTTAATTAACAAACATAGAGAAAAAAATTATATTTTACTACTTTGTATAGGTGTTAAATAAATCTCCAAAAAATTACGAAAATCACCTACCACAGCCGTGAATTCAGTATATCTTCGTATCTTGGTGAATTAGGTAGGTGCCATGCCATTACTTGCCTATGATCGTGCCGTCTACGGTGAACTGGACGAAAAACACAAACTGTTCACATATGCCCCTTCGATCGACCTTTTTTTAGGTTTCCGTATCCCGTACGGAAGCCTATTACTAAGCCTCTGCCATCCGTCCGTCCGTCCGTCGTATGTCCGATGGCTGTATCTCTTGAACCGTAATAGGTAGCCCGTTAAAATTTTCACAGGATGTGTTACTATGGTGGATATAACAACAAATAATAAAAAAAAGAAAATGTTAAAATTTAAGTGGGGCTCCCATACAACAAACGTCCGAAAAATCTGTTAGTCACACTACTGAATAATAGATGGCGCCACAGGCTTTCATACATTGCATTGTCAAAAGACAAAAGATAGGCGGATAATAGCGGATAGATACCGAGACCTCCATGTGCGAGTAAAACTTACACTAAACAGATTTTATTAAAGTGAATTTTTAGACATTTTAACAATAATTTATCACCTATCACTTAGGGCCCAGAGTCCCTGAGGGATAGAGAAGCTAAACTAAACTCAACACGATTACTAAATCCCTCTCACATGGGTTTGCCAAGAATACATTTAAGGCTTCGGACGACTGTGAATTTCCCCCTTCACCCCTGCCAGACAGGGAGAGAGCGAAGGAGCACGCGCGTGTATATGAGAGGGACAGCTAGTGAGGTATAAATCGCAGATCAGGTCTTGCTTGGAGTACTGCTCGCACCTGTGGGATGGCTCTGCCAAATATCAGCTTGCGCCTCTGGACTCGATCCAGCGTCGAGCCGTGCGACTAGTGGGTGACCCTGAAGTGTCCCGCGATCTAGAACCACTGCAACACCGTAGGGATGTCGGCCCCCTAAGTGTGTTCTATCGCTTATTCCATGGGGAGGGCTCGGAGGAGCTGTTTAACGCGATCCCGCCGTCCCCTTTCCACCTCCGCACCACGCGCAATGGGCAGGGATTGCATCCCTATACGCTGGACTTACCGCGCATGCGTACCAATCGATTCTGCAGATCTTTCCTTTACAGAACCGGTAAACTCTGGAACGCTCTCCCTGCTCATATATTATTTCCCCCCAAGTACAGTCTCGGGTCCTACAAGAGGGGCGTGAATGGGCACCTGTCAGGCCGGCATGGCATTCGCAACCCCCGAATACGACCGAATGTCCATGGGCGCCGCTAGACACCTCATGGGTGCCTCGGCGCCATATGTCGAGCTAACAATAAAAAAATAAATAAAAAAAAAGTAGCTCGCTGTAACCTTGTGATTTTATTTTCAGAACTGATCGAGTCCAATAGCTCACTTGTAGATTACATACAGTACGAGCCAAATGTGGAAGTAACCGTGACGTGTGTGTTGTATTGTATTCCACTCGGTGCGCACGAAGGTGCAAAGGGGAACAAATATTTAGAAGGTAAGTTATTTATGAGAATCTCGCGCGTGCACCGCGGCTACCATCTCTATCTTCTCTATCTTCTTCTTCTCTATCTCTACTCTATCTTCTTTATCTTTTTCTCCTCTATCTCTACTCTCTATCTTTTCTATCTTCTTCTTCTCTATCTCTACTCACCTCCTCTAAGTCTATGAATGTATTTATGATAAATTTAAACAAACTTCTAGTCTAGCACATTGCCACAAATTATTATTGTTCGCCTGCATGTAGGTACTTCTCTCACATCCCAAAGGTTAGTTAGAATAGAATGCCTCGCGGCATTAAGCTCGCAATTTTTATAAATTGGTGTTCAATAAAGAATATATATATACATACATACATACATAAATACATACCTACTCTCTATCTTCTTCTTCTCTATATCTACTCTGTATCTTCTCTACCTTTTTCTTCTCTATCTCTAATCTCTATCTTCTCCATCCTCTTCTTCTCTATCTCTACTCTCTATCTTCTTCTTCTCTATCTATACTCTCTATCTTCTCTATCTTCCTATTCTCTATCTCTACTCTCTATCTTCTCTAACTTCTTCTTCTCTATCTCTACTCTCTATCTTCTCTATCTTCTTCTTCTCTATCTCTACACTCTATCTTCTATATCTTTTTCTTCTTTGTCTCTACTCTCTATCTTCTCCATCCTCTTCTTCTCTATCTCTACTCTCTATTTTCTCTATCTTCTTCTTCTCTATCTCTACTCTCTATCTTCTCTATCTTCCTGTTCTCTATCTCTACTCTCTATCTTCTCTATCTTCTCTATCTTCCTGTTCTCTATATCTACTCTCTATCTTCTCTATCTTCTCTATCTTCCTGTTCTCTATATCTACTCTCTATCTTCTCTATCTTCTCTATCTTCCTGTTCTCTATATCTACTCTCTATCTTCTCTATCTTCCTGTTCTCTATCTCTACTCTCTATCTTCTCTATCTTCCTGTTCTCTATCTTTACTCTCTATCTTCTCTATCTTCTTCTTCTCTATCTCTACTCTCTATCTTCTCTATCTTCCTGTTCTCTATCTCTACTCTCTATCTTCTCTATCTTCCTGTTCTCTATCTCTACTCTCTATCTTCTCTATCTTCCTGTTCTCTATCTCTACTCTCTATCTTCTCTATCTTCCTGTTCTCTATCTCTACTCTCTATCTTCTATATATTTTTCTTCTTTGTCTCTACTCTCTATTTTCTCTATCTCTATTTCTTCTCTATCTCTATCTCAATTTTTTTTTGGAAACGGACACTGTTGGCTACATCGCCCACAACATCCGTGATGTCAGCCCATAACACGGGGACGAACTAGGTGCCATGTCAGTGCTTTCCTTCATTTCATGTCGGCACACTGAACTGGACGGAAAACACGAACTATTTACATACCCGTTTCGACCGACGTTTCGTCCAGTGCAGTGGTAACAACCCGGCCGGGATAAACCCTACCACCTAGTAAGATAAGAAGGGAAGGGACCTACAGTTTTATGTGGAATCCGAACCACGGTCAGCCTTCCATCCACTAACCGCGCCCAGGTGTTCTTATGATTCGACCGACAGTCAACCGACCGCACCACTGAGCTACCGAGGCTGACAATAGATTTTTTTTTTCAGTTCACACATTAACGTCTATGAGAGAGTTATCCAGAAGTGTTGCACTGAAAAAAACCAACTACCACACGACGTCTGTTCAGGTCGACGTTCGATACTTGTTGACTGAACAGAATGAAGGTGACATACTGAGTTGTCACTACACGCAGGGAGGCGTTCTAATGGAGCGTAATGCAACACTACACTACAACAGATCAGCTACAACACAATACGCACCAGAGAACAGTTCTGCAACACAACGTAACCGTACTAATAGCGCTGGCAGTAAGTAGCACTTTCGTTGCGCTATTTTTAGCCGACTTGAAAAATTAAGTAATAAAAAAAAGGAGGTTATCAATTCGACACAGTCAGTCAGCGTGTAAGCGTCCACTGCTGGACATACGCCTCTCCAATCCTCCTCCAGTCCTCCCGGCCTTCAGCGATACGGAACCACTGATTTCCGCCGGCGTACTTGATGTCGTCGTCCCACCTGGCGGGTGGTCTTCCCACACTCCGTTTTCCTGTCCACGGCCGCCAGTGTAGGACACGTTTACTCCAACGGTCATCGTCTCTTCGGCTAACGTGCCCAGCCCACTGCCACTTGAGCTTAGCCACCCGGTGTCCAATATCGACTACTTTGGTGCGTCGGCGGATTGCCTCGTTACGCACCATATCACGTAGCGACAATTCGACACGTATGTATGTAATATCGTTGGAATTGCACAATATTCCTATATGTTAGTCTATGTGGGCTTCTAAACAGGTGTGCCAAATTTCATAAGTGTATGTTTGTCTACGCATTTCTCCGAAACTGTTAATCTGATTGTGATCATTCTTTTTATTGGCTTACATTTACTTCAACTTAGGGAACAGTGCAAGTTTCATCAAAATCGGTTCAGTAGTTTTCAAGATATGAACTTTAAGTCACTTATGAACTTTCAAGATATGAACTTTAAGGCAACCAATCACTGGAAAAAACACGCCGTCTCGTCGGTTTGACGTCAAATTCTACGCAGAACTTGTTACTTATGTGATAACTGATCACTAAAAATGATAGAAATAAAAAACTGTTTTAAAAATATTGCACCGACTTAAAAAACAACTAGAACTGAAAACCACACCTGAAAATTGATAGATGGACCCCTTTTATGCTTTTGTACCGCCTTCAACTCAAGGGTCCGAATATGAATCAAAATGTTTTTTGAAGTCGGTGCAATGTTTTTGGCCGATTATAGTCTGTTCAAGGAATGTACGTACAGTCTATATCGGCCAAAATGGCCTTCTCAATTTTACTCTTCTTACCTAGTCATTAACTGCCGTTTTTCTATAAAAAAAAAATATTTTAGTAAAAGTATTTTTTTATGGAAACTGACTCGATCGGCTACATCACCTACAACGTCCGTGATGTCAGCCCATAACACCGGGTGAACTAGGTGCCATGTCTGTGATTCCCCCTTTGATCGTGCCGGCTACACTGAACTGGTCGGAAAATACAAACTATTTACATAGCCGTTTGGACCGACGTTTCATTCAGTGCGTTGGTACAAGTAAGATTAGGAGGGAAGGGACCTACAGTTTTACGAGGAATCCGAACCTCGGTCAGCCTCCAATGGTCAGCGGTCACCCATCCAAGTACTGACGCACCCAGCGTTGCTTAACATTCAATAGCGACAGTTGACTGTCTGCACCACTGAGCTATCGAGGCTGATAATGCCACCTATTTTGTCTCTGTCGATTCCGAACCTTTTAATTTGTGGTCGCAATTAATTCTATCCTAAAAAAAATCCTAATTTATTTATGAGAAGGCCATATTGAAAATGTTGCAACGACGTACCCACCGTAGTTAGTATAACCGGAATGTGTACCCTTAAAATTTACAAAAATCCGCCTACGCGGCGTATTGAGCAGATAGGATAGCTCGACGTATTCTTCGTAAAGTGTGCGGTCGTGTCTGATACAACTAACCGTTTAGAAGCACCTTGTAGGGCCGGCACTTAAAATAATAGCTCCACTGTATCTCTCCCCGTGCATGTCGTAAAAGGCGACTAAGAGATAAGGACACGATGCCGTGCTAAAGGGCGACGGGTTAGCCACCTCTCACCTTGGCACTTTCCTTCCACCGAGTCTTCGTGTATTACTTGCTGCTTGATATAGTTACCTAGTCCGAATACTTTGCTAAACGCGGTGGTCGCTGTTCAGCTGTAATTTACAAGAGCGCTTGCAGCACAACACCGATTACTCTGCTTACCCCGATTGTCGAGATACAGCGTGTGGTATGTATGTTTGTAAAAGCCTTTCGCTCTGCAGATTCAACTTTGACAAAGATTGGAGTCCCCGTCGCGGTGTCTGCGTCAGCGGCGGCAGTTACTCTCGTGGTGTTGCTATGCGGAGCTGCCGGCGCCGCCGCGGCGTACTGCAGATATATTCGAGGTATAATTTTGTTTTTTAGGGTTCCGTACTTTTAAATAAGATCACTCCCCATATCCGTCCGTCTGTCACAGAGGTTTTTCTCGAAAACTTAGAAATTTGGCATAATGATAGCTGATCATGATGACGCGCACATATATCGATAAGAACATACATACATACATAGCGGCACGCCTGTTTCCCGGTGGGGTAGGCAGAGACAACGGATCTCCAAGTGCCACGATCCTGACACACCTCTGCCGCCTCTTCCACTCCCATAATGTTCTTCATGCATGCTCGTCGGTTACGGGTACTAAGCACTTGCCCCTTTTTGAGCACATGCCCGATCTGGTCCAGGTATGTGCGTCTAGGGCGACCCTTCCCGTCTCTTCCACTCAATTTGCTTCATAAATTTCTTTCGTTAGTCTCCTATCATCCATTCTTCCAACATGACCGAACCACCGAAGCATCCCTTTCTCAATCCTTGTCACTATATCTTCTTTCAACCCACAGCGCTCTCGCACTACACTATTTCTTTCGTACCATTACTTTCGTCTTGTTCACATTTACTTTCATTCCCTTCCTTTTAAATGCTTCAACCATAACAGTTACCATGTCCTGCAACTCGCCCACCGACGACGCAAGTATCACTTGATCGTCGGCGTACAAGAGGCATTTCACAATCATATATCATATAATATAACAATCATATAATCATATTCCATTCTTAATCCACAATCATATTCTTTCAGATCAACCAAGCAGCTGTCCATGAATAGATTGAACCGCCAAGGTGATGCCACACACCCCTGTCTGACCCCTCTAGAGATGTCAAACCAGTCGGTGTATGCCCCGTTTATCCTGACGCAAGCCCTGGAACCCTCATAGAGAGATTTCAGTGCCCGCACCAAGTGACTGTCCACTCCATACTCGGACAACACTGCCCACAACTCATTCCTCATCACTTTGTCATAGGCCTTCCCCAGATCTACGAACGCGCAAAAGACCTTCTGGTTTTTCGCCAGATATTTTTCGGCTATGCACCGTAGGGAAAAGACCTGAACCGTGCATCCCATACCCTTCCTAAATCCCATTTGCACATCCCAGATCCTTTCTTCCGTAGTTTTCAACACCCTTTCAATCAGTACTTTTGCATACAGTTTGCCGACAATGCTGAGAAGGCTTATGCCCCGGCAGTTTTTGCATTCCTGCTGCGAACCTTTTCCTTTATACAGCGGGACGATCACAGCTTTGCACCAATCATCTGGTACTCGGCCGTGTCGCCAGCACAAATTAAAGAGCCGGTGCAACAGGTCTGCAACCACCCAACCACCGGCCCTCAGCATTTCGACCGACACTCTATCATATCCCGCTGCTTTACCTAATTTCATGCCTTTCAATGCTTTCTGAATCTCATCCACACTAATCTCGCTATGATCATCCATAGTAGGCGTGTCGCTCACAGATCCAGCTTCAGTCTGTGTCTCCACACCTTCAGGTTCAAAAAGTCTTTCAGAATAATCCTTCCATCTTTCTAAAATTTTCTTTTCATCCTTTAATACACATCCCTCATTGTCCCTGATATCCGTCATTTTACATGTCTCTGATTTCTTCCGGACTGTTTTTACCATTTTCCAAAACAGTTTTATATTAGTCCGGAAGTTGTCAGAGAATCTCCTGTCATTCTTTTCTTTCTCTTTGCTTTTATTTCACATTCTTTCACTTTCATTTTAGCCTCAACATACCTTTGTTTTCGTATCTCTACTACATTATTTCCTGCGTTCACTCTTCTGTCAGCCTTACTCGCTAACAGATCAAGCCATGCTTTCTTCTTCTCATCCACTACACGTTTTACATAATCATTCGATAAGAACTAGATAAAAATTTGTTTTAGTTTAATATGGGGGGTCAATTTGATACCAATAAAAAAATAATGTTTTAACTAACATAAGAGCTAACTGTAAGAATTATAAAAATATATTTTACGATTTTAAGTTCAGTGGCCTTAATGATATAGCTAAAAATATGCAAAAAAGAAAAGAGGGGTGTTATAAGTTTAACGTGTGTGTCTCCACACCTTCAGGTTCAAAAAGTCTTTCAGAATAATCCTTCCATCTTTCTAAAATTTTCTTTTCATCCTTTAATACACATCCCTCATTGTCCCTGATATCCGTCGTTCGTTTTTTTTTTCTGTCTGTGGCATCGTAGCTCACAAACGGATGGACCGATTTGGATGCGGTTTTTTTTAATAGAATGCTGGTTTAATCGGAATGGTTGTTAGCTATGTTTGTAAGCATGTAATCTAGTAATTAAGTAATAAAAAAAAATATTATCTTATAAAGTGGACCGATTTGCGTGCGGTTTTTATAAAAAGCTTGAAATAAAAGTTAAATTAAAAATTGAAAAAACCCCCGACCCTCAAACAGTAAAAAATAATTTCCATTTACTACAAAGGAGTCGGGGGACCGCTAAGTAAATAAAATATAAAAACTCAGAGCTACGCGGGAATTTACTTAGCGGTCTACCGACTCCTTTAAGTAAGTAAATGGAAATTATTTTTGACTTTTTGATGGTCGGGGTTTTTTTAAATATGTAATTTTATTTATTGTACAATTTTCAGCAAAAAAGGCTCTTCTGCTCACATCTAGATCTTCAACATGTGTAGAGAGTGAAACTACAAGTTCCCTTCCGCCGCCGCCCTTGCCCCCCAGGCCTATTGACTCTGCTAATCCGCCAGAAGGTGACTAGAACCTACATTCTAAGCGGCGGGTGGCCGAGTGGTTTGGGCATCTGCTTCTCACGCGAGAGGTCCGAGGTTCGAATACGGTCGGCGTGAACCAATGAGTTTTTTCTGATTAAAAAATTTACATGCATACCTACACCTGCTGCTTCACCGTTTGGACCTGGTGTAAAACTGTAGGTCGCTTCCCCTGCCCCTTACTAGGTGGTAGGCTCAAATTGTAGCCGACTGAGTTGGTACCACCGTGCTGGATGTAAGATGGCCGCATAGCAGCCTCGGTTGTGTTCTCCTCTAGTCCAGGCTGGCTATTGTCAGCAATCCAGGGAAGTCTCCGGTATGGCACCTACCTTCCTGGAGGTGATATTGGCTGGTCCGAGTATGTGCTTTGACCCTTTCGACTCAGCCACCCATACCGGATTACATAAAAAAATCTGAATTTTTGTTTTACAATGATTTTTTAATGTCAGCCCCATATAGTACTCATCTTCCCTATCACTTAGGGCCCAGAGCAGTCCCTAAGGGATAGAGAACGCTCAACGAAATCCAACGCAATTACTAAATCCCTCTCTGCACTCGCGCATCGGCGCGTTCCGTTCCGTGACACGACCTCTCGACAGTGCAGTGCGCCATTTTTCTTTTAAGGGAAAACTTCTTTAGCGGCGCTTGGGTAAAAAAATTTAAACTCGCGTCGTCGCGTCCTCGTCAGTCTCGAAAAGCGAAATGTAACCTTAAGTCATTTCATTAAGGGTTAAGTTACAGTGGCACGGGATCAATTCTGTTCGTAACACTGCGACAGCGACATTATTATTTCAAATGTAACTTCGTAAATTTTACAATTTTCAACCAAGGTCCTCCGACGGTTATTTTATAATAAAAGTAGGGTTCCGTAACATGTTTATGTCTGTCCATTCTACTAAGTTCTGCAAAATGAATGTAGGGTTCCCTAACAAATGCTTGTCTGTCCGTTCTACTAAATTTAACATAAATATTTTTTTATTATTATTTATTTTCCATAATTTTTTTTAAATGTTTTTTTTTTATTTTTTTTTTTTAAACCTTCTTTATAAATAAACCTAAAACTTAAACTTTTTTTTTTAAGCAATGTTACGGTGTTTTCACTTCTGCCGGCACTCCCGGAGTGCACCTGAGCCTTTTTTTTATGGAAACTGACACGTTTGGCTACCTCACCTACAATATCCGTGATGTTAGCCCACAACACCGGGTGAACTTGGTGCCACGTGAGTGCTTCCCTTCGGTCGTGCCTGCTACACTGAACTGGACGGAAAACACAAGCTATTTACATAGCCGTTTCGATCGACCTTTCATTCAGTGCGGTGGTACCGACACGGGCGGGTTAAACCCTACCACCTAGTAATATAAGAAGGTAGTCATATCCCTTAGTCGCCTTTTACGACATACACGGGGCGAGATGCAGTGAGGCTATTCTTTTAAAGTACCGGTCCCATACGGTCGGTTAGACACCAAACGCGCCAAGGTCTTATTTTTTAAAAATAAAATAATGGAAAACATTCATAACCCTAGCTGGGATGCACTAAGAGAATTCACAGACGGTAGCAAATTAAAAAACTATAACTTCCAAAATCTAGTAAACACTCTATCCACTGATCACGCGAATCCCTTGGATAAGGTAAACGAATTTTTTGTCAACGTAGGTCAACAATTGGCAACATCATTACTACAGAAAACTAACACTACTGTTGAGGAACTTTGCAATCACATACAACCGGAAACTCTTGCTCCCGCTCAGCCACTGCTCCTCAGACCAACAACACCAGAAGAGATAGGTAAGATTGTTTCCCACCTCAAGCCAAGCAATGCTGTGGGCTGTGATGGAGTATCTACCAAAGTTATCAAACATGTTAGGGACATTGTCGTCGCGCCCCTGGCTTATCTTTGTAACATGAGTATGTCAACTGGTATATTTCCGGATGGTCTGAAAAGCGCTGTATTGGTGCCCATATATAAAGGAGGTGGAGGAGATAAAATTAGTAACTTCAGACCAATATCCCTACTGAGTGTGATTTCGAAAGTTCTCGAAAAAATTGTTAAAATAAGGTTAGTGGAATATTTAGAACTGAATAATCTTATATCCGAAAATCAATATGGGTTCCGGGCTGGTCTCAGTACGGAGAATGCTATCCTGAGGGTAACTGAATTTGTCAACAATTGCCTAGACAAAGGTAAAAAATATGCATAGGTGTATTCCTAGACCTGGCTAAGGCTTTCGACACGGTGGCTTTACCAATGCTTTTAAAAAAAATTAAAATTCTCGGAATCGAAGGTCTAACACTGTCCTGGTTTCAATCATATCTCACCAACAGACGGCAGAGAGTAAAATCTAAAGCCGGTTCCTCGAATTTCCTGCCAATAACATATGGTGTCCCCCAGGGTAGCGTCCTTGGACCAGTCCTGTTCTTAATTTACATTGATGGACTCTGCAGGCTACATCTCGTTAACGGCACGGCTATCACGTTTGTGGATGACACAGTGCTCCTTTTTAAAGGTGATAATTGGTGGCAGACCTTTGACACTGCACAGAAAGGCCTGGATCAAGCCATGGGGTGGTTGGATGCGAATGTCCTTACCATGAACAAAGATAAAACCAAGTACATACCTTTCTCAGTCACTGGGAGGAGTAGGCCTGGCAACTTGTATCAGCTAATTGCTCATTCCACAAAAGAGTGCAGAAGAATACACCTTAATGACGATTGTGGATGTGACAGGTTGATGCAGGTTGACAATCTGCGATACCTGGGAGTGATTGTGGATCTTCATCTTACTTGGAAAGCACATATTGTGGCGCTGAGAGGCAGAGTCCGCAAGCTGGTGTACTTCTTTAGAGAAATCCGCGAGATTGCGGATGAAACCTTAATACGCTCCGTCTACTTTGCGCTGTGTCACACAATACTCACATATGGCAACTTGGCTTGGGGTGGAGCGGGTAAGACAGCGCTTGGTTCCCTGGAGAGGGCACAAAAGTCAGTTCTAAAAGTAATGAGCCAAAAACCCTTTCGCTATCCCTCTACAGCACTCTTCAAGGAGAGCCAAGTATTGGACGTAAGACAGTCTTACATGCTGAGACTCGCGTCCTACTTCCACACCCGTACCCATCTCCACATACCTATTACGCACAAACACGAGACGCGACTACGACGACAGGATACTCTCACCAAACAAACCCATCACACAACATTTTTTCGACAATCACACATTTATCTGGCCCCTCACCTTTATAATCAAATACCGCAAATGCTTAAACAAGTTGCCAATATAAAGCAATTCAAATTAGGTATAAGAAATTGGCTTCTTTCAACTGACAGAACAGTATGTGAAAACATGTTGTTCCATATTAATATTTAACCTATTTACATCTTATTTATATAGCATTGTATATTATTATATATTAGATATTTTTTAGATTGTTTATGATTATTTTATGTTTTTTATTATTTTAATTTTTAATTTTTGATTTCCATTGATATTATTTTAAGTCTAATTTTATAACTAAATTGTTAATGTAAAACCTGAGTGCATCGACACAGGCGAAAGCCCAGTGGTGCACTCGGGACATCTACCAAATGTGTTTTTGTTTTCTATGTCTACTCTTCTCCTCTTTCTTTTTTAAACATGTTGTGACACTAACCTAGACTTAAGAAAATGAAATTGTTACTAACCTACTCAACAATAAAAAAAATTTGGAATTTGGAATTTAGACTATGCCCTATTCTATCGAATTTAAACCTTTGGTTTTCTGTGCCAACAGGATACATGTCAATGCAGTCGGAGATGCGCGATGTTGTGCCCATATACGAGCAGATTAAATCTGAATATTCTCACAATGAAAACATTTACAACGGTGAGGTATTATTTTTCTTTATTCCTAAGGTGACATGATATCTGCATACGTCCATAACTGACCGGCGCAGTTCGATGTATACATTTTTTGCAAAATATATGCACTAGGTAGGTACGTAATTAAAAAAAACCGGCCAAGTGCGAGTCGAACTCGCGCACCGAGGGTTCCGTATCACCATTTCATGGTCAGCGCTGATTCATACTGTTTTGGTAGATGGCGCGCATACACTTTTTAGTTTCTTGTATGGGGACCCCAGATAATTTTTTACTTTTTCTTATTTTTATTATTTATAGTTATATCGGCCATAATAACACATATTCTGTGAAAATTTCAACGGGCTATCTATTACGATTCAAGAGATACATGCAGCCCTCGGACAGACGGACAGACAGACGGCGTAGGCTTAGTAATAGGGTCCCGTAGGGTCCCGTAGGCTTAGTAAATGTAATTTACCTGAGTTCTTGCAGCGCAACACCGGAGCTAAAGGGCGACAGTTCGGCCACCTCTTACCTTGGCGCGATCCTTCCACGAAGTCATACTTGAGATAATGTTTTGGATCCTTACTTGCTGTTCTTGATTTTGGTTATTGGCGATTGAGGTATTTATTGGCGACAAATAAACTGAGATTTACTTACAGAAGCCTACGACCATTGGCGAGGACGACAGAACACCAGAAGAGCGAATGCGCCAGCTGATCTTGTAACCCGTCATCCGTTCAAACTCTAGCAAGAGAGGGCCTCTCTAGCAATTGGCAATTTGTTGCTGATATGGGTACAAACCGACGGCAACAAATTGCCACTCAAAGTTGAGTGACAATTTCTTGTTGACTTTGAGTGGAAATTTGTTATTGACTTTGAGTGGCATTTTGTTGTTGACATTAAGTGGCATTTTGTTGTTGACTTTAAGTGGCAATTTGGTGTTGACTTTGAGTGGCAATTTGTTATTGTCACTTTTGGTTTTTAGTTAGGTACCTACAAGGTTAGGCTTAAAATCAGCGGCACTGAAATGCCAGTGCCCAATGCTGCGCCTAGACTCTAGCTAGAGATCTTTCTCAAATCACAAACTAGATATAAGTTGTATGTTTTTTTTTTTTTTATGGAATCTGACACGGTTGGCTACATCACCTACAACGTCCGTGATGTCAGCCCATAGCACCGGGTGAACTAGGTGCCATGTCAGTGCTTCCCCCTTTGATCGTGCCGGCTACACTGAACTGGTCGGAAAACACAAACTATTTACATAGCCGTTTTTGACCGACGTTTCATTGAGTGCTGTGGTACCAACCCGGGCGGGTTAAACCCTACCACCAAGTAATATTAGGAGGGAAGGGACCTACAGTTTTACGAGGAATCCGAACCTCGGTCAGCCTCCAACGGTCAGCGGTCACCCATCCAAGTACTGACCGCACCCAGCGTTGCTTCACATTCAATAGCGACAGTTGACTGTCTGCACCACTGAGCTATGGAGGCTGACAAGTATGTATATGTAATTAATGTGCATTGAGAAATAAACACTTTTGATTTGATTTGATTTGATTTGATTTGATTTGATTTACACTCCGCTCCCCGCAACTCGGCGACGCTAGTTCTCATACAAGCATTTGAAAATCTACAGGATTAGCTTTAGTGAACCTCGACCTTGAAACAGCAAGATTTTTAACTTCGCTCGATAGAAATAAAAGTGGTCAAGTGAACATTGTTCACGTGTGCCGAGAGTCCCGTAACCGCACTGATTCGCTTAAATTTTTTTTTTATTGATAGCGCGACATGTGGCATCGTTTCACCTACAAGTAGGTGTCTAACGATGCCCATGAACATTCTTCGCTTTCATCTATTTATATTTTCTACCAGGGCGCGGTCAGGCTTTGGATGGGTAGCCGTACGACCGTGGTTGGGCTGGCTGTGGTTCGGATTTCACTTGAAACTATAGTTTCATCCATTTATGTACATATGTAGCTGGAAGGGATTAACCCGTTTTGATTGGTACACCAACACTGAATGAATGTCGGTCGAAGAAAACGGCTATATAAATTACACATGTTTTCCATCCAGGTCAATGTAGCCGGCACGAGCAAAGGAAAGACTGACATGGCACCTCTCTGACACTGACTGACTAACAATTACGCTGGCATACACTTTACATGATAAATAGCCTCAAGTCGAAGTTTTCTTTGCATGTTTGTGCACTCATCATGTAAACTACTAAACCAATTTGAATGGAGTTTTCACAAAAATATGGGATATGCCACTTTGTTTAATAAAAAAGTCTTTCTGAGAAAAAAAAACTGTCGAGTGCAGGAGACTCGTTTATCGCACTGTATGATTCTATGTGTTAATAAATATTTTCATTTCATTTATTTCCAATTCATTTCATCCATATCTCCTACTTCCATCTTTATTATTATTTTACCATATAAATAAATAAAGCGAAGTTTCTACGAGCGACCAACGTATGCCAATTTATTTTAATTTTTTTATTTTATTGAAAGCGCAACATGTGGCGCAGTGCCACCCATAAAGTGTCTAACGACGCCCATGATTTCGCTTGGGATGGCTCTGGCAAATTTAGTTTTTTTTTTTTTTTGTTTTTTTTTTATTTTATGGAAACTGACACGGTTGGCTTCATCACCTACAACGTCCGTTATGTCAGCCCATAACACCGGGTGAACAATAGGTGCCATGTCAGTGCTTCCCCCTTTGATCGTGCCGGCTACACTGAACTGGTCGGAAAACACAAACTACCAAACACAAAACTACAAATACCAGCTTGCGCCTCTGGACTTGCGTCGAGCCGTGCGACTAGTGGGTGACCTCGAAGTGTCCCGCGATCTAGAGCCACTGCAACTCCGTGGGTATGTCGGCTCTCTAAGTGTGTTCTATCGCTAATTCATGGGGGAGTAGGTACGCGGAGGAGCTGTTTAACGCGATCACCGCGTTTCACCTCCGCACCACGCGCACTGGGCAGGGATTGCATCCATACACGCTGAACTTATAGCGGATGCGTGCTAATCGGTTCTGCTCATCTTTCCTCTACAGAACCGGTAGTCTCTGGAACGCTCTCCCTGCCCATATATTTCCCCTATACTATACTTGTATAGTCTCAGATTCTCGAAGGGCGTAAATAGGCGCATGTAAGGCCGACATGTCATTCGCAACCCCCGCATACGACCGAATGTCCATGGGCATAGGTACATAGTATATTTATGAATGTCCTTATAACTCGAGAACCACTTTATCGATTTACATATTTATGGTTTTCATTGTTACATTCTGGTATGCAAATCATTCTTTTTTTCCGCCCAGTTCAGTGTAGCCGGCGCGACCAAAGCATATTTTTTCTGTCGTACCTAGGTGCCATGTATATGATGTCAGCCCATAACACCGGGTGAACTAGGTGCCACGTTAGTGCTTCCCTTAATTTCTGGTCGGCTACACTGAACTGGGCGGAAAACACGAACTATAATTACATAGCCGTTTCGACCGACGACGTTTCATTCAGTGCATTGGTACCAACCAGAACGAGATAAACCCTATCACCTAGTAAGGTAAGAAGGGAAGGGACCTACAGTTTTACGTGGAATCCAAACCACGGTCAGCCTCCAAAACGGTCGAGCGAAATTTCTACGGGCGACTGACCGTGTAACGTACGTATATATATATATATATAATGTTCTTATAACTCGAAAGCCACTTTATCGATTTACATACGGTTTTCACTGTTACATTTCGTCACTTCTCAGGATCATTTTAAGCTATCAATCACAACGCTACGTTATCGGTGGCTTGAGCTGTGACCAAAAAGTCACGCGAAAAATTGAAATTTTGGTTGTTCAGACCTTTAACTTTATCTCAAAATGTATGACATTTTGAGGAAAATGAAAATGAATGCACAACTACATAAGAGTACCTATATTGTTTATTTTTTTCAGAATTTTCAAACACTCTTAATAGTTCAAAGTTCGGCGACAAAAGTATGTACAGTTTTTGTCAACTTTTAAACGAAATATTTGTTAAAGTAAACATATTGATTATAGCAAAGTTATATATTTTGAAATTGCCTTAACAATACCTACAGAATGACATAACATTTAAAAACAAAAAATATTTTTGGTTTACATTTTGGAGTACCCTGCACTTTCCACAGGACTATGACAAATTTATCTATAATATGTATCTAGCGGCAAAAATTACACGTAATATGGCGTCAGTTTCATCGAAATCGGTTTAGTAGATCCGGAGATATCTGCGTGTGACCGACAGACAGACAGACACCAGAGCGATGCCATAAGGGTCCCTTTTTTCGCATTTTGCGACGGGACCCTAAAAATTACCTACACTACTATGGCAAGTTGTCACAAAAGTTGGCGCGACTAATCAAGATTTCAAAATGGTACAACACTTCCTAAGTCACGTCTTAAAAAAATACTTGGTACTTTTTCTAAACAAAAATGGCCTTCAGTGCCTATTAAACAAGATGCAGGGATCATAAGAAAATAACTCAGATTTTTTTACGTGATGACGTCACGTCTTATAAATTGATGAACACCGGCTGCACGCACGAAGAAGTGTCACGTTCCATCTAAACCTGTGTGTGCAAGCGAGAGCGCGTAACAAGCGATAGAGAGGCATATACAATAGTCAGTCAGTCAGTCAGTCAGTCAGTCTTTTGCAAATATATTTGTCCGTCTTTTGCGAGCCTCGAACCCGCGGTCCCTGCCACCAATATGTTGTGACCGACCAGACGTCTTAAATCACCCGGCTAATCGTTCATGTACCAATAAGCGAAATTCGGTCACCAGTTGGTGAAGATTTCATGGAGCGACATCTAGCGTCAACATCTAGCGTCAATAGTAAATGAGTTTACTTGATTTCGCAGTTAGGTAGTTGTTGCAACGTTGTAGTATGCGCTTTGACATGTAGATGGCGTTATGTAGGACTAAACTTGCACTGCAATATTTGATATGTAGTGGATTTTTTGGCTTTTTAGGTTTTTTAAATAAAAAAAATTAATAGTCGTTATTTTCTTATATTTTTTATTAGTTATTATCACATCTTTATCATGTACTTAAATTAATGTTACATATTTTATATTCTACAAAAACTTATAAAAATACACAAAATTAATAAAAATCTAAATAAAAACGGTAAATATCCGCCGGCGGCGCGGCGGGAGGCAGGCCTCCAAGGACGCCGGTGGGTGCAGGCCGTGGCTACGGAGCTCTCCGGGACGACGCGAGACAAGCTACGAGCGATAGGTGGTGGTACTAGACACGTAGGCCACCACCAGCCCCATCCCGGAGAGCTCCGTATCCGTCGGACTGCGGGGCGACGTCACACAGCTCTTCTATCTTTGTTGGCCCTCTTGCGTGCGTCGCTGTTGCGCACGGCGCTGCACCGGTAGCGGAGGCTGCAAGCGCGACACAGGGCCGCGATAGCCCCAAGCTAACCGGTGGCGGCGGACTTCGTCCCGTCGTAGCTGGTGTGGCGGGGCGTGTCCCTGGTTCGTCATCCTCACCGGCAGACGCGGGCGATGGATCAGCGAACCGTGGTGGATTGGGTGCGCTGGTTGCGATTCTTTCGCAACCAGCGCACCCAATCCACCACGGTTCTTGCAGCAGGTCTTGTCACTGGATCCGGCCACACCGCGAGGAGGGCGAGGCGTGTTGACTGGGACGCGCGACGTCACTTGTCCCTCCTCTGACACGGCAAGGTGGTGAGGCGCTGAGGCGGTGTCGCCGGTAATCCACTGCCGAGGCTGTCGGGCAAGGTTTAATGTCTTTGCTGTCGGGTAACCGGTTTTATAAAATTTTCATTTTTTTCAGAAAAAATTTGTACCCCTGTCAGTCTGACAGCTTTTCTTCTTAATATTATTAGTTTTTAAAGTAGGTACTCACATTTGCGATTTAAGAATTAAACTTCTAAGCACGATAAAGTAATTATAAACTGATTTTGTGTCTGACTTCGCACTTTATATACTTTATGACGTCATCACGTAAAACTATCGTCCGTAAACCGACTTTACAGACAACCAATTTTTTTTTATCTTATTTTTTCCTGGGTAGTCATAAATTTGGAATTGGCGTTGAATTTTGGGACACGTTGTATATAGAAGAATATAAGAGGCAGAGGTGTGTCAGGCTTGTGGCACGTGGAGGTATCTGCCTTCCACATGTATTGGCAGAGGTACCAGCACTAAAATTGTGTTCAAAATTTAAATTCAGTCTGTTGGATGGAATTGGTTTAGTATTGAGATGCAAAATTTGACCCTCACTAACAGGTGAAGTTAAAAAAACCGGCCAAGTACGAGTCGATCTCGCGCACCGAGGATTCCGTATCGCCATGTCATGGTCAGCGCCACTCACGCCATCTATGGGTTAGTAAAAATTCTTCATACTCTTTTCGGTAGATGGCGCGATTTATAATATGTGTTTTATATATATATATATAACAAATATCGGTCATAATAACACATGTTCTGTGAAAATTTCAAGGGGCTACCTTTTTTTCATTATGGCTACGTATTACGGTTCAAGAGATACAGCCCTCGGACATACGGACAGACATACAGACGGCGTAGGCTTAGTAATAGAGTCCCGTACGACGGATACGGAACCCTAAAAATGAAAGTTTGTAAAGAAACAAAAGGGGATGTGGCTCTCTGCGATAGGACGGATGGCAGAGAATAAGGAATGCTAGTTCCACTTTTGATGACCACAATCTTGCAGGAAAACCACTCACAGGATGCAACAGCAGTCACAAAAACAAGGATATGAAGGTATCTTCTCTGCTTCTTATAAAAGGGAACGCGTCTGTATGTATGCTTGAGGTAAACTCCGCCGAAAGTAAGAAAGTAAAAAGACCACAGCGACCGATTTTGGGCCACTTTTGGACCCCCCCCCCTACGACCATGTGTGGTATCTGGATTAACCCCCCCCCCCCCTCTCCCCCTGCGACCTTGTGTGGTATCTGGACTAACCCCCCCCCCTCCCCCCCCCTCCTCTCCCCCCCCCCCCCCCTACCCCCCCCCCCCCCCCCCCCGTTTCACGTGGTATTTCAAAACTTGCTGTTGTTCAAGCGATCGTTTATTATCATATTTGCGTTTAAATCGCATTTGCTATTAAACCGAGTCTACCGCGAGAGAACCCGCGGGCAAAAGCTAGTTTTTTTGAAATATTACAGCACTTGCTGTTCATTTGTCAAATGCAATTTGTCGGCGACGACGCTTTATAAAAAAATAATTTAATCTTTAATCTGTGTATTTTTATGTCAAATTGTCTGCAATAAAAAATGGTGGAATTTGGTTCGATATTTTTCCTTTCCTCGTTAATATTTGGTTCCTTCGAGCAGGGTTTATACTTTTCTAGTGCATATTTGTGTAACGAGTAATGGAAACGAGATCTCGAACGAAAAGTGCCGCCGTAGCCGCCTCGGCGGCGGATTCTCCTGCATCGCATTCGGGTGCACCCGACGCGGAGTGTGCAAGACCTCGTGTGAGTTCATCTTCAAAATCGGAGGTGAGCTCGGTCGTACATCCAGCTCCTCGAGCGTCGGGTGCTCATCATGCCCTGATTCGCGATGTAGGACGCGCGAATCCGTCGTCTCAAATTGTGCCGGCTGCAGGCCATTCTGTTTCAGGAGGACACTGCCTCAATAGCTGCAGCTCAGCGCGCACCTCAAGGTCAATTGCCACGGTCATCGCGCGCAAGCTAGCTGCAGAGGCCCTCCACGCGCGCCGCCTCCTTGAGCGCGAGCATGCCGTGGCCGATTTAGAACTTCGTGCTGAGCTCGCTGCTATTGACGCTGCTACCTCTGCAAATACGAACAGCGCCAGCGGGCGCACAACATTCAACGTGCGAACAGTGGACTGGGTTAACGGTTCCGATTCTAACCTTACACAGGTTTCAGATAACTTATTATCTTTAGAAAATAATATCTCTCAAGCACATAGAGATACAGTAATGTCGCCACGAGATATTACAGAAGGGCATATACTTGCAGAACACGGTGACGCATATCGTCATCGAGTCGGTGAGCGAGGTGGAGCGACGGTAAGCACACGGCGAGCGCGACTGCAGCCCCCGCCGCTACCGCCGCCTCCGCCGCCACCGGTATCGGCACTACAGCTGTTACCATCTCCGCCGAGGTTGAGTGAAATTGGTAAAACTGTTCCAACTAATTCAGGAGCACCTCCCTCAGATATCGCTCAACTGGCATCTGCTATAGCAGCTCTCACCGATAAAACGAGCTTACGAACACAGAGCCGAGCTGCTAAGCCATGGTATATAGAACTGGTACCATATTCTGGGCATGCGACCGAGTGGCTCGGTTTTAAACGCACATTTGATGACACTAGAGCGTCATACACATCGACTGAAAACTTAGCGCGGCTGCGGCACGCCCTGCGCGGAGAAGCGCGCGAGGCGGTCGCCTCGCTGCTTGTGTCGGCAAGTGAGCCAGACGACGTAATGCGAGCTCTCGAACTTCGGTTCGCTCGTCCTGAGCAAATTGTCATGCAAGAGCTCGCAGCCATGCGCGCACTTCCTAAGTTGAATGAAAACAAAGATCTGCACGTGTTTGTTTGTAAATTTCGTAACTGTGTATCAACTATCAAATTATTAAATAAAGATGAATACTTGCATTCTCCAGAATTATTTGATGCCTTACTAGCTAAGCTGTCTCCGTGGATGCGGTCCAAGTGGATAGACTTCGCAGCAGATCACCCAACTAAGGTAAAGCTAGAGCTTCTGACTGACTTTCTCACTCGCGAAGCAGAACGTCAGATGCAATTTGGCGTAATCTCTCATCATGCTTCTCACACACAAGTCGAGTTTGAGAAAAAGCGAGAAAAAGTTCATGCTACATCTGCCTCACCTTCCGAAAGCGCACCGTGTGTTTATTGTAATGAAATACATAATATTCAAATTTGCAATAGATTTAAGATGCTATCAGTTGATGATCGGTGGAGCTGGATACGACAAGCAAAAGTTTGCTACAGATGCCTCAAAAATGTACCGCATCAATGGAAACTGTGTAGAGCGAGGCCCTGCACTCGCGATGGTTGTCGAATGCGCCATCATGCTCTACTTCATGGAGGGACGTATAGTCCTACCAAACCTGGATTCTCTATCAGGACCGCTCATACTTTAGATAGGCCAGGAGAGAACGTCCAAACTGCTCATACTTTAGATAGGCCAGGAGAGAACGTCCAAACTGACGAGTTATGCAATTCGAGTGAGAGTAATAACAAGGGAAATATTGTTTTAAACAATACTTCGGTCATGCCCTCTACCGGTACCTCTTGTCAGCCACCACGTCGAGCTTTATTAAAAGTTATTCCTGTCATTGTAACTGGACCGGTCGCTAGTGTAGAGACGTATGCTTTACTTGACGATGGGTCAAGTGTAACATTGATCGACTCGGACGTGTCGAAACGAATTGGTGTAACGGGTCCCGAGGAGAAGATAGTAATGAATGGTGTTCAAGGGATGACTAGTGAAACTAAGGTCAGTTATGTTGATTTTTATATTCGAGGCCAACATAGTAGCGACATTCACATAATAAGAAATGCGCGCTCCATTCCAACGCTTGGACTGGCGCGACAGACAGTTAGACTCGAGGACGTAGTGCAATACAAGCACATTGTGGATCTAGCAGAAGAACTTGCATATGAGGATGCTACCCCAACGGTTCTTATAGGAAGTGCGGACTGCTTCCTGACTTATTCAAAATCCATTAGGAAGGGTTCGCGCTCCGAACCAATAGCATGCCATACTCCGTTAGGCTGGGTCCTGCATGGTGCAGAGTGCAGTCGAAGTAAAATTGTCGAATACGTAAATCATAGTGTTGTCGAAAATGAAAATGTCGATAATTATACAAGTTTGGAAAATATGATAAAAGAACAATATAAATTGGACAGCATAGGAATAAATAAACGAGATAGCCTTTGTGTAGAAAACAATCGAGCATTACAAATTCTTGACGCCACATCCCAACGTCTTCCTAGTGGTCGGTATGAAGTAGGTCTTCTCTGGCGGTCGGACACTCCCCAGTTTCCTGAAAGCTATTCACAGGCACAGCATAGGTTAGTGATGCTAGAAAAGAAGCTCGATAAAGATTCTCAAATGAAGGATTTATATAGAAAAAACATGAAAAGCATGATTGACAAAGGTTATGCCGAAGAATGCACAGGTGAACCATTGACAAACGTGTTGTGGTATTTGCCACATTTCGGAGTATCACACCCAGCCAAACCAGGTAAGTTGAGGATCGTGCATGACGCGGCGGCGAAGTCTCAAGGTCTTAGTTTAAATTCTTTACTATTGCCAGGACCTGACATGTTGCAGTCATTACTCGGAATATTGTTTCGCTTTCGTGAAAGTCGAGTAGCCATAACTGCGGACATACAAGAGATGTTTCCACAAATAAAGATACGTGTGGAAGACAGAGATGCTCAGAGATTCTTGTGGCGAGATGGTGATAGAAACTCTGGAATTAAAGAATACAGAATGAGTTCAATGATATTTGGAGCAACGTCGAGTCCGTGTACAGCTCATTATATTAGAAATAAAAACGCAAAGGAATTTGAAAGTACTTATCCAGATGCAGTGCGAGCAATCCTGTGTGACCATTACATGGATGATTATATAAGCAGCGTTGAGAGTGCAGAATGCGCCATCAGGCTGGCTTCTGAAGTGATTGCCGTCCACCAACAAGCTGGTTTCATAATGAGAGCGTGGGTGTCTAATGACACATCAGTTTTGGATTCGATTCCAGTTGAGCTTCGGCAGGAAGTGCCGACGAGCGTCGAGCTGGGTACGAAAACGGTTCGAACGTTGGGGCTCATGTGGAATTCTTCTCGCGATACCCTAGCTTTTCAAACTGGCTTACAGGATGTATTATCCGAAACTTTGACGAGAAGAATAACACTATCTCATGTAATGCGTGTTTACGACCCACTAGGTTTGCTCGGTCCAGTTGTGATCCGTGGTCGTATTCTCTTCCAACAAACATGGAAAAGCGGTTTAGGATGGGATGAGGAACTACCACTACCGGAATGTGAACTATGGCGTGAATGGTTTGTAGATCTACGTGCCATCAGCGACTTGCAGCTACCACGTTGGTACCTAGATATACAAGGTTATGTCGAGAGTGAGCTTCACGTGTTTGCGGATGCAAGCGAACTGGCGTATGCTTGTGTTGCATACTGGCGCTTTATTTATCCAGATGGTAAGGTGAAACTCTCTCTCGTCGGCAGTAAAGCTCGCGTCACACCGCTCAAGCCTATCACGATTCCAAGGCTTGAGCTACAAGGGGCTCTCATCGCAGCTCGACTGGCGAACACAATTCGCGACGAGCATAAGTTCAAACCTGACCGACTTTACTTCTGGACTGACTCAATGACCGTACTTGGATGGCTCCGGAGAGATGCTCGTCAGTTCAAGGCATTTGTAGCCCATCGAGTTGGCGAAATATCTGAAACCACGAAAGTATCGGAATGGAGGTGGGTTCCAAGTGCCCTGAACGTAGCTGACGACGCTACACGTGTGAATCCTGAGCGCCTCACGCCCGAAAGTCGTTGGTTCACAGGTCCTGAATTTTTGTTAGGACCCCAGGAGACTTGGCCTACGGAACCATCCAATTTCAAATCCAACATTAGTGATGATGAAATAAAAACAAAACTGTTGAACATAAATTTAACAACTATAATCCAATCTTTATGTATACCAGTTTTGGTAGATCCAACTCGTTTTAGTAGCTGGTCACGCTTACTGCGTACAACTTCATACGTTAGAAAGTTTCTTCAGAAACTGAAAGACCGTGTTTCTGCCAGACGAATAAATGCTATCGAAGCAAAAGTTCCACTCGCGAGGCAACTACAGTCACCATTTCCTTTGTGTCGTGAGGTTTTGTCTGTTCCAGATACATCGACACTTCAAGCTCCTATCCAAGGAGGGCCTTCCAAGATGTCCACTTCATTCAAGCCTGTAGAAGATGCAAGAGATCACCGTTATTTCAAAACCACCTGCATTCTACTAACAATTCCACTAACGGCTGAAGATTTAAATTCAGCCGAGATACAAATCCTACGCTGTAGTCAAGCAGATAGCTTTGGTGAAGAAATCGCCTGTGTTCGAAACGCTCAACCAGTCAAAAAGGGTCGACTGGCAAACCTGTCTCTCATGATAGATAATGATGGAATTCTCCGCTTGTCAGGGCGCATCAGAGCCGCAAGAGGTATAGACAATAACACGAAAAACCCTATATTACTGGACGGCAAACATGCAGCGACTCGGCTATTAGTTAACCAAATGCACAAGGATTTCGCTCATGCGAACAACGAAACAGTGATAAATGAAATTCGACAAAGATTTTGGATCATTCAGCTTCGTGACACAGTTAAAACTGTGGCCAGAAACTGTCAGCTTTGTAAGATACGTCGAGCAGCTCCTCTAAATCCTCCAACCGGAGATCTTCCCATCGATCGTCTGGCGCATCATCGTCGAGTATTTACGTACACCGGCATTGACTACTTCGGCCCCGTTGAAGTCACGATGTTTCGAAGACGAGTGAAGAGATGGGTAGCGTTGTACACATGTATGACAACCAGAGCCATACACCTTGATGTGGTACACAGCTTATCTACTGACTCAGCAATAATGTGTCTACGACGCTTCATTGCGCGGAGAGGAACTCCCTCTAAGATGCTTTCAGACAATGCCACTTGTTTTGTTGGAGCGAAAAGACAGTTGGCGGAACTGTATGGTCAAGCGGTGACGGAATATGCCTCTAACAAGGGCATACAGTGGAGCTTCATTCCACCAGCAGCTCCCTTTATGGGAGGTTCGTGGGAAAGGCTTGTGCGGAGTGTGAAAACCGCATTACTGACGACGCTACATGAAAGAGATCCTACAGAAGAAGTTTTGATCACTCTCTTGCTTGAAGCCGAAGCCATAGTGAACTCCAGGCCCTTGACACATGTGTCTGTTGACCCAGAAGATCCGCGAGCTTTAACTCCATTTCATTTTATTTTGGGTACCTCGTCCACAGCGGCCTTGCCGATACAACTTAACGACGGAGACCTGGCACGAAGATGTGATTATAAGAGAGCACTTCGCCTGGCCGATCATTTCTGGACCCGGTGGTTGAAGGAATATTTGCCAACTATTTTGCCGCGACGTAATACTGGCCAAGCAACACCGAATATTAACATCGGAGACCTTGTGATCATAATGGACGGCCAGCTACCACGAGGAACGTGGCCACGGGGTCGAGTAACAGTGTTATTCCCGGGCAAGGATGGAGTCGTGAGAGTGGTCGATGTCGCCACAAGTAGAGGAATATTGCGCCGACCAGTAAAGAAGTTGTTTCGTCTTCCAGTCGACCCATGACCAGTGGATGTTGAATGCAGGTGTCGCCACCTCTCTCCATTACTGTGATGGATCACCAGGGGGGCGATGTCGGCGACGACGCTTTATAAAAAAATAATTTAATCTTTAATCTGTATTTGTGTATTTTTATGTCAAATTGTCTGCAATAAAAAATGGTGGAATTTGGTTCGATATTTTTCCTTTCCTCGTTAATACAATTAATATAGGGAAAATCAATAATATTAATACATGCATGAGTCTATCATCGACTTATATATTTTTAGCATAATATGACTGGGTATAATTATATGTGTTGCGTTCGAAAGTCAGTTCTATCCAGGTGATTTCAAAGTGTGTGTATTGAATATGTGGTTCCTACTTGGAGCTTTATTCTTCTTTTATCAAGCAGCATGTAAGTGATTTTTTTAAATAATGTTTTGTAGCAAAGCCTTTTTTTTGCAAATTGGTACTTTTTTATATTATTATTGTCTTTTTTTTAATTCTTTATTTCACATTTGTATAATAATTTATATTAATTTTACACCTATTATACTATAAAAAGTAATATAAATACACAAACTTAATACAAACATTAAATAAAAACGGTAATACCACCGGCGGCGGCGGCGGTGGCGGCGGCGGGAGACAAGCCTCCAGGCGCGCCGGGCGGGTGCAGGCCGTGGCTGCGGAGCTCTCCGAGACAACGCGAGACTAGCTTCGAGCGATGGGTGGTGGTACTAGACACGTAGGCCACCACCACCCCCATCTCGGAGAGCTCTGTATCCGCCGGACTGCACATTATTTATTAATCATTCTTATGGCAGTTAGACTGTACTCGAACTTGTCACAATTTGTTCTATCCGGTTCGATTACACCCACGAAGAAGAACGGGCAAGAATCTTCGCAGGGTATTTTTTTTTCATACATATTATTACAAGTATTTTAGTGACTATAGCCACATAATAATATCGCCTACAGTTTTACGCGGAATCTGAACCATGGTCAGACTCCAACGGTGGAGCGGTCACACATCCAAGTACTGACTGCGCCCAAGTGTGCTTATGATTTCAATCGACAGTCGACCGATCGCACCACAGAGAGAGAAACACCAATTTCCGGCAATAAAATTGTAATTGTATTTCTAAGTAATTGTTTCTCTAAACAATTTGATCTTTGCAGTGAACGCATCCCTTGAGTATTATGGACCTTCAGCACACGGAAGTAGCTGCGAAGACGCCACATATGATGGAAGATTTTGCTCAAAATATGAAATTAAGCATGGTAATATAACTGCGGAATGCACATACACCACTGAGCCCACCACGGAGCAGACTAGAAGAGTGGCGTGGATTGGTGTTTATATGGAGCCTAGTTCAGGTATGTTATATGACTTTTCCCACTAAGGAACTTTGACTGTGTCCGGTCGGTACTTAATAAGAATAGTCCCTCTGCATCTCTCCCCGTGCATGTCGTAAAAGGCGACTAAGTTAAGTCGTGTCGGTCGTGTTTACTTGTGCGAGGAAATGTATGTTTGTAAACTTTGTTAGTGTTGCTGGGGCGTTCGCGGCAGCAAGCAAGCAACGTCGCGCTTAGCTTGCTAAGCGAACTTCAGGGAATTTTTGATCGTATTAGGGTAGCTCTGGATCGGGCTCACGCGGTGAACAAAAAGCGTTACGACTAACGCCGAAAGCCCGAAGAATTCCGCGTCGGTCAGTGTGTCTCGAGGAAGAGTTTTGCTCGTAGCGACGCCGGGAAGTAATTCTCAGCGAAGTTAGCTCCGCGCTACGTTCAGTGTAAAATACTACGCAAAAAAAGCTCCACGGTTTATGAACTAGCGAGCATGGATGGTAAATCCATAGACGACTGGAGTGTGAAAGATTTTAAGCTGACCTCGGCCTACGACGAGGCCGATACGGTATGAGTCGTTGCCGTAATCATGACTCCAATGTTGGTCGTCTGTTTTCGCCTACCTTTTGCCAAATCGATTGCATGCTCATACTGCAGTGGTTTTTTTAACTGACTCACGCTATGAGGAAGTTTTTGACGTTATCTTGTTGGTATTTCTCGCTACCGACGTAGGGCATAACTTGATTGCTTGGTTTTGCCCAAGTTTATCTGACGAAACCAGGTGTTTTTCCAGATTGGATGTTACTTTTAATCGATTTTTCAATTTGTTGGTAAATATTGCTAAGTATCATTCCTCGTTTTTGTTTCTCCTTTGGTTAAACTTAGTTTCGATTGAGAGTTTCCTCTAACGATAACTGTCGCGGACGACAGGTCGGACGGAGCTCGTCCTCTACCTCAAGGGGAGGGGCACTGTGACGAAACAGATTATTTTTCCTGGCCATATTAGGTTTTAATGTTATAAAATTTAAAAAAAATGGGGTTGTCAATAGAAATTTTGACAGAAGGGGGATTTTTGGTTTCGAAAAAAAAGTGGTGGAGGAGTATAAGAAAAGGATTGGAATAATTTGCTCTACAAATGTAGAGCAAATTATTATTGAAGAATTCTGCAATCTATTCAGTAGCAGGACCGCTCGCGATCCTGCTACTGAATAGATTCGATAGATATTCTGAATAAACATTTTTACCTCACATTTTTTGCTCTTTTTGACAGGAAACTGTTCAACGATGCACCCAAAAAAAAAAATTAACACCGGCAAGGCGAAGGATCACTTATTCACTCCAACTATCATTCCTTACGGTGGCTGCAGACATACATACTTCATGGAAATCAAGAGTGCGGACTGGATGTACCTTCCTTCTTTTATCTTGACTCTTCTTAGTTTCATGTTGAATGAACTCTCCACAAATGAAACAATTCTTCTTGAGATCGAACTTGGTTAATGCAGATAGCAGCAGCGATGTTGACGCCTCTTGTTTCTTAAAAGCCGCGATCGACTGGGTCCTCGTGTATTTTTTTTCCACACAACGTGTGGACGAGAAGTGAAGTCACATTGGCTAGTTGGCTGATTTTGCCGTCACCGCTCTCTTTACTGGCTTTTTAAGGGAAACTATCCCTTTTTCACCCACTTTAGTAACATCAGAACTCGATGCAGTCACTTCCTCATCACAAACTCATGAAATCGTTAAATGTGACACCAAAACATCCCAGTGAAACAAATAAAACAAAACACTGTAAGTGCTATAACATTTGAAGGAAAATAGATAAAATAGTAAAGTAATGTATATTATTGAAGGGAATTTAATCCTCTATGACCCTATGGCTGGCATTTATTTTTTGGGTGCATTGTTGAAGAGTTATCCGGTCAAAAAGAGCAAAAAATGTGAGGCAAAAATGTTTTTTTCCATAATTACAGACTTTCAAGAGCGGATATCTCGAAAACTATACAAGATATAAAAAAGTTGACATAATGCAACTTGTAGCAAATTTATTCAGCTTTCTTTTCGTATAAAGTAGTCATGTCGCTAAGACGCATAGTTTCCGAGATATAAGCGAAAAACCGAAAAATGGGACCTTCAAACCCCCCCCCCCCCCCCCCCCTCCCCCCGGCTCAAGGGCTACGGGCGGGGACTTTTGATATGTTTACCTCCTAACTAGTCCAAACAAAGTCAAAAATTGTTTTCCAAGCATTCCCCTCTATACATAGGCCAAACCGAAATGATCGGGAATCGAGTACTTTCGATTGATTTAGACTAAAAACTGTTTTCGATACATGGATACTGATTATTTGAAAATCGAATACCATTAAAGGAAGACAATATATAGTTTTTAAAAAAAGAACAGTGTCAGTTAGAAGTTGTTGAGTCGATAAAAAATGGAGCTCACACGAGACAATTTCCGCGCCATAATTTTTCACAATTTTCGACGAGGATTATCTCAAGAATAATGTCTCGCTGAGCTTGTTTCAATATACAAGAGTGAAGCACCTAGCCAAACGACAATATATCGCTGGTATTCCGAATTCCGACGTGAACGTGCTTCTCTTAGCACCGTACCTTCTACAGGTCGGCCAAAAACAGCGGTTACGTCAGAAAATATCGCTGCTGTGCGCCAAATGATACAGGAAGACCGACATATCACATATGAGCAGATTCGGGCTACTCTAGGGATTGGTATGACTGCAATTCAAACGATTTTACATGATGAGCTTGGTGTCAGAAAGCTAGTTTCCCGCTGGGTGCCCCATAATTTGTCCGCAGAGCAAAAGGCGGCTCGTGTCAATTGGTGCCGATCTACTCTGCAACGCTTCAACGCAGGAAAGTCAAAAGCTGTTTACAATATCGTCTCAGGTGACGAATCATGGATTTATTCATACGAGCCGGAAAGAAAACAGCAATCGACTGTTTGGGTCTTCGCAGGTGAAATCAAGCCAACAAAATTTGTCCGCTCTCGCAGCGTATCGAAGAAAATTGTCGCTTCGTTTATCTCGAAAGCAGGACATGTACTCACAGTTTCCTTAGAGGAACGAAGAACGGTTACCGCTGATTGGTATACAACGGTTTGTTTGCCAGAAATGATATCCGAACTCCGTAAAGGTAACCCGAAACGACGCATAATCCTCCATCACGATAATGCAAGCTCGCACACCGCTAAGAAAACAAGTGAGTTTTTGAAACAGGAAAACGTCGAGTTAATGGACCATCCTCCGTACAGCCCATCGGAGCTCTAATGATTACTTCACATTCCCTAGAATCAAAAATTTATTGCGTGGTCAGCATTGACACTGGTGGTCAGCGGTTCCAAGACCCAGAAGAAGCAGTCGAAGCGTACAGATCGGCCATTTTGACTATGTCAACTTCAGACTGGAATTGCTGCTATAATAATTGGTTCGAACGAATGCAAAAGTGCATTAACTGCAACGGAGAATACTTTGAAGAGCAATAAAAATAAATTTAGTTATTTTCAGTATGTAGTTTTTTCTATTCCCGATCATTTGGTTTTTTTTTTTTTATTTTTATTGAAACTGACACGGTTGGCTACATCATCTACAACATCCGTGATGTCAGCCCATAACACCGGCTGAACTTGGTGCCACGTCAGTGCTTCCCTTCGGTCGTGCCGGCTACACTGAACTGGACGGAAAACACAAACTATTTAAATAGCCGTTTCGACCGACCTTTCATTCAGTGCGGTGGTATCAACCCGGGCGGGTCAAACCCTACCACCTAGTAATATAAGAAGGGAGTCATATCCCTTAGTCGCCTTTTACGACATGCACGGGGAGAGATGCAGTGGGGCTATTCTTTTAAAGTACCGGCCCCACACGGTTCAATACGGTTTGCCCCTCGTACCTTTTCGTTTCCTGGACTAGATGTTGCGTAAACAAAATGTCAATTCAGATTTTAATAGGAAATATCGCCGAAAGCAACAAAATAAGGCCTACTACGTTATTCCCCCTTTCTTTTTTGTAGTTCCTGCACGATTTGAGTACGTAAGTATGAGGCATTAGGGACCGACACTCACACAACTAACACGTCACGGCCGACTGACAGCCAGCAACTGACTGACAAGCCTATGGCTGTCAACTTCGCGTTGACATCCATTGTAGTGAGGCCATTTGCTGAGTTCGTATGGGCCCGTCCTTACGCTAGCACTTAATATATTTCGAAGGGTTTAACCCGCCCGTTTTGGTACCACCGCACCGCACTGAATGAAAGATCGGTTGAAACGGCTATTTACTCGTAAATAGTTCATGTTTTTCGTTCAGTTCCGTGTAACCGACCGAATGGAAGCACTGACATGGCACCTAGTTCACCAAGGCGTTGTGGGCTGACATCACGGATGTAGTAGGTGATGTAGTAGACAAATGTGTCAGTTTCCATAAAAAAAAAATTTAGGTACCTACTGATGTATTGTTTTGTATTTTCTTTCACAGGCACTCAACATCACTTTCAACATCGCTTACTGAAAAGTTGTGATTACTGTGTACAGCGTGTAAACTTCAGCTGCTCTGTTAAATTAGACGTCAGTGAGATTGAAGCCGGTCTTTGGTGTTATGCTTCTTTATCCGTTTTTGATGAAGTCATTCGCCACAACATCATGTACGGAAGGGAAGGACCTGATGGTGAGCACTTTATATCTTTTACAGAATATATTCTATATCTCACGAAGTCCGTTTGGCTATGAATATTGTCAGGCGTGCACATGCACATTGTGTTAGTGTGCGTCACCTCGAGAGCGCTCAGTCACGCACGATCGCGACGCGGTCCACGCACACAGCACACACAACACACACGTCACTACTTTCATTTTCAAAATTAAAGATCATGAAACATTTTGTACCAAAAATCAAAGGCCCTTTGATGAGAAATATCCGGTTTTTTCAACTGAACCATCTGGCAACACTGTACTAGACACGAATATTTATTATTAATTCGATAATAAAGAAATATTGAAAACGAAGATCCACTGATTTATACTGTACCGTGTGGGGTCGGTATATAAAAAGAATAGCTCCACTGCATCTCTTCCCGTGCATGTCGTAAAAGGCGATTAAGGGATAAGACTCATTACTTGGTGGTAGGGTTTAACCCGCCCGGGTTGGTACCACCGCACTAAATGAAACGTCGGTCGAAACGGCTATGTAACTAGTTTGTGTTTTCCGTCCAGTTCAGTGTAGCCGGCATGACCGAAGGGAAGCACTGACATGGCACCTAGCTCACCCGGTGTTATGGGCTGACATCACGGATGTTGTAGGTGATGTAGCCAACCGTTTCAATTTCCATAAAAAAAAAAGTTTAAGTTAACATAAGAACATATTTCAAATAACCCCAAAGAAGTTCCCAGGCCAGGCCGGCTGATCTTCCGAACGGCGCGCGGAGGTGAAATCTTTGACGAAATTCACGTTGTGTTCACACTGTGTGTGCACTGATCAATTTAAGATTGAAAATATATTTTTATTTATACCAATAGCATGGCTTATTATTCTTTTTTATTATTTATACAATACAGTTATTAGATTAAAAAAATTACACATTTTTCATATATTTCGACGTGTCTGCTGTCGTCTGCTGATGACGACAGCAGACACGTCGAAATATATGAAAAATGTGTAATTTTTTTTATCTAACAACTATATTGTATAACTGATCAATTTAAGTATTTCTTTAAAAAATTAATTCAATTATTCCATGTTCTTGCGGCGTAAACAATCCGAGGGGTTACTGGGCAGGGGAAGAAATCTGTGATGCCAATAATTTAATAAAAACGGCGTATACGAAGAAAATCTTCTCAAATGAAGGTCGATCGAAACAGCTATGGCATGTGGTCCGTGTTTTTCGTTCATTTCAGTGTAGCCGACACCTGTCGATAATATCAATTGATTGTATGTTGCAGCGGCCAAAGCATCGAATTGGAGGGCTAAAATGACCCTATTACTAAGTAAGAGATCTGTCCGATGCCCCCCGTGTCTTCCTTCTGTCCAGTGGCGTATCCGCAACGCTAGTAAGTATACATACATTGTTTTCAAGTGTAACATCTTAGCTCTAGGTATGGGCAGCAATTTATAGGAAATGCGTTAAGGCCCTGTCAACCCGTATTCACCTGTACACCTCTTTCAAGGCGCCGCCGCCGCTTTCGCTGGTTGCAGTAGGATGCAACACAATCAATCATTCAAAAATTTGGTTTTTTATTTTTTTATTCCACGGATCGAAACAAAAAAGTAAAAAGCTACGGATTTAGATATATATTCGACAATTTTTTTTTCCAATGCCTTGATTTGGTCACGTTGCCTTAAATACGTTTTTATAACTAAATTCAGAGGCATGTTCATGATTTTTTTCTATCGAGCCAAGTTAATCAAATCGTGTTTTCAAAAAGCTATCGATCTGCGCTGATAGATGAAGTATTAGGCCTCGGGGCGAGGCAGCCGCTCGACCCGAGGCCGCACAAGTGGAGACGCTGCCTCAACCTGAGGCAAGCCGCGCCATGACCATGACGCAAATTCGTCGCCTCGGGCCGAGCCATATTTGGTCGGTTTTTTTTGCCGCGCTCAAAGGAGCCTCAGTCCGAGGCGTGCACTTGGTCCACGCTTCACCTTGATCCGCAACGTGCCTCGAGCGAGAAATTTGCCTCAGAGTGAGCAGCCTCAGTTTGCTTCAAGTCGAGGCTGCTCGGCCTGAGGCTACTCTAATAGATACGCAGCTTTACATATATTAAAACTGAATCTGTTAGGTGAGTAATATTGGTGGTAAACTTCTTGAAATTCGAGTCAGACGCAGCCTCACGTCACCTTAAGGAAGTGACGTAATTTTGTGAGGTGTATTGTTTCTTTGGCGCGGCTTTTTTTTCATTTATTTGAAGGGTTTGTTTCAATTTATGAAGATGCCAACCCACTTCACACAACAACAAACATAACATATTAAAATAATAGACAACAACAATTTAAAAACTAACCAAACTAATTAGAGCGAGCAGGTCTTTCTTTCACAATAACATAATACATTTTAACACCTTCGCAGCACCCTCGGATGCTGGATGAGCCAAATTATATATATATGGACCTAAACAGGATTGCCCATAATTCAAATGTTTCCTAACTAATTTTCCCCTTGCACAATCGATCAAAATATGATATACATCTTCAGGAACTCCGCATAGATCACAATAATTCGGAGATGATACCTTTCCTCATTAAAAAACCAAATTTATTTAAAGTAATGTGACGAGATCTTATATGAAAAGCCACGACAAGACGTTCACGATTCATTTTTAATTTGTCAAACCAGGGTACTGAGGGCGGTTCATTTTGTATGATTTTATACCATCATTAGCGACTGCATGGTTTTATGGTTTTTAAGAACCTGACATGACTGGCTACATCACCTACTACACCCGCGAATTCAGTATATCTTGGTGTCTTGGTGAATTAGGTAGGTGCCATGCCATTGCTTGCCTTTGATCGTGCCGTCTACGCTGAACTGGACGGAAAACATAAACTGTTCACATACATATACCCTTTCGATCGACCTTTTTTTTTAAAGTAAATTTTTTTCGATTGACCTTTTTTTTAATTTATTTTTAGAGATTTTAACAATTTTTTTTTATATCAGCACCACAGTACTCATATTCCCATCCCTTAGGCCCCAGAGTCCCTAAGGGATAGGGAACTCTCTACTAAATTACTAAATCCCTCTCACTTGTAGACTCCTGTCAGGCCGGCATGGCATTCGCAATCCACGTGCATCACAGAATGCCCATGGGTATTGTAAGTCACCTATTCGTAAGAGAAACAATGCCACATACCGCGTTCTCCATATAAAAAAAAACACGGGTTCGCCAACAATGCATTTAAGACGAGGCGGAAGTTAACTTTCTCCATACAAAATTGTCTTTCGGCATTTATGTTTTGTAGCCCCCTAAACCTTATCCGATTTTTGAATTTTTTTTATATTGTCTTAAGGACAGTCCAATTTACGTTCGTGTTTTTGTCGTTTTTTGTGTAGATGAAATATACAACACCGGAGCTAAATATTTGTATTTCGACCGAAAACATTTGATTTTCTTTATTATTATTTTTTTATGTAATTCGGTATGGGTGGCTGAGTCAGAGGGGCCAAAGCACATGCTCTGACTAGCCAATATCACCTCCGAGAAATAAACTGACTTAAGGTTACATTTCGCTTTTCGAGACTGACGAGGACGCGACGACGCGAGTTTAAATTTTTTTACCCAAGAGCCGCTAAAGAAGTTTTCCCTTAAAAGAAAAATGGCGCACTGCACTGTTGAGAGGTCGTCTCACGGAACGGAACGCGCCGATGCGCGAGTGCAGAGAGGGATTTAGTAATTGCGTTGGATTTCGTTGAGCGTTCTCTATCCCTTAGGGACTGCTCTGGGCCCTAAGTGATAGGGAAGATGAGTACTATATGGGGCTGACATTAAAAAATCATTGTAAAACAAAAATTCAGATTTTTTTATGTAATCCGGTATGGGTGGCTGAGTCGAAAGGGTCAAAGCACATACTCGGACCAGCCAATATCACCTCCAGGAAGGTAGGTGCCATACCGGAGACTTCCCTGGATTGCTGACAATAGCCAGCCTGGACTAGAGGAGAACACAACCGAGGCTGCTATGCGGCCATCTTACATCCAGTACGGTGGTACCAACCCAGTCGGCTACAATTTGAGCCTACCACCTAGTAAGGGGCAAGGGATGGGACCTACAGTTTTACACCGGTTCCGAATGGTGAAGCAGCAGGTGTCAGAAAAAACTCATTGGTACACGGCGACCGGATTCGAACGTCGGACCTTCGAACCGCACGAGAAGCCGATGCCCAAACCACTCGGCCACCCGCCGCTTTTATTGAGTCATCAATCACTTTAGATATTTAAAAAATAAATAGACAGGAACATAGATTGGATTATCCTTAAGACAATTTTTTTTTAACGGATAAGGTTTAGTGGGATAAAAAACACAAAGCCCGAAAGACGATTTTGTATGAAGGAAATTAACTTCCGTCTCGTCTTAAGGCTTCGCAAGATTTTGAATTTCCCCCTTCACCCCTGCCAGACAGGGAGAGAGCGAAGGAGCACACACGTGTATATAAGAGGGACAGCAAGTGAGGTAGCTCGCTGTAACCTTGTCATGTTATTTTCAGAACTGATCGAGTCCAATACCTCACTTGTAGACTACATACAGTACGAGCCAAATGTGGAACTAACCGTTACGTGTGTGTTGTATTGTATTAGATTCGGTGAGCACGAAGGGGCAAAGCAATATTTAGAGGGTAAGTCATTTATGAGAATCTCGCGCGTGTACCGCGGCTACCATCCATATCTTCTCTATCTTCTTCATCTCTATCTCTATCTTCTCTTCTCTACCTCTACCTCTATCTCCACTCTATCTCTTTTTTTTTGTATGGAAACTGACACGTTTGGCTAAATCGCCCACAACATCCGTGATGTCAGCCCATAACACCGCAGTGAACTAGATGAAATGTCAGTGCTTCCCTTCGATCGTGCCAGCTACACTGAACTGGACGGAAAACACGAACTATTTACATAGCCGTTTGGACCGACGCTTCGTTCAGTGCGGTGGTACCAACCCGGCTGGGATAACCCCTACCACCTATTAAGATAAGAAGGCAAGTGGCCCACAGTTTAACGTGGAATCCGAACCACGGTCAGTCTCCAATGGTCGAGCGGTCACTCATGACCGCTCCCAGGTGTGCTTATTATTCGACCGACAGTCGACCAACCGCGCCACTGAGCTACCGAGGCTGACAATTGATTTTTTTTCAGTTCCCGCGTCCTTGAGAGAGTTATCCAGAAGTGTTACACTGAAAAAAACCAACTACCGCACGACGTCTATTTTTGTCGACGTTCGATACTTGTTAACTGAACAGAATGAAGGTGACATACTGAGGTGTCACTACACGCACGGAGACCTTCGAGTGGAGCGTAATGCAACTCTACACTATAACAGATCAGCTACGACGACACAATACTCACCAGAGAACAGTTCTACAATACAACTTACTAGTAGCGCTGGCAGTAAGTACCTACGACTTTCGTTGCGCCATTTACCCCCGACGAAAAAAGAGGGGTGTTATAAGTTTAACGTATGTGTCTATGTGTGTGTGTGTATATGGGTATATGTGTGTATGGGTGTATATGTGTATGGGTGTGTCTGTCTGTGGCATCGTAGCTCCCATACGGATGGACCGATTTGAATGCAGTACTTTTTATTAGAAAACTGGGTTAATCGGGATGTTTGTGAGCTATTATTGTGATTAAGTAATTACAAGAAATTAAGTAATAAAAAAATTATTTATCTTAATGCATACGGCTTTTTTTAAAAGCTTGAAATAAAAGTTAAATTACAAATTTAAAAAATAGATAAAAAAACTTTTAAGTTAAACGGTTTTATTAAAAATAAAAAACTAGAAAAAAACAGCTGTACAAAAAACTAGAAAATAATAAGGACACAAGCCTGGGCCTTCTTAAGATTTTACGTCTGGGTAAGAAATCGTGCAATACTAGCGTGCTGTCTTCTCATGTCGGATGCCAAAGGGCACATTGTGTCGCTGCGTCAGCGGAATAAGTAATAAATTGAGACTTTTAACAGACTAATATAAAAACGTGGGGCGCATGTTATTTATTACGCATATTATACGCCCCACGTTTTTATATTAGTCTGTTAAAAGTCTCAATTTATTACTTATTCCGCTGACGCAGCGACACAATGTGCCCTTTGGCATCCGACATGAGAAGACAGCACGCTAGTATTGCACGATTTCTTACCCAGACGTAAAATCTTAAGAAGGCCCAGGCTTGTGTCCTTATTATTTTCTAGTTTTTTGTACAGCTGTTTTTTTCTAGTTTTTTATTTTTAATAAAACCGTTTAACTTAAAAGTTTTTTTATCTATTTTTTTATTTACTCGTTTTTAGTTTGATTTTTGGCTCGTATCATTTACGTAAACTCGTCATCCTTTCCAACTCCCTCATTGCATCTTTGTTACTCGGTTTCTTACCTGTCAATTTATCACAATCAAGCTCCTCAATACATAACCCTTCTAAAGACTTTACGCGACTCAATGCAACATACGCTTGACCCTTCTCAAATAGTCTGGAACCCAAATACACGACAGCACGGTCAACAGTACTGCCCTGCATTTTATGGACAGTGGAGGCCCATGAAAAAATTATCGGTAACATCCGTCTCACAGCTGTTCCATAATTAAACTTTGCTGGAAACTGTATGGCTTTAGGATGGATAAGGTGTCCGCCGTCTCTTTCAAAATCAATTTGAACAGATGGTATGTCTGTTTCATACTTTTGCGTTGCGACAAGTATGGGACACTCGTCCAAACAAACCAAATGAGCCCAAACTCGAGGGGGTTACTAGTAACGGTTGAAGAGTTCCACTGTACATCTCCTGACTCCATCATCAGACCCTCGTCACCAAGTGTATTGGTAAAAGTAAGGGACACTCGTCCAAACCAACCCTATGAGCCGAAACTCGAGCGGGTTACTAGTAACGGTTGAAGAGTTCCACTGTACACCTCCTGACTCCATCATCAGACCCTCGTCACCAAGTGTATTGGTAGAATTAAGGGACACTCGTCCAAACCAACCATATGAGCCCAAACTCGAGGGGGTTACTAGTAACCGTTGAAGAGTTCCACTGTACACCTCCTGACTCCATCATCAGACCCTCGTCACCAAGTGTATTGGTAGAAGTATGGGACACTCGTCCAATCCAACCAAATGAGCCCAAACTCGAGGGGGTTACTAGTAACGGTTGAAGAGTTCCACTGTACACCTCCTGACTCCATCATCAGACCCTCGTCATCAAGTGTGTTGGTAGAAGTATGGGACACCCGTCCAAACCAACCATATGAGCCCAAACTGGAGGGGGTTAATAGTAACGGTTCAACAGTTCCACTGTACACCTCCTGCCTCCATCATCAGACCCTCGTCACCAAGTGTATTGGTTAGAAGTATGGGACACTCGTCCAAAGCAACCAAATGAGCCCAAACTCGAGGGGGTTACTAGTAACGGTTGAAGAGTTCCACTGTACACCTCCTGACTCCATCATCAGACCCTCGTCACCAAATATATTGGTAGAACTATGGGACACTCGTCCAAACCAATCAAATGAGCCCAAACTCGAGGGGGTTACTAGTAACGGTTGAAGAGTTCCACTGTACACCTTCTGACTCCATCATCAGACCCTCGTAACCAAGTGTATTGGTAGTAGTATGGGACACTCGTCCAAACCAACCATATGAGCCCAAACTCGAGGGGGTTACTAGTAACGGTTGAAGAGTTCCCCGTCCACCTCCTGACTCCATCATCAGACTCTCGTCACCAAGTGTATTGGTAGAAGTATGGGACACTCGTCCGAACCAGCCAAATGAGCCCAAACTCGAGGGGGTTACTAGTAACGGTTGAAGAATTCCACTGTACACCTCCTGACTCCATCATCAGACCCTCGTCACCAAGTGTATTGGTAAAAGTAAGGGACACTCGTCCAAACCAACCCTATGAGCCCAAAATCGAGCGAGTTACTAGTAACGGTTGAAGAGTTCCACTGTACACCTCCTGACTCCATCATCAGACCCTCGTCACCAAGTGTATTGGTAGTAGTATGGGACACTCGTCCAATCCAACCAAATGAGCCCAAACTCGAGGGGGTTACTAGTAACGGTTGAAGAGTTCCACTGTACACCTCCTGACTCCATCATCAGACCCTCGTCATCAAGTGTGTTGGTAGAAGTATGGGACACCCGTCCAAACCAACCATATGAGCCCAAACTGGAGGGGGTTAATAGTAACGGTTCAAGAGTTCCACTGTACATCTCCTGACTCCATCATCAGACCCTCGTCACCAAATATATTGGTAGAACTATGGGACACTCGTCCAAACCAATCAAATGAGCCCAAACTCGAGGGGGTTACTAGTAACGGTTGAAGAGTTCCACTGTACACCTTCTGACTCCATCATCAGACCCTCGTCACCAAGTGTATTGGTAGAAGTATGGGACACTCGTCCTAACCAGCCAAATGAGCCCAAACTCGAGGGGGTTACTAGTAACGGTTGAAGAGTTCCACTGTACACCTCCTGACTCCATCATCAGACCCTCGTCACCAAGTGTATTGGTAGAAGTATGAGACACTCGTCCAACCCAACCATATGAGCCCAAACTCGAGGGAGTTACTAGTAACGGTTGAAGAGTTCCACTGTCCACCTCCTGACTCCATCATCAGACCCTCGTCACCATGTGTATTGGTAAAAGTATGGAACACTCGTCCAAACTAACCAAATGAGCCCAAACTCGAGGGGGTTACTAGTAACGGTTGAAGAGTTCCACTGTCCACCTCCTGACTCCAACATCAGACCCTCGTCACCAAGTGTATCGGTAGAAGTATAGGACACTCGTTCAAACAAACCAAATGAGCCCATACTCGAGGGGGTTACTAGTAACAGTTGAAGAGTTCCACTGTACACCTCCTGATTCCATCATCAGACCCTCGTCACCAAGTGTATTGGTAGAAGTATGGGACGCTCGTCCAAACCAACCAAATGAGCCCAAACTCGAGGGGGTTACTAGTAACGGTTGAAGAGTTCCACTGTACACCTCCTGACTTCATCATCAGACCCTCGTCACCAAGTATATTGATAGAACTATGGGACACTCGTCCAAACCAACCAAATGAGCCCAAACTCGAGGGGGTTACTAGTAACGGTTGAAGAGTTCCACTGTACACCTCCTGACTCCATCATCAGACCCTCGTCAACAAGTATATTGATAGAACTATGGGACACTCGTCCAAACCAACCAAATGAGCCCAAACTCGAGGGGGTTACTAGTAACGGTTGAAGAGTTCCACTGTACACCTCCTGACTTCATCATCAGACCCTCGTCACCAAGTATATTGATAGAACTATGGGACACTCGTCCAAACCAACCAAATGAGCCCAAACTCGAGGGGGTTACTAGTAACGGTTGAAGAGTTCCACTGTACACCTCCTGACTCCATCATCAGACCCTCGTCACCAAGTGTATTGGTAGAAGAATGGGACACTCTTCCAAACCAACCATATGAGCCCAAACTCGAGGGGGTTACTAGTAACGGTTGAAGAGTTCCACTGTCCACCTCCTGACTCCATCATCAGACCCTCGTCACCAAGTGTATTGGTAGAAGTATGGAACACTCGTCCAAACCAACCATATGAGCCCAAACTCGAGGGGGTTACTAGTAACGGTTGAAGAGTTCCACTGTCCTCCTCCTGATTCCATCATCAGACCCTCGTTACCAAGTTGAAATTATCATAATATTGTATTGTCACGAGAACTCAATGTGTGTGCAAAGTTTCATAAAAATCGGTTCAGTAGAAGTAGTTGAAAAAGTTGTCGCAAGATTTGAAACAAAGATAGTAACAAACAAACAAACAAACAAACAAATATACAGAGTCAAGCTAAATAAAACCGTTTAAAAAAAACCCCCCCGATCAGTAAGTAAATTACGACGCTGCTCTGAGTTTTTATATTTTATTTGCTTAATGGTCCCCCGACTTCTTTAAGTAAACGGAAATATTTTTCTATTTTTAAGGGTCGAGGGTTTTTTAAATTTGTAATTTAACTTTTAGCCGATATATTCTGTACATTCCTACTTAGGCATTGGCTGCCGTTTTTCAAAAATTTTATTTTCTTATTTTAGTAAAAGTATGATACCTATTTTGTCTCTGTCGATTACGAACTAATCAATTAGTGGTCGAAATTAGGTCTATCCTAAATAATCCTTATTTATTTATTTATTTTTATGGAAACTGACTGCGTTGGCTATATCACCTACAACATTCGTGAGCCCATAACACCGGGTGAACTAGGTGCCATGTCAGTGCTTCCCTTCATTTTCATTTCAGCTACACTGAACTGGACGGAAAACACGAACTATTTACATAGCCGTTTGGACCGTCATTTCATTCAGTGAGGTGGTACCAACCCGGACGCGATAAACCCTACCACCTACTAAGGTAAGAAGGGAAGGGACCTGGAGTTTAACGTGGAATCCGAGCCACGGGCAGCCTCCAACGGTCGAGCGGTCACCCATCCGAGTTCTGACCGCGCTCAGCTAACAATAGTCGACCGACCGCACCACTGAGCGACCGAGGCGAGACAATGAGAAGCCCATATTGAAAATGTTGCAACGACGTACCGACCGTAGTTTGTATAACCGGAATGTGTGCCCTTAAAATTTACAAAATCCGGCTACGCGGCGTGTTGAGCAGATAGGATAGCTCGACATATTCTTCGTAAAGTGTGTGGTCGTGTCTGATACAACTACGTCTATTTTGAGGAGTAAAACCGTTTAGTTAGAAGCACCGTGTAGGGCCGGTACTTAAAAATAGCCCCACTGCATCTCTCTCCATGCACGTCGTAAAAGGCGACTAAGACACGATGTCATGCTAAAAGGCGACGGATTAGCCATCTCTCACCTTGGCAATGTCCTTCCACCGAGTTATGCATTAGGTGTGTCTTCGTGTATTACTTGCTGCTTGATTAATATCTTGTCCGAATACTTTGCTTAACATGATGGTCGGTGTTCAGCTGTAATTTAGAAGAGCGCTTGCAGCACAACACCGATTACTCTGCTTACCCCGATTGTCGGGATACAGCGTGTGGTATGTATGTTTGTAAAAGCCTTTCGCTCTGCAGATTCAACTTTGACAAAGATTGGAGTCCCCGTCGCGGTGTCTGCGTCAGCGACGGCAGTTACTCTCGTGGTGTTGCTATGCGGAGCTGCCGGCGCCGCCGCGGCGTACTGCAGATATATTCGAGGTATAGTAATTATGTCTAACCCTAAAGGGTTCCGTACTTTAAAATGTGAAAACGGAACTTTTATAAGATAACTCCGGTGTCCGTCCGTCTGTCACAGAGGTGTTTCTCGAAAACTAATTAACGTAGAAAGTTGAAATTTGGCATAATGAAGCTGCGTATCCATTAGAGCAACCTCAGGCCGAGCAGCCTTGACTTGAGGCTGCTCGGCCTGAGGCAAGGCTGGAGGCACAAGGTGAGGCGTGTCGCCTCACCTTGATCCGGAGCCAGTTTAAAGCAAGAACGTGATGACACCAGCTGCTCTAATAGTAATTTTAATAAAAATTCTTTAATAAAAATATAACTTTTTATTTAACGTATCCCAAAGAACACGATGACTCTCGTATAATTTTATTAATTTAACTGCAGTCTCGTTGTCCATTGCGACCTGAGGCGACCCGCCCGTCTCCACCAAGTGCACGCCTCGGATTGAGGCTCCTTTGAGCGCGTCAAAAAACCGACAAAATATGGCTCGGCGCGAGGCGACGAATTTGCCTCATGGCGCGGCGTGCCTTAGGTTGAGGCAGCGTCTCCACTTGTGCGGCCTCGGGTCGAGCGGCTGCCTCTCCCCGAGTCTGCCTCTAGTGGTTACGCAGCTATAGATCTTGATGACGCGCACATATATCGATAAGAACGAGATACAAATTTATTTTAGATTAATATGGGGGACCAATTTGATACGAATAAAAAAATGTTTTAACTAACATGTCGCGTGGGATTTGATCATTTGAAAGAGCTAACTATAAGGATTCTATTTTTTTTTTCACGATTTTAAGTTCACTGGTATTAATTATATATCTAAAATGTGCAAAAAAAATTCCACCTCCCCTCTGTTCCCCTAGGTTTCTAAAGCTAAAATTGTGACTTTCATTAAGCCACAGATTACAGAAAAAGTGCAGGTTTTTTCGACAATGTAATATTTTCGGAAAAAAAAAACATATTTTGGTTTTAGTACGGAACCGTAATTAGTGCGAGCCTGACTCACTCATGACCGCTTTTTTTATATTTTAACTACGTAAGTAAGGTAAAAAAGGAAGGGACCTACAGTTTTACGTGGAAGCCGTTAGCCGAACCACAGTCAGCCTCCATCGGTCGAGCGGTCACATCTAAGTACTGACCGGCCCAGCGTTGCTTCACAATCAATAGCGACAGTCGACAAAAGTGCACTCTTTGTACTTCACATGCGTTTTATTTATTGTACCATGTTCAGCAAAAAAGACATCTCGCTTCGCCGCTCTTCTGCGGACATCAAGATCTTCAAAATGTCTAGAGAGTGAAGCTTATACAAGATCCCTTCCGCCGCCTCCGTTGCCCCCGAGGCCTGTTGACTCGGCTAATCCGCCAGAAGGTGAGTAGAACCTATATTATTAGCGGTGGAGTGGTTCGGGCATCGGCTTCTCATGCGGGCGGTCCGAGGTTCGAATCCGGTCGGCGAGAACCAATGAGGTTCTTCTGATTAAAAAATTTACGTGCATACCTACACCTGCTGCTTCGCTGTTCGGACCTGGTGTATAACTGTAGGTCCCTTCCCTTGCCCCTAGCTAGGTGGTAGGCTCAAATTGTAGCCGACTGGGTTGATACCACCCTGCGAAGTTTCTTGCCGGTTCTTCTTCGTGGGTGTAATCGAAGCGGATAGAACAAATTGTGACAAGTTCGAGTGTAGTCTAACTGCCATATGAATGATCAATAAACAATGCAATACCTACAATACAAAAGCGATATCTCATAAAATAAAGTAACTTACTCCATGGCCATTCCTTACAGATTCATTATTAGTATTGATTGATATAGTTTTTTTAACCGACTTCAAAAAAGGAGGAGGTTCTCAATTCGACTGATTTTTTTTTTATGTTTGTTACCTCAGCAGGTCTATTCTTGTAAATTCTGACAGCGGACTCAGCGCTGAGTCCGCTGTCAGAATTTACAAGAATAGACCTGCAGATCTTTCGACTGGGTGAACCGATTTTGATGATTCCTTTTTATTTGAAAGCTGGTGCTTCCCGTGTGGACCCATTTCAATTTGGTCAAGATCGGATTGGTCGCTCGGCCTTCGGCCTCGCGATTCCGCCGAGTACATTAATAGCAAAAAATAAAAAAAAAACTTAAATAAAAAACGATTAAAAAAAATATAAAAACCGCCTTCAAAAATGTATGAAATAAAAAAAAATCGAACCCTAGAGTTGAAGGCGATGCTAAAGCAAACAAAAATGATGCATGAAAGAAAACATGAGTGGATGATATCCTTTGTGATTTGTCCTTCTTTGTAGGGTTAGATTTTTTTTATTTCATACATTTTTGAAGGCGGTTTTTATATATTTTTTTGTGTTAACAGGTTATATGTCGATGCAGTCGGAGCTGCGGGATGTCGTGCCGATATACGAGCAGATTAAACGCAAATATTCTCACAATGAAAATATTTATAATGGTAAGATATTCTTTATTTCCAAGGTGACAGCTGGGTACGTCCATAACTGACGAGCTATCGATGTTATTTTTTATGTAATCCGGTATAGGTGGCCGAGTCGGAGGGGCCAAAGCACGTGCTCCGGCCAGCCAATATCACCTACAAGAAGGTAGGTGCCATACCGGAGACTTCACTGGATTGCTGGCTATACTGGAATAGATGGGAGCATGTATAATTTTTTTGAAAAATATAATTGTAATTTAAAAATGTAGAACCAATTCCTTCGAGTAGCTTCCAAGGGTACGATCCCTTGCCCCTTACTAGGTGGTAGGCACAAATTGTGGCCGACTAGGTTGGTACCAGCCGTACTGGATGTAAGGTGGCCGCACAGCAGCCTCGGTTGTGTTCTCCTCTAGTCCGGTATAGCCAGCAATCCAGGGAGGTCTCCGGTATGGCACCTACCTTCTCGGAGGTGATATTGGCTGGTTAGAGCATGCGCTTTTGCCCCTCCGATTCAGCCACGCATACCGGATTACATAAAAAAAAAATACAAGAAACGTTTTTTTTTTGTGGTGCGGAAACCTCTGTGCACGAGTCCGACTTGGCCGGTTTTTTTAAGATAGTTTTACGTTTGGTCGTTTAGGTTTGGTTAGATTTATATTAATTAAACGTGTTCTGTAAAATAATAAAGATTGTTTATTCATCTTTTCGTCACCTTAATTAAATGTACATACATACATAGGTACCACACTGGATCCCGATAAATCTATAGATAAATAAATCCTACCGTGTGCGGTCTTGTAATTAAAAAGAATAGCCCCACTGCATCTCTCCCCGTGCATGTCGTAAAAGGAGTCATTCTTGACATACTATCTTGCTTGAATCCTTACTTGTTGTTCTAGATTTTGGTTATTTTATTGGCGACAAATAAACTAAGTACCTAATTTCAACCTTTTTTTTTTTCAACCTTTCGCCGTAGATACTTTGGGGCCGTGGTCGCCAGACACCAAAACATTCTCGGATAAATTGGGAAAACTTTTAGTAGATAAATCTGGTGACCGCCGTGCCAAAGCTTTCTTTGTTCGGCGAATCGCCATTGAGATTCAGAGGTGTAACGCGGCGTGCGTACTTGGCACTTGCACCGGTGCAGCGACGTAGTTTAAATTTTTATTTATTTATTTTTTAGGTTTAGTTTATAAGTTATTTTAGTTTAGTTTTATCATATTTATTAATTTTAGTTTAATTTTATTTTATTAGGTTATTTTGATTAATTTAAATAAAAACATATGAACTAAAGTATAAAAAAATAAAATAAAAAAAAGTACCTAAGTAGGTATTTCATTTCATTCATTGTACCGGTGGGGCCGCCGGTACTTTAAAAGAATAGCCCCAATGCATCTCTCCCTGTGTATGTCGTAAAAGGCGACTAAGGGATATGATTCCCTTCTTATATTATTACTAGGTGGTTGGGTGTAACCAGCCCGGGTTGGTACCACCGCACTGAATGAAAGGTCGGTCGAAACGGCTATGTAAATAGTTTGTGTTTTCCGTCCAGTTCAGTGTAGCCGGCACGACCGAAGGGAAGCACTGACGTGGCACCTAGTTCACCCGGTGTTATGGGCTGACATCACGGATGTTGTAGGTGATGTTGCCAACCGTGTCAGTTTCCATAAAAAAACATTCATTTCATTTCCATTTACTTACAGAAGCCTACGACCATTGGCGAGGACGACCAAACTCCAGAAGAGCGAATGCACCAGCTGATCTTGTAACCCGTCGTCCGTCCAAACTCTAGCTAGAGAGGGTCTCTCTAGTAATTGCCAATTTGTTGCCGATATGGGTACAAACCGACGACGGCAACAAATTGCCACTCAAAGTTGAGCGGCAATTTATTGTTGACTTTGAGTGCAAATTTGTTATTGACTTTAAGTGGCATTTTGTTGTTGGCTTTAAGTGGCATTTTGTTGTTGACCTTAAGTGGCAATTTGATGTTGACTTTGAGTGGCAATTTGGTTTTGACTTTGAGTGGCATTTTGTGGTTGCCTTTAAGTGGCAATTTGGTGTTGACTTTAAGTGGCAATTTTTTGCTGATTACAAATTGCCACTCAAAGTCAACAAACGACGTTTGAAGACTCCCAGGAAGAAATTATCGGGAAAAACACTTGCCGGTAGCCGGTAGACAAATCTATACCCTAACGTTGCAACAGAGCAACCATTTTGAAAAATTATGGGTACTAATATAAGAAGAAGAAAAAAACACATAAATCTTCACAATCCATATATTGAGAAAATAGATGAAAGGTATCGCTACACATCACAAATCGACCTTATTCTATTCGGAGTAAGTTACATTTTCCAACGACATGTTAGGCACATTGGTCTGTCTGTACCGGGACAATGTATTCAAACTGAGCAATATTAAACTTTGTAAAAAAATATCTACGCTCTCAAAAACCTAGAGGGATTTCAAATTAATACAAATCTAAATTCAAACAATACACAAAAAAATAAACTGTAGATTCTACTTTGGAGACAGTTTCATGTCGCCGTATGTTTATGGGCCGTAATCACCACCTCCAGGTTAAGTATTAACATTGGTAACTTATGTTAACATTTATCTGTCGGTTCAAGTGGTATTTCTCATACAGTTGACGGGAATAAAGATAATTCATGTGGCACAAAAGAAAATTCGAGTCGCCGGCACTGAGCAATCGAGCGCAGTGCGCGCGTTTATATGGTGAATATTGTAGTTTTTGTTTGTTTAAAAATAATTATGATTTGTTTTTTTCAAGTAATGCTGCTTTATTGTCTAGAAAATTAAATTCCCTATACCAGGGGTTCCCAAACTTTTTGATGTCGCGGCTCCCATATGCTACCAGAATATTTTCGCGGCGCCCTTAGGGCATCGTGGCCTTTAAGTGGTATTTAAAAATTCAGTGTAATGATTTTATGTATATGATATGACCCCGCAACGTCGTGCTGCAAGCGTCACTCGGCGGCGTGGAGGCGGAAGTGGTATGTGCGCGCAATTTAAAAATTCTAAAGTGCTTAGGGACACCTCACGGCGCGGCGCCCCTGAGGGCTAGCCGCGGCGCCCTGGGGCGCCGCGGCGCACACTTTGGGAACCGCTGCCCTATACAATGACGTAAATTTTATTCCAAAATAATAATCCAGTATGGAGCTAGCTCGACATAAAAAATTAAAATAGAGTCACATTCAGAAATTTTTTTCACCATGAAAAAATACTGTAAGTTTAAAAAGCCTGCCTGCTATTATCTAGTTTAAAAAACATTTTTTTCATATTATGTACCTAGAACTAAATTTTTGTTTGAAATATAACAATTTTCGTTATTTTGCCATATGAATCCTCTTAACCGGCAGTTACATTTTAGCGGAAGGTGGTGAAATTGACCCTATGTATAACTACATATATTATGTAAATAGTTTTTCATAGAAAGTATAAATTAGTAGATTTATATTAAATTTTACTGAACACATTTCGCCAAAACGTTTTATTACATTCTTTTAATTTACGGGTAACAACTTTACTACTTTATGCATCTGTACCTACAATAAAAATCTATTTTTTTTTTGTCTAAGATTTTGTTAAGTATATAAGTCATATCTATAGACCATCTTCACTAAAAAAAATGGCATTAGATTTTTTGGATAGCTCCGAGGTATCATTGAATACTGTAATACAGAATATTTAAAAAATCTAAATTTGAGCAGACCTTTATGTTTGTGAAGATAAATTAGTTGATAAAAAAAAACTTGTCACATCACCGTTATATAAGATAATATGACAAATGACGTTGGAACCAAAATTTTTAACACAAAATGACACTTTACATAAGTTTAACTCCGTACATGAAGAAGCCCAGAACAAGGAGAAGAATTTGATGTTTCACATCAAGAGTAATCGTGAATAAAAACATTAAATTAAAAGTAATTTAACAAATCGCATCCCTAATTCTATACTGACGCATCTCTAAATCGGTCGTTATTACGACGTATATTGAAATTTATGCCAATGATATTTTTAAAAAGTCATTATTAAATAAGTCACTTTTTTGAGATGACAGCATACTATTTTTTTTTCAATAGTAATGATTTTTAGATAGAGATGCGAAATGTAAACAAATACACACAATAACAAATTATTTTGAATACAAACGAAGAAATAATAAAATAAAATAAATTTGCATCCGCCTTTGATGGTAACCTTCATAAAAATAAATATACATTTATATTTGTGCTTTTTTGAAAATTAGAACACTTGAGATTCTATAATAATTTATTTTGTATTAAAATTGCTGTGCATGGTCAAATATTACGAAAAATAACACTTTTATATACCTACTGCATGAAAGCTCATTTTGCAGTTGGTAGTGTATATATTAAATAGATATAATGACATTACTTTAAATATAATTATTTCATACTATATAAATGCAAGTGTCTTCTAGTTTAAGACAATAACCCTATTAGGTACACATGTCCATAAAATAAAATGACAGCCTTCAAATAAACAGTTTAACTTATAATAATTCTATAAATATCTAAACGCATTATATTATAATAATACATCAAAATCGATTTTAAATATAAGAAAACAAGTCGGAAAATGTCGTGACACTACTTTCGCTTTATTTTTGTGTAAACTTCGTGAACTATTTATGTAGTTGCGCGAGGAATAATAGGCGCCCGCATCCTACGCATCGTACGCATTGGATCAAACAGATTTTAAGTATTCTTCGTATAGCTTGTCATAGAAATGCGCTCACTCGTTAGCACCGATCACTCAATATTGTCCGTGGCGTCATTAAAATCCGAATGCAAATAGCGATCGCGTCGGCCCGCGTAGACATTCCGATTGTTGCGAATGCATTGGGGCGCAGTACTTCTACAAATATGTTTTGATACGTACGATGCGTGCGCTTCGTTCGCTGCGTTCGATGCGGACATGCGGACGCTTACCTTTAAACGAAGTCGGACGTTTAGATGGCGTCAAATGGGCATTTTTACAATAGATTTTAAGCAAATTGTATGTACTTATTACGTTTTACTTTGTACTAGTTTATGTTTTAAGTCCGGTTAATGTTCATTTAAAACAGTTTTCAACAGATTTCAGTCGCGACGGTATATATTTTCGCGAAAATGTTTTCGTAAATATAATATGGGCTTAAGTGAACATTTCCTATAATAATGAAATACACAAGAATATGTTTATTTAATTAGGGCATAATCATTATTTTGAACATTTTCCTCTGGTATTTATTTAGTATTATCATAGATATTATCGTTCGGTACTTAGGTCTATTAAATGAGGTGGGTTTAGCTACAATTTGCATATTTTCGAATTTTAGCTCTCCTTCCAAAAGCGCAGTACTTTGGTCTTTGTGTGTGTGTTCTAATATATGAAGTGTTTAAGAGTATTTACCAAAGAACAATGCGACAAATAAAACATAAAAAAGTACTGAATAAAAATTTAAAACAGACGATTGACAACTGCTTTATGAATGATGAGTAATGCCTTTTTTGTTTTCAATTCGTACGGGTTCAGGGCGAGTCAGAGAGGAGAAAAAACATGCTCCGACCAGCTAACGGAACCAACGAGGTATTATGTTTTACTATAGTATCTGCGCTCCAGTCTGACAATACCGGTCATTCACCCCTTCCTCTCAGCACGCACACATGAGCAGAGAGGCGTGTGTATCATAAAATAGTACTAACGGACATTGGGCTTCTGAGAACCCATCGGTTCTCTAAATCGTTTCTTTGTCGCACCGCTAGGGTGTAGAACTGTCTTCCGGCGAGTGTATTTCCTGAATCCTTTAACCTGGGTGTCTTCAAGCGTCGTATTAACGGGCTAGACAGCCTAGCAACAGTCCGCAAATCTGCTGGCATGGCACCTAACTGAGCGTGGTTTCGCGAGGAGAGGTGATTTTGGCTCTGTCGACTGCACCATTGGTCCCTCGGCACAGCCACCCATGCTGGTTCACATAAAAAAAAAAAAAAAACGGCCAAGCGTCCGCCCGGCTACCACGATAAGCTAGCGACAGTAATTTCGCTCGATACGCAGAACATAGGGAAGTATCGCTTCCGCAAATACGAGTACATTGGTAGGAAGGGGTGAATGACCGGTATTGTCGGACTGGAGCGCAGATACTATAGAGCTCTTACTCGGGCGACGAGCATTGCGCCACCGAGTTGAGGCACTATTTACGAATTGGGGCACATCGAAACTAGTCGATCGCGAGCGGGCGAACTCGTCACACGCGCCACCGCCTGCGCGCATCGCGCGTGCCCGGTTGTATTTCAATGCACATGTTGTGACATGTTGGGTTGGCCTTGGCTGGCGTTGTCGCTTACCGGCCGCTAGCCCCTCTCCCGCTCGCTTCCCGCCCCGCGCGAGCCCCTCTCACCGCCCGCTAGCCCCATACCCGGTCGCTTCCCGCCCCGCGCGAGCTCCCCTCTACCGCTCGGCTCTGCGCTCCGCCTCCCCGCTACCTTACCTCATACCTCAGCTGATGGGACGCCGTTTCTCTGTATCTTTCTTCGTACCGATAGCTCTAGCACATAATACCTCGTTGTTCGGAACCCGTATCTCGTCTCGCAGAGTATATTGGCTGGTCGGAGCATGCGCTCTGGCCCCTCTGAATCAGTCACCCATACCTGATTACATAAAAAAAGTGCAAAATACATCTTACATATATCTTTTACACTGTAAAAGACTGCGTAAGATGCCATAGCAGGGTCAATTGCGTCTCGTCTGACTGAAAAAGAATCTTAGCTGCGTAGCAATATAGCTTACATATATTTATACTACTTTGTTCCTTAACTCACAATTTGATTACACGACAAAACTCATGGATTTTTTGTGACTGTATTCCATATGATAGGTAGAAAACTGACATAAATGTCATACGCACACATAACTGCACTGACATATGTCATGCACACTGTGTTATTTTTCACAGAAAACATAACTATACTGTACTTATGTGAAACTCATAGCAATGGTGGAAAAGGAAAATTTTTGATGTAATTTTTTTTTTAATTCGAATTTCTGTACGGGTAATGTAAAAAAATGTATCTAAAGTGGTAGGAGAAAAGTGGCACAGGTGCAGAATGACCCCCTTTCGTGTACTATTCATGACACACCGTGTTTTTAACGTGAAACAGTTATTATGTCATTTACTTTTATATTAGACCGATAGCTGTCAAACATAAGTAAATGGTGAGACTGGACCATGCGGCACAGTACTACTGAATTTGCAGCGGAGTGAAGCGCCAAAATATTATCTGCATGAAATTGTATGATGTAGACAGCCGGCGCGGGTGTCTGTGCCGAATACTTCAACGGAAGATCACACACAGCCAATAACACCACTCCTCGCGAAACCACGCTCAGAGAGGCGCCATGCCAGCTATGAGGCGGACAAAAAGGTTGTCGTGTAATTTATTGACACGCCTTTTGAAGATTCCCAGGTTATAGGTGGTGGGGAACACACTCACCGGAAGACCGTTCCATATTTTCGCCACAGGAAAGATTTCGAAAAACACGGTGTGTGAGTTGTGTGACCCACATTTTTTTATGGACATATAGTGTGGTCTCACCTTTAAAAAATTTCATATTAGATTTCCAGTCACAATAGATCCACAACGAAACTACACACAGATGTTACGAAATAATATTTCGATTTATTATATCAAATTAGCATTGCCACTGAGCAAAAATAAAATAACTCTGCAAAATTCCTGCCAAAAAAAAAACTTTACGCAAACAAGCGGCAACATTAACGGAGTAAATTGGTCTTCCTCTAGTATAACCCGTCTGCTTCGAGTTTGCCGGCGTGTGGAGTGCGGACCCACTGCCGCCGCCGCCGCTCGCCGCGATCTAGCCATCTCGGTAAATATAGCAAAGCCATAGTTGCTAATAGCAAAATGCAGACAGAACGGTTCCCTCAAAACTTTAATGCCGCTCGACCTACCTGCTCTGTCAACGAATAGTGTCATAATTCGTAGAACATAGGGTAGACCAGGGGTCGGCAAGAAAATTTCTTTCCAAGGTCTGACATAAAACAAACACTGTAATGTATATTTCAGCATTCTTCTTTTTGCATTCAAGAGTTGCTGGAGAGTGAATGAACTCTTGATTTTATATATCTAAGTAAAGGGAAGCGATAGCGAATTTGTAGGTAGATTATCAAGGGATAATTTGACGGTCCAGGTTTCTGCCCTCCGCGGTCCGAATTCGGACCGCGGTCCGCCTGTTGCCGACCACTGGGGTAGACTTTAATGTCGCTCGCATCTTGGGTTCGCGCGTGTGCAGTGCAGCAATTATCTACCCTATGTTCTACGAATTATGACCTAAAATTCGTTAACAGCGCAGGTAGGTCAAGCGGCATTAATGTTTTGAGGGAACTCTACCTACACAAATTTATTTCCTTCAGTCTAATGATTGTATGCATTCTCGAAGAGCGCCATCAGCACACTTGAAGCAGACAGGTTCTATGCGGCTGATGCAGTGAGCGCTTACTTTCAACTAAGCATAAAACTATTTTCACGTAAGTACACCTACATAAGTGCTTCAAGTAGGCAATATATATAACTTATAATTAAAGAAAATAAAAAAAACTAAACATAAAAAGCTCATCAAGTGTGAACGACGTCCAAATGCAAAGGATTCAAATTATATATTAATTTCTGTAATAAAACTATTCAAGGTGCCAATTATTGACATTTTGATCGTATATTTTTTAAATCCTGATACCTTTATTAATATTATAATAAAATTAATTTCAACACCCAAAAAAAAAAAGATTAAGTAATTATAAGACACAAAATTTTAAGCAATTTCCAACAAAATTAATTCAATATAACCTATGAATGTACAACATAGCGAAAATGAGCTAATGTAATCGCTCACTGCATCTCGCATATAATATATTCACTTCACACGTTCGCACAGTTCTTATAGGCGAGAAAAAGCCCAGCACGCCTCTCCAGAGTCGTAGTGTCAAATGCAGACACTAGTGTCAAACGCAGACACTAGTGTCAAACGCAGACACTAGTGTCAAATGCAGATACTAATGTGCACACTGTTAGAAAATTAATAACAATGAGAGGGAGAAAAGAGGAATAATTTTAGAGATGTTTTTGTCATTGTCGCCTGTCAATATGAGCTGTCAAGGTAAGCGTCCACTTGTACGCATCGGATCAAACCACAGAGCATGAAATGCGCGCGCCCGCCCCTACTAGAGGCGCCGTGAGCGCGATTTCTCTACAACGGCGTTGAAGCCTGTGGGCGTAGCCTATGACTTACATATGTGTATTGTGCGTGTGCATTTGTTTTGTGCGTGTGCCTAACTTGCTCCTCTTTGTGTGTAGTGTCGATACTAGCGCACACACACACACACATACGAAGCGCTAGCAGCTCAGCGTACGGTTATTGGGTTTCAAATATCATCGCCTAAGGCGCCTCTAGTAGGGGGCGCGGGCGGTAGGTACCTATTTGATGCTCTGTGGATCAAACGATTGTTTAGAAGTACTGCGTCAACTTTATCCGCAGAAATCGGAATGCCGACGACGCAGGCTGACCGTCTTTGGCAATCGGATTTTCATGACGTCATCGGCACGCCGACATTGCTAGAGAGCGTTTCAACTAAATCTTCCCTTCGCCGTTATGTTGGCTCCACTGTCTATCTGTCAAAACAGCGTTGAGGGTTGCTATGTGTACAGATTTACCCGTAATTATCGGTATGTAACGTATTTATTATACGGTAAATACCGATTATATTATTAGGTAATATAATCTTCACAATCTGGCAAAACGAATTTAAGCACTGACAGTGACACTAACAGTGGATTCAACATAACGGCGAAGGGAAGATTTAGTTGAAACGCTCTCTAACGGCGCGTTCGGTCCGTCCAGTGCGGATAAGAATGCACTCCTATGGCAAACCATACAACGACCACTAAAGTTCGAATGATCCGATGCGTGTGATGCGTACGATGCCGGTATGTTGACGCTGTATGTGGATCTTTAAAGTCCTCTTTGCGCCAAACATATTCATTTCCGCTCGCACGATGTTGACTTCAGTCACTAAAAAGCCCGACTATAAAGGTAAGGTGGCATTTATTTTGAACAAAAACATCTCTAAAAATAACTCGGCCTTACAAGGTTTGACCAATAAGAGTTTAGACAGGACACACTTTAGTCAAAGATGGTACGGCGGCGACGACGATGGGGCTTGTATCGGCGATGGCAGTAAGTGTATCACGGAACGCACGGATGACTCAGCAGGCCGCTACCCCGGGCTTGGATGGGCTGCCGCTTGCTGGAAAAGAATGAGAAAGACATTCTTAGTTTGGGTTTTCGAGGGGCATTTCAGCAGGCCTGTAATAGTTGATATGGCGCTTTTTTTAGCGTGGATACGCGGGGTGAGATAGACTACGGATAAATAAAATTAACCATAGTCACACTGGTGTGGCATTTTGGTGTGACTATGGTTCGGTTGCGGTTAAAACGGAAGATAATGAATGACACATTTAGTGCATTAATCTTAAGGCGTTCCGAAACGAGCGGTTCTTTGTAGTATTCGTTAACTTTTTTTTTGTTTTTTTTTTTCTACGGAAAGGCGAAGATAGTGCGACCGTATAGCCACAACAACCACAAAACACTGCTATTAAAAAGGACTTAGCCTGCAGAAATGAAAACCTGGGCCAATAATAAAAAAATAAAACTTCACGAAAAGAATTTATTTTCAATAGCGACTTAGGATTGCCTCTTCTCCGGCTTATAAAAACACTCTAGGGAAAAGCCACACTAACAGGTTATGTCGGGGCGGTGGATTTAGTTTAGCTCCATTGTCCTTTCAAATGTTGTCAACACACACCTTATCTGATATACACCATTCTGTACGATGAACGACGAACTTGCTTCGCTTCTCGACTTCGTTATAAGCGTTGTGCGTGGCAAGGCAAGCGCGTGGTAATTTTTGATCCAGCAGCGTCAGCCAAAGAATATAATACTAGCTGTCAGGTTTGCTCAAACAAATTAATAATCTGTGTAAAAAAAAAGTTAATGAATACTACAAAGAACCACTCGTGTTCCGAGACGGACAAGTCACTTGACGTAAACATAGACCATAGAGTACTAGGCAAAATATCACATCACGAATCACATCATATTAACTTAACTATAGCCATATTTCAATAGATATAACCAGGGGCGCCGACTTTTAGAAATCCTCGTGGGTGCTCAGAAAACTACAGAAAACAGTGCTACAGAAAAAGGAAAAAAAAGGACTGAACACAGCCTATGCTGAGTCTAGTGAAGATTTCACTAGACTCAGATACATGATACGTCATTGGACTCAGCGCTGTATTTAAGTCCAGCCCTTGTATTTAAGAGGTTGTAATGTTCTGCTAAGGTAAGCGCCCACATGTCCGGTATGTTAGTCAAGATACCACACATGGTCACGTGGTATGGGAACGTTCCCTAAACCGATCCGCTCGGTTGAATTCGGAAATCAAATGTTTCTAATATTAAATATAATACTGTACTTATTATGAACAATTTGAACCACATTGAAGTGAGAACAGAGAAGATAGGGACGATACGTGTGTCTATGGCTAATGTACACAGCTAAGTGGAGCAAAGTATAACCTGGTTATTTAAAGAAAGGGGTTGAAAATGGCGACGTTTTATAATACCTGTACAGTCGGCGTGCAAATTTTTTATTTTTTTTACCTTAGTATATTTTTTTATTTGCAAATTTTTATCTTCGAACAATATTGCTTTATTTTCTTTAGACGGCAATACTGTGTGAGCGAGAGGAAAATAGGAAGGCGGCCATTATTTGTTTTATTTAAAAAAAATTTTTTTATGGAAACTGACACCTTTGGCCACATCACCTACAACATCCGTGATGTCAACCCATAACACCGGGTGAGCTTGGTGCCACGTCAGTGCTTCCCTTCGGTTGTACCGGCTACACTGAACTGGGCGGAAAACACAAACTATTTACATAGCCGTTTCGACCGACCTTCCATTCAGTGCGGTGCTACCAACCCGGGCGGGTTAAACCTACCACCTAGTAATATAAGAAGGGGGTCATACATATCCCTTAGTCGCCTTTTACGGCATACACGGGGAGAGATGCAGTGGCGCTATTCTTTTAAAGTACCGGCCCCACACGGTACAAATATTTTCAATCGCTTTCTTTAAATAATCAGGTACTTAGTACAATACACATATTAAAATATATAATTTTAAAAACACTTGCGAGTACTGAGGAATGACGATATACTGTCCTCGTCACGGTCAGCCCCTGAAAACCGTATATTTTGTTACCGGTCCATTAATATTACAAATTGGCCGCGATTTCGCTAGCATAAAATCTTACTTCTTGAATTTATTTTGGGGCTTCATAGATGGGCTTGACAGGTTTTTTTTAAAACTTTGAAGCAAATTCACAATTTCTTTTTTTTATCTGGTTCGATTAAACCCACGAAGAATTAATGTTTTCTTTACGGGGCTGCAAGGACTGGTAAATTACAGCACAACACCTACCACCACGTTTAGCAAAGTATTAATTAGTGCTTACATTACAAGATAGCTATCAAGCAAGTAAGGCATGAAGGCGCGCACTGCATGCACTTGGTGGAATAACTGTGCCGAGGTGAGAGGTGGCTAGCCGGTCACCCTTTAGCACGGCATCTCATCGTTGTCCCTTATAGTCGCCTTTTACAGCTAGTACGGTGAGAGATGCAGTTGGGCTATTATTTTTAACACAGCGCCATGTGTTTTTACAACCTTGTGTATCAGAAATGATACACACGACTAGTTCTGTCTTGCAATTTATGTATCAGAAATTAGCTTTTCATAATATATTGCGTATGGGAAAAATAAAGCCCTGGCCTAAGTAGGCGAGTTTCCCGGTACATATGACCCTATTTGACCCTTAACCCTATTTTACAGGACCTTAACACCCTCAGCGCCAAACCCATTTGGCAAATTCTTTAAATGTACCGGGAAACTCGCCTACTTAGGCCAGGGCTTTTTTCTTCCCCAAACACAATATATTATGAAAAGCTCATTTCTTAAAGGTACATAATTAATTAAGGTACATAAGGTTAATTCTTTAAAAACCAATTAGAAAAAAAAAACAAAAAAAAACAAACTAAAATACTTAAAAACAATACAAGTGCACTCATAAATTAATAAACAGAATACACGCACCAGCTGTTAGCTGTCAGTGTTTAAAATAAATAAATAAATTGCAAGACAAAACTAGTCATGGCGCCGCTTTCGCTGGTTGGAGTAGGATGCAACTAAATAAATCAATTTTAGCGCAAGCGAAAATTAGGTTTTTATTTTTTTATTCCAAAACTACGGATCGAAACAAAAAAGTAAAAAACTACGGATTTAGATATATATTCAACAAATAAAATATATTTTTTCAAAAGCCTTTATTTTGTCACGCTGTTGCCTTAAATACCTACGGATTACGATGGCCACCGTAATCCGTTATAATGATTGTATAATGATTGGGCAATACAAAACTGTTTTCAGTATCTTAGAATATCAGAATCAAAATCAACTACAGCTTCATGGCTTGTTTTTTCCAGTTATGGCTTTGTTTAAGAGATATATATTATTTACTTGAGTGGCAGCACGGTCGCCTGTCATTTTGCACGACACGCTCTTCATCATCAGCCTGTATCGGTCCACTGCTGGACATAGGCCTCTCCCAAGGCACGCCACCACACGCGGTCTTCCGCTCTTCTCATCCATCCACTCCCGGCTACCTTTTTTAGGTCATCTGTCCACCTAGCCGGGGGGCGTCCCACGCTACGCTTGCTTGTACGTGGCCTCCATTCGAGCACCCGTCTACCCCATCGGTTGTCGGGTCTACGACAGATGTGCCCAGCCCACTGCCACTTCAGCTTGCTTATTTTCTTACCAATGTCGACTACCTTAGTTCTTTGACGTATCACGTCGTTATGGATTTTATCGGTCAATACGTCGTATCGGCCCTTAACGGTATAAAAAAAAATGGTTGTCTGTAAAGTCGGTTTACGGACGATAGTTTTACGTGATAACGTCATAAAGAAACATTGATGAAAAATGCAACTTTTATGAATTGAATTGAATTATTGTCACTGAGTTATCATTATTTTGTATATTACAAAGAAGGACTTCGAATTGCTAGCTCTGACGTTACGCGGGAAGAGAGATAAATGTGTACAAACCGACGCTTGGGCCGATTGTGCCTCTCTATCGCTTGTTACGCGCTCTCGCTTGCACACACAGGCTCAGATGGAACGTGACACTTTTTCATGCGCGCAGCCGGTGTTCATCAATTTATAAGACGTTATCACGTAAAAAAGAAATAGCAGTTGAATAAGAGACATACGCTTGACAGTGGCGCCCGGCAGACGGCCCAGCACCTTGGAGAGGTCGACGCCGGTGAGGGCCTGTATGGCCGGCGGCACCTGGCCTATCAGCCGCGTGATGTCGCCCGCGGCGTCCCCGGAGCCCCCGAGCAGCACGATCTCGTCCGTCTTGGCGAGCGGCGCGGCCACCTCCGCGGCGATCTGCAATGTTATGCAAAATTGTTCGCTTCAATGTGTTAGTCCAACGAATAGAGACCAAAAGAGGCGCCCCTCTTTACAAACCTTACAAACGGTCCGGTAGTTCTAAATTTTTGATATGCTTATGTTGTCTTATCATTTCAATTGTTCATTGGACTATTATAGGAAATTTAATTATCTACAACAATGAGTCATCTGTTTTATAGCTAAAATGCACGGAAATGAAGATATAAGCAAAAATCTGAAGAAAGCGCCGAGTTTTTTTTTGTGTTTTCAATATGGCGGCGGGCGCGGAGGGGGGGGGGGGGGGGGGGGGGGGGGAATTGTGTGCTTTTTATATTTTAAATACTTAAAGACCTACCGGACCGTTTGTAAGGTAACGGTAACCCCCCTTTATTCACTGGACTATGTGTTGTATGCGCATTTCTGACGCCTCTAAGGCGCATTATATTGTATGACTAGCACTAGCCAGCGGCTTCGCTCGCGGTAGGCTCTCTCTCTCCCTCCCTCTCCCTCTCTCTCTCTCTCTCTTTTTTTTTTTGTTATGTAAACTGACACTGTTGGCTACATCACCTACAACATCCGTGATGTCAGCCCATAACACCGGGTGAACTTGGCGCCACGTCAGTGCTTCCCTTCGGTCGTGCCGGCTACACTGAACTGGACGGAAAACACTCTCTCTCCCTCCCCCTTTTTCCCTCTTTCACCTCCTCTCCTACCTCCTTCTACCCCTTCCCATCCGTCGTTCTCTCCCCTCTCTCTACCATTCGACACCAAATTCCGTTCATACTATACTTACTTTGATACTACTCGACCCTATTGCTATTTAACGTGATGGTAAATTTAGCCTATAGGGAGCCTCAAGAACTACTCTTTAGATTGGTGCAAACCGCATCAAAACCTGTTCAGTGGTTCCGGATTTACCTCAAACATACACACATACATACAGACAAACGTTCCCTTTTATAAGAAGTAGAGAAGGTATAGATAGAGAAGATAGAGAAGAAGATAGAGATAGAGAAGAAGAAGATAGAGATAGAGAAGAAGATAGAGATTAAAGCAGGCCCACGCCTAGCAATAGTCCAACAGTTCCACTGAACGGCACGTGAGCCAGCAACGCACCTTGGGCAACGCCTCGAGGACAAGCGCCATGACAGCCGCGTCGCCGTACTGCTTGTAGTGTCTAGCTAGACCTAGTCCAACAGTTCCACTGAACGGCACGTGAGCCAGCAACGCACCTTGGGCAACGCCTCCAGGACAAGCGCCATGACAGCCGCGTCGCCGTACTGCTTGTAGTGTCTAGCTAGACCTAGTCCAACAGTTCCACTGAACGGCACGTGAGCCAGCAACGCACCTTGGGCAACGCCTCCAGGACAAGCGCCATGACAGCCGCGTCGCCGTACTGCTTGTAGTGTCTAGCTAGACCTAGTCCAACAGTTCCACTGAACGGCACGTGAGCCAGCAACGCACCTTGGGCAACGCCTCCAGGACAAGCGCCATGACAGCCGCGTCGCCGTACTGCTTGTAGACCTGAGCCTTCGCCAGCATGCGCTCGGCGTCCGCCTTGCCGACGCTGCCGATGGCGTCGGCCTCCGCGACGCCGATGGCGCGGATCCGCGCCGCGTCCGCCTTAGCTGCCTCCACCGTCTGAGTTCTAAGGGACAAGCAAGTTCACAATCTATTATTCTTGAGTGCATATTATGTTCTTTGTAATTTTTTATTAGGTTTTTTAGCGCACATTTATGGACATATACAGGGTGTTAAAACGGTACATTAATTTCGCCAGCACAATCCTCATGTTTTTCCTAGACGAAAAATCTAATAAAGTTTTTCTCTAAAATGTCTAGTTTTCGAGATATGAATTTTTGAAATATATGTTTTCGTCTAGTGTAATTTAACGCGTTGATGCCGACCTCCAGTCCTCCACTCACAAAGCTAAGCCCCGCCCCTCCCGCCAACACCTCCGTCCGAGGCGCTCACGTCTCATCCGCTCTTCCTCTCTCCGCGCCGCCCTGTTGTTAGTTAGTATGAAAATTGTAACGGAATTCAGAAAAAAGTTATTTGACTTTTTTGTTACTCTTGATCCCAATAATCATTTCCTAAATTTAATGTACTCGCCGTTTTTAAACCCTATAGAGAGCACACAGTGAATATACCAAACGATTTGAAAAAGTCTTTACAAGATGTTGTTCGCGGTATACTGGCTAATACCCTCTCTTCAGGTCTAACCTCTTGCCCTCGGCGATGCACTGGAGCCTGTATGACTCTGCCTCTGCCGGCAGCCGCACGGTCGCCGTCAGCTCCTCCTCTCGGCGCTGGATCTCCTGAGCCTCCACTTCGATCTGCTTGCGTCGCTCCACCACCTCGATCTGGATCTCTTCGTTGCGGATGCGCTGCTTGATCTTCGCCGCTTGCAGCTCGTACGCGAGCTGAGCCTCCGCTTTCTGCAAGTAACAGATCATCATCATCGTTGTTATTATCTTTATTTTCGTCATCGTCTTTGTAATAACTAGCTATGACATAATCACCACCATCCTCGTCGTTATTATAGTCATCATTTTCGTGGTCATTTATTAGATTTCCGTAACACGTACGGAAGCCTAACTAATCATATGCTGTCTGTCTGTCCTTCCGATGGCTGTATCTTTGGAAACGTAATAGCTAGCCGGTTGAAATTTTCAAAATTGTTATTATGGCGGTTATAAGAAATAATAAAAAAAATATAAAAAGTAAAAAAAAATGTTGACCTCATTTAATTTTTACTATAAATTTTAAATATTATTATTTAATTAAAATATTTTTATAAAAATTATATCCAAATTTAAAAACCCGGTAGTAGAGCGTCGTCTCGTCTTCGTGCGACAGAGACGACTCTCTACAAGCAGGTTGCCTCTTTTTAAAAATCGATGTACATTATTGAGTGCCGGGTACTAACGTCATACAGAAGACATTCTGTCTCCCGAATGATCAATCATCATCATAAGGTAAGTTATTGAAAGCACTCACGGCGGTGTTGATCTCCTGGTCGAAGTTGGCTTTCTGCAGCTTGTATATGCGCGAGTTGTCTTCGATCTTCGTATCGGTCGAGTACTTGACGTCCATTGCGGACTTCTCGCATTCTGCCTCCTGAAATGTCAAACGCACAAACGATATTGTCTCCCGAGCTTTCGTGGATTTTGGTCGGTCAGCGTGTATTCGTCCACCTGATGGAAATACGTCTCTCCAAATTTCCTCCAGTCCTCCCGGCCTTCAGGCTTCAGCGACACGAAACCACTGCATTCCGCCGACGTCCCACCTGGCGGGTGGTCTTCCAACACTCCCTTTTCCTGCCCACGGCTAACCTACCTTGCCTAACGTTACTAGGTGATGTAAAAGCTATCCATACATATTCGTTGAGCGTTTCAACTAAAAGTTCCCTTTGCCGTTATGTTGGCTCCGCTGTCTATCTGTCAAAACAGCGTTGAGGGTTGCTATGTGTACAGATTTACCCGTAATTATCGGTATTTACCGTATTTATTATACGGTAAATACCGATTACATTATTAGGCAATATAATCTTCACAATCTGGCAACACGAATTTAAGCACTGACAGTGGAGCCAACATAACGGTGAAGGGAACTTTTAGTTGAAACGCTCTCTACCTATCACCGTAATAAATTAACTTCGTGGTGTTTTCAGTGCAGTTGACACAAGGGAAGCAATGGCATAACCCCTAGTTCACCAAAAACAAGTTGATAAGTGTTTGTGATGTAGCTAATAAGGGCTAGGGAATAAGGGATAAGTCCGCCTTTGCACCTCATGTACCTTTATCCATTGTGTTATACTTGTGAAATATTTGTGGAGAAATAAATAATTTTCTATCTATCTAGTTATCGTATTTTCAAATCAGGGATAAATGGTCTTTCCACTGAGTCATAAGCACTTTTAATTCCGGACTGGACCCTCCTCCGGGTAAAATTGTCCACGGCTGAGACTTCAGCTTCTAGTAGAGTGTTTTCATTTTACAAAGGCACGAGGGGTACGAGGTAGGAAGTGGTGCGAGAGGCGACCGCGCGGAGCTTAGAAGAGAACGAACTCGGTCGGTGCCCGGTCGGCACACACGTTCTACACGTCTCCGCATCGCTCCGTCGAACCGAGTCGTTCCCTACTGAGCTCCGCGCGGTCTCACACCACTTCCTACCTCCTACCCCTCGTGCCTTCGTAAAATGAAACACTACAGCCAGTAAGACACCGAAGTTACATATAAGATTGTCTGAGTTTACGCGGTCTTCCGGCCTTCTCATCCATCCATTCGTTGCTATATTTTTTAAGTGGGCCATTTGGAGGTATAACATACACACACCATACGCCCTATCCCGACAATCGGGGTTAGCAGAGTAATCGGTGTTGTGCTGCAAGTACCAGAGGGTAAATTTAGAGTTGTAAAGATGCCGTTTTTTGCACTTTGATACGGATTTATTTGACTTAGGTACCGTGAAAAACGGAAAAATACGAAACGTATTTTCATATGAAATACTTGCTCTTTTCGCATTTTATTCCTGTTCTTTGCTTGAAACCAAAAAGTGAGTAGGTAACCAAAGTTCGCATCGAACACCGTAAAACACGGAAAGATTCAACAGGAAAAGGGAATAGAGTCGCGAACAGCTCTATCGCAGAGAAGCCTATCATTTAAAAATTATGTAGGTACTCACAATACTTCTTTGTTTTAATTCAACTATTTATCTATGCCGTAACATAATTTCATAACATTTAATTATACGGTATTGTTTACCTTTTAGTAAATTGGTTGGTTAACTACTCAATAAATAGGAATATCTTATAATATCATACCTAATCATAAAACATATTTACTTACTTGCCTAACTCAAATAGGTATCAGATCGATGGTCAGCCTGCGTGTGATTCCGTGCTGATGCTGACTAATGCCAGTTAAACTTTATTTATGTGATGACTGATGAGATGACAGATCAGCTGTCACATTTCCATCAATACTAAAGTCGCGTAAAAGAAGAAGATGATTATGTATGACATTTCCGATTTCAAAATAATCATAGAAAAATAATATACCAAATCTCAGTACCAAATAATCATTATTAAACTTTAAAACAATCTTTTCCATTAATATTCTGTTCTGAACTTGTATAGCATGCATGCGTGCAACAAACCTAAAGTTCTAATGTCACTTGAATTTGACTCTTAAAATGAATGTTTTAGGTACTAAAATACGGCAGCACCGTGATTTGCCGACAAACGCCGACAAAGGAATGGGCTTAACGCGCGGTTTTCTTTAAAGACGCGCGGCTTCCTTTGAAGGCGCGCGGCTTTCTTTGCTACGCGGCAGTCGGCACCGCTCTTTGTTTCCCAAGAGCGGTGCCGACTGCCGCGTAGCATGCAATTTTGTGTTCTATGTATATCTGTCTAAGAATCATATTGCAATTACTTGTGAAGGCACGAAGCAAGAAGTCCATTTCGTCAAGCTAAGATGAACCTAATAATTAAGACAAGATGATCTAAAATTCGCTGTACTTTTGAAGCGTTGACGCCGGCCGCTGTTGAACCTAAAATGATTTTTTTTTTACGTAGGTTCGGTTCGACGTAGTCTTGTTATGCTTAGCATTAACAAAATTAATTCATAATGAATACCCCGTTAGCATTTAGCACTGCTAAGCGCCCTGATGAATAAATGCTAAATGCTAAATGCTAAGCAATAATCACATTTCATTTTAGTTAGCATTGCTGTTTCGTTCGTAAAACTTTGTTGGTTCGTTTGTTTTGGAACGCACAAAGCAATAAAGTATGTGCTATTTATCTGTGGTACTGCTAAATGCTAAATGCTAAATGCTATATAGCGCCTGCGCTCCGCTGCTAGTGCTAGCTAGCATCTAAACGCGAAATGCGATGCGATCATGCGAGTGAGTTGGTGCCAAAGTAGGTAAAGTTCGCGAGAGGATATAATATGGAGTTGTTAAAACCAGCACTTTGTATGGGAATTCTGAAAATTTCCTGGGAAATTTCCGGGACTGGATTTTTCTTCGGGATCGTATTTATTGACTAAATACAAGCTTCTTTTGTTCTGAGATGATTTTCTCTAGAGTGGCCGCTTATGGAGATATAATTTTTTTCATAAATTTTTATTTCTACTCAATATACAGGAAAACAGGGGTAGATGTGATAAAATAATCTAAGAGTGTATCGAACTGCTTACAAAACAAGACCTAATTTGTTGTCGTACCATCATTGGTTCTCGATTTATTGCTCGCCGCGATTCTGAATTATCCAAGGACAGCATTTGTATGGAAAGCTCCGCCCCCTTTCCTGATTTAATTTCTCGAATGTTGATATTTTTTCGCCTGAATCTTATTTCTAGACGAAATATAAGACACTTTTATTCTTGCACGTTTTTGAAAAAAATCGATATTTCCGAAGAAAAAAAAATCTAAAGTATTTTTTTTCCAAAATGTTCTCGAATGGCGGCAACTTGTTTTAAATTTTGACTACAGATTCGTATTCAGAGCCCACACAGACACCCAGATAGCGATTTTAAAAGCAATTGGTCCAGTAACTAAAAAGTTCAAAATGGCGGCCACTTTTTTTAAATGATTCTGAAAATAATTTAAATGATTGAAACTACAGATTCGCATTTCATCTAGAAATAAGATTCAGGAGTAAAAACATCAACATTCGAGAAAATATGAAAAAATAAGTTGTTTTATTTTTCTCTCCGGAATTATCGACTTAAGTGAAAAACGTGTAAGAATAAAAGTGTCTTATATTTCGTTTAGAAATAAGAATCCGCCAAGAAAATATCAGCAATCGAGAACATTTTGGAGAAAAAAAATTTAGATTTTTTTTTTCTCCGGAAATATCGACTTTATTGAAAAATGTCTAAGAATAAGAGTGTCTTATATTTCGTCTAGTAATAAGATTCAGGCGAAAAAATATCAACATTCGAGAAATTAAATCAGGAAAGGGGGCGGAGCTTTCATCGCGGCGAAAATTTCATCTAGTATTGGTATCATGCATGAAATAAACGGAAAAACCCCGTGTTTTTCGTTTTATTCAAAATGTATTTGTCGGTATTTTTCTGCCTTTACAACACTAGGTAAATTACAGCACAACACCGACCACCACGTTCAATAAAGTATTCGGACAAGATAACTATCAGGCAGCAAGTAAGGCACGAAGAGCCACCTGCTGCACGACTTGGTGGAAAGACCGCGCCAATGTGAGAGGTGGCTATCCTGTCGCCCTTATGCGCGGCACCTTGTCCTTATCCCTTAATCACCTTTTACGACATGCACGGGGAGAGATGCAGTGGGGCTATTCTTTTTAAGTGCCGGCCCCACACAGTGCAGCTTGTCCTTATCCCTTAATCGCCTTTTACGACATGCACGCGGAGAGATGCAGTGGGGCTATTCTTTTTAAGTACCGGCCCCACACATTGTACCTTGCCCTTATCCCTTAATCGCCTTTTACGACATGCACGGCGAGAGATGCAGTGGGGGTATTCTTAAAAGTACCGGGGCCCCACACAGCAGTATAAATGTTTAAAAATAAAAAACGAACCCTGATGCCGGCGTCCCTATTGGCCTCCGCGACGCCCGCGCCGGCGTCGCGCTTCACGTTGGCGGTCTGCGCCTTGCCGAGCGACGCGAGGTACTGCACGTCATCGAACACGTCCTTGATCGTGAAGCTGACGGTGTAAAACTGTAGGTCCCTTCCCTTGCCCCTTACTAGGTGGTAGGCTCAAATTGTAGCCGACTGGGTTGTTCCCACCCACAGTGTCAAATATGGCCTTAAAATCGGACACGTTCTTTTTATTCCAGAAATTAATAGATTTCGTTATTTAAAATGCTAGAGTAAAACTCCCCCGCCTCTGCGACTTTTAGTTTAGGAGAAATAATTTTTTGAAAATTACACTTTTTTAGTTTCGGAAAAACGAAAAATAATTCTACAATTAAAACTAAGCTACTTATTTAAATTTCACTCAGCCTTATCAAAGACCCTTTCGAATATCCACATTTGAAAAGTTAATCGAGGCTGTGAAAGTTTACAGAAATCGAATTATATTTATTTTTTATTTTTTTTATTTTATTTTTTTTCTCCTAGATCCCATAGTAGTAGGCGGAGATATTTATACCGAAAATAGTTCACTGTTTCCTCTGTCCTTTAAAAAAAAACCGACGCCTAATTCCATGGGATTAAGAAGTTACAGGAGTTATTCGCTATGGGCTAGGGTTGTTACTAGAATGAATAAAAATTTTCCCATTTTTTATTTATTTATTTTTGGCATTTGATTAATATTATTGTATTGTTTCGTGATTTCTTTTAATAATAATTAGCTAGTTTTGGTTTTTGTTTTTTTTTTTTTTTTTTTATTTTTTTTTTTATGGAAACTGACACGGCTCGCTAAATCACCTACACTACAGCATCCGTGATGTCAGCCCATAACACCGGGAGAACTAAGTATGCATACCATGTCAGTGTTTCCCTTCATTTCATGTCGGCTACTATGTTTAAAATTGGGGAGGCGTATGTCCAGCAGTGAACACATACACACTGACTGACTAACTGACCAGTCCATATACATCCATTGCTGGGACCATATCATCATTTTGCGGAAAAATAAAAGATTTTGTAAAGTGCCAACCCTATTGCCCGAAACTTGGTAATTGCACTAAAATGAGCATAACTTCTTAATCCCATGGAATTAGGCGTCGGTTTTTTTTTAACAGACAGAGGAAATAGTGAACTATTTTTGGTATAAATATCTCCGCCTACTACTACGGGATCTAGGAGAAAAAAAATAAATTAAAAAAAATTAAAAATATATATAATTCGATTTCTGTAAACTTTCACAGCCTCGAATAACTTCTCAAATGTGGATATTCGAACGGGTCTTTGATAAGGCTGAGTGAAATTTAAATAAGTAGCTTAGTTTTAATTGTAGAATTATTTTTGGTTTTTTCGAAACTAAAAAAGTGTAATTTTCAAAAATTTATTTCTCCTAAACTAAAAGTCGCAGAGGCGGGGGAGTTTTACTCTAGCATTTTAAATAACTAAATCTATAAATTTCTGGAATAAAAAGGACGTGTCCGATTTTATGGTCATATTTGACACTGTGCCACCGTACTGGATGTAAGATGACCGCATAGAAGCCTCGCTTGTGTTCTCCTCTAGCCCAGTATAGCCAGCAATCCAGGGAAGTCTCCGGTATGGCACCTACCTTCTCGGAGGGGATATTGGCTGGTCGGAACATGCGCTTTGGCCCCTCCAACTCAGCCAACCATACCAGATTACATTTAAAAAAAGACCCAAGTTACATATAAGATTGTCTGAGTGTACGCTGTCTTCCGGCCTTCTCATCCATCCACTCGCTGCTATATTTTTAGGTGGGCCATTTGGAGGTATAAATGTTTAAAAATAAAAAACGAACCCTGATGCCGGCGTCCCTATTGGCCTCCGCGACGCCCGCGTCGGCGTCGCGCTTCACGTTGGCGGTCTGCGCCTTGCCGAGCGACGCGAGGTACTGCACGTCATCGAACACGTCCTTGATGGTGAAGCTGAGGATCTCGATGCCCATCCGGCCGACGTCCGGCGCGGCCACCTCGCGCACCAGCGCCGCGAACTGGTCGCGGTCCTTGTACACCTCTTCTACTGTAAGCGTTCCTGCAAACACAAACGAAGAAATCGTTACAAAAATATTTTTACCCACGACTGTACGGAGACGGTAGAGAGCGTTTCAACTAAATCTTCCCTTCGCCGTTATGTTGGCTCCACTGCCAGTGTCACTGTCAGTGCTTAAATTCCTGTTGCCAGATTGTGAAGATTATATTACCTAATAATGTAATAGGTATTTACCGTATAATAAATACGGTAAATACTGATAATTACGGGTAAATCTGTACACATAGCAACCCTCAACGCTGTTTTGACAGATAGACAGTGGAGCCAACATAACGGCGAAGGGAAGATTTATATGGAACGCTCTCTAGATTCTGAATTTGTTTCGAATGAGTCATTTTACCTTGTCGATTTTGTTTACAAGCATCGCAGTCCTGTACCCATACGCCAAAATCTCAACATGTATTGAAAATATTTTACTTTGAATAAATGATTTCTCGTCGCATCGTGTAGAAGACTCTTATTTCTCAAGAATATCCAATATAAGATGAAGCTACTGTACAGTACCTATCGTTTAACCTTATTTGCAAAGATCCGGCATTTTCTTGTTGACATTGGGCTTTTGAGAACGCATATTTTCTCAAAATCGTTTCTTATTGGCGTACCAGTACGATTTTACTGTGTCTCGAGTGTGCTTCCCGAATCCTTTAAACCTAAGTTCTTCAAAAGTCGTCCGACCTACGTTCGAACCGTGTTCCACTTTATACACCTGAGTGATTTCATCTGGTTGATCGAAGCGTTTCAATTCGCCTGGATGGACAGAGACCACTACAACAAAATTAAAACAAGAGTGTGGTGTACCCCAAGGATCACTCACTGGGTCCATCGCTTTCTAAGTTGATGTAAAAGGAAGTTTTCTGAGAAAATCTCAAAGAAGAAAAGAAATGTATACCTCTTCACATTGAGTACGGTGAGACCGATGGTGAGAGCGATCGGGAACAGACCAAGGCGCACAAACTCCATCTTATTCTATGTTCGAATACACTTTTCCTTTTCCTTCCTTTTACTTCCTTCAACTTTAAGCACTTCGTTACCAAATTAGGAAGAAAACCAAATAGGAAGCGGTAATGAATTACTTAAATAATTTTGTATATTAAATACAATTATTGTTAGTTTTATTTATTCATCCGTGTTGGATTCAACTTCTGTTTTATCTGCAAAGGACTATTCTATTCTATTTAGGTATCAAAATGTTTCGCCTTACTCTGCGATAGGTAACATAAGCTCGGCATTTTATCAGATTTTACAGTTTTAAGTAATATTAACGGCACTGGCTCACAATAAATTGTCCGGGTAAGAAAACACATTTTCAGATTTTAATTTTCAAATTTTATTTTTAATACTATACAGCGCTGTATGCGCTATTAGACATACACCGCTTACATCGCTCACAGTTATTCATTATTTTTAACCTATTTGAAAACAAGAATGATGCTAATTTTTTTTTTAATATAAAATTGACAATACAGAAAAAAGTAGGTCCCCGACCGAAAACTGACTGTCAGTTTTAGTTTTGACTTGGGTAGGTATTTAACACATCGCGCTTAGCGCAGTACTGAATATCACTAACGCCGCCGTTATAGATCGAGACTAGATAGATATTGGCCTCGCTGGCCGATACTAAAGCGCGCCACAGACGAATATAATATATACTATAATAATAATTTATCTGAAGATGCCCTAAGATGAAATGTTGTAGTATCCTCATCACACAAGTCAGCCTCGATAGCTCAGTGGTGCAGACAGTCAACTGTCGCTATTGAATGTTAAGCAACGCTGGGTGCGGTCAGTACTTGGATGGGTGACCGCCGACCGTTGGAGGCTGACCGAGGTTCGGATTCCTCGTAAAACTGTAGGTCCCTTTCCTCCTAATCTTACTTGGTGGTAGGGTTTAACCCGCCCGGGTTGGTACCACCGCACTGAATGAAACGTCGGTCAAAACGGCTATGTAAATAGTTTGTGTTTTCCGACCAGTTCAGTGTAGCCGGCACGATCAAAGGGGGAAGCAATGACATAGCACCTAGTTCACCCGGTGTTATGGGCTGACATCACGGACGTTGTGGGTGATGTAGCCAACCGTGTCAGTTTCCATAAAAAAAAAAACACACACACAAGGCTAAGATACGATAATATTTTATGAAACCTATACATTCTTATAAGAGGCTACCTGACCGGGTAATCAGTACCGCAGGACCTAAGAAAATTTAAAGGTAAGTATAAATAATGTCCTTGTTTTTAAATCATCATTCATCTCTAGTGAACACCAAAGCTGAAAAAGAGATTTTTTTAACTTCGCTCGATAGAATACCAAACCCAAGTAACATTTGGCCACATGCGAAATGCCTATTGATCTTAGAAAGGTTTTACATAAGCATTTTACCTAACCTAATAATCTTAAAACAGCTTTGAGGAGTGTCAATAGGCCGACGACCTAATAAAAGCAGTTAGGCTGTTAAATAACCTTGCCAAATGCTCAAGTAAAGCAAAAAGGCTCTGAATTGGAATTCTATTTTGCCAAAATAAGACAAGACTTCTTTAGGTCACCACTCATGGATGCAAATAAGTCACAACACTCCGAAGATGACCACTTATTAATGAATAAATCGAAATCAACTGTGTTTAAGAGTAAAACCTCCTAGGTTTTGCTTTTCTAAGGCTAGTTAGCTATTGCGCAACCAATTTATGACATTTATAGGTGTATGATACAACTGAAGATCATTCAGTATGAAATGTCAAAATGCTTTTAAAGTGGCAACTTTAGTGGCCAAATCAAGATTAAATCCTATGATCCAATATTTTTGCGGAAATATGCCCATAATATATTTTTATATTATCTATCATCAACGTCTGTGACGCGCTTAACAGGAGAGGGCAGATGTGTTGGATGGAAGATAACTGTTATCTTGCATTACCTTATCTATGCATTGCTGATATTCATAGTAATTTTATACGACGCGAAAATAAATTTGAAAAATCGTAAAAAAGACGGAGGGCATGCGTTAGTACCACGACCGCAAAAAACATAGAATAAGTAGGTACGTCGAGCCGGGACGCTTGCGTGGGCTGACAGAACATAGGAAAATGTCATCCCGTCTCCGCGGCCAGCAGCGCCGCTTTTATACAATGTTGTTTTTTTTTCTCTATCCTATAATAATATGCCGATTCTTATTTATTTTCATTTCTTTTTTCAGGCAGTCCATTTCTTACACAGTGTACCTCGTTGACACTGCAATATTACACACAATGTTTTTTTCAAAAACATCACCCATTGTCAAATGAACACAAAACACTCTGTCTTTTCCAGAATCGTTCATTCATAGCTTCAAAAAAGAAATTACTGCAGCAATATAAGGAGAACATCTAAGTTGGATCCACACTGTACACCATTATTTAAATATCTGAAAATATTGACAATGTACGATGTCTATGTGCAAAGAAAGGCTCTGTACGTAAGAAATAACCCTGGGGATTACAATTGTTTAGACCACAAATATCTAACCAGGCACAAGAAGAACATTCAATAGAAAAACCGTAGAACAGAGAAATAAAAAAAAAGTGTCATATTTAATAGCATTGATACATATAAATAATAAATTAACGAAATAATTGCGAGAAAAATATACAATACATACATACATACATACATATCACACACGCTGAATCCCGACAATACGGGTAAGCAGAGTGATCGATGTTGTGCTTCAAGAACTCTGGTAAATTGCAGCACAACACCGACCACCACGTTTCGCAAAGTATTCGAACAAGATTCAATCGATCAAGCAGCAAGTAAGGCACGAAGACCCACCTGCTGCATGACTCGGTGGAAGTACCGAGCTAAGGTGAAAGGTGGCGAACCTGTCGCTCTTTAACACGGCATCTTATTCCTTATCCCTTAGTCGCCTTTTACGACATGCATGGGGAGAGATGCAGTGGGGCTATTCTTTTTAAGTACCGGCCCCACACGATACAAATATACAAATATATGAATATTTAAAGCAAAATTAAATAAGCAGCTACAAGAGAAAACTTTTTATGATTTAAAATTGTTTAATATTATAAAATAATATTTTAATTGTAATAAATAATGTGTGATGGAAAATACCCCTAGATATAATTGAGCACTGGTTGTTAAAATTGTATACTAATGTGTGTAAATAAAATTATTTGATTTGATTTGACATGACGCTTAGTGAAATAGTCAACAGCACACACACATCCTCACACATACATAACGAACCACATAATCCCCCTCCCTCTTCCTCGCTTCCCGCATTGTTAAAATTGTATACTAATGTGTGTAAATAAAATTATTTGATTTGATTTGACATGACGCTTAGTGAAATAGTCAACAGCACACACACATCCTCACACATACATAACGAACCACATAATCCCCCTCCCTCTTCCTCGCTTCCCGCACCCCACACACACACACACACCCTCACATCACCAATTTTAAATTACTCGTTTTGTAATTTTTCTTTTCTCTTGCTATCAATTATTTTGTTATTAATTTTGATCTTGCAAATAGGTTTCTAATTTTTGTTCTTATGTCACTTTATTCTGTAAATTTTTTCACACCGACGTATAGCAAGCTTAAGTCGTATGTTAATTTATAATACGTACGTACACACGTAAGTAGGTATGTTTGTTTATGTTGTATTTTATTTTATTTCTCTCATTATTTTGTTGTACAGTTCTGGTTAGTTTTCCATATTTATGATAAATTTAGTTTTTTAGTGTTTTTGGTAGGAATTTAAGGTTATCTTTCTTGTTTTGTTATTTACTTAACAGAATCTCACATATGTTTTTTTTGCTATCAATGTATGTCTAGCCTGTAAGTAAAAGAAAATGTATTTCCCGGCAAAATGGGTTCAACTGAAAATCAGCGCAATAGGTATCTATTGCACACTTGTACCGTGTGGGGCCGGTACTTTAAAAGAATAGCCCCACTGCATCTCTCCCCGTGTATGTCGTAAAAGGCGACTAAGGGATATGACTCCCTTCTTATATCACTAGGTGGTAGGGTTTAACCCGCCCGGGTTGGTACCACCGCACTGAATGAAAGGTCGGTCGAAACGGCTATGTAAATAGTTTGTGTTTTCCGTCCAGTTCAGTGTAGCCGGCACGACCGAAGGGAAGCACTGACGTGGCACCAAGTTCACCCGGTGTTATGGGCTGACATCACAGATGTTGTAGGTGATGTAGCCAACCGTGTCAGTTTCCATAAAAAAAAAAAAAACACGCTGAGTTGAGCCCAATTTGTCGCCAATATTGCTTAATTATTGTGTTGTATTTTTAAATTGTAATCCGAAATGGCGACAAATAAACGTTTCATTTCATTTCATTTTCATTTCAAGTCTTTTTATATACATTATTTATTACAACTAAATTGTAAATTATATATTATAATTTTAGATCTTTAGTTTTTGGCTAGGCTGTCTATTTCCCGAATAAAGTAAATAAATAAACAAACACTTAATACACTAAGCACGAACCAAACGAGACTGCACCAACAAAATGTGGTGCTAGATAATTACAATGTCACACTATCATGTTAGATCTTATCATTTTGCCGCAGACGCAGTGACGCAGGTCGATAGTCGAGCGGCCGTCGCGTCGACTGCGGCGAGCAAGCCACATTCACAACGAACGCAAACAACCAAAAATAGAAGGTAATTCAGATATCATTAGCAACGTACAAACATATTATGATCCCCACACATTACTGTCGTGGTAAATTCGAAAAACTGTTTGAATATCTTATTTGAATAGATTTTTTTTTTATTTCTGTTTTTTTTTATGTACAAGCACCTCGGCACCAGCATCATCCCTTATTTTGCCAGCGTTGCTTCACCATAAACGTGCAAATTAAATACAAATTAAATTGCAAACAATTCAGGATAGCCCACTACAATATTTTATTATATCTCTCCTTCCAGTCCCCTCGGCCTTTAGCGGCACGGAATCACTGTTCAACTAAAAGATGTAGAAGAACATGTAAGAAATTAGAACCAGCAATATAGAACCCGCAAGATTAGAACCAGCAAGATATAAAACTCGCAAGATTAGAACCAGCAAGATATAGAACCCGTAAGATTAGAACCAGCAAAATATAGAACCCGCAAGATTAGAACCAGCAAAACATAGATTAGAAAGAAAAAATAAAGAAACATTTATTATATGAGTCAACAAATCGCAAAGGGGAGAGCGCTCATGAAGATGGGCCACACGTTTGGCCTGAAACGTCGAGCCACATAACGCGGAGACGACCGTGAGTAAACCCGTTAAATTTTCTAATAACAAATAGTAACATAATAATAGTGGATATAGATTAAAAAAAAATTACAATTGTATAATTAATTCGCATTAAAACCACCAAGATAATATAGAACCCGCAATATATAGCACCTACAAGATAAAGAACCTGCAAGGAACAGAACTTGCAAGACATTAGAACCAGCAAGATATACTATCCGCAAGAACTAGAACCTGTCAGATATAGAACCAGCAAGATATATATAGAACCTGCAAGGATTGGAAATTGCAAGTAGTTGCAAGACATTATAATAGTACCATCAATGATATAGAACCTAAAAAACTAGAAAACAAAATATAAATGTAGATTTACGCGGGCGTAGCCGAGAACAAGAGCTATTAAACAATAAACAAATATCAAACTTTACATTAAATGTAGTTTCGATATCCAACGAAACACTTCTTGGTGAACAGAGTTGTGGACTCTTGAAACAAACTACCGCAGGCCTATAAGTGCTAAAAGTGTAAACGGATTTAAAAACCAGTTAGATAAAGACCTAAAAGGAAAGAAAATTGAATTAATATAATGTAAACAGCTACAAAAAAATTAATTAAAAATTAACAAGTGCACTCCGGAGATAAAAAAAAACAGTGACATGCACACATCAGCTTCAAGCTGTTAGTGCTATAAACAAAAATATTAATAATTTTTTAAAGGTTCATTCTGTATTATGTTTTTAATGCTAGGTATTTTTAGTATGTACAAAATAGTTTTCAGTAAATTTTAATATGTAAATAAATGAATAAAATAAAAATTACTAATTATTAAGATTTTGTTTTTATATCAAACGTTATCACTGAATTATCATTAGGTTAAAGGACACTAAACAATTTCACCGTTTCACGACTGAACAAACACTGAGCTAGTCAGAAAACTTTTGACGTCCATCTTGGAGCGCGGACGACCGCGCGCGGTACGGAACCAACACTATCTGGAGAATTTCTCCAACACAAAGCATTTGTTTGTTTACTCGTGTTTGTCATGAATTATGCTAAAAGTTCGTTCGCTTGGAAAAGGCTTTGCGAACTTGTAAACAAGGCTTCAAATCTTGTAAGAATGAAGAACTTTACGAGGGTGTTTTCGGGTCAACGCTAGAAGTGAAAAACATTTTGGTTCGAACTGTTTAAAGTATTTTTTTTAATGTCAAAGATATTGGTGATTTCTTATTCATCGGCTCACTTTGAGGGCGTTATTTTGAAGTGATTTGGAGTTACATATTACTATATTTATAGAAACTTCGTAGATAATTTATAATATTTTCGCTCGCCGCCCGCCAGCGACCATAACTCTACTCTTTCGTGACAATCCTAAGAGCTTTAACAAAAAAAAAAATACTCGTCAAAATATAAGGCCTTTCATTAGTAGGTAACGATACGCTAAGGAGTGTATGTGTATCAGATACTGATCACGTTCCCATACCAATTTTTTTTACGATATAAAAAACCTACTCATTCCTCAAATTTAATACGTGAAGTGCGCGTATTTCACCTTAATAAGTATGTTTTTTAAATGGTAATAGAAAAATTGGTATGGGAACGTGATCAGTATCTGATACACATACACCCCTTAGCGTATCGTTACCTACTACTGAAAGACCTTATATTTTCCGAAAATATGCCATACTGCACCCAAAAGCCGACTGGGTTAATACCACCGCAATAAGGTAAGATGGCCGCATAGCAGCCTCGGCTGTGTTCTCCTCTAGTTCAGTATAACCAGTAATCAGGGATGTCTACGGTATGGCACCTTTTCGGAGGTGACATAGTTGGTCGGAGCATTTGTGCTCTGTCCCGTCTGACTCAGCCATCCACAATTAAATAAAAAAAACATATAAAATCAATTCAGACGTTTTCGAGTTCATAAAATGTTTTTAAACAAAACAGTAAAAAAAATCCGCAAAATGCAAAGTGCGATTTCATTGAACTAACAGTTTGTATAGTGCTGTATGAAACGTCCCCAGGTAATTGGAACTAATTTACACAAGGTCACATAATCACCACTGGACCTACGCGAAGTGACGTTTCCGAGACGATCGCGATTCGTACAAATTGTGAAGTGTCACGCCCACCAGACAATTCCGGGGGTCAATTCACTAAGAGCCTAATCCAACATCGTATTACATAGCGATTCCGTAATGACACTTACATAAGAAGTCGGGGTTGTGTCAGTAACACGACTGCGATTTTTATGTAGAATACGTCGACCTCCTATCCTATCTGCTCCCATTTTATGTATTTCGTGACATAAATTCCGGGTACACATACAGAGTATGGTACGCCACATGAAAATGAAAATATGATAAACTACGTACGAATACTACATAAATACTTTAATAAGCATAATGTATATAATATATATGTATATATATATATATATATATATATTAATATATATGTATATAATAAACTTACATATTATGTATATTGATCGGTGGTACCGTTGTGCAACACAATCAACTGAATGACAAGAGAGTAAGAGAAGGGGAGTAAAGATATGTACTTATGTAATTGCATTTACTTCGGTAAGGAAAGGAGAACTTTGTTTAAATTTGCCTTAAATACATTCATAGACGTAGAGGAGCGCAAATGCACGGGCAGGTTATTCCAGAGGCGAGCTGTTTGTACCGCGAAAGAGTCCGTGTAGAGTACAACGAGCTTGAGTGAGCCGGTATTGCCAAGAGTAAGCTGTCAGCCAGCAGATCTTAAAGCCAGACCGTGAGAAGAAAGAAATTCAAATCGTTCACTCAAATATTTGGGTCGATAATGTCGGGTCTTGTGCAATAAACTACTGGGTTAGCATTTATTTATAATATAATTTTTTTTTTCATAAGTATGTAACTATAACGTCTCTCAGGTACTAGCCAAACATTCTGACTTGCGAAGTTTGCTTGTCAGTTCTTCTTCGCATTGAATTCAGAACTGGCGGAATTTTCGACGTATCCAACCGTAGGTTTCCTACTATGGATGAAATTATACAGTACACAATAAACAATTAATTTAATTCCAAATATGTAGGTACTTACTCGATTCTGGATTTTTCTACTAACTGAATTCGCCTCCAATGTGTGTACTTTGACGATATAGACGGAATTTTACACAAACAACATTATGAGATATTATTAGTACTTACTGCTTACTATTGCCACTCATTTCATACTACTGTTCCCTCTTTAGTACTGCATTGTCCTCCCCTACGTGTTTTCCACATCCCAAAGGTTAGTTCGTAAAGAATACCGCAAGGCATTAAACTCGCCTTTTGTAACCTTTTTATACAATGGTGTATGGTGTATATTTTTAATTTAATTTCATGTTTACTTTTAGTATTATTAGGAATTGCTATTCCAGGAAGATGTTATCCTATGCCCCAATCGCGATCAATGTTATTTATTTCTTTAGAAAACAATACTTATTACATTTGAATTATTACATTCTTAGATTCATAGATTCATATTACGTTCTTAGAAGATAAATCAAGTTCAAAGGTTTTCAAAATTTGGACTGGGGATAGAGCGAAATGTTCCGAGGACACTCGCCGTATTCACGCGCTGTAAGGTAATGCTAGATCACTATTAGTATCTCCTGACTTATTTAAAAAATCAACCAAAAATTACAAAAGATTCAATTTTTTTTTACGTCAGATCGTGCATTCGCTAAAAACGAGCCAAAATCACAGTCAGTCAGTCAGCGTGCAAGCGTCCACTGCTGGACATATTGCCTCTCCAATTTTCCTCCAGTCCTACCGGCCTTCGGTGGTACGGAGCCACTGCATTCCGCCGACGCACATGATGTCGTCGTCCCATCTGGCGGGTGGACTTCACACACTCCATTTTCTTGCCCACGGCCGACAGTGTAGGATATTACTCTAACGGTCGTCGTCTCTTCAGCCGACGTGCCCAGCCCACTGCCACTTGAGCTTAGCCACCCGGTGTCCAATATCGACTACTTTGGTGCGTCGTCGGCGGATTGCCTCGTTACGCGTTTAGTACGTGACTTCATAATGCAAAAGACGTTCATACAGATGAACGAAGTGTCGTCGGTCGAAAGGGCTATGTAAATAGTTTGTGTTTTCCGTTCGGTTCAGTGTAGTCGGCACGACCGAAGGGTAGCACTAATATGGCACATAGTTCACCCGGTGTTATGGCAGGCCTCACGCACTCTATGTACTTGCGCGCGCTAACTAATTAAGTAGAAATTCGTCAGCCGCACGAAAAATACCTACACGCTCGCCCACACAACTGCGCGCAGCTGCAAAGCAATAATCACTTTACACTCGATCGTTTAGGTACATTTTCGCAAGCAGCGATTGGCGACGTGAAGCAGTAGGCTATTAAAGCCGAAGGTATGGAACTTTTTCTATGGAGTGATTTATCTGTTACGAAGTAACTATTAAGTAATCTGTGGTTATGGGCTGACATCACGGATGTTGTAGGTGATGTAGCCAACCGTGTCAGTTTCCATAAAAAAAAACCAGCGGGTATGAAGCAAAATTGCTGTCACCCTCTCGCATAGCGACGACGGAGCTCGACTTTTCTTCGCGTAGTAGCTAGCAAGCTCATGCATAGTTGATGCTTGCTCTATTTTCCTTCCCCACATATCGGCTCCACTTATGCAGACTTAGCTTAGGTGACTCATCAAAGGAACGTAGTCCTACTAATATGATAAACATGAAAGTTTGTGAGGATGGATGGTTGGATGTATGGATGGATGTTTATATCCCTTCTTACCTTACTAGGTGGTAGGGTTCAACCCGCCCGGGTTGATACTACCGCACTGAATGAAACGTCGGTTGAAACGGCTATGTAAATAGTTTGTGTTTTCCGTCCAGTTCAGTGTAGCCGGCACGACAGAAGGGAAGCACTGACATGGCACCTAGTTCACCCGGTGTTATGGGCTGACATCACGGATGTTGTAGATGATGTAGCCAACACGGCCAACCGTGTGAGTTTCCATAAAAAAAAATATTATATGTACGCAATCTACCTTACACATGTAATCTCAGGCACCGACTGGTGGTTCGCTTTTTATTGTGCAAAAAAGTTTATTTTCATTTCATTACAGTTTTCTATTGAAATAGAACAGAAAATAAGTTCATTTCCCATTTCGTAAAAAAAACCGGTCAAGTGCGAGTCGGACTCGCGCACCGAGGTTTCCGCACCACAAAAAAAAAACATAAAAAACACGTTTCTTGTATGGGAACCACCCTTAATTTTTTTACTTTTTCTATTTTTTATTATTTGTTGTTATATCCGCCATAATAACACATATTCTGTGAAAATTTCAACGGGCTACCTATTACGGTTCAAGAGATACAGCCCTCGGACAGACGGACGGACGGACAGACAGACAGACGGCGTAAGCTTAGTAATAGGCTTTCGTACGGGATACGGAAACCTAAAAACAATGAAGAAACCGAACTTTTTTATCATGAATTACGATTACGAATTACGAAAAAAATTGTATTACTTAATTAATTGATTATTTGATTACAAACCTAGCTAACAACCACCCCGATTAACCCATCTTGCCAATAATAGAACTTTTATTTAAAATAAACATACACAAACATACAACAGATACACCCATACACACACACACACACACACGTTAAACTTATTATAACACGCCCTCTTTTTATTTCGTCGGGGGTTAAAAATTACATAAAATAATAAATCCCTATGCAAAATCGCCACATACTTATTGCCTAAATTAGCCTCATATTGTTACGAGTATTAATTGTGTTTCTTCATTTGTGTATTATTTGTGTTGCCATGTTTAGTCCAGTTCGGTGTAGCCGGCACGAGCAAAGGGAAACGCTGACATGGCACTTAGTTCACCAAGTTGCTATAAGCTGACAGCACGGGCGGGCGCAGTAGATGATCATGATCGACCACGTCGCAGTATCCATATAAAAAAAATCTTGTCGACGGCACCATTGGTCTCTCGGCACAGCCACCCACGTTGGTTTACATAAACCAATATATTTGGTTTGCCTCATTCAAAGACAGGATAGGTCCCCGCCTACCGCAACAAATACTGCGAAAACATCTCGTCATTCGATTTAAGACGATATTTCCGAAAGTATTTCTTCTAACAGCGCCACGGTACTATAAACACACAGAGCATGAAATGCGCGCGCCCGCCCCTACCAGAGGCGCCGCGCCGTGAGCGCGATTTCTCTACAACGGCGTTGAAGCCTGTGGGCGTGGCCTATGACTTACATATGTGTGTTGTGCGTGTGCATTTGTTTTGTGCGTGTGCCTAACTTGCTCCTCTTTGTGTGTAGTGTCGATACTAGCACACACACACACATACGAAGCGCTAGCAGCTCAGCGTACGGTTATTGGGTTTCAAATATCATCGCTTAGGGCGCCTCTAGTAGGGGGCGCGGGCGGTAGGTATTTGATGCTCTGTGATTACAACACTTCTTAGAAACGTGGTGTTGACAACGGTGTTGAGCAGAAAATATTGTTTATATCATCGAAATAAAACACTATTTCGCATTATCGATGTTTTGTACATTGTCTAAAGCTGTTATCTTTATTTACATACATGGGCTTTTGATAACCCATCGGTTCTCAAAATCGTTTCTTTGTCGCACCACCGCTAGAGTGTGGAACTGTCTTCCGGCGAGTGTATTTCCTGAATCCTTTAACCTGGGTGTCTTCAAGAGCCTAGCAACAGTCCGCAAATCTGCTGGCATGGCACCTAACTGAGCGTGGTTTCGCGAGGAGAGGTGATTTTGGCTCTGTCGACTGCACCATTGGTCTCTCGGCACAGCCACACATGCTGGTTTACATAAAAAAATACATACATACATAGCGTCACGCCTGTTTCCCGGTGGGGTAGGCAGAGACAATCTCCTCCCATAATGTTCTTCATGCATAGTCGTCGGTTACGGGTACTACGCACTTGACCCTTTTTGAGCACATGGCCGATCTGGTCCAGGTACGTATATTAGGGCAAGGAGCTTAGAACCAGACCAGTACCCTAATCACGAGATTTAACCTACTACGCTACGCCGCCGTGTTCTCCGCATCATTTTGTATGGAGAAACGGAGCAGCGCCTCTAGTTATATTTTTGCGAACTTCGTTTCTTCATACAAAATGATGCGGAGAACACGGCGGCGTAGCGTAGTAGGTTAAATCTCGTGATTAGGGTACAGGGGGTCTACCGGCGTTAACTCACTCGCTAACTCACACAAATACTCGCACATTTCAACCAATAGCCGGGTCGGATGCCTTACCGAAAGCCTTATGATTGGTTGGTTTCTCATACTCACATTGGCGAGTGAGTAACGCCGGTACAGGGGCAGATCGTTGTTCTGTGGTCTAGGGCGACCCTTCCCGACTCTTCCACTCACATTTGCTTCATTTTCTTTCGTTAGTCTCCTATCATCCCTTCTTCCAACATGATATGACCCAACCACAGAAGCATTATTTTCTCAATCCTTGTCACTATAATATCTTCTTTCAGACCACCGCGCTCTCGCACTACACTATTTCTCAATCTATCTTTCATTGTAACTCCACACAATTGTAACTCAACGCGCGCATTTCCACAGCATTAATCCTGCTTTCATGCTTCGCCTGCCATGCCCAACTTTATTTACCTATTTATATTTTAACCCCCGACGTAAAAAGAGCGGTGTTATAAGTTTAACGTGTGTGTATGTGTGTATGGGTGTGTGGCATCCAATGATATTATAAGTTAAAAGGAGGTAGATAGGTTATCTGAGCTCCCAAGGTGGCACATTAAATACAAGACCACAGTCCTGTCTGAAGTTAGTCGCCCGCCAACAACGCACGCGGTCGGACCGCTAACCTCGAGCCGCTAACACATCGAAAATGCCGTCGTGTGTAATGATAATGAAAGACTAATGAGTAATGAATGACTAATGAGATTATGCACAAATTCTTCGAGAATCGCTACTAAAAGTCAAGGAATCCCATATCATTTGACGTGCCGTGTGTGAGCACTGAATGTCATATAGATAACCTATCTTTCCTAAAATATCATTGGTGGCATCGTAAACTATCAAACGGATGGACCGATTTTGATGCGTTTTTTTATTAGAATTCGGTTTGGTTTAATCGCGATGGTTCTTAGCTATGTTTGTAATGAAGTAATTAAGTAAACAAAATATTAATTATCTTAAAAAGTGAATGGATTGGATGAGGATTTTTTTATTTGAAATAAAAGTTAAATTACAAATTTAAAAACCCCCGAACCCTAAAAATTCTAAAATAATTTCCGTTTACTTACTTAAAGGACCTTAGGGACCTTAGGGACCGCTAAGTAAATAAAATATAAAAACTCAGAGCTGCGCGGGTTTTTACTTAGCGGTCCCGCGACTCATTTAAATAAGTAAACGGAAATTATTTTTGACTTTTTAATGGTCGGGGGTTTTTTTAATTTGTTTGTTTATAGTTACAGCTGTCATTCCTATATATTATTGAATATTTGAAAATTATAATTTTAAGAAATAATTCGTTCATTCATTCATTAATCGCAAGATACAATCTGAAAACGAAGAGGTAACCTTGTAACGTAGTTTGCAAAATGTTTTGAACATGTGACTTTTTTTTTCATAGAAGTACAAACTTTACTGCAAGCAAAGTCAGCTCGGACGTCCAAAATCGTCCGTGTGTCGTGATTGGTTCACCCCACCCGCTCCCGCTGCCCGTTTTTTTTTTATCGAAACTGACATGGTTGGCTTCATCACCTACAACATCCGTGATGTCAGCCCATAACACCGGGTGAACTTGGTGCCACGTCAGTGCTTCCCTTCGGTCGTACCGGCTACACTGAACTGCCCTTACCTCAGCCTCCCCGCTCCTGTTTTATTTTTGCGATGAGTATACAGCCGACACAACTAAACGAAAACACTGAGATGGCAATTCATTTCGACAGGAAAAAGGTGTAATTAGCCGACACCATGGGCAGGCCTCACGCACTCTATGTACTTACGCGCGCTAACTACCTACCGCCCGACGGGCCGCCGGCGGTTTTTTTCAGTAAAAATTCGTCAGCCGCGCGAAGTATACATAGACGCTCGCCCACGCAACTGCGCGCAGCTGCAAAGCAATAACCACTTTACACTCGATCGTTAAGGTACATTTTCGCACGCAGCGATTGGCGATGTGAAACAGTAGGCTATTAAAGCCCGAAGGTAGGAACATTTTCTATGGAGTGATTTATCTTTTACGAAGTAACTATTAAGTAATCTGTGCCATGGGGGAGTAAGGTGAGTAAGCTCAAGGATATAGACAACCGTGTAAGTAGGTTCTATATAAAACATTATTGACAAGTATTTTACAAATAATAAAGTGCAGTCAATGTACCGTTGACCGAAATATGACTTTACCTTTTAACAACACAAAATGTAGCACCAACTGTCAAACCGAGTTTGAAAGCTGCCATCCACAGCAGAGACATGGTTCCAACTTCACACCGATCAATCCAAGCCAGTCACAAACCGGAACGAGCTAGTATCACTCTTTTGTCATTCCGTAACGCACTAATAACGCACTACCGTCAAACGTAAAATTGTCGATAGAACGAAAAAGATTTACGTATGTCGTTTTTGTAAACACAATTTTATCACAATGTATTAAAGTTCATATTGCAATAACATTCCACTGTTTTTTATTCATTTCACTCAATATTGTACACGGTTGAAAAATCGTTACGAATTTCAATATTCGAACTCAATTCACCACAAATTATTAAATGTGACACTTTCGAATATTCCTAATTCAAACGGGGATTGCGCGCAGCAATGCAATGCATTCATTCAATCGAAACAGTTTTCGAAATTCAAAAGCGTGAATAGTTATTTTCTTTGACAGGTCGAGCAACGGTGATTTGTCTGTCTATCCGCGCTATAGCTATAGTTACGATCCAAGCAAAATGGCGCATGTGGTGCGTTGAGTCGGTTTATATTATCAGGTGCAAGTTACTCCCCACTCCCGACCGGCGCGGAGGAGGCGGCGCGGCGGCGGCGGCGGCGGCGGCACGTAGCCAAATGGAAAAAATTACAGTTTTTTCTACTAGCTTTTGCCCGCGGCTTCGCTCGCGTGAAATTAGTATTTAAAAAGAAGAAAGTAAGTAAGCCCGTTACAGTACCTTTATTTCGGCGGGCGGAACAATTCGGTTTGTATGAGACTGACATATTTTTTTTTATGGAAACTGACACGGTTGGCTTTATCACCTACAACATCCGTGATGTCAGCCCATAACACCGGGTGAACTTGGTGCCACGTCAGTGCTTCCCTTCGGTCGTGCCGGCTACACTGTACTGGACGGAAAACACAAACTATTCAACGACATTCTGCTTTCTGGACGGGCCCTCGTCACACATTTTACCGGTAGAAAGGTGCGATTGGAGTTATAGAAGAACTCCAATCGCCAAATATTGCCAATATTTAAAACAGCGTTAGTGCGCGAACGCCTCATACATCACGTTACGTTTCCGCTCTGTGAACGTCGATAAAGTAAGACGGTTAAATGGCAATTTGATACGTATAAAGGAGAGACAACGATTGGAGAGTGTGCTGAATGCTCACAAATAGCGCGCCTCAATTCGGTGCGTTGTATGCCACTTCCCGATAATTTAATTCGTTGAAACTATTTACATAGCCGTTTCGACCGACCTTTCATTCAGTGCGGTGGTAGCAACCCGGGCGGGTTAAACCCTACCACCTAGTAATATAAGAAGGGAGTCATATCCCTTAGTCGCCTTTTACGACATACACGGGGAGAGATGCAGTGGGGCTATTCTTTTAAAGTACCGGCCCCACACAGTAAAATATTAGCGTAACTTAATTTTATTGAGCCTACCTGTGTCGCGGATAGTTAAATGTGCTTGTACTAAGTTTCATCGAATTCGGATGATCGGTTAAGAGTTATGGAGGAACATACATACACACAGAAAAGATTTCTAAAAAATCATCAATTTAGTTTTAGTACCATACATAGATTCTACAAACGCAATATCTCATAAAACAAAGTAACTTCAAATGACCATCCCTTACAGATTTATTATTAGTACTAGCTGTGCCCGCGGTTCCGCCCGCTCTCATATTTCACTTCACTGCTAACCTCATAAGCTATTTAGCGTGATAGTAAGTAGCCTATAGTTGATGGGAAGAATCAAGCTATCCGTAGAATTTTGTTTTATTAAAATCGGTTCAGTGGTTCTCGAGTTATAAGCGGACAAACAGACACTCAGACAGAAAGCAGACGTTGGATTTTATTATAGGTAAGGATTGATTGATAATGGAAGGGTTTTCCCAACGGGTTTCTCATGTCATGTGTCATTAATTCATTCATTTCATTACTCATTATTAATATTTTACAGTTTAATCAATACGCTACCCATCCATGTTTATTGTTTGTGTCTACTTTCGTAGAATAGATAGAAGCTGTACAAGTAATCTGTGGCTGTACTGTGTGGGGCCGGTGCCGGTAATTAATAAGAATAGACCCACTGCATCTCTCCCCGTGCATGTCGTAACTAAGGGATAAGGACCAGATGCCGTGCATAAGGGCGGCAGGCTAGCCACCTCTCACCTTTGGCGCGGTCTTTCCACCGAGTCCTGCAGCAGGTGGGCCTTCGTGCCTTACTTATTTGGTGCTTGATAGTTTTATCTTGTCCGAATACTTTGCTAAACGTGGCGGTCGGTGTTGTGCTGCAATTTACCTGAGTACTTACATCACAACACCGATTACTCTGCTTGCCGATTTTCGGGATACGGCGTGTATGTACCTATGTAGACAGAAGCTATACTTATGTGGATGATGATGATTATATGGAGTGGATTTATGAGAAGAGCGGGGGAAGAGCGCGTGTGGTGGCGCGCCTTGGGAGAGGCGCTCCACCACACCCACTGCATCTCTCCCCGTGTATGCCGTAAAAGGCGACTAAGGGATATGACTCCCTTCATAGATTACTACGTGGTAGGGTTAAACCCGCCCGGGTTGATACCACCGCACTGAATGAAAGGTCGGTCGAAACGGCTATGTAAATAGTTTTTTGTTTTCCGTCCAGTCCAGTGTAGCCGGCACGACCTAAGGGAGGCACTGACGTGTCACTAAGTTCACCCGGTGTTATGGGCTGACATCACGGATATCGTAGGTGATGTAGCCAACCGTGTCAGTTTACATAAAAAAAAGAGTCCTATGTCCAGCAGTGGACCGATACGCGCTGATAATGATGATAATAATACTTACGTGCACAAAACAGCTATAAAATGTAAAGAATCAAATACTTACCCATCCTACTAAAATAATAGTTTATTGAACAATTATTTCATAGCATGGGTAGGTTTTTTATATCGTAAAAAAAATATATGGGCATGGCAACGTGATCAGTATCTGATATAAATACATACCTTAGCGTAAATTTACCTTCTAATGAAAGAACTTATATATTTTTTCAAGCCGTACTCGGAAAAATCTGCTCTCGGAACTCGAACGCGCTCTGAACATTCACATTTTTTTTTTATGTAATCCGGTATGGGTGGCTGAGTCAGAGGGGCCAAAGCACATGCTCTGACTAGCCAATATCACCTCCGAGAAGGTAGGTGCCATACCGGAGACTTCCCTGGATTGTTGGCTATGCTGGACTAGAGGAGAACACAACCGAGGTTGCTATGCGGCCATCTTACATCCAGTACGGTGGTACCAACCCAGTCGGCTACAATTAGAGCCTACCACCTAGTAAGGGGCAAGGGAAGGGACCTACAGTTTTACACCGGTTCCGAACGGTGAAGCAGCAGATGTAGGTATGCACGTAAATTTTTTCGTCAGAAAAAACTCATTGGTACATGTTGCTGCGACCCAACTTCTGAGAACACATCGCTTTTCGAAATCGTTCCTCGTTCGAAAATGCGGAAGAATCTTCTGGCGAATGTGTTCCCTGTGTTCCTATAACCTGGGGATCTTCAAAAGACGTGTTAATCAATTAAACGGCGACCTTTTTGTCCGCCTTATAATCGATAGCCGGCATGGCGCCTCTCTGAGCGCGCTTTCGCGAGGAGTGGTGTTATTGGCTGTGTCTGATCGTGATCGTACGTTGAAGTTTTTTGTCAGCGTCGGTAGCTCAGTGGTGCGGTCGGTCGACTATTGTTAGCTGAGCGCGGTCAGAACTCGGATGGGTGACCGCTCGACCGTTGGAGGCTGACCGTGGTTCGGATTACACGTAAACCTGTAGGTCCCTTCCCATCTTACCTTACTAGGTGGTAGGGTTTATCCCGCTCGGGTTGTTACCACCGCACTGAATGAAACGTCCGTCGAAACGGCCATGTAAATAGTTCGTGTTTTCCGTCCAGTTCAGTGTAGCCGACATGCAATGAAGGGAATCACTGACTTGGCACCTAGTTCACCCGGTGTTCACGGTTGTTGTATGTAGGTGATGTAGCCAACCGTGTCAGTTTCCATAAAAAACTTACTTACAGGTTAATGGATGGGAAACATACAATTTAGGCACGGTTAGGTATCTACTTATGTTAAGTAGGACAAAATATAGCTGTGGATTTCACTTGGGAACTGGAAGCTTAAATAATAAATAGAGCTGTTTCGTTGGCTTTATCGACCGCGTGAGTGGTCTATACTTATACTTAGAATACTTATACTTAGGTATATTTCACAAAATACGTCAGACGCACACGCAGTGTGGCAAGTGGCAAGGAACGATCGCGCATAGGCTTGCCAGACGTCTGGATTTGTCGGGACGTGTTCGGCTTTTTAGCCTCCCATCCGGGTTTGGCCCGGACTTCAGATTTGTCCGGACTTTCAAAATTGATGAACTAATCATTCGTGTTTGTACTGTGACTCTTAAATTATTGATTGTACTCTTTATTACATCCTCGATTACATCTTATCTCTATCTCTATCTCTACTTCTTATAAAAGGGAACGTCTGTCTGTTATGTATGTATGTATGTTTGAGGTAAACTCCGGAACTACTTTTTTTTATTTTTTTTTATGGAAACTGACACGGTTGGCTACATCACCTACAAAGATATCCGTGATGTCAGCCCATAACACCGGGTGAACTAGGTGCCACGTCAGTGCTTCCCCCTTTGATCGTGCCGGCTACACTGAACTGGTCGGAAAACACAAACTATTTACATAGCCGTTTAGACCGACGTCTCATTCAGTGCGGTGGTATCAACCCGGGCGGGTTAAACCCTACCACCAAGTAAGATTAGGAGGGAAGGGACCTACAGTTTTACGAGGAATCCGAACCTCAGTCAGCCTCCAACGGTCAGCGGTCACCCATCCAAGAACTGACCGCACCCAGCGTTGCTTAACATTCAATAGCGACAGTTGACTGTCTGCACCACTGAGCTATCGAGGCTGACAAACTACTGAACAGATTTTCATGCGGTTGGCACCAATGCAAAGAGTTATCTTGCGGCTCACTACAGGCTATATACCATCACGCTAAATAGCCTAAGGGTGAGCAAAGAAAGTATAAATGGATTTTAGTGTCTAATGATATAAAGGAGGGGGAGCGAACGAGGGAAGGGGGGGGAGCAAGAGAGGGAAGGAAAGAGAGAGAATATATAAGAACAAGCGATCTTTTAATATATGTTTAAATCGGATTTACTATTAAATCGAATTTACCGCGAGCGAAAATATTACATGTATTACAAAAGTGACGAATCATGTCCGGATTTTTTTTTTCAAAAATCCGGATTTTTTCTCTCTATACAGGGTGTTAAAACGGCGAGTACATTAATTTCGCCAGTGCAATCGTCATGTTATTCCTAGACAAAAAACCAAATAAAGTTTTTCTCTAAAGTGTCTAGTTTGCGAGATATGAATTTTTGAAATGTATGTTTTCGTCTAGTGTAATTTAACGCGTTGTTGCCGCTCCGCACCCTCCGCCTGCCGACCTCCAGTCCTCCACTCACAAAGCTAACCCCGCTCCTCCCGCCAACACCTCCGTCCGAGGCGCTCACGTCTCACCCGCTGTTCCCCCCCTCCGCGCTGAACTGTTGTCATTAGATAATTTTTACACTAAAATAATCAATTAGTTTGTATGAAAACTGTAACTTTTTATTTAAAGGGAATTCAGAAAAAAGTTATTTGACTTTTTTTGTTATTCTTGATCCCAGTAATCATTTCCTAAATTTAATGTACTCGCCGTATTTACACCCTGTATAATCCGGATTTTTATATGTTTCCTCTGGCAACACTAATTGCACACGAACTCGCATCGGCTTCAACAAGGGAATCGCTACGGAACCGTGTGAGTGTGAACAAATTAGTCTTTTTATTCATCGAACCTTTGACACCCACCACTCGCAAAAACCTCGACTTTGCATCTTGATGGGATCAGACATCAATAATATTAATAATATTTCTGGGAAAAGATAAACAAAATATTTATTTATGCTATAAGTAGCGTCAGAGCAACCGTCTCGAAACAGCTGACGTCAAAGAGCCATTTTTTTTAAACAACAATAAAATATTTCCAATATTATTTTGAAGTCCGTAAAACAAACAGACGCGAAACTCGTGCGCGCGCAGATGAAGTAAACAAACGAAACGTCATGCATGATACATACATACCACACGTTGTATCCAGACAATCGGGGTAAGCAGAGTCATCGGTGTTGCGCTGCAAATACTCTTGTAAATTACAGCACAACACCGACCACCACGTTTAGCAATGTATTAGGACAAGATAACTACCTACATCAAGTACCTACGCAAGTAAGGTTCGAAGTCCCGTCTGCTGCATGCATGTGTACTGAAGACTTACATAAGTCGACGTTTCGCCCGCTACGTCACGGGCTTCTTCACGAACTGCGGGAGTTCCTGGAGCCGACGACGTCTGGTGTCCGTTATACCAGACGTCAAAGTTTGACGCCAGTGTGGCGTCTGGTACAACGGACACCAGACATCTCGTCGGCTCCAGGAACTCCCGCAGTTCCTTGACCAGTATTTTGACCAGCTTGTCGTACTTTTTAGGCAATCCATACTGGCACCACTGTGACCAACTGACAGAGGAGTCAGGAACGCATTCTCATCGAACTTCGGAGGGATGTCGGCGCCCTAAGTGTGTTCTATCGCTTATTCCACGGGGAGTGCTCGGAGGAGCTGTTTAACGTTTAACGCGATTCCGTCGTCCCCTTTCCACCTTCGTACAACGCGCACTGGGCAGGGATTGCATCCTTAAACGCTGGACTTACCACGGATGCGTACTAATCGGTTCTGCAGATCCTTCCTCCACAGAACCGGTAAACTCCGGAACGCTCTCCCTGCCCACATATTTCCCCCCAAGTATAGTCTCGGGTCCTTCAAGAGAGGCGTGAATGGGCACCTGTTAGGCCGGCATGGCATTCGCAGCCCCCGCATGCGACCGAATGTCCATGGGCGTCGCCAGACACCTTATGGGTGACTTGGCGCCACAAGTCGCGCTTATTAAAAAAAAAATCTCTCAGCGGCCTAACTTTAGCACAGACGAGCAGCAGGTCTATTCTTGTAAATTCTGACAGCGGAATCAGCGCTGATGTGGCGCTGTCAGAATTTACAAGAATATACCTGCAGGTGCGTAGTAAGCGCGGACTTTAGTATAGACATAATCTTTGTATAGACATGTATAGACGGGCAGGTGCGTATTAAGCGCATGGTAAGTGCGTAGAAGCGCATATTGTGTAGAAAGAAAGCGGCCGACCGCGTCAGACGTGCAGCGCGTCACGTACGCCCCGCGGACCTTTTGTACTGTTCGCAGCGAAGAAAAGTGCACAGGAAAAACTACATACTACAGATCAGCAAAAATGTAAAAAAAAAAACAATTTCTTGCCGGCTCTTCTTTGTGGGTGTAATCGACACGGCAAAAAGCAAAAAAGCAGAGGGTTCCGTAGCTTCATTGCCATCCAACATATCCTCGCAGCACTCACCGCAGAGACACTGAGCACCCTTTTGTTGTTGACATTGGGCTTTTGAGAACCCATCGGTTCTCAAAATCGTTTCTTTGTCGCACCGCTACGGCGTGGAACTGTCTCCCGGCGAGTGTGTTTCCCGAATCCTTTAACCTGGGTGTCTTCAAACGTCGTATCAACAACGGGCTAGACAGCCTAGCAATAGTCCGCAAATCTGCTGGCATGGCGCCTCACTGAGCGTGGTTTCGCGAGGAGAGGGGTTTTTGGCTCTGTCGACTGTACCATTGGTCTCTTGACACAGCCACCCATGTTGGTTTACATGAAAAAAAACTGTTCCCTTCTTGCACGCACAACGAGTGCGTGCCGCGGTTGCTACGCGCTCCCGTATCGCTCAGCGCGCGCGCCCCGCGCCGTCATCGCTCAAGATAATAAAATAACCCCGAAGGCCCAGACCAAAACAAGGTCTATCGGAAGGAAGTGCGGCTTCAGTGCGGAAGCAGAGTTCTGTCGCTTCCGTTAATCGTTCAATGCACATGACACGCACGACGCGGACGGCGGCACGCAGGACACGTTACAATGCGATACAGATGTGGTTATGGTGCTCGCAAGGACAACGGCCGAGTCAAACAATTCACAACTGATTCTCCTAATTGTGATCGGTGTAACAAGGAGGATGACATGTATCATTTGCTGATGGGAGCGTGGTCAGAACGAGGAGTTACGGAGGGAATTGAAGACGTTAGGGTGGACAGGCGTAATTTGTTTTTTCATATATACATAAACTGTTGGCGAGCCCATGTGAGAGAGATTTAGTAATTGTGTTGGATTTCGTTGAGTGTTCTCTATCCCTTGGGGAATCTGGGCCATAAGTGACAGGGAAGATGAGTACTATGAGACTGATATTAACAAATCATTGTTAAAAGCCCTAAGAATAAATTTAAAAAAAACTAGAAGATTTGTCAACTCTCGGAGCAGGAGAGTTTGAAATGTGCGTGACATAACACGACCACAAAATCACAAAATATGTTTAAATGTTTTTCCATTCACGTGCATACATATAAATAATTACATACAACACGCGTGTTACGAACCTTTCGACGTAATTTTTTATTATTATTTTTATTTATGTCTTTACTTAATTTATCTAATGATCATATCTGCAGCAGCTCTATTCTATTATTTTTTTCTTCGTAAGAGACTTGAAAAGTCGAAAATAAAGAAAAAAAAATTCTATTCTATTCAAATATTTGTTTCTTTACGTACTGACTTGAAAAGTAAAATAAAATTTTACGTAAGTTTAAGTAAATGAAACCACACATTTTTATTTTTGTACACCGTTTTCTGTGTTGACGCTCCGAGCCAAGATCAGTTGAAATCCTTGCTAGTGGAACTGTGAACTGATAGTTTCAGTAATAGCATTTTAAAGAAATTTTGCCACCGATCCTCGTGATGGAGCTCCTAGGTTCCTAGAATCAGATGAAGCCAGCATGCCTGGCTACGGAGCCCTAAATGGGGCCCAAGAAGAGAGGACTCGATCAGGGAATGTCCAATAAAACCCTGAAAAGAGATGGGAAATATATATATATTTTTTTATGGAAACTGACACGGATGGATGTTAGCCCATAACACCGGGTGAACTAGGTGCCATGTCAGTGCTTCCCTTCCGTAGTGCCATGGGAAAATGTATTGAAATGTCTTCCACATTAGATTATATTCTATTGATTAGCAACGTAAAAACAAATAAGTATCTAATTCAACATAAAAATGCGATATGCGGCTAACATTGATCAAGGTCTCAGCTCAGGCTTAATTCCGGATTTCCTGCTTACGGTGTTTCTGAAACAGGCATCGGAAAAGTGCACCGCCTAGTAAGGTGAAAGAATCAAAGAATGACATGCGGTAGATGCATTTAAGAATTAAATAAAACTTGGCCTCATTTAGCCGTCCTTTTCTTAGCTAAACCTGCGATATTTTGGCTTCCACTTATTCCTAAAATTAAGGTTAAGTGACACTTATGAGTTACTAGCTGTGCCCGCGGCTCCGCCCGCTCTCATATTTGACTTCTCTGCTAACCTCATAATAAGCCATTTGGCGTGATAGTAAGTAGCCTATAGTTGATGGGAAGAATCAAGCTATCCGTAGATTTTTTTTTAATTAAAATCGCTTCAGTGGTTCTCGAGTTATAAGCGGACAGACAGACAGACAGAAAGTAGACGTTGGATTTTATTAAAGGTAAGGATTATGACCAAACAGGTGTATTTCAGGTCGCTCGTAGCGGCAAGTAACGTAGGGATAGGGGAGATAACGTACGGATTTCGGCGCCCTAAGTGTGTTCTATAGCTTATTGCACGGGGAATGCTCGGAAGAGCTGTTTAACGCGATCCCACCGTCCCCTTTCTACCTCCGCACAACGCGCACTGGACAGGGATTGCATTCCTATACGCTGAACTTACCGCGGATGCATGTATACCAATCGGTTCTGCAGATCTTTCCTCCACGGAACTGATGAACTGTGGAACGCTCTCCCTGCCCACATATTTCCCTCCAAGTATAGTCTCCGGTCCTTCAGGAGAGGCGTGAATAGGCACACGTCAGGCCGGCATGGCATTTGCAACACCCGTGTATAACCGAACGTCCATGGGCGTCGTTAGACACCTTATGGGTGGCTTGGCGCCACATGTCGCGCTTTCTATTAAAAACAAATTCTTTGACTTATGTCTCCCTTATCGAGCTATGACGTGCATGCTAGCGCCCGGGGGAACAACTGAAGGTTTCATCCGTGTCGGTCGCATAGCAACAAGACATCCTCTTTCACCTTCATTCAAAGGTAAATCCACGACACCACTGACAGAGACCTTGCGGCAACAGCTGTAATACAGTTTCGTCAACTTGACCTCGATGTGAACACGCGCCGCTGATTGTCACTAGGCTGATTGTCACTAGTTCAGTACACTTTCGCGGGCGTATAGCAAATTGCTACAGTTGCTTTCACGAGTCATGAGCACAGATGGACAGTGGAATAACATTGCACGCAAGTTAGTCGAACGACGCGTGTGGAACCAATAGACGAAGACTGACGCTGACTGACGAACCAATCGCGTGAAGCGTCGGCGCCGCCGTAGACGTGAAATCCCGTCAAATCGACCAATGAAAAGTGTGCTCATTTTTTTTATTTTTTTTTTATTTTTTTTTTTATTGAAACTGACACGGTTGGCTACATCACCTACAACATCCGTGATGTCAGCCCATAACACCGGGTGTACTTGGTGCCACGTCAGTGCTTCCCTTCGGTCGTGCCGGCTACACTGAACTGGACGGAAAACACAAACTATTTACATAGCCGTTTCGACCGACCTTTCATTCAGTGCGGTGGTGGTATCAACCCGGGCGGGTAAACCCTACCACCTAGTAATATAAGAAGGGAGTCATATCCCTTAGTCGCCTTTTACGACATGCACGGGGAGAGATGCAGTGGGGATATTCTTTTAAAGTACCGACCGGCCCCACACGGTACAAATGACTCTTGAAAGCAACTATACATCGAAACTTGAACCATCATCGTTCTTCGAATTAATGTAAATCTCTATTGCTCTTCTGTATGTTATCTTCTGTCTTCTGTATCTTTGTTAGTCTTTTTGTGTGCAATAAAGCATTTCTATTCTATTCTATTCTTCTCCATGTTCTAACCTAGTCATTCAGCGTGTACGCATCTTCCAATTTTCCTCCAGTACTCCCGGCCTTCAGCGGAACGGAACCACCGCTTTCCACCGACGACGTACTTGATGTCGTCACCCTGCCTGTTGTAACCTTAACCTAAACAAAATTTCCTTGCTCTGTCTTACTCATTGGGACACTGCTGTATCGGATCTGATACGCACGGTATGGCCAACACTATCGCTCTATGCTCGCGAACAACATACACGTGTCTTCTAATCAGGCGATATGGCTTGTTCATCTAAAGTTTGGAAATGATTTTCCAAATGAACATTTGTGAGAAGAGTTTTTAGGGCTCCGTACCTCACAAATTGTGAGAAGAGTTTTTAGAGTTCCGTACCTCAAAATAGGAAAAAAAACGAAACCCTTATAGGATTACTCTCGTGTCTGTCTGTCGGTCACGGCTTATTTTCTCCGAATCTACTGGACGAAATTTTGATTGAAATTTTGTACATACATAGAGTTTGATGACCCAATCACAGACGTATAGTGATTTTGGGGTTCAATTTTAGGAAACAAATTAGAAAGTGAAAAATATATACGAAAATAGATCGATAACGACTTCACAGAGATTTAATTATTTAATCTTGAATGCCTTTGTAAGACTGAAGCTGTCACTAACATCGACCGTTGATTGGTGTGTGTCCAACGATGAAACGACATAACTGGCCAACAAACAACACAAAACTGGTTCAACTGCACGCGCTAGCTAGGCGATAGAACAATTTTGATCTTACACTCTGCACAACGTTGTAGATTTTGTTCGGTAATCGGAGCTAGCTGTAAATTTGCGCTTTTGTGAGCTGTTGTACCGGCGTGAAAAATTGCCGACATCGGTATAGGATCTCTAATTTTTGAGACGCTAGTTTCGCCCTCAACTCTATGAACGATCGAAATCCAACAACCTCCTTCCCCTGGACTACCATCGTTAGCGACTTTGCTGCCCTGGAAAGTAGCTCGGAGAGGAAATGGATCAGCCTATTAGTAGTGAAGGCGCAAGCTTGCGTCTTGGCTACGTTGAAGTTGACCAAGTTCCACTTCCATCATGAGGATACTTTTTCGACAACTAGGTAAACCTGAACAACAGTGCCGCAACTCGCATTTGCTTTTGAAGCCTCTCTACCCTGGACGGGTTCTTCGGTGAACTCTTGGATTTTAAAACTTGTAAATACACGACGGACATTAATAATACGCCGGGCATCTGGGGGCACGGAAGCGCCCCCGCCAAGTCGAGTAAACACAGCCGTACCATCCTTTTCTCTAAGCAACTCAGGGTACTTTTGGCCTCCCTGGTTATATTACAACAGCGTTCACGAGTCATGAGCACAGATGGACAGTGGACTAAAATTTCAAGCAAGTACATAGTAGTCGAACGACGCGTGTGGGACCAATAGGCGACGAGCGTCGACTGACGCTGACTGACGAACCAATCGCGTGAAGCGTCGGCGCCGCCGTCGACGTCAAATCCCGTCAAATCGACCAATGAAAAGTGTGCTCATGACTCCTGAAAGCAACTGTACATCGAAACTTGTGATACCCATCATAGTTCTTCGAATTAATATAACTTCTGTCTTCTGTATCTTTGTTAGTGCTTTTGTGTGCAATAAAGTATTTATATTCTATTCTATTCTTCTCCACGTTCTACCCTAGTCTACCATCCTTTTCTCTAAGCAACTCAGGGTACTTTTTGCCTCCCTGGTTATATTACAACAGCGTATCACAAATTCCCATGCGTTCGTCACGCAACTCCAATGTCCACCGACTTCGTGGTCGGCAGACCACAGTGAGCCACCGTGTGCGGCCAGGCACCGCAGCCACGGCCTACGCTGTGTCATGTAACTATTAAGTAATCTGTGGTCATGGTGCGGTTTTATGCGCTCACTAGTACAACTCACCTGTACTAGTACACCAAGAAGAATCACGTACGAGTCACGACACTCAAGTTGGTTGTCGCCGGGTGACCTCTGCCGGTTTCGTGACACGAAATCGAACCATGTTCTGCCCTAGTAAGGGTCAGTCAGTCCGAAGTCCACTATTCTAGTTTGTGCCCTAATAAGGGTCAGTCAGTTCGAAGTGGAGAAAAGTATCAGGATGAAGTTAGTACTGAATGGATGCCCTTGGCAGGTTCAAATGTAAGAAAAACATCGTAGATTTTTTTTTTTAATTCAAACTTTTTCATTAAAATGTATCATGTATGGTACGAACCACAGAGCATCAAATGCGCGCGCCCGCGGTAGGTATTTGATGCTCTGTGGTACGAACGAAGAAATAACTAGTAGGTTGAAGTATGGTATCATTATTGTGTCCAAATGAGTTGTCATACATAAGTCGTTCACCTCATTATGGGTTTTACATACATACATACATACATAGCGTCACGCCTGCTTCCCGGTGGGGTAGGCAGAGACAACGGATCTCCACGTGCCACGATCCTGACATACTTCTGCTGCCTCTTCCACTGCCATAATGTTCTTCATGCATGCTCGTCGGTTACGGGTACTACGCACTTGACCCTTTTTGAGCACATGCCCGATCTGGTCCAGCCAGGTATGTGCGTCTAGGGCGACCCTTCCTGACTTTTCCACTCACATTTTGCTTCATAAATTTCTTTCGTTAGTCTCCTATCATCCATTCTTCCAATATGTATGACCGAATCACCAGAGCATTCCTTTCTCATGGGTTTTAACGTGGTTTTAATGTCTCTTTTAGTTGAATTGTTTACAAAGAAGACGATTTTGAATATGAAAGAAGATAAAAAGATAAAAATTCAACCGAGTCAGCCAGTATCAAATATTCAGAGAGAATAATATTCGCTATTTGAACAACAGACGTTAATAACCGCACAGCGCCATCTATCAGAAGCATTGCGGACTACAAGGTTCTAAGTATACGCGAACTCGACCAAACAAGTTATACAACCGAATTCATCAAACACACTGTCAATTAAGTAATTTTAGACTTGGTATTTATATAGTAGCAAGTCAAACTAACAATGTGAATTCTTATTATTTTTCCACGAACACTCGAATTATCCGTGGTACGTGGAAGCCAATTAATACCAACTTTGTAACTAAACTGCTTAAAATTTTCAGTGAATTACACAGATGGCGCCGTACAGTCTCAGCACACGGCAATAGATGGCGTTTAAATAGTTTTGCTCTATGGTATGTAATTAGGCCTGCCACCCCTCCGGGTTTGACCCGGAGTCTACGGGTTTGAATGGTGTATATCCGGGCTACGGGTTAACATCGTATATCTCCGGGTTAGGCCGGGCGGGCGGTGCGTCGAGCTGAGCGGTGAATTCGGCTCGGCGTGGGTGGACATCGGACGAATCGGATGCACCGTGCGCGTGTGCGCGCGATTATGGGTTCAATTATTATTATTAAAAGTAACAAATTTCACAGAATTACCGAAAATAATTGGAAATTTGTTTCAATACCGATTATCAATTTGTGCTTTTGTGGAAGGCTTTTTTTCCTGAATGAAAAATGTATGGACAGACGAGGGAAACTGCTTATCAGTCGACATGGTGAAGTCGGAGTTAATTGTAAATTAATATTATAATATGACCGGTCAAGAAGTATTTGAAAAAGCCAGAGAAAGAAAAGTTGATAAAAAAATTCACAGATTTCGTGCCTTACACGACTATCGAGCACATTGAAAATGAATCTATTGAATTCTAAAAAATATTGTCGCTGAGCGACACGAGAAAGACGGGATAAGGAAAAGGTTAGTTGGGTTCTGATGATGGAGCCGGAAGGAAGCCATAGGAACTCCTAAACTACACATGATAAATCCACCATATTTGGGCTCGTTCGATATAGGAATATAGGTTAGGTTAAAAGATGCGTCGCGTAGTGAAGCATCTTCTCACCTAACCTATATTCATATCTTCTATATCCTTATATTAAAATTTTATATTTGATATTTATTAATTTGTTACTTTAGTTAGACATAACGTCAAGCTTATCTCTTTTTCTGTCAAAATTTTAGTTTACATTTTTTAATCTGCTTGTCTTTTTGAAAAATAATAAAAAATATATAAATGTAATATTTTTATTTTATTTTTTTGAATTCATTTTCAATGCGACGCATTTCTAACCTAACCAATATTCCTATATTCCTATATCCAACGAGCCCAAATATGGTGGATTTATCATGTGTGGTTTAGGAGTTCCTATGGCTTCATTCCGGCTCTATCAACAGGACCCTGGACATCATATATGACAAGAGTACTTGCGAAGACAAATCCAACGAGCCCAAACACGATGGGCTTATCATGTGTAGTTTAGGAGTTTCTATGGCTTCCTTCCGGCTCCATCATCAGACCCCAAATAACCTTTTCCTTATCCCGTCTTTCTCGTGTCGCTCAGCGACAATATTTTTTCGAATTCCGTAGATTCATTTCCAATGTGCTCGATAGTCGTGTGAGTCTGTGCTGTGAGGCACGAAATCTGTGAATTTATTTTTTCAAAAAGGTTGAGCTACAGGGCAAACCCTTAACCCGATCGTCTTTGTTTTAGGCTCAAATTGTAGCTGACAAAATTGTCCAGAGTAGTTTTTCTCAAATTTTTTATATCATTCTTCGTTTCCAAAATATCGAGCACCAAAATAAAAAATTCTGAAAAAATTTAATTTTTTTTTCACTATTTCGGCCATAACTTTTTTCGTTTTTACTTTCTCGAATAATTCTTTTTGCGCTGCTGTGATGAATACGCGTCTTTTGAGCCTTTTTTGAATATCATATCTTCACAACTCTCCGAGATATAAGGGGATCGCACTTTTTCGTGAAGTCGGGGCCTATACTGGAACGAACGAAAAGACATTTTCAATGTCAAAAATCACAAACAAATAAAAAATATGATTTTAAAAATCAAGCTGGTTCTAGCAGCATTGTTTAAATTGTATCGTTAATATAATTATCCGTTTTTAAATTAAAATTGTTAATACTTTTTCTTACTAAATGATACATCTGAAAATTTGCATTTTTTTCATGAAAATTTTGAATTTTCTGAATACTCCGGGTCGGCCATTTTCTAAAGGTGGCAGCCCTATATGTAATATACTTCGGATGAAATATCATTATTTCTTCACTAGATAGATGAAAAGCTGATAATGAAGAGAAAAAATACGTCCCGCCCGACCGAATCAAGGCAGTGAGGACAATCCTGATCTTTAGGTTAGTAAGTAAATAACGAAGGAAAGCAACTGACCGAGAGAGAAAATCTACCCCAGAGAGGAAGGTCTACCTCGAGGGTCTGCAGGATGGTGGTCCTGATCTCCCTGGTGGTCTTGCCGAGGAACTGCTCGCTGGCGGTGGCCAGCAGCTCGTCGGCCTTCATGATCTTGCACTGAGCGACTCCGGTCACGGTTAGTAAGTAAATAACGAAGGAGAGCAACTGACCGAGTATCGCTCTGAGGTGTCCCTCGAGGGTCTGCAGGATGGTGGTCTTGATCTCCCTGGTGGTCTTGCCGAGGAACTGCTCGCTGGCGGTGGCCAGCAGCTCGTCGGCCTTCATGATCTTGCACTGAGCGACTCCGGTCACGGTGAGGGGGACGCCTTGAGCGGTCTCCACGTACTCGCATTGGGGGTTCAGCGTCATCACCTGACGGACACAATACATCGACGTGTTCAGAATATGTTATGTTCTATCTTAGTACTCATCGATGCCCTTACATATTCAATTCAGTTGATATGTAAAGTACATATATAAGAATATATGTATAGTCTACCGAAAAGAGTGTGAAGCATTTTAATTAATATGCATTTTAACTAATATCAAGCATTTCATAAACACGCCATAGATGGCGTGAGTGGCGCTGACCATGACATGGCGATACGGAACCCTCGGTGCGCGAGTTCGCCTCGCACTTTTTTTTTTTTTTAATTTGCACGGTGGTTGTCGGATAAATTACCTACCACACCAGTGCTGTGTGTGATATTGGCACAATATGCGGGTCACATGTCAACATAAATATTACTAAAGTGAAAACAAAATGAACAGTAGTTTTTTTTTCTGGGAAAAGATGGTCACTCTCTACCGTACATCAATTAAAACTTCCCACTCGAATGCAAATACTTTCATTGGCGACACAAATCGCACGATACATAATGGCAGATATTGAATCGATGGCTCTTCACGCCGCCCTGCGCACGCGCTGCTGCAGTCACGGTTGGCGAAAATGTTTAGCGCTGACATTTATTTATTTACTAGCTGTTGCCCGCGGCTTCGCTCGCGTGAAATTCGTATTCCAAAGAAGAATGTAAGTAACTAAGGGCGAGGCCGAAGGCCAAGCTGCGTTCAGGTAATCGATAAACCTCCTCAAAGAAAGTAACTAACTAAGGGCGAGGCCGAAGGCCGAGCTGCTTTCAGGTAAACGATAAACCTTTCTCAAATAAAAGAAGTAAGTAAGGGCGAGGCCGAAGGCCGAGCTGCGTTCAGGAAGACGATAAACCTTCCGGAAGAAAGGAAGGAACTAAGTGCGAGGCCGAAGGCCGAGCTGCGTTCAGGTAAACCAAAAACCCTCTTCCGCCTTCGGCCCTCGCCCTTAAAGACTTCCTTTCTTCTATAGAATATAATAACGTTTACTCAATCTATTTATTTCATAAAAATAAAAAAGTAATATTAATAACTAAAGAATTAAAACCTACCTAACAAACATTAAAATAACTATCAAAACGGGCATTTTCAAATGTTCTTAGAGCACTTGCGGCATTACACCGCTGGATGGCAAGGCTTACCCTTTGAATGAAGTACATAAGCCCTTGATGGCGGGACACCGCTTGCGTCAACCAGCAGAGGCCCAAGCCTCTTTTGGCTTCACTGCTCCACGGACCGAGGGTTTCAACCGCAAACGCAACAAATTCGAAATATTGAATTATATTTCTATATTTGTTGCGTTTGAGGCTCTCCGCCCCAGCCTCGGCCGCGCCAGCCTCTCTTGAAGATGTCCTAACGTGACTTGGAGCCAATGTGAGAACACAAGTGGCGTCCCACATCAAAGAACTACCCTTAGTCCATGGCACTAAGGTGATAGCATCGGGCCTCTTGCCATCCAGCCGGGAATAACCGCGAGGTTCTAGGATGCACGGTATATTTGCCGTCAGAAGCATGGACTTTATAATAAAATTTAAATTAAATTAACTCAATCTTAATGTTAATTAACTTTATTCGAGATGGTTTAGCTTCTTCCTGAACGCAGCTCGGCCTTCGGCCTCGCCCTTAGTTACTTGCTTTCTTCGAGATGGTTTATCATTTGTCAGAACGTAGCTCGGCCTTCGGCCTCGCCTTAGTTACTTACTTTCTTCAAAAATGTTTACCTTCTTCCTCAACGCAGCTCGGCCTACGACCTCGCCCTTAGTTACTTGCTTTCTTCAAGATGTTTTATGGTCTTCCCGAATAGAGCACGGCCTTCGGCCTCGCCCTTAGTTACTTACTTTCTTCAAGATGGTTTAGCTTCTTCCTGAACGCAGCTCGGCCTTCGGTCTCGCCTTTAGTTACTTGCTTTCTTCGAGATGGTTTTTCAATTATCAGAACGTAGCTCGGCCTTCGGCCTCGCCTTAGTTACTTACTTTCTTCAAGATGGTTTAGGTTCTTTCTGAACACAGCTCGGCCTTCGGCTTCGCCCTTAGTTGCTTGCTTTCTTCGAGATGGTTTTTCAATTATTCGAACGTAGCTCGGCCTTCGGCCTCGCCTTAGTTACTTACTTTCTTCAAGATGGTTTAGCTTCTTCCTGAACGCAGCTCGGCCTGCGGCCTCGCCCATAGTTACTTACTTTCTTCGAGAAGGTTTATGGTCTTCCAGAATAGAGCTCGGCCTTCGGCCTCGCCCTTAGTTACTTACTTTCTTCAAGAATGTTTTTCTTCTTCCTGAACTCAGCTCCGCCTTCCGCCTCGCCCTTAGTTACTATCATCGAGAAAGAATATCGTTTACGTGAGCGCAGATCCGCCTTCGGGTCCCCCTTTAGTTACTTACTTTCTTTTTTTGAAATACGAATTTCACGCGAGCGAAGCCGCGGGCAACAGATATATAAATTTTTATTGCACCAATGACAGCGACATAACTTCGACTTTCAATATTTTTTTTTATTTATCAAACAATTTGTCACCGGCCAGCTCACGTCGAGATGACAGTTCTCCGTTGTCAACATGACATTTAAAATTGTTTTTTACCATTACTTTGGATTGCGTGATTTTTATTATATTTTTTAATTATTATGTTAATCCGGGATATACACTGTCACCATAAAAAGTTTCGTCAAATTCCGTTCAGTGGTTTTTGCGAGATGCGCGTACAAATAGACATTTTTGCATTTACGATTTTATTAAATGTATAGAAAGAATAGATATGTTAGAGACTATTGTGTTCAAGTTATAAAAAAGAAGAACTTGTCATTTTCGTTGTATTTTTAAATTTCGAATGAATATTTTATTCAAATTGTATTTGCTGCCAGTTCTCAAGATATAATACACTTTGGACTACGTGATTTTAAACGCGCAATAATGTTTATAATTGTTAATTTTTTTTTTTATTTTTGTGAATTTTTTTTACGTATTACGTTAACCCGGCATATAAACTGCCACTATACAAAGTTTCGTCTAATTCCGTTCAGTGGTTTTTGCGTGATGCGCGTACAGACAAACAAACAAACAAACAAACAAAAATTTTCAAAACTGTTCTAAAATGTTCAGTATCTCATTTTAAGCCACCCTGGTTAGTTTTTTTCCGAATACATTCAATGTACAGACTTTCTTACCTTTACGATTTTATTATATGTATAGATTAGGAAACTTATCATCAGCTAACATATATAAAAAAATATATAATAATAATAACACACATACATACATACATATCACAGACGCTGAATCCCGACAATCGGGGTAAGCAGAGTAATCGGTGTTGTGCTGTAATAATAATAACGTTTCACGTTTTACAAAATATAATATGTATACATATTACTAGCGTCCTGCTAAATAAACAAAAGAGGGAAAACAAAAATAAATCAAAATTCACAAATAAGAAAAAAAACCCGGCTAAGTGCGAGTCGAACTCGCGCACCGAGGGTTCCGTATCGCCATGTCATGGTCAGCGCCACTCACGCCATTTATAGCGTGTTTATGAAATGCATCATATTCGTTAAAATTCATGATTAGTTAAAATGCTTCATACAATGCTTTTTTTTAGTTTCCTCTATGGGAACCCCCGTGAATTTTTTACTTTCTTTTATTTTTATTATTTGTTGTTAAATCGGCCATAATAACACATATTCAGTGAAAATTTCAACGGGCTACCTATTACGCTTCAAGAGATACAGTCCTCGGACAGACAGACGGACGGGCGGAGGGACAGACAGACGGCGTAGGCTTAGTAATAGGCTTCCGTACCGGATACGGAACCCTAAAAAAAACTATTACATTAAACAAGATATACCTATATTATATGATTGAGGATAGATATATTCAGAAAGTAAATTATTTCCATTTTAATTAGGTATTAAAGCAGATATAATACTTGAAAACGTGCATGTGTCAAAGTGTGTTGTGTAGTGAGCATGGCACCTAGTTCCGAACAGAAGGATGATGTTCCATCACGATATTGTTATTATGATTAGGTACCTCTAGAGAGATGCGCTGCACGTCGGTGACGAGCCACCAGGCCCACGCCCAGCCCCCCACGATGGTGGACCTCTTCGTAGATCCGCAGCATCCGCCTGAAAGCAAACAACAAAACATCTTTAGACATGGTGGCTTCGGCGAGTGCGCTTCGAAGTTAAGCAACATTTGGGCGCGGTCGCAGTTTGGATGGGTGACCGTCTGACCGTTAAGGGTGGCCGTGGTTTAGCCAAGGTGGCTCGGTAGTTTAGCGTTTCAGCGAGTGGTCTTCGAAGTTAAGCGACATTGGGCGCGGTCGCAGTTTGGATGGGTGACCGTCTGACCGTTAAGGGTGGCCGTGGTTTAGCCAAGGTGGCTCGGTAGTTTAGCGTTTCAGCGAGTGGTCTTCGAAGTTAAGCGACATTGGGCGAGGTCGCAGTGTGGATGGGTGACCGTCTGACCGTTAAGGGTGGCCGTGGTTTAGCCAAGGTGGCTCGGTAGTTTAGCGTTTCAGCGAGTGGTCTTCGAAGTTAAGCGACATTGGGCGCGGTCGCAGTGTGGATGGGTGACCGTCTGACCGTTAAGGCTGGCCGTGGTTTAGCCAAGGTGGCTCGGTGGCTTAGCGTTTCGGCGAGTGATCTTTGAAGTTAAGCGACATTTGGGGGAGGCCGCACTTTGGATGGGTGACCGTCCGACCGTTAATCCTGGCCGCGGTTTAGCCAAGGCGTCCCCTACGGGGACCCCTTAATTTTTAATTTTGGACGACGGAAGGCGTAGCCTTGTTATAGGGCCCCGTACGGAACCCTAATAAAATAAAACATAAAATTAATTAGAAAAAATTAAAGATATATAAAAAAACTAGCTGTGCCCGCGATTTCGTCCGAGTATGGACTTATCACGACGCCATCTACCGGGTTCAATTGTATTTTCAAACCATCCAGGGACCCACTCAAATATACACACAAAATTTCATCCAAATCGGTCCAGCCGTTTAGGCGGAGTTAGGTGACAAACACACGTACAGAAGAATTATATATGAAGGATGGTATGTTGATACGTAATCTTGAATTTGAAGCCAACTTGTTGGCGCCATTCTAAATTTAAAGATTGAGGGCCAATTGCGCCAACACGAATTTAACGATATAAATCAGTTTAACTCGTTAAGCTAGTACCCGTTGACTGTGGGAACCGCGTTTAAATCCATAACTCGCTACTTAAATCCAAATTCGTGTTGGCGCAATTGGGCCTGAATCATGTAAAACTGTTTGTGAATAAAACCTCCACTCCCACGGAAAATTATATTCAAATTGAGCTGGCCGCTAAGAAACTATTCTTTTGGGTTTGGAACTACCGCTGAGAAGCGGCTCCCTTTACGGTCACTTTCAGGGGTACCGAAGCTAATCATAGCGGCCAAATTAAATTAATTAAGTATATGTTATGTTTGATCGATTGAATCTTGTTCGAATAATTTGCGAAACGTGGTGGTCGGTGTTGTGCTGTAATTTACCAGAGTTCTTGCAGCACAACACCGATTACTCTGCTTACCCCGATTGTCGGGATTCAGCGTGTGTGATTGTGATATGTATGTATGTATATGCTATCTTTTCGAAAAGTGGGTGGTAACTCACCGGAGGCGAGAAGGGCCTTCGAGACCTCAACACGGAGGCCGGAACCCTTAGGTTTGAGCACATATCCGGCGGGTGACAAGGCTGTCCTGAACGCAACTAATTTTAGGGGTCTACGCTTCGGGATACTGGTGACACAACGAAGACCGCCCTCGATATCGATGTGAATAGGCCGCTTTTTAGACCAGAGTGTTAGCGATTGGATTAGTAGTTTAGTTGGACTTCTCGCGACATACCTAGCGCCCGGTCAGAAGTGCGCGTAGGCCACCTGTAGAGTGTAGATCTCTGCCAGGGATCATTGGACCTGCGCACGAGTCTCAACGAACGGAGCACTTTCGCTCAACGCCAATTTCTATCAGGGTGACTTTCCCTACCTGTCTTTCCACTTGTCCAGCCTTCCTAGGTCGCCGATAGAATATTCTACGGTCTGCCACGTACATAGCGTCACGCCTTTTCCCCAATGGAGTGGGCAGACACGACGGTTCTTCGCGTGCCACGAACCTGATGTCGCCTCTGCCACTCTTAATGTTCTTCATGATGCTCGTCGATTACGGTTACTAAGCAGTTGACTCTTTTCAAGTACATGCCCACCTCCACAGGTTCCCTGGTTCCAGGCGTGTAATTTACGAAGGCCTGAAATAGTGCTAGCTTTAAGACTTCGTTCTGGCCACATTCCATTGAATAAATTTAAATTCCTGGTGAAAAAGAGAGATTCTCCAAATTGTGATCGGTGTAACAAGGAGGATGACATGTACCATTTGCTGATGGAGTGTGGTCAGAATGAGGAATTACGGACGGAATTACAGACGTCACTTAGGTTGGACAGACTCAATTTGTTTTTTAGCATACATAAACTGTTGGCGAGCCCAAGTGAGAGGGATTTAGTGGTTGTGTTGAGCTTCGTGGAGCGTTCTCTATCTCTTAGGGACTCTGGGCGCTAAGGGATGGAGAAGATGGGTACTATGGGGCTGATATTACCATATTATTGTTAAAAGCCCTAAAAATAAACTAAATAAAAAAAAAAAGTACACGCCCGATCTGGTCCAGATACGTGCGTCTAGGGCGACCCTTCCCGACTCTTCCACTCACATTTGCTTCATAAATTTCCTTAATATACATATATGATAAGTTAATATTTTTCTAATATATACGTCGAATAGGTCCTGACTCCTGCCTGACTGACTGACTGACCATCCTTCCTTTACCTTTAATAAAATCCAACGTCTGCTTTCTGTCTGTCTGTCTGTCTGTCCGCTTATAACTCGAGAACCAGTGAACCGATTTTAATAAAAAAAAAATCTACGGATAGCTTGATTCTTCCCATCAACTATAGGCTACTTATTATCACGCTAAATGGCTTATGAGGTTAGCAGAGAGTTAAATATGAGAGCGGGCGGAGCCGCGGGCACAGCTAGTACCTATAATAAAATCCAACGTCTGCTTTCTGTCTGTCTGTCTGTCTGTCCGCTTATAACTCGAGAACCACTGAACGGATTTTATTAAAACAAAATTATACGGATAGCTTGATTCTTCCCATCAACTATAGGCTACTTACTATCACGCTAAATGGCTCATGAGGTTAGCAGTGAAGTGAAATATGAGAGCGGGCGGAGCCGCGGGCACAGCTAGTTAAGCTATATGAAGCGCAAGAACATTTAAATAGGTATACTTAAGAACATTTAAATACCTATTAAATTTTCTTGGTGAAGCGTTTTCATACATACATATAACACACGCTGAATCCCAACAATCGGGGTAAGTAGAGTAATCGGTGTTGTGCTGCAAGAACTCTGGTAAATTACAGCACAACACCGACCACCACGTTTCGCAAAGTATTGGAACAAGATTCAATCGATCAAGCAGCAAGTAAGGCACGAAGACCCACCTGCCGCACGACTCGGTCGAAGTACCGTGCCAAGGTGAGAGGTGGCGATCCTGTCGCCCTTTAGCACGGCGTCTTGTCCTTATCCCTTAGTCGCCTTTTACGACATGCATGGGAAGAGATGCAGTGGGGCTATTCTTTTTAAGTACCGGCCCGGGTGCGTAACTAGGCAATCCGCCGACGCACCAAAGTAGTCGATATTGGACAACGGGTGGCTAAGCTCAAGTGGCAGTGGGCTGGGCACGTTAGCCGAAGAGATGATGACCGTTGGAGTAACCGTGTCCTACACTGGCGGTCGTGGACAGGAAAACGGAGTGTGGGAAGACCACCCGCCAAGTGGGACGACGACATCAAGTACGCCGGCGGAAATCAGTGGTTCCGTATCGCTGAAGGCCGGAGGACTGGAGGAAAATTTGAGAGGCGTATGTCCAGCAGTGGACGCTTACACGCTGACTGACTGACCGGCCCCATACGATAAGCGTTTTCCTCCTGAATATTAATTTAGCATGCTCGAAAATATCGATCGTTGACTGAATAATGAACGACCGACACACCTACCTAGCGACATTGCGTGAATACATCCACCGTGACTAAACAGCGGGCAAAATTTTTAACTAACTTCTAAGCTCGTTACGTAAACTCACCCACTTTCTCTAAAACCATGCATTTAGTTACATGTAAATGACTACGTACGTATATTCACGTTACTTCCTTCCTGTGCGAGACTGCATAACACGTAAAGAAGTGTCGCATTTTGCAAAATTCACGTCAGTACATTCTTAGGGTTCCGTATCCGCTGCTCTGCGGAACTAGCATCCCTTATTCCCTGCCACCCGTCCTATCTCCGCATGACTAGTCGCAGAGAGACTCAGAATCCTTTTGTTGTTGACATTGGGCTTTTGAGAACCCATCGGTTCTCTAAATCGTTTCTTTGTCGCACCGCTAGAGTTTGGAACTGTCTTCCGGCGAGTGTATTTCCTGAATCCTTCCTGAACCTGCGTGTCTTCAAGCGTCGTATTAACGGGCTAGACAGCCCGAAAATCTGCTGGCGTGGCACCTAACTGAGCGTGGTTTCGCGAGGAGAGGTGATTTTGACTCTGTCGACTGCACCATTGGTCTGTCGGCACAGCCACCCATGCTGGTTTACATAAAAAAATCCGGTACGGGACCCTATTACTAAGCCTACTGTTGAGATACGATAATGAACATACATAGAATCAAAGATTTAAATAGTTAGATACAGCTTCGCCATACCCGGCACGCTATCAAACACGTTAGCATTAAATAATGAGTCGAATGCAACTCATTAATAATAGACAGCAACATACACAATCCATTAGTGCGACAGAGATAGTTATTCGTTCGAGCGCTTTTATTGTTCGCATTTTTAGTGACGACTGCTAGCGTCCTATTAGGAATCTAAACTATTTAAATCTTTGCATAGAATATTGTATGCTGAAATACAGTTTACATCTCATGATGAATGAAACGTCAAGAATGATAAACCTCACTGCTCTTGCTTCAAGGGTTCCGCTGTGAACGGACCGAACATGTGCTTTTCTAATTATTAATATACCTACCTAGTTTACAAGAAAGTATAAGCACGTTTTATTCAAGAATCCCATCAGGTTATGGGCCCAGACGCGCGACGTGCAAGATGGATTCTAATAAGCACGGGATCGTCGCAGAAGGAGGAGAAGAAAATTGGTCCACGTGGAAATTCCAAGTAAAAATTTTTCTTCGCGCGAAAGGTTTGGAATCCAACCTTACTACCACTACAGTACCAGCCGACGACAAAGCTAAAGAATGCGATGCGAAAATTCAAGCTGACCAGCCAATATCACATTCGAGAAGGTAGGTGCCATACCGGAGACTTCCCTGGATTGCTGGCTATACTGGACTAGAGAACACAACCGAGGCTGCTATGCGGCCATCTTACATCCAGTACGGTGGCACCAACCCAGTCGGCTACAATTTGAGCCTACCACCTAGTAAGGGGCAAGGGAAGGGACCTACAGTTTTACATCGGTTCCGAAGCAGCAGGTGCAGGTATGCACGTAATTTGTTTCGTCAGAAAAAACTCATTGGTACACGCCGACCGGATCCGAACCTCGGACCTCTCGCATGAGAAGCCGATGCCGAAACCACTCGGCCATCCGCCACTTACATGCTGACTGGGGCGCGGTGACACGGTAAGCAGGAAGTCAACCTCCGGTTTCTGTTTGATGTTATTCTGCATATTTGTTATAAATGTGGTGCAGCAAGGAGCAGTCGTGCGTCGTATTATCATCCACAGAAGTTGAGTACGTTGCACTGAGCCAGTGCGTAGCTGGTGCTTGCTGGCTGATTAATTTGTGTACTGAAATATGTGTAGTGAGTGAAAAGGAAAATGCTGTTCACATTCATGAAGATGATCAGTCGGCTATCTGTGCAGATGGGATAATAAAGCTGTTATACGTGAGCAGTGAGTATCAGCTACCCGATTTGTGAAGCTTTGGGTTTGTCTAAAATACCTACTGTAAGTTAGGATTTTTTTTTGTAAGGATACCGTGTGTGTGCCGTGTGGGGCCGGTACTTTAAAAAGAATAGCCCCATTGCATCTCTCCCCGTGTATGTCGTAAAAGGCGACCAAGGGATATGACTCCCTTCTTATATTACTAGGTGGTAGGGTTCAACCTGCCCGGGTTGCTACCACCGCACTGAATGAAAGGTCGGTCGAAACGGCTATGTAAATAGTTGGTGTTTTCTGTCCAGTTCAGTGTAGCCGACATGAAATGAAGGGAAGAAGTAAGCACTGACATGGCACCAAGTTCACCCGGTGCTATGGGCTGACATCGCGGATGTTGTAGGTGATGTAGCCAACCGTGTCAGTTTCCATAAAACAAAAATCCTCTTATATTCTCTCTCTCCCGTCCATACTATACCATACTTCATTTGATACTGCTCAGGTCTAAGGCCTTGTAGAGCTTAAAGCTATTTAGCTTTAAGCTCTACAAGTCTTGCAAAAGTACGCGATGAGATACCTTTGTTGAGTTTGAGTTAACTTTGAAATATATTCTACATTGTTAAATTTTGGGGCTTGCCCTGTAGTCATAATGTTAAGAAATCTATACATATAATAAAATCGTAAAGGTAAGAAAGTCTGTACATTGAATGTATTCGGAAAAAAACTAACCAGGGTGGCTTAAAATGAGATACTGAACATATTAGAACAGTTTTTAAAATTTTTGTTTGTTTGTTTGTTTGTCTGTACGCGCATCACGCAAAAACCACTGAACGGAATTAGACGAAACTTTGTATAGTGGCAGTTTATATGCCGGGTTAACATAATACGTAAAAAAAAATAACAAAAATAAAAAAAAAATTAACAATTATAAACATTATTGCGCGTTTAAAATCACGTAGTCCAAAGTACATAATTATATCTTGAGAACTGGCAGCAAATACAATTTGAATAAAATATTCATTCGAAATTTAAAAACAAGTAGATACAACGAAAATGACAGTTCTTCTTTTTTATAACTTGAATACAATAGTCTATACATATCTATTCTTTCTATACATATAATAAAATCGTAAATGCAAAAATGTCTATTTGTACGCTCATCTCGCAAAAACCACTGAACGGAATTTGACGAAACTTTTTATAGTGACAGTGTATATCAAATCACGTAATCCAAAGTAAAGGTAAAAAACAATTTTAAATGTCATGTTGACAACGGAGAACTGTCATCCCGACGTGAGCTGGCCGGTGACAAATTGTTTGATAAATAAAAAAATATAATTGAAAGTCGAAGTTATGTCGCTGTCATCGGTGCAATAAAATTTATATATCTGTTGCCCGCGGCTTCGATCGCGTGAAATTCGTATTTCAAAAAAAGAAAGTAAGTAACTAAAGGCGGGCCCGAAGGCGGATCTGCGCTCACGTAAACGATTTTCTTTCTCGATGAAAGTAACTAAGGGCGAGGCGGAAGGCGGAGCTGAGTTCAGAAAGAAGAAAACATTCTTGAAGAAAGTAAGTAACTAAGGGCGAGGCCGAAGGCCGAGCTCTGTTCTGGAAGACCATAAACCTTCTCGAAGAAAGTAAGTAACTATGGGCGAGGCCGCAGGCCGAGCTGCGTTCAGGAAGAAGCTAAACCATCTTGAAGAAAGTAAGTAACTAAGGCGAGGCCGAAGGCCGAGCTACGTTCGAATAATTGAAAAACCATCTCGAAGAAACAAGTAACTAGGGCGAAGCCGAGGGCCGAGCTGCGTCCAGCAAGAAGCTACGATCTTGAAGAAAGTAAGTAACTAAGGCGAGGCCGAAGGCCGAGCTACGTTCTGATAATTGAAAAACCATCTCGAAGAAAGCAAGTAACTAAGGGCGAGGCCGAAGGCCGAGCTGCGTTCAGGAAGAAGCTAAACGATCTTGAAGAAAGTAAGTTATTAAGGGCGAGGCCGAAGGCCTTGCTCTATTCGGGAAGACCATAAACCATCTCGAAGAAAGCAAGTAACTAAGGGCGAGGCCGTAGGCCGAGCTGCGTTCAGGAAGAAGGTAAACATTTTTGAAGAAAGTAAGTAACTAAGGCGAGGCCGAAGGCCGAGCTACGTTCTAACTAATGATAAACCATCTCGAAGAAAGCAAGTAACTAAGGGCGAGGCCGAAGGCCGAGCTGCGTTCAGGAAGAAGCTAAACCATTTCGAATAAAGTTAATTAATATTAAGATTGAGTTAATTTAATTTAAATTTTATTATAAAGTCCACGCTTCTGACGGCAAATATCCTAGAACCTCGCGATTATTCCCGGCTGGATGGCAAGAGGCCCGATGCTATCACCTTAGTGCCATGGACTAAGGGTAGTTCTTGGATGTGGGACGCCACTTGTGTTCTCACATTGGCTTCAAGTCACGTTAGGACATCTTCAAGAGCAGCTGGCGCGGCCGAGGCTGGGGCGGAGAGCCTCAAACGCAACAAATATAGAAATATAATTCAAGATTTCGAATTTGTTGTGTTTGCGGTTGAAACCCTCGGTCCGAGGAGCAGTGAAGCCAAAAGAGGCTTGGGCCTCTGCTGGTTGACGCAGCTGGTGTCCCGCCATCAAGAGCTTATGTACTGCATTCAAAGGGTAAGCCTTACCATCCAGCGGGGTAATGCCGTAAGTGCTCTAAGAACATTTGAAAATGCCCGTTTTGATAGTTATTTTAATGTTTGTTAGGTAGGTTTTAATTCTTTAGTTATTAATATTACTTTTTTATTTTTATGAAATAAATAGACTGAGTAAACGATATTATATTCTATCGAAGAAAGGAAGTCTTTAAGGGCGAGGCCAGAAGGCGGAAGAGGGTTTTTGGTTTACCTGAACGCAGGTCTGCCTTCGGCCTCGCACTTAGTTCCTTCCTTTCTTCCAGGAGATTTATCGTCTTCCTTAACGCAGCTCGGCCTTCGACCTCGCCCTTACTTACTTCCTTTATTTGAGAAAGGTTTATCGTTTACCTGAAAGCAGCTCGGCCTTCGGCCTCGCCCTTAGTTAGTTACTTTCTTTGAGAAGGTTTATCGATTACCTGAACGCAGCTCGGCCTTCGGCCTCGCCCTTAGTTAATTACATTCTTCTTTGGAATACGAATTTCACGCGAGCGAAGCCGCGGGCAACAGCTAGTATATAAATAAAATGTAAATAAACAAACAAATACTACGTTCTAGTATGTATACTTATTATGACTAGGTACTATTTGTACTCAAATTTATTTACTAACCGATTGACAACTTGATACTTCAAGTATCTTAATATTTTTATTATAATATAATTTTTTTTATTATTTGACAATACTACGTTGTAGTATGTATACTTATTACTAACATTATTGAGTTGATACAAATGACGTATCAAAAATTTGACAAAGGCTCTTTACACCTGATCCACTAAATTAAGTCCTTGCAGTCAGAACTTCAAAAACAAAACCAAAATCTGTTTTTGATCTTGCTCTCAAGCTGTATTTTCAATCGACTGTAGGCGGTGTTATTATGTGGATAGTCACTAAATGCTTGTAAAAATTATTATGAAAAAAAAACCCTGCGAAGTTTCTTACCGGTTCTTCTTCGTGGGTGTAATCGAATCGGATAGAACAAATTGTGACAAATTCGAGTACAGTCATGCTGTCTAATGAATGCTTAATAAACAATATACAACAATATTCAAAACATAAATAAATATAGCCTATAGTGAGCCTCAATAACTACTCTTTCCATTGGTACAAACCTAATATCAAAATCTGTTAGATAGATAGATAGAAATACTTGCACATTTTGCAGCAACAAACGATAAATAATTTACATGAGGGGCAAAGGCGGACTTATCTCTTACAGGGATTTCTCCCAGTCAATTGGATGTTTGAGAGTCGTATGTTGTGATATATAAGTAGGTAGTAGCAAAAGACTTGAGTGTGGGAATGTAAAATATAATATATGGAAAATAACTATGATAAACTATAATATACACTACATAATATAAGTACCACGTTAAACTGTAGGTCCCTTCCCTTCTTACCTTACTTGGTGGTAGCGTTCAACCCGCCCGGGTTGGTACCGCCGCACTGAATGAAACGTCGGTCGAAACGGCTATGTAAATAGTTTGTGTTTTCCGTCCAGTTCAGTGTAGCCGGCACGACCGAAGGGAAGCACTGACATGGCACCTAGTTAACCCGGTGTTATGGGCTGACATCACGGATGTAGTAGGCGATGTAGCCAACCGTGTCAGGTTCCATAAAAAAAAACAAAAAGTACGTACTATAGTTAATTAAATGTAGCAATCTGTTCAGTGGTTCCGGAGTGTACCTCGAACATACATACGGACAGATGTTCCCTTTTATAAGAAGTAGAGTATATCGACAGGGCATGGTTTTCTTGACTTTACCTGGGCGCATCGCGTCGATATAAAAATACGTGTGCTCCCCCTCTGCAGATTCCACTAAAAGACAAGACCTAATATTCTGACTGCACGATGAGAATCACTAAGCGTACTCACACGACATTGGCTTGTCTGGCACTTTAGTGTCATGTTTAGTTAAAACATGACACTAAAGTTTATTGCAAATGTACTCAAAGATGCGGTATAACCTAATTTTTTTAACTGTCCACTTCGAGCTGTCAAAGCCGTTAGCTTCTCAGCACTGTATCCACGCCCCCGCTTACTTCATTACCTCTCCGCCGACACCTATCAGTCAGTACGTTAGCACTCCGTCTGATTAGGCGTCGGCGGAGAAGTGATGAAGTAAGCGGGGGCGTGGATTCAGTGCTGAGAAGTCTCAGCCAACCATACCGGATTACATTAAAAAAAAGATGGCCGCATAGCAGCCTCGGTTGTGTTCTCTAGTCCAGTATAGTCAGCAATCCAGGGAAGTCTCCGGTATGGCACCTACCTTTTCGGAGGTGATATTCGCTGGTCGGAGCGCATGTGCACCCCTCCGACTCAGCCACCCATACCGGATTACATAAAAAAAAATACTTCTACGAGGTAAAGTTCGTCCACGATTTTTTTTTTATTGAAAGCGCGACATTCTTTAGCCACCCATAAGGGGTCTAACGACGCACATGGACATTCGGACGTATTCTGGGGTTGCGAATACCATGCCGGCCTGATAGGTGCCTGCCTATTCACGCCTCTCTTGAAGGACCTGAGACTGTAGTTGGGGGGAAGAGCGATATATGGGCAGGGAGAGCGTTCCAGAGTTTACCGGTTCTGTAGAGGAAAGATCTGTAGAACCGATTGGTACACATCCGCGGTAAGTCCAGCGTGTAGGGATGCAATCCCTGCCCGGTGCGCGTGATGCGGAGGTAGCAGCTTTAACCTGATGCCTGTACTTTGTATGTTGAGTGCACTTGACTTGACTCTCACATACATTTTTAGGGTTCCGTATCCGGTACGGGACCCTATTACTAAGCCTACGCCGTCTGTCTGTCTGTCTGTCTATCCGTCCGTCCGTCCGTCCGTCCGTCCGTCCGTCCGAGGGCTGTATCTCTTGAACCGTAATAGGGTAGCCCGTTGAAATTTTCACAGAATATGTGTTATTATGGCCGATATAACAACAAATAATAAAAATAAGAAAAAGTAAAAAATTCACGGGGGCTACCATAGAAGAAACCAAAAAGTGTATTCGGGCGCGCCATCTACCGAATACCTACCGAATAGCATCTACCGAGTGTGAAGCATTTTAACTAATCATGACATTAATTTTTTTTTTTTATGGAAACTGAAACGGTTGGATACATCACCTACAACATCCGTGATGTCAGCCCATAACACCGGGTGAACTTGGTGCCACGTCAGTGCTTCCCTTCAGTCGTGCCGGCTACACTGAACTGGACGGAAAACACAAACTATTTACATAGCCGTTTCGACCGACCTTTCATTCAGTGCGGTGGTACCAACCCGGGCGGGTTAAACCCTACCACCTAGTGATTTAACTGATATGAAGCATTTCATAACACGCCATAGATGGCGTGAGTGGCGCTAGCCATGACATGGCGATACGGAACCCTCGGTGCGCGAGTTCGACTCGCACTTGGCCGGTTTTTATAATATTTTATTTTTTTCTCTCGTTCGTGTTCTATCGGCGATCAGCCACTATAGTGGCCCTTATCCCGAGCCTTTATCAGATGTCTGGTATGTTTTATGTCCGTGGGATGCTGCACACTCATTAGCATGCAACATCATAATCATTTCATCACTTTATGTAGCAATCATTGGTTTTATGCGTTTCAACCGCGAAACTTAACCTTAACTTCATCATCAGCCTGTATCGATCCACTGCTGGAAATAGGCCTCTCCCAAGGCACGCCACCACACGCGGTCTTCCGCTCTTCTCATCCATCCACTCCCGGCTATCTTTTTTAGGTCATCTGTCCACCTAGCCGGGGGGCGTCCCACGCTACGTTTGCTTGTACGTGGCCTCCATTCGAGACTCGAATTTCGAGTACCCGTCTACCCCATCGGTTGTCGGGTCTACGACAGATATGCCCAGCCCACTGCCACTTCAGCTTGCTTATTTTCTTAGCGATGTCAACTACCTTAGTTCTTTGACGTATCACGTCGTTACGGATTTTATCGTTCAAAGAAATGCCGAAGACCTTAAGAAGAAAACCTTAACTTAGTTGCTTTAAATTATTTATAGAAATAGATAGAAAATTCTTTATTGCTCCAGTAAACATTAAACAGTAACAAATACATTGAAAATTTACATAAGGTGCAAAGGCGGACTTATCCCTTACAGAGATTTCTTACAGTCAACCTTTGGATGTTTGCGATTCGATAATATAGTGGTATGTAAGTAGGTAGTAGCGAAAGAGTTGCGTGACAATTGAAGATAAAAATAATAATAAGAATACTTATTAATACACACATACATATACACATTATTGTTTTTTTATTTAGATTTATTAATTGTTTTATTTCTTTTTATTTATTTATTTTTTTTTTTATGGAATCTGACACGGTTGGCTACATCACCTACAACGTCCGTGATGTCAGCCCATAACACCGAATGAACTAGGTGCCATGTCAGTGCTTCCCCCTTTGATCGTGCCGGCTACACTGAACTGGTCGGAAAACACAAACTATTTACATAGCCGTTTAGACCGACGTTTCATTCAGTGCGGTGGTACCAACCCGGGCGGGTTAAACCCTACCACCAAGTAAGATTAGGAGGGAAGGGACCTACAGTTTTACGAGGAATCCGAACCTCGGTCAGCCTCCAACGGTCAGCGGTCACTCATCCAAGTACTGACCGCGCCCAGCGTTGCTTAACATTCAATAGCGACAGTTGACTGTCTGCACCACTGAGCTATCGAGGCTGACAAAATACAGTGTTTGACAACGAGGCTGACAAAATACAATTAATACAGTGTTTTGTCAAACTGGTTTTTGAATCCGTTCACTGAGAATCACATATCACTTCTTGAGAAAATGTATTCCATGAGTCCACAATTTGAAATACAGTTAGATAAACTTGAAAAAAAAAATATAGCATTATGTAAATACAACATTTCATCCAAATCGTTACAATCGTTTCCGAGAAAACAATTTTATATATTATATACACAAAGTTTAGCTCACTCACACACAGTAATAGAATATAATTATGACAGCTATGTAGAGTCTCATACAGACATAAAGACAGACCCATCATACTTCGGCATTTAAGCATTATAATAATTAGTAGGAATGTTGGTCAAGAACCCCCGATAAATTCTTATTTTATTATTAAAGATAATCGTTTTAATATCCTGCGCCGCGCCGGGCAAACGACTCTGCTATAGATAGCTCTAAAACGGGTAATTTTTTTATTTTTATTGGAAGGTAATATTTTTTTTGGCAATAATTTTTTGGAAAAAAGTAAATAACAGGGCCATGCCTACAGTAGATCTAGATTTTATAAAAAAAAACCATTGCTCTGGAGGCATTATTCAGGAAGGGAAAAGGGGAATACGTTTGCATGGAGAAAATGCAGCCCGCCTACACTCTTAACCTTGCCATCGTTCTTCCTCACTTACCTCTCGTCAGTTCATCACCTAAAGGTTGACTGGAAGAAATAACTTAGAGCGATAAGTCCCCCTTTTCACGCTATTGCTCTCTTCTTTCTGTGTGAATTATTGTACATTGCTCTTCTGTATTTTTTTTATGGAAACTAACACGGTTGTCTACATCATCTGATGTAGCCAACGGTCATGTCAGCCCTTAATACCTTAGTAAACTAGGTGCCATGTCAGTACTTCCCTTCATTTCATGTCGGCTACACTGAACTGGACAGAAAACTACGGAATGGCAAAGTACTCATTAAACTCGACAGTACGTATACGATGTACTATTCGGTCGATAGTGAATTAACTCCCACAATAATCAAATCAAATAATCCGACCGACTAGTGGCTTCGGCAGGTGCGGCTGTGCCCGCGACCGTCGCCGTCGTCGATTCGAAACAGCCTCGCATTCCGTCGCAGTTCGAGAGAAATTCCTCTTTCTCCCACCACGGGGCCATTGTGGATCCCCACTCGCTCGCGCCAGTTGGGCCTAGCGTTGTCTGATGAGAACGAAATTGTGGTATTCATACCACATTTTCGGTGCTTCTGAAGAATTGATAATAGGAGACTTAAAATCATGGATGTGAGCGGAAGTGTCGCCTTATAGTTTAAAATATTAAATTTTATATTTTTACCAAATTTTGGATGGTTCGATCTTGTAGGAATATTATACTAAGAGACAAACGAAAGAGATTTGTGAAGCGAATGTGAGTTGAAGAAGGCTTAGACGAACTAACCTAGGCCGGAAATACTCGTACATTTCAACCAAGCAGAAAGCGTTCGTTAATGCGCCAAACACGGTCATTGGTTGAAATCTGCCAGTCTGAAATAGTGTCAGCTGCGTGCAAGTTTACATCGGTAGCCCCAAATCGGGCATGTGCTCCAAAACAATCGAGGAAGTAGCACCAGAAACCGAAGACCTTATGAGCTTCGAAGATGCGTCAGATCATGAGGTGTCAGGTTAGGTCCGTGGTACGTGGAGAATAGGAGACTAATTGTTTCTGCGAGAATGCAGACTCTTTTTGGGTCACAATTTCGGCGCACCACCTTTATTTAGAATCAGAATTTTAACGCACGACTTTTTATTTGGACATTGTTAAAGTCTTACACATGTGCTATAATACCATAATTTGATGGTACATTAAATTCAATGTAATTTCTGCCAAAATAATCTAGCAACACTGGTCGGGCCTATGTATGTCAGGTACCTCGCAGTAACACGCCGGCCTGTGGCGAAGCCTACGCGATCGAACAGAGGAGAAAACTCTTCGATAACGTCGAAAAGAAAGAAAAAACAACAATGAGTTTTAAAGCGGAAACTTATTGTTTTCGTTGTAGTGCAGTGATTGTGTGAAGTCGAGTGATGGCTGTTGAATAAAGTGAACTGTGGAAGGACCGAAATTGAAATGAAAAGGAAAACTTAAAGAAAATACAAAAAGTCGTAATAACGTGCGAAAGAGAATTAAAAGAAGTTGACATAGAGACGAACAGATCAAGGAACATCATTTAAGAGAAGTTTTCGGAGTCACGAAAGAAAGCCAATTGTGCAATTAGCTAACAACAAATAGTTAATTGCGACATTGCAGTGAGTGATTCTGCAAAGTTTCAATTATAGAAAGAGCAGTTGTCGTAAACAGTCAAAGAAAAGAAGAAGAAAGTCGTCAAAAGAAAGACTCAAAGAACAAACAAATAAGTATAAAGTAACCAACAACGAAAGATAAACAGAATCGACGACCTAATATAACTATAGTTCAAATAGAAACCTCGTAAAGGATTTCAAATTCGGAACAAAGAGTAACTGTCAAAATCAACCCAGGAACAGCGTCAATGATTTCAAATTCCGAACACGCGGTGAGCGACCGTTGTTGCAGTTCGTCTATTTCGAAACGTCCTGCCTTTTCGACTGCGGACATGAAATATATCAGTAAAATATCTCACGTCCAGGATTGGTAATGAGTGAAAGTAAAAAAACTACGCTTGCATAGGTCTATTTGGGAGGAGTTACTGGCAGAGGACACGGTGAGTAGGTGTTCGTTCGTGCGTTACGCCCGGGCTCATGTGGTGATGTGGGTTTATTACTTAGTGTTATGTAAAATGTTTGTCACTTCTCGGTAACGTTGTCGTTTCCGCGAATTGCAAGAAATATGGTAGAATACTCTAGAGACATTTTTTTGTTTAGAATATACAGGGTGACTGGAAATTCGATCTATTCCTTGAAAGAGTTATACTAGCTAGAGGTTATTTGGAACAATTTAATTACCATCAACTGGGGGTCGGAAATTAGCTGTTTCCGAGATATCGGGGTTTTAAGATATTTTTTTATTTCTGACTTGTAATCGAAAAAAAAAGTTGTAAAGAAATATCCTTATTTTTTGGCACTCCATTGATATTATACTGAAAGTCGGTAAGCAACCAATTATTTGAAATAAAAATATCGGCTCAAAATTCTCAATATCTCAGAAATAAAAGGTTTTAAATGACAATTTATTATGTAAACTTTCATTTGAAAAAAAAAATTCATGTAAAAAAAACCAGTTGAAGGGGGTTAAATTGTTCCAAATAACATCTAGTATAACCCCTTTCAAGGAATACATCGAATTTCCAGTCATCCTGTATAAGTTTCTAAAGGTTTAGGCAGAGACCACCAATCTCCAAGTGATACAGGCCTAACACGATAGAAACATTGAAAAATTATTATCATGAACGTGTGCGAATTTCGCTGAAAAAAATTTAGATAGGGCTTGGGGAAGACTAAGACTAGAAATCAGAAAGAGGTCAATAATTTGTTTAGATCGATAAGTTTCAGTTCATGATTTACTATAGAAATTTTGGCCATTTCTGATACTTATTAAATTAAAGGAAATAAAAAAAAACACAATAAAAATAACAATATTTAAAACTAATAAAAATTCAAGAATAGCTTCATTCTGAAAATAGAATTTTGATAGTTATTTTAATGTTTGTATTAGTTTTTTTTTCTGAAAATTAAATTTTGCAATATGTGAAATGATTAAGATTCGTCCAAAGAAACACCAATAGCACCACTTGTCACAGCACAATATTATAATGAGTTGAGTGAATTGTGATCAGATTTCACTTTCATTTTCGTCAAATGCGATCTCTCGAATTATTTATAACATTCATTCATATTTTGAACATTGCAAAATGAGAAAGAAATAAAAAAGCAAATGTTTGGCTTTAATGTTTTAATTTTTAGACAGAAATATTGTACAGTAGATGAAGACAATATTTAGAATAAAATGCTCACTGAACATCACGAGAAAAACACCAATAACATCTACATACAAATAAATTAACAAAAACCAGGAAAGCCTAGATGAAGTAAAACGCAGGAGTAAAGAAATTTCATAATTAGGATTCGGAAAATCCATCGAAATATTTTTTGAGAGCCTCGGTAGATCAGTGGTGCTGTCGGTCGACTGTTGTTAAGCACATCTGGGCGCGGACAGTATACTTGGATGGGTGACCGCTCGACGGTTGGAGGCTGACCGTAATTCGGATTCCACGTAAAACTGTAGGTCCCTTCCCTTCTTACCTTACTAGGTTTATCCTGCCCGGGTTGGTACCTCCGCACTGAATGAAACGTCGGTCGTAAGGGCTATGTAAATAGTTCGTGTGTCCGTCCAGTTCAATGTAGCCGACATGAAATAAAGGGAAGCACTGATATGGCACCTTCACCCGTTGTTATGGGCTGACATCATGGATGTTGTAGGTGATGTAGCCAACAGTTCAAACTCCATTAAAAAAATAATCTGAATCATACAACAACCAAAAAACAAGAATCCGACCAATTGAGAACCTCCTCCTGTTTTTGAAGTAGATTAATCAGTAACTGATTTCTTAACTTATAAAAGTAACCTAAAGTATAGTGTTTTAATTTTACGAAGGCACGAGGGGTATGAGGTAGGAAGTGGTGTGAGACCGCGCGGAGCTCAGTAGGGAACGACTCGGTTCGACGGAGTGACGCGGAGACGTGTAGAACGTGTGTACCGACCGGGCACCGAGTTCGTTCTCTACTGAGCTCCGCGCGGTCGCCTCTCGCACCACTTCCTACCTCGTACTCCTCGTGCTTTTGTAAAATGAAAATACTCTCCTCCGACCACTCCCCATGGATTGTGGATGTGATTTTTAATGGCGACGAGCACCATTTAAAATTAAATTTTTATACATAATTTCATAACACCTATTGGTGTTATTAGTTTCGATGTAAAAGTCGATACGAACGCAGTAGTAGCATTTTGTAATATATAATTCCGATAAAATCACGTAAACGATTTGCGATTTGGCTCTTAGTGAATTAGCCCCCCCAAGCACTTGAATACAACAAATAGAAAACCAAACTATCGACGCTGGCTCACCGCAAACAAAGCCAAAGAAATTGCGATCGCTTGACTTTTCACAATCAACTTCTTCGTCTGCTACTGGTATAACGTGTTTAAGTTCAGCAACCTCTGTCGATTTCCTTTTATTTATTATGTTTTATGTTTATTTAATGTAATTTTTTTTTGATGTAATAATATATTCTCTTCTCTGCTATTATAAAACTCAAAGCCGCGCAAATTCAAAAACGTCTGAGTGATGTGATTTAAAAATGGCGAAGATCACCATTTAAAATTTAATTCTTGCTTGAAGAGCGGTCCGCCACCTGAAAGACCTGCTCGATCCTGCAACCTACTCCTTTAGCTTCTTTCGGCAAACTTCGGCTCGAAGGAGGAATGTGTGGTATGAGTGATGTTGTGTGGTATGTATTAGTGATGTTTTTTGTGGTTTAAAAAAAAAAAAGGGTTAATATAGAGAAGATGCGTCGCGTAGCTATATATTATACCTAACGCGTCTCTATATTAACCCTAACCTAATGTTGAGGCGGCGCATGTCGTTTTTGTTACGTTTGTATTTGCGAAAATAAAGCTTTCTTAGGTGGTTATAAAAAAAATTGGAGGAGCAGGATCAGCCAGAGCTGTCAGGTGTCAAACCCGCCAGAAGAGTTGGTGTCCCCTTGCGTCGACGTTGTCAATTATTCGCTTCAATTTCAATCTTTATCTATTTATAGTTAATTTGTTTAATTAGATATAACTAGCTTTTGCCCGCGGCTTCGCTCGCGGTAGACTCGGTTTAATATCAAATCCGATTTAAACGCAAATATGATAATAAAATCGCTTTTCCTATATTCTCTCTCTCTCCGTTCCACACTTCTTCCGTACGTACTTTCTTTGATACTGCTCAGCTCTAAGGTAATTTAAAGTGATGGTATATATCCTATAGTTAGGCTCAAGAGCTACTCTTTCCATTGATGCAAACCGCATCAAAATCTGTTCTGTGGTTGCGGAGTTTACCTCAAACATACATACATACATACATACATACAGACAGACGTTCCCTTTTATAAGAAGTAGAGAAGATAGACATAGAGAAGATAGAGAGTAGAGATAGAGTTTAAAATTTTATTCATCGTTTCACTTGTCCGAAGAGTCGGTGCCCCCTTGCGTCGTCGTTGTCAATTATTCGCTTCAATCTTTATCTTTATCTGTTATTTATTATAGTTAATTTGTTTAATTAGATATAACAAGCTTTTGCCCGCGGCTTCGCTCGCGTAGTTTATGTCCATCCTGAAGGTCCATTCTAAATATTGAGTCAAAGAATGTTTAAAATCGGATGAGTATTTTCGAAGATTACCTACATTCAAACTTACAAACTTTACGTCTTTATAATATTACTACCTTTTGCCCGTAGCTTCGCTCGCGTGAAATTCGTATTTAAAAAGAAGAAAGTAAGTAAGCCCGCTACTGTACCATTATTTCGGCGCGCGGAACTATTCGGTTTGTATGAGAGCCACATCTTAGCGGAACCGAAACTGAATTTTATTTAGCCTAATTATCCTGTGTGTCGTATAGCTAAATGTGCTTGTGCTAAGTTTCATAGAATTCGGTTGATCGGTTTAAGAATTACGTAGGAACATACATACATACATACAGAAAATATTTCTAAAAATCATCAATTTTTATTTTAGTATCATACGAGTACATAGAGTCCACAAACGCAGTATCTCATAAAACAAAGTAACTTACACCATGACCATCCCTTACAGATTTATTATTAGTATTAATTGTAGTGTAGATTAGTTTAATTAGATATAATGAGAGCAGGCATTGTCGTGATCTTATTAGCAGGTATGAACAGTGCGAAGCGTGCGTCGACCTCGCGCTTGCGCACTTCGTAACAACGTTATCTATACTATTACTAATCTAACTATAGTATACTACGTTGGTTTAGTTCATGTTATAGCTTTCTATTAACTTCTTATTTTCCTTCTACACCGTGCAGTGGATAGATCCCCCAAAAAGGGTGACCGTTCAAACCCGTCAAACTACCGACCTATAGCGATTACCTCCCTTCTCTGTAAGGTGATGGAGCGCATTATAAATGCGCAGCTCATGAAGTACCTAGAGACGAATGACCTCATCAGCGATCGGCAATACGGCTTCCGGCCAAAACGATCTGCTGGTGATCTCCTAGCGTACGTCACTCACCTTTGGGGGGAATCGCTTGAAGGTCATGGTGAATCCTTGGCAATTGGCCTTGATATTGCCAAGGCATTTGACCGGGTTTGGCACAAGTCGCTCTTGAGTAAATTGCCGGCTTACGGACTTCCTTCTGGCCTCTGTGACTGGGTCGCCGACTTCCTACATGGGCGTAGCATTCAGGTCCTAGTGGACGGTTGCTCGTCGGACGCCATGTCAGTGAACGCCGGTGTACCACAAGGATCTGTGTTGTCACCCACGCTGTTTCTTCTGCATATAAATGATATGCTGTCTCTGGGCAACATACATTGTTATGCAGATGACAGTACGGCACACGGATCCTACACCAGTCACCCTTCAGCCAGTCGGGATGTTGTGGATGAGAAGAGGCGAAGACTTGTGTCTGAGCTCGAACACACACTCGGCTCTATTTCCGAATGGGGCCGTAGTAATTTGGTCGAGTTCAACGCTTCCAAGACACAAGTTTGCGCGTTCAGTGCGAAGAGAGCGGCGTTCACACCGGCTCCTTCATTCCAAGGCACGTCGCTTAAATTAAGCGAACACCTCGGGGTCCTTGGAGTCGAACTGTCGCACGACCTGAACTTTCGTCGCCATATCGAGGGGAAGGCCAAGCTGGCTTCTAAAAAGCTGGGCGTACTCAATAAGGTGCGACGGTACTTCACGCCGGACCAAAAGCTGCTTCTGTATAAATCGCAGATCAGGTCCTGCTTGGAGTACTGCTCGCACCTGTGGGATGGCTCTGCCAAATACCAGCTTGCGCCTCTAGACTCAATCCAGCGTCGAGCCGTGCGACTAGTGGGTGACCCCGAAGTGTCCTGCGATCTAGAACCATCTGCAACACCGTAGGGATGTCGGCTCCCTAAGTGTGTTCTATCGCTTATTCCATGGGGAGTGCTCGGAGGAGCTGTTTAATGCGATCCCGCCGTCCCCTTTCCACCTTCGCACCACGCGCACTGGGCAGGGATTGCATCCCTACACGCTGGACTTACCGCGGATGCGTACCAATCGATTCTGCAGATCTTTCCTCTACAGAACCGGTAAACTCTGGAACGCTCTCCCTGCCCATATCTTTCCCCCCAAGTACAGTCTCGGGTCCTTCAAGAGGGGCGTGAATGGGCACCTGTCAGGCCGGCATGGCATTCGCAACCCCCGCATACGACCGAATGTCCATGGGCGTCGTTAGACACCTTATGGGTGGCTCGACGCCATATGTCGCGCTGTCAATAAAAAAAAAAAAAAAAAAAGATGTGCGATCGTGAAAGCACACCCCACTACTTGGACGTGTAACCGTTCGATGAGGTTGACCGTTGTTCGGATTCCTCGTCAAAGTGTATGTCTGTACTGTA